>JANJGN010000269.1:0-710000 GCA_026770705.1 Isurus oxyrinchus | reverse complement strand
AACACACACACACACACCCAGCACAGAGACACTAACACACACACACACACACACACCCAGCACAGAGACACTAACACACACACACACACACACACCCAGCACAGAGACACTAACACACACACACAAACACACCCAGCACAGAGACACTAACACACACACACACCCAGCACAGAGACACTAACACACACACACACACACACACACACACCCAGCACAGAGACACTAACACACATACACACACCCAGCACGAAGACACTAACACACACACACACAGACACACCCAGCACAGAGACACTAACACAGACACACACACCCAGCACAGAGACACTAACACACACACACACCCAGCACAGAGACACTAACACACACACACACACCCAGCACAGAGACACTAACACACACACACACACACCCAGCACAGAGACACTAACACACACACACACACACACACACCCAGCACAGAGACACTAACACACACACACACACACACACACCCAGCACAGAGACACTAACACACTCACACACACACACCCAGCACAGAGACGCTAACACACACACACACACACCCAGCGCAGAGACACTAACACACAAACACACACCCAGCACAGAGACACTAACACACACACACACACACACACACACCCAGCACAGAGACACTAACACACACACACACACACACCCAGCACAGAGACACTAACACACACACACCCAGCACAGAGACACTAACACACACACACACACCCAGCACAGAGACACTAACACACACACACACACCCAGCACAGAGACACTAACACACACACACACCGAGCACAGAGACACTAACACACACACACACACCCAGCACAGAGACACTAACACACACACACACACACCCAGCACAGAGACACTAACACACACACACACACACACACCCAGCACAGAGACACTTACACACACACACACACACACACACACACAGCACAGAGACACTAACACACACACACACACACAGCACAGAGACACTAACACACACACACACACCCAGCACAGAGACACTAACACACACACACACCCAGCACAGAGACACTAACACACACACACACACACACACCCAGCACAGAGACACTAACACACACACGCAGACACCCAGCACAGAGACACTAACACACACACACACACCCAGCACAGAGACACTAACACACACACACACCCAGCACAGAGACACTAACACACACACACACACACCCAGCACAGAGACACTAACACACACACACACACCCAGCACAGAGACACTAACACACACACACACACACCCAGCACAGAGACACTAACACACACACACACACACCCAGCACAAAGACACTAACACACACACACACACCCAGCACAGAGACACTAACACACACACACACACCCAGCACAGAGACACTAACACACACACACACACACACCCAGCACAGAGACACTAACACACACACACACCCAGCACAGAGACACTAACACACACATACACACACACACACACACACACACCCAGCACAGAGACACTAACACACACACACACACCCAGCACAGAGACACTAACACACACACACACACACACACACACACACACCCAGCACAGAGACACTAACACACACACACACACCCAGCACAGAGACACTAACACACACACACACACTCACAGCACAGAGACACTAACACACACACACACACACACACACCCAGCACAGAGACACTAACACACACACACACCCAGCACAGAGACACTCACCCAGCACAGAGACACTAACACACACACACACACACACACACCCAGCACAGAGACACTAACACACACACACACTCCCAGCACAGAGTCACAAACACACACACAAACCCAGCACAGAGACACTAACACACACACACACACCCAGCACAGAGACACTAACACACACACACACACCCAGCACAGAGACACTAACACACACACACACACACACCCAGCACAGAGACACTAACACACACACACACACCCAGCACAGAGACACTAACACACACACACCCAAACACCCAGCACAGAGACACTAACACACACACACACACACCCACCCAGCATAGAGACACTAACACACACACACCCAGCACAGAGACACTAACACACACACACACACACCCACCCAGCTTAGAGACACTAACACACACACACCCAGCACAGAGACACTAACACACACACACACACACACCCAGCACAGAGACACTAACACACACACACACACACCCAGCACAGAGACACTAACACACACACATACACACACACACCCAGCACAGAGACACTAACACACACACACAGACACACCCTGCACAGAGACACTAACACACACACATACACACACCCAGCACAGAGACACTAGCACACAAACACACACACCCAGCACAGAGACACTAACACACACACACACACACCCAGCACAGAGACACTAACACACACACACACACCCAGCACAGAGACACTAACACACACACACACACCCAGCACAGAGACACTAACACACACACACACCCAGCACAGAGACACTAACACACACACACACACACACCCAGCACAGAGACACTTACACACACACACACACACACACCCAGCACAGAGACACTAACACACACACACACACCTAGCACAGAGACACTAACACACACACACACCCAGCACAGAGACACTAACACACACACACACACACACACCCAGCACAGAGACACTAACACACACACGCAGACACCCAGCACAGAGACACTAACACACACACACACACCCAGCACAGAGACACTAACACACACACACACACACACACCCAGCACAGAGACACTAACACACACACACACCCAGCACAGAGACACTAACACACACACACACACACCCAGCACAGAGACACTAACACACACACACACTCAGCACAGAGACACTAACACACACACACACACACACACACACACACACACCCAGCACAGAGACACTAACACACACACACACACCCAGCACAGAGACACTAACACACACACACACACTCACAGCACAGAGACACTAACACACACACACACACACACACACACACACCCAGCACAGAGACACTAACACACACACACACACACACACACACACACACAGCACTGAGACACTAACACACACAGCACAGAGACACTCACCCAGCACAGAGACACTAACACACACACACACACACACACACACACACACCCAGCACAGAGACACTAACACACACACACACTCCCAACACAGAGTCACAAACACACACACACACACACCCAGCACAGAGACACTAACACACACACACACACCCAGCACAGAGACACTAACACACACACACACACCCAGCACAGAGACACTAACACACACACACACACCCAGCACAGAGACACTAACACACACATACACACACACACACCCAGCACAGAGACACTAACACACACACACACACCCAGCACAGAGACACTAACACACACACACACACACACACAGCACAGAGACACTAACACACACACACACACACCCAGCACAGAGACACTAACACACACACACACACAGCACAGAGACACTAACACACACACACACACACACCCAGCACAGAGACACTAACACACACACACACACACACCCAGCACAGAGACACTAACACACACACACACACACAGCACAGAGACACTAACACACACACACACACACCCAGCACAGAGACACTAACAGACAAACACACACACACAGCACAGAGACACTAACACACACACACACACACACCCAGCGAAGAGACACTAACACACACACACACCCAGCACAGAGACACTAACACACACACACACCCAGCACAGAGACACTAACACACACACACACAACCAGCACAGAGACACTAACACACACACACACACACACAGCACAGAGACACTAACACACACACACACACACAGCACAGAGACACTAACACACACACACACCCAGCACAGAGACACTAACACACACACACACACCCAGCACAGAGACACTAACACACACACACACACAGCACAGAGACACTAACACACACACACACACACCCAGCACAGAGACACTAACACACACACACACACCCAGCACAGAGACACTAACACACACACACACACCCAGCACAGAGACACTAACACACACACACACCCAGCACAGAGACACTAACACACACACACACACACACACACACAGCACAGAGACACTAACACACACACACACACACCCAGCACAGAGACACTAACACACACAGACACACAGCACAGAGACACTAACACACACACACACACACACCCAGCACAGAGACACTAACACACACACACACACACACCCAGCACAGAGACACTAACACACACACACACACACACAGCACAGAGACACTAACACACACACACACACACCCAGCACAGAGACACTAACACACACACACACACACCCAGCACAGAGAAACTAACACACACACACACACACCCAGCACAGAGACACTAACACACACACACACACACCCAGCACAGAGACACTAACACACACACACACACACACACACCCAGCACAGAGAATCGAACACACACACACACACCCAGCACAGAGACACTAACACACACACACACACACACTCCCAGCACAGAGACACTAACACACACACACACACACCCAGCACAGAGACACTAACACACACACACACACACACACACACACACCCAGCACAGAGACACTAACACACACACACACACACCCAGCACAGAGACACTAACACACACACACACCCAGCACAGAGACACTAACACACACACACACACACCCAGCACAGAGACACTAACACACACACACACACCCAGCACGGAGACACTAACACACACACACACACAGACACACCCAGCACAGAGACACTAACACAGACACACACACCCAGCACAGAGACACTAACACACACACACACCCAGCACAGAGACACTAACACACACACACACACCCAGCACAGAGACACTAACACACACACACACACACACCCAGCACAGAGACACTAACACACACACACACACACACACACACACACACTCAGCACAGAGACACTAACACACACACACACACACACCCAGCACAGAGACACTAACACACACACACACCCAGCACACAGACACTAACACACACACACACACCCAGCACAGAGACACTAACACACACACACACACACACACCCAGCACAGAGACACTAACACACACACACACACACACACCCAGCACAGAGACACTAACACACACACACAAACACACCCAGCACAGAGACACTAACACACACACACACCCAGCACAGAGACACTAACACACACACACACACACACACACACACCCAGCACAGAGACACTAACACACATACACACACCCAGCACGAAGACACTAACACACACACACACAGACACACCCAGCACAGAGACACTAACACAGACACACACACCCAGCACAGAGACACTAACACACACACACACCCAGCACAGAGACACTAACACACACACACACACCCAGCACAGAGACACTAACACACACACACACACACCCAGCACAGAGACACTAACACACACACACACACACACACACCCAGCACAGAGACACTAACACACACACACACACACACACACCCAGCACAGAGACACTAACACACTCACACACACACACCCAGCACAGAGACGCTAACACACACACACACACACCCAGCGCAGAGACACTAACACACAAACACACACCCAGCACAGAGACACTAACACACACACACACACACACACACACCCAGCACAGAGACACTAACACACACACACACACACACCCAGCACAGAGACACTAACACACACACACCCAGCACAGAGACACTAACACACACACACACACCCAGCACAGAGACACTAACACACACACACCCAGCACAGAGACACTAACACACACACACACCGAGCACAGAGACACTAACACACACACACACACCCAGCACAGAGACACTAACACACACACACACACACCCAGCACAGAGACACTAACACACACACACACACACACACCCAGCACAGAGACACTTACACACACACACACACACACACACACACAGCACAGAGACACTAACACACACACACACACACAGCACAGAGACACTAACACACACACACACACCCAGCACAGAGACACTAACACACACACACACCCAGCACAGAGACACTAACACACACACACACACACACACCCAGCACAGAGACACTAACACACACACGCAGACACCCAGCACAGAGACACTAACACACACACACACACCCAGCACAGAGACACTAACACACACACACACCCAGCACAGAGACACTAACACACACACACACACACCCAGCACAGAGACACTAACACACACACACACACCCAGCACAGAGACACTAACACACACACACACACACCCAGCACAGAGACACTAACACACACACACACACACCCAGCACAAAGACACTAACACACACACACACACCCAGCACAGAGACACTAACACACACACACACACCCAGCACAGAGACACTAACACACACACACACACACACCCAGCACAGAGACACTAACACACACACACACCCAGCACAGAGACACTAACACACACATACACACACACACACACACACACACCCAGCACAGAGACACTAACACACACACACACACCCAGCACAGAGACACTAACACACACACACACACACACACACACACACACCCAGCACAGAGACACTAACACACACACACACACCCAGCACAGAGACACTAACACACACACACACACTCACAGCACAGAGACACTAACACACACACACACACACACACACCCAGCACAGAGACACTAACACACACACACACCCAGCACAGAGACACTCACCCAGCACAGAGACACTAACACACACACACACACACACACACCCAGCACAGAGACACTAACACACACACACACTCCCAGCACAGAGTCACAAACACACACACAAACCCAGCACAGAGACACTAACACACACACACACACCCAGCACAGAGACACTAACACACACACACACACCCAGCACAGAGACACTAACACACACACACACACACACCCAGCACAGAGACACTAACACACACACACACACCCAGCACAGAGACACTAACACACACACACCCAAACACCCAGCACAGAGACACTAACACACACACACACACACCCACCCAGCATAGAGACACTAACACACACACACCCAGCACAGAGACACTAACACACACACACACACACCCACCCAGCTTAGAGACACTAACACACACACACCCAGCACAGAGACACTAACACACACACACACACACACCCAGCACAGAGACACTAACACACACACACACACACCCAGCACAGAGACACTAACACACACACATACACACACACACCCAGCACAGAGACACTAACACACACACACAGACACACCCTGCACAGAGACACTAACACACACACATACACACACCCAGCACAGAGACACTAGCACACAAACACACACACCCAGCACAGAGACACTAACACACACACACACACACCCAGCACAGAGACACTAACACACACACACACACCCAGCACAGAGACACTAACACACACACACACACCCAGCACAGAGACACTAACACACACACACACCCAGCACAGAGACACTAACACACACACACACACACACCCAGCACAGAGACACTTACACACACACACACACACACACCCAGCACAGAGACACTAACACACACACACACACCTAGCACAGAGACACTAACACACACACACACCCAGCACAGAGACACTAACACACACACACACACACACACCCAGCACAGAGACACTAACACACACACGCAGACACCCAGCACAGAGACACTAACACACACACACACACCCAGCACAGAGACACTAACACACACACACACACACACACCCAGCACAGAGACACTAACACACACACACACCCAGCACAGAGACACTAACACACACACACACACACCCAGCACAGAGACACTAACACACACACACACTCAGCACAGAGACACTAACACACACACACACACACACACACACACACACACCCAGCACAGAGACACTAACACACACACACACACCCAGCACAGAGACACTAACACACACACACACACTCACAGCACAGAGACACTAACACACACACACACACACACACACACACACCCAGCACAGAGACACTAACACACACACACACACACACACACACACACACAGCACTGAGACACTAACACACACAGCACAGAGACACTCACCCAGCACAGAGACACTAACACACACACACACACACACACACACACACACCCAGCACAGAGACACTAACACACACACACACTCCCAACACAGAGTCACAAACACACACACACACACACCCAGCACAGAGACACTAACACACACACACACACCCAGCACAGAGACACTAACACACACACACACACCCAGCACAGAGACACTAACACACACACACACACCCAGCACAGAGACACTAACACACACATACACACACACACACCCAGCACAGAGACACTAACACACACACACACACACCCAGCACAGAGACACTAACACACACGCACACACACACCCAGAACAGAGACACTAACACACACACACACACCCAGCACAGAGACACTAACACACACACAGCCAAACACCCAGCACAGAGACACTAACACACACACACACCCAGCACAGAGACACTAACACACACACAGACACACACCCAGCACAGAGACACTAACACACACACACACACCCAGCACGGAGACACTAACACACACACACACCCAGCACAGATACACTAACACACACACACACACACACACACACCCAGCACAGAGACACTAACACACACACACACACACACACCCAGCACAGAGACACTAACACACACACACACACACCCAGCACAGAGACACTAACACACACTCACACCCAGCACAGAGACACTAACACACACCCACACACACACCCAGCATAGAGACACTAACACACACACACACCCAGCACAGAGACACTAACACACACACGCAGACGCCCAGCACAGAGACACTAACACACACAAACACACACCCAGCACAGAGACACTAACACACACGTACACACACCCAGCACAGAGACACTAACACACACACACACACCCTGCACAGTGACACTAACACACACACACACACCCAGCACAGAGACACTAACACACACACACACACACACACACACACCCAGCACAGAGACACTAACAGACACACACACACCCAGCACAGAGACACTAAAACACACACACACACACCCAGCACAGAGACACTAACACACACACACACACACACCCAGCACAGAGACACTAACACACACACACACCCAGCACAGCGACACTAACACACACACACACACACACACACCCAGCACAGAGACACTAACACACACACACACACACCCAGCACAGAGACACTAACACACACACACACACTCACAGCACAGAGACTCTAACACACACACACACACCCAGCACAGAGACACTAACACACACACACACACACCCAGCACAGAGACACTAACACACACACACACCCAGCACAGAGACACTAACACACACACACACACCCAGCATAGAGACACTAACACACACACACACACACCCAGCACAGAGACACTAACACACACACACACCCCCAGCACAGAGACACTAACACACACACACACACACACCCAGCACAGAGACACTAACACACACACACACACCCAGCACAGAGACACTAACACACACACACCCAAACACCCAGCACAGAGACACTAACACACACACACACACACCCACCCAGCATAGAGACACTAACACACACACACCCAGCACAGAGACACTAACACACACACACACACACACCCACCCAGCTTAGAGACACTAACACACACACACCCAGCACAGAGACACTAACACACACACACACACACACCCAGCACAGAGAC
Organism: Isurus oxyrinchus; assembly: GCA_026770705.1. Taxonomy (NCBI): domain Eukaryota; kingdom Metazoa; phylum Chordata; class Chondrichthyes; order Lamniformes; family Lamnidae; genus Isurus; species Isurus oxyrinchus. Next base: position 699,989 of record JANJGN010000269.1, on the reverse strand, counting down.
ACTAACACACACACACACACACCCAGCACAGAGACACTAACACACACACATACACACACACACCCAGCACAGAGACACTAACACACACACACAGACACACCCAGCACAGAGACACTAACACACACACACACACACCCAGCACAGAGACACTAACACACAAACACACACACCCAGCACAGAGACACTAACACACACACACACAGACCCAGCACAGAGACACTAACACACACACACACACCCAGCACAGAGACACTAACACACACACACACACCCAGCACAGAGACACTAACACACACACACACCCAGCACAGAGACACTAACACACACACACACACACACCCAGCACAGAGACACTTACACACACACACACACACCCAGCACAGAGACACTAACACACACACACACACCTAGCACAGAGACACTAACACACACACACACCCAGCACAGAGACACTAACACACACACACACACACACACCCAGCACAGAGACACTAACACACACACGCAGACACCCAGCACAGAGACACTAACACACACACACACACACACACACCCAACACAGAGACACTAACACACACACACACACCCAGCACAGAGACACTAACACACACACACACACCCAGCACAGAGACACTAACACACACACACACACACACCCAGCACAGAGACACTAACACACACACACACCCAGCACAGAGACACTAACACACACACACACACACACACACACACACCCAGCACAGAGACACTAACACACACACACAAACTCAGCACAGAGACACTTACACACACACACACACACACACACACACACACACACCCAGCACAGAGACACTAACACACACAAACACACCCAGCACAGAGACACTAACACACACACACACACTCACAGCACAGAGACACTAACACACACACACACACACACACACACACACACACACCCAGCACAGAGACACTAACACACACACACACACACACACACACACACACAGCACTGAGACACTAACACACACAGCACAGAGACACTCACCCAGCACAGAGACACTAACACACACACACACACACACACACACAGCACTGAGACACTAACACACACAGCACAGAGACACTCACCCAGCACAGAGACACTAACACACACACACACACACACACACACACCCAGCACAGAGACACTAACACACACACACACTCCCAACACAGAGACACTAACACACACACACACTCCCAACACAGAGTCACAAACACACACACACACACACCCAGCACAGAGACACTAACACACACACACACACCCAGCACAGAGACACTAACACACACACACACACCCAGCACAGAGACACTAACACACACACACACACCCAGCACAGGGACACTAACACACACACACACACACACACACACACACACCCAGCACAGAGACACTAACACACACACACACACACCCAGCACAGAGACACTAACACACACACACACACACACCCAGCACAGAGACACTAACACAGACACACACCCAGCACAGAGACACTAACACACACACACACACCCAGCACAGAGACACTAACACACACACAGCCAAACACCCAGCACAGAGACACTAACACACACACACACCCAGCACAGAGACACTAACACACACACAGACACACACCCAGCACAGAGACACTAACACACACACACACACACACCCAGCACAGAGACACTAACACACACACACACCCAGCACAGATACACTAACACACACACACACACACACACACCCAGCACAGAGACACTAACACACACACACACACACCCAGCACAGAGACACTAACACACACACACACACAGCACAGAGACACTAACACACACACACACACACACACACACCCAGCACAGAGACACTAACACACACACACACACACCCAGCACAGAGACACTAACACACACACACACACACCCAGCACAGAGACACTAACACACACACACACACACACCCAGCACAGAGACACTAACACAGACACACACCCAGCACAGAGACACTAACACACACACACACACCCAGCACAGAGACACTAACACACACACACACACACACCCAGCACAGAGACACTAACACACACACACACCCAGCACAGAGACACTAACACACACACAGACACACACCCAGCACAGAGACACTCACACACACACACACCCAGCACAGATACACTAACACACACACACACACACACACACACCCAGCACAGAGACACTAACACACACACACACACACCCAGCACAGAGACACTATAACACACTCACACCCAGCACAGCGACACTAACAGACACACACACACACCCAGCATAGAGACACTAACACACACACACACCCAGCACAGAGACACTAACACACACACGCAGACACCCAGCACAGAGACACTAACACACACACACACACACCCAGCACAGAGACACTAACACACACGCACACACACACCCAGAACAGAGACACTAACGCACACACACACACCCAGCACAGAGACACTAACACACACACAGCCAAACACCCAGCACAGAGACACTAACACACACACACACCCAGCACAGAGACACTAACACACACACAGACACACACCCAGCACAGAGACACTAACACACACACACACACCCAGCACAGAGACACTAACACACACACACACCCAGCACAGATACACTAACACACACACACACACACACACACACACACACCCAGCACAGAGACACTAACACACACACACACACACACACCCAGCACAGAGACACTAACACACACACACACACACACCCAGCACAGAGACACTATAACACACTCACACCCAGCACAGAGACACTAACACACACCCACACACACACCCAGCATAGAGACACTAACACACACACACACCCAGCACAGAGACACTAACACACACACGCAGACACCCAGCACAGAGACACTAACACACACACACACACACCCAGCACAGAGACACTAACACACACGCACACACACACCCAGCACAGAGACACTAACACACACACACACACCCTGCACAGTGACACTAACACACACACACACACCCAGCACAGAGACACTAACACACACACACACACACACACACACCCAGCACAGAGACACTAACAGACACACACACACCCAGCACAGAGACACTAACACACACACACACACACCCAGCACAGAGACACTAACACACACACACACACACACCCAGCACAGAGACACTAACACACACACACACCCAGCACAGAGACACTAACACACACACACACACACACACACACCCAGCACAGAGACACTAACACACACACACACACACCCAGCACAGAGACACTAACACACACACACACACTCACAGCACAGAGACTCAAACACACACACACACACCCAGCACAGAGACACTAACACACACACACACACACCCAGCACAGAGACACTAACACACACACACACCCAGCACAGAGACACTAACACACACACACACACACACACACCCAGCACAGAGACACTAACACACACACACACACCCTGCACAGAGACACTAACACACACACACACACACCCAGCACAGAGACACTAACACACACACACACACACACACACCCAGCACAGAGACACTAACACACACACACACACACCCAGCACAGAGACACTAACACATACACACACACCCAGCACAGAGACACTAACACACACACACACACCCAGCACAGAGACACTAACACACACACACACACACCCAGCACAGAGACACACACACACACACACCCCCAGCACAGAGACACTAACACACACTCACACACACCCAGCACAGAGACACTAACACACACACACACACAGCACAGAGACACTAACACACACACCCAGCACAGAGACACTAACACACACACACACACACACAGCACAGAGACACTAACACACACACACACCCAGCACAGAGACACTAACACACATACACACACACACACACACACACACAGCACAGAGACACTAACACACACACACACACACACACACACACACCCAGCACAGAGACACTAACACACACACACACACACGCAGCACCGAGACACTAACACACACACACACACACACCCAGCACAGAGACACTAACACACACACACACACCCAGCACAGAGACACTAACACACACACACACACCCAGCACAGAGACACTAACACACACACACACACCCAGCACAGAGACACTAACACACACACACACACACCCAGCACAGAGACACTAACACACACACACACACCCAGCACAGAGACACTAACACACACATACACACACACACACCCAGCACAGAGACACTAACACACACACACACACACCCAGCACAGAGACACTAACACACACGCACACACACACCCAGAACAGAGACACTAACACACACACACACACCCAGCACAGAGACACTAACACACACACAGCCAAACACCCAGCACAGAGACACTAACACACACACACACCCAGCACAGAGACACTAACACACACACAGACACACACCCAGCACAGAGACACTAACACACACACACACACCCAGCACGGAGACACTAACACACACACACACCCAGCACAGATACACTAACACACACACACACACACACACACACCCAGCACAGAGACACTAACACACACACACACACACACACCCAGCACAGAGACACTAACACACACACACACACACCCAGCACAGAGACACTAACACACACTCACACCCAGCACAGAGACACTAACACACACCCACACACACACCCAGCATAGAGACACTAACACACACACACACCCAGCACAGAGACACTAACACACACACGCAGACGCCCAGCACAGAGACACTAACACACACAAACACACACCCAGCACAGAGACACTAACACACACGCACACACACACCCAGCACAGAGACACTAACACACACACACACACCCTGCACAGTGACACTAACACACACACACACACCCAGCACAGAGACACTAACACACACACACACACACACACACACCCAGCACAGAGACACTAACAGACACACACACACCCAGCACAGAGACACTAAAACACACACACACACACCCAGCACAGAGACACTAACACACACACACACACACACCCAGCACAGAGACACTAACACACACACACACCCAGCACAGCGACACTAACACACACACACACACACACACACCCAGCACAGAGACACTAACACACACACACACACACCCAGCACAGAGACACTAACACACACACACACACTCACAGCACAGAGACTCTAACACACACACACACACCCAGCACAGAGACACTAACACACACACACACACACCCAGCACAGAGACACTAACACACACACACACCCAGCACAGAGACACTAACACACACACACACACCCAGCATAGAGACACTAACACACACACACACACACCCAGCACAGAGACACTAACACACACACACACCCCCAGCACAGAGACACTAACACACACACACACACACACCCAGCACAGAGACACTAACACACACACACACACCCAGCACAGAGACACTAACACACACACACCCAAACACCCAGCACAGAGACACTAACACACACACACACACACCCACCCAGCATAGAGACACTAACACACACACACCCAGCACAGAGACACTAACACACACACACACACACACCCACCCAGCTTAGAGACACTAACACACACACACCCAGCACAGAGACACTAACACACACACACACACACACCCAGCACAGAGACACTAACACACACACACACACACCCAGCACAGAGACACTAACACACACACATACACACACACACCCAGCACAGAGACACTAACACACACACACAGACACACCCAGCACAGAGACACTAACACACACACACACACACCCAGCACAGAGACACTAACACACAAACACACACACCCAGCACAGAGACACTAACACACACACACACAGACCCAGCACAGAGACACTAACACACACACACACACCCAGCACAGAGACACTAACACACACACACACACCCAGCACAGAGACACTAACACACACACACACCCAGCACAGAGACACTAACACACACACACACACACACCCAGCACAGAGACACTTACACACACACACACACACCCAGCACAGAGACACTAACACACACACACACACCTAGCACAGAGACACTAACACACACACACACCCAGCACAGAGACACTAACACACACACACACACACACACCCAGCACAGAGACACTAACACACACACGCAGACACCCAGCACAGAGACACTAACACACACACACACACACACACACCCAACACAGAGACACTAACACACACACACACACCCAGCACAGAGACACTAACACACACACACACACCCAGCACAGAGACACTAACACACACACACACACACACCCAGCACAGAGACACTAACACACACACACACCCAGCACAGAGACACTAACACACACACACACACACACACACACACACCCAGCACAGAGACACTAACACACACACACACACTCAGCACAGAGACACTTACACACACACACACACACACACACACACACACACACCCAGCACAGAGACACTAACACACACAAACACACCCAGCACAGAGACACTAACACACACACACACACTCACAGCACAGAGACACTAACACACACACACACACACACACACACACACACACACCCAGCACAGAGACACTAACACACACACACACACACACACACACAGCACTGAGACACTAACACACACAGCACAGAGACACTCACCCAGCACAGAGACACTAACACACACACACACACACACACACACAGCACTGAGACACTAACACACACAGCACAGAGACACTCACCCAGCACAGAGACACTAACACACACACACACACACACACACACACCCAGCACAGAGACACTAACACACACACACACTCCCAACACAGAGACACTAACACACACACACACTCCCAACACAGAGTCACAAACACACACACACACACACCCAGCACAGAGACACTAACACACACACACACACCCAGCACAGAGACACTAACACACACACACACACCCAGCACAGAGACACTAACACACACACACACACCCAGCACAGGGACACTAACACACACACACACACACACACACACACACCCAGCACAGAGACACTAACACACACACACACACACCCAGCACAGAGACACTAACACACACACACACACACACCCAGCACAGAGACACTAACACAGACACACACCCAGCACAGAGACACTAACACACACACACACACCCAGCACAGAGACACTAACACACACACAGCCAAACACCCAGCACAGAGACACTAACACACACACACACCCAGCACAGAGACACTAACACACACACAGACACACACCCAGCACAGAGACACTAACACACACACACACACACACCCAGCACAGAGACACTAACACACACACACACCCAGCACAGATACACTAACACACACACACACACACACACACCCAGCACAGAGACACTAACACACACACACACACACCCAGCACAGAGACACTAACACACACACACACACAGCACAGAGACACTAACACACACACACACACACACACACACCCAGCACAGAGACACTAACACACACACACACACACCCAGCACAGAGACACTAACACACACACACACACACCCAGCACAGAGACACTAACACACACACACACACACACCCAGCACAGAGACACTAACACAGACACACACCCAGCACAGAGACACTAACACACACACACACACCCAGCACAGAGACACTAACACACACACACACACACACCCAGCACAGAGACACTAACACACACACACACCCAGCACAGAGACACTAACACACACACAGACACACACCCAGCACAGAGACACTCACACACACACACACCCAGCACAGATACACTAACACACACACACACACACACACACACCCAGCACAGAGACACTAACACACACACACACACACCCAGCACAGAGACACTATAACACACTCACACCCAGCACAACGACACTAACAGACACACACACACACCCAGCATAGAGACACTAACACACACACACACCCAGCACAGAGACACTAACACACACACGCAGACACCCAGCACAGAGACACTAACACACACACACACACACCCAGCACAGAGACACTAACACACACGCACACACACACCCAGAACAGAGACACTAACGCACACACACACACCCAGCACAGAGACACTAACACACACACAGCCAAACACCCAGCACAGAGACACTAACACACACACACACCCAGCACAGAGACACTAACACACACACAGACACACACCCAGCACAGAGACACTAACACACACACACACACCCAGCACAGAGACACTAACACACACACACACCCAGCACAGATACACTAACACACACACACACACACACACACACACACACCCAGCACAGAGACACTAACACACACACACACACACACACCCAGCACAGAGACACTAACACACACACACACACACACCCAGCACAGAGACACTATAACACACTCACACCCAGCACAGAGACACTAACACACACCCACACACACACCCAGCATAGAGACACTAACACACACACACACCCAGCACAGAGACACTAACACACACACGCAGACACCCAGCACAGAGACACTAACACACACACACACACACCCAGCACAGAGACACTAACACACACGCACACACACACCCATCACAGAGACACTAACACACACACACACACCCTGCACAGTGACACTAACACACACACACACACCCAGCACAGAGACACTAACACACACACACACACACACACACACCCAGCACAGAGACACTAACAGACACACACACACCCAGCACAGAGACACTAACACACACACACACACACCCAGCACAGAGACACTAACACACACACACACACACACCCAGCACAGAGACACTAACACACACACACACCCAGCACAGAGACACTAACACACACACACACACACACACACACCCAGCACAGAGACACTAACACACACACACACACACCCAGCACAGAGACACTAACACACACACACACACTCACAGCACAGAGACTCAAACACACACACACACACCCAGCACAGAGACACTAACACACACACACACACACCCAGCACAGAGACACTAACACACACACACACCCAGCACAGAGACACTAACACACACACACACACACACACACCCAGCACAGAGACACTAACACACACACACACACCCTGCACAGAGACACTAACACACACACACACACACCCAGCACAGAGACACTAACACACACACACACACACACACACCCAGCACAGAGACACTAACACACACACACACACACCCAGCACAGAGACACTAACACATACACACACACCCAGCACAGAGACACTAACACACACACACACACACACCCAGCACAGAGACACTAACACACACACACACACCCAGCACAGAGACACTAACACACACACACACACACCCAGCACAGAGACACACACACACACACACCCCCAGCACAGAGACACTAACACACACTCACACACACCCAGCACAGAGACACTAACACACACACACACACAGCACAGAGACACTAACACACACACCCAGCACAGAGACACTAACACACACACACACACACACAGCACAGAGACACTAACACACACACACACCCAGCACAGAGACACTAACACACATACACACACACACACACACACACACAGCACAGAGACACTAACACACACACACACACACACACACACACACCCAGCACAGAGACACTAACACACACACACACACACGCAGCACCGAGACACTAACACACACACACACACACACCCAGCACAGAGACACTAACACACACACACACACCCAGCACAGAGACACTAACACACACACACACACCCAGCACAGAGACACTAACACACACACACACACCCAGCACAGAGACACTAACACACACACACACACACCCAGCACAGAGACACTAACACACACACACACACACACCCAGCACAGAGACACTAACACACACACACACACCCAGCACAGAGACACTAACACACACACACACCCAGCACAGAGACACTAACACACACACACGCACCCAGCACAGAGACACTAACACACACACACTCACACACACCCAGCACAGAGACACTAACACACACACACACACACACACACCCACACACACACCCAGCACAGAGACACTAACACACACACACACACACACACACACACCCAGCACAGAGACACTAACACACACACACACACACCCAGCTCAGAGACACTAACACACACACACACCCACCCAGCACAGAGACACTAACACACACACACACACACCCAGCACAGAGACACTAACACACACACACGCCCCCAGCACAGAGACACTAACACACACACACACACCCAGCACAGAGACACTAACACACACACACACGCATCCAGCACAGAGACACTAACACACACACATACCCAGCACAGAGACACTAACACACACACACACACACCCAGCACAGAGACACTAACACACACACACACCCAGCACAGAGACACTAACACACACACACACACCCAGCATAGAGACACTAACACACACACACACCCTGCACAGAGACACTAACACACACACACACACACACACACACACACACAGCACAGAGACACTAACACACACACGCAGACACCCAGCACAGAGACACTAACACACACACACACACACCCAGCACAGAGACACTAACACACACACACACACACACCCAGCACAGAGACACTAACACACACACACACACCCTGCACAGTGACACTAACACACACACACACACCCAGCACAGAGACACTAACACACACACACACACACACACACCCAGCACAGAGACACTAACACACACACACACCCAGCACAGAGACACTAACACACACACACACACACCCAGCACAGAGACACTAACACACACACACACCCAGCACAGAGACACTAACACACACACACACCCAGCACAGAGACACTAACACACACACACACACACACACACACCCAGCACAGAGACACTAACACACACACACACACACACCCAGCACAGAGACACTAACACACACACACACACTCACAGCACAGAGACTCTAACACACACACACACACCCAGCACAGAGACACTAACACACACACACACACACCCAGCACAGAGACACTAACACACACACACACCCAGCACAGAGACACTAACACACACACACACACACACACCCAGCACAGAGACACTAACACACACACACACACCCAGCACAGAGACATTAACACACACACACACACACCCAGCACAGAGACACTAACACACACACACACACACACACACACCCAGCACAGAGACACTAACACACACACACACACCCAGCACAGAGACACTAACACACACACACACACCCAGCACAGAGACACTAACACACACACACACTCACACCCAGCACAGAGACACTAACACACACACACACACCCAGCACAGAGACACTAACACACACTCACACACACCCAGCACAGACACACACACACACACACCCCCAGCACAGAGACACTAACACACACTCACACACACCCAGCACAGAGACACTAACACACACACACACACAGCACAGAGACACTAACACACACACCCAGCACAGAGACACTAACACACAGACACACACACAGCACAGAGACACTAACACACACACACACCCAGCACAGAGACACTAACACACACACACACACACACACAGCACAGAGACACTAACACACACACACACACACACTCACACACCCAGCACAGAGACACTAACACACACACACACACACACCCAGCACCGAGACACTAACACACACACACACACACACGCACACCCAGCACAGAGACACTAACACACACACACACACCCAGCACAGAGACACTAACACACACACACACACCCAGCACAGAGACACTAACACACACACACACACACCCAGCACAGAGACACTAACACACACACACACACACACCCAGCACAGAGACACTAACACACACACACACACACCCAGTACAGAGACACTAACACACACACACACCCAGCACAGAGACACTAACACACACACACGCACCCAGCACAGAGACACTAACACACACACACACACACACCCAGCACAGAGACACTAACACACACACACACACACACACACACACACCCAGCACAGAGACACTAACACACACACACACACACACACACACACCCAGCACAGAGACACTAACACACACACACACACACCCAGCACAGAGACACTAACACACACACACACACACACCCAGCACAAAGACACTAACACACACACACGCCCCCAGCACAGAGACACTAACACACACACACACACCCAGCACAGAGACACTAACACACACACACACGCATCCAGCACAGAGACACTAACACACACACATACCCAGCACAGAGACACTAACACACACACACACGCATCCAGCACAGAGACACTAACACACACACACACACACACCCAGCACAGAGACACTAACACACACACACACGCACCCAGCACAGAGACACTAACACACACACACCCAGCACAGAGACACTAACACACACACACACACACCCAGCACAGAGACACTAACACACACACACATATACCCTGCACAGAGACACTAACACAGACACACACATACCCAGCACAGAGACACTAACACACACACATACCCAGCACAGAGACACTAACACACACACATACACCCAGCGCAGAGACACTAACACACACACACACACACCCAGCACAGAGACACTACACACACACACACCCAGCACAGAGACACTAACACACACATGCACACACACACACACAGCCCTGAGACACTTACACACACAGCACAGAGACACTAACACACACACACACACACACACACACACACACACCCAGCACAGAGACACTAACACACACACACACACACACACACACAGCACAGAGACACTAACACACACACACACACACACCCAGCATAGAGACACTAACACACTCCCGCACCCAGCACAGGCACACTAACACACACACACACACACAGCACAGAGACAGGGATTTTATACAGAATTTATAGACGGAGATTTTAAACAGAAATTATAGACAGAGGTTTTAAACAGAAATTATGGACAGCCATCTCAGACAGAAATTGTAGACTGAAATTTTATACCCAAATTATTGACGGGAATCTCAGATTGAAATTATAGACATATATTTTATACATAAATTTTAGACACCGATTTCATAGAAAAATTATAGACAGAGCTTTTATTCAGAAATTATAGCCCGAGATTTTATACAGAAATTATAGACGGATTTTTCACAGAAATTATAGACAGGAATCCCAGACTGAAATTATAGACAGGAATCCCAGACTGAAATTATAGACAGATATTTTATACAGTAATTAGAGACAGGAATCTCAGACAGAAATTATAGACAGAGATTGTATACAGAAATTGACAGAAAATTAATGCAGAAATTATAGACAGTGATTTTATACATAGATTATAGACAGGCATCTCAGACTGAAATTATAGGCAGAGATTTTATACAGAAATAATAAGAGTTTTTACGCATTAGTTATGGACAGGACTCTCAGATTAAAATTATAGACAGAGAGTGTATACAGATATTATAGACATGAATCTCAAACTGAAATTATAGACAGAGATTTTATACAGAAATTATAGACAGGAGTCTCAGACTGAAATTATAGACCGATTTTTTCAGAAATTATAGACAGGAATCTTTGATTGAAATTAGAGACAGAGAATTCATACAGAAATTATAGACAGGAACCACAGACAGAAATGATAGAGATTTTATCCAGAAAGTATAGACAGAAACCCCCGACAGAAATTTCAGAGAGAGAGATTGTATACAGAAATTAAAGACTGAAATGTGAGACAAAAATTCTAGACAGAGAATCTATATAGAAATTCTTGACAGAGATTTTATACAGAAATTATTAACAGAGAATTTAGACAGAATTATAGACAGAGATTTTGTACATAGATTATAGACACGCATCTTAGACTGAAATTATAGGCAGAGATGTTATACACAAATTATAGACAAAGATTTTATTCTGAAATTATGGACAGGACTCTTAGACTCAAATTATAGACACAGACTAGACAGAAATTATAGACAGGAATCTCAGATTGAAATTATAGAATGAGATTTTACACACAAATTTTCGACAGGAATCTCAGATTGAAATTATAGACAGACATTTTATACGGAATTTACAGACAGGAATCTCCTACAGAAATTTCAGAGGGGATTGTATACAGAAATTAAAGACAGTAACGACAGACAGAAATTCTAGACAGAGATTTTATACAGAAATTCTATTCAGAATTTGTAGCCACATGTTTTATACGCAAATTATTGACAGAGATTATATACAGAAATTATAGACAGGAATCTCAGACAGAAATTATAGGTAGAGATTTTAAGCAGAAAGTTTAGACTAGAACCTTCGACAGAAATTTCAAAGAGAGATTGTATACAGTAATTAAAGACAGAAATGTCAGACAGAAATTATAGACAGAGATTTTATAGAGAAACTATAGACAGAGATTTTATACAGAAATTATAGACAGGAATGACAGACAGAAATTATAGCCACAGCTTTTATACAGAACTAATAGACAGATTATATACAGAAATTATTGACGCAGGATTTATACAGAAATTATAGACAGAGATTTTGTACAGAAATAATGGACAGGAATCTCAGACAGAAATTATAGATTGAGATTTTAATGAGAAAGTATAGACTGGAACTTCCGACAGAAATTTCAGAGAGAGTTTATATACAGAAATTGAAGACAGAAATATCAGACAGAAATTATAGACAGAGATTTAATACAGAAGTTTTAGACAGATTTCATACAGAAATTCTGGACAGAATTTTTATACAGAAATTATAGACAGGAATGTCAGACAGAAATTGTATCACAGATTTTATACAGAAATTAGAGACAGAGATTATATACAGAAATTATTGACAGAGAATTTATACAGAAATTATAGACAGAGATTTTATACAGAAATTATAGACAGAAATCGCAGACAGAAATTATAGATGGAGATTTTATACAGAAATTATAGACATTGATTTTAGACAGAAATTATAGGCAGAGATTTTATACAGAAATTATAGACAGATATTATGCAGAAATTATAGGTAGGAATCTGAAACATATTATAGGCTGAGATTTTATAGAGAAATTATAGACAGGAATGTCAGGCAGACATTATAGACAGAGACTTTATAGAGAAGTTATAGACAGGAATCCCAAGCAGAAATTATAGATGGAGATTTTATACAGAAATTATACACTGAGATAGTACATTGAAATTATGGACAGGAATCTCAGATAGAAATTATAGACAGACATTTTATACAGAAATTATAGACAGGAATCTCAGACGCATATTATAGACAGAGATTTTATAGAGAAATTATAGACAGAGATTTTATACTGAAATTATAGACAGAGATTTTATGAAGAAATTATAGACAGAGTTGTTATACAGATATTATTGACAGAGATTTTATACAGAAAATATAGGCAGAGGATTTATAGAGAAATTATAGACAGAGATTTTATACAGAAATTATAGACAGGAATCTCAGATAGAAATTATACAAAGAAATTTTAAACAGAAATTATAGACAGATTTTATAGAGAAATTATAGACAGAGATTTTAAACAGAAATTATAGAGATTTTAAACAGAAATTATAGACAGAAATCTCAGGCAGAAATTGTAGACGGAAATTTTTTACACAAATTATAGACAGGAATCTCAGATTGAAATTATAGATGGAGATTTCATACACAAATTTTAGACAGCGATTTTATACAGAAATTATAGACAGAGATTTCATGCAGAAATTAGAGACACGGATGTCAGACAGAAATTATAGGCAGAGATTTTATAGAGAAATTATAGACAGGAATCTCAGAGAGAAATTATAGACGGAGATTTTATACACAAATTTTAGACAGCGATTTTATACAGAAATTATAGACAGAGATTTTATAGAGAAATTATTGACAGAGATTATATACAGAAGTTATTGACAGAGATTTTATACAGAAATTGTAGACAGAGTTTTTATACAGAAATTATGGACAGGAATCTCAGACTGCAATTATAGGCAGAGGTTTTATAGAGAAATTATAGACAGGAATCTCAACCATATATTATATTCAGCGATTTTATACAGAAGCTATAGACAGAGATTTGATACAGAAATTATAGACAGAGATTTAATACGGAAATTATAGACAGTGATTTTATGCAGAAATTATAGGCATTGATTTTATAGAGAAATTATTGACAGATTTTATACAGAAATTATTGACACAGATTTTATACAGAAATTATAGGCAGAGGTTTTATAGAGAAATTATAGACAAAGATTTTATACAGAAAATATAGGCAGAGGTGTTATAGATAAATTATAGACAGAGATTTTATGCAGAAATTATACACAGGAATCTCAGACAGAAACTATACACAGAGATTTTATACAGAAATTATAGACCGAGATTTCAAACAGAAATTATAGACAGAAATGTCAGACAGAAATTGTAGACAGAAATTTTATACACAAATTATAGTCAGGAATCTCAGATTGAAATTATAGACTGAGCTTTTATACACAAATTTTAGACAGCGATTTTATACAGAAATTATAGACAGAGATTTTATGCAGAAATTATAGACAGAAATTTTATACAGAAATTATTGGCAGATTTTATACAGAAATTGTAGATAGATTTTTTATACAGAAATTATGGACAGGAATCACAGACTGAAATTATAGGCAGAGATTTTATAGAGAAATTATAGACAGGAATCTCAGCCATATATTACAGTCAGAGATTTTATACAGAAGCTATAGACAGAGATTTGATACAGAAATTATAGACAGTGATTTTATGCAGAATTTATAGACAGAGATTTTAAACAGAAATTATAGACAGAAATCTCAGGCAGAAATTGGACACAGAAATTTTATGCATAAATTATATACAGGAATCTCAGATTGAAATTATAGATGAAGATTTTATACAGAAATTATAGACAGAGATTTTATGCACAAATTTCAGACAGCGATTTTATACAGAAATTATACACAGAGATTTTATAGAGAAATTATTGACAGAGATTATATACAGAAATTATAGACAGAGATTTTATTCAGAAATTATAGACAGAGATTTTATACTGAAATTATAGACAGGAATTTCAGATAGAAATTATAGACAGATATTATACAGAAATTATAGACAGAGATTTTATACTGAAATTATAGACAGGTATCTCAGATTGAAATTATACACAGAGATTTTATACTGAAATTATATACATGGATTTTATACAGAAATTATAACCGAGATTTTATAGAGAAATTATAGGCAGGAATCTCAGACAGTAATTATAGACAGAGATTTTATACAGAAATTATAGACAGAGATTTTATACAGAAATTATACACAGATTTTATAGAGAAATTATGGTCAGAGATTTTATACAGAAATTATAGACAGAGATTTTATAGAGTAATTATTGATAGAGAGTTTATACAAAAATTATTGAGATACATTTTATAGAGAAATTATAGACAGAGATTTTATACAGAAATTATAGACAGGAATCTCAGAAAGAAATTATACACCGAGATTTTATTCAGAAATTATTGACACAGATTTCATACAGAAATTATGGACAGAGATTTTATACTGAAATTATAGACAGGAATCTCAGATAGAAATTATAGAAAGGAATCGCAGACAAAAATTATAGACAGAAATTTTATACAGAAATTATGGACAGAGATTTTATACTGAAATTATAGACAGGAATCTCATAGAAATTATAGAAAGGAATCTCAGACAGAAATTATAGACAGAGATTTTATGCAGAAATTATAGACAGGAATCTCAGAAAGAAATTATACACAGAGATTTTATTCAGAAATTATTGACACAGATTTCATACAGAAATTATGGACAGAGATTTTATACTGAAATTATAGACAGGAATCTCAGATAGAAATTATAGAAAGGAATCTCAGACTGAAATTGTACACAGAGATTTTATACAGACATAATAGACAGGGATTTTATACAGAAATTTTAGACAGAGGTTTTGAAGGGAAATTTTAAACAGGAATCTCAGATAGAAATTATAAACGGAGAATTTATACAGAAATTATAGACAGGAATCTCAGACAGAAATTATAGACATAGATTTTATGAAGAAATTAAAGACAGATATTATACAGAAATTATAAACACAAATATTATACAGAAATTAAAGACACAGATTTTACACAGAAAATATAGATAGAGATTTTACACATAAATTATAGACAGGAATCTCAGATTGAAATTATATACAGAGATTTTATACAGAAATTATAGACATGGATTTTATATAGAAATTATAGACCGAGATTTTATAGAGAAATTATAGGCGGGAAACTCAGACAGTAATTATACACAGAGATTTTATACAGAAATTATAGTCAGAGATTTTATACAGAAATTATAGACAGAGATTTAATAGAGAAATTATTGATAGAGATTTTGTAGAGAAATTAAAGTCAGAGATTTTATGCAGAAATTATCGACAGACACTTTATACAGAAATTATAGACAGGAATCTCAGAAATTACAGGAAGGAATCTCAGAAAGAAATTATACACAGAGATTTGATAGAGAAATTATAGACAGAGATTTTAAACAGAAATTATAGACAGAAATCTCAGGCAGAAATTGTAAACAGAAATATTATACACAAATTATAGACAGGAATCTCAGATTGAAATTATAGATGGAGATTTCATACACAAATTTTAGACAGCGATTTTATACAGAAATTATAGACAGAGATTTCATGCAGAAATTATAGACACGGATGTCAGACAGAAATTATAGGCAGAGATTTTATAGAGAAATTATTTGACAGGAATCTCAGAGAGAAATTATAGACGGAGATTTTATACACAAATTTTAGACAGCGATTTTATACAGAAATTATAGACAGACATTTCATACTGAAAATATAGACAGGAATCTCAGATAGAAATTATAGAAGGGAATCTCAGACAGAAATTATACACAGAGATTTTATACAGAAATTATAGACAGATTTTATACAGAAAATATAGGCAGAGGTTTTATAGAGAAATTATACAAAGAGATTTTATAGAGAAATTATAGACAGAGATTTTATAGAGAAATTATAGACAGAGATATTAAACAGAAATTATAGACAGAAATCTCAGGTGGAAATTGTAGACAGAAATTTTATACACAAATTATAGACAGGAATCTCAGATTGAAATTATAGACGGAGATTTCATACCCAAATTTTCGACAGCGGTTTTATACAGAAATTATAGACAGAGATTTCATGCAGAAATTAGAGACACGGATGTCAGACAGAAATTATAGGCAGAGATTTTATAGAGAAATTATAGACAGGAATCTCAGAGAGAAATTATAGACGGAGATTTTATACACAAATTTTAGACAGCGATTTTATACAGAAATTATAGACAGACATTTCATACTGAAAATATAGACAGGAATCTCAGATAGAAATTATAGAAGGGAATCTCAGACAGAAATTATACACAGAGATTTTATACAGCAATTATAGACAGAGATTTTATACAGAAAATATAGGCAGAGGTTTTATAGAGAAATTATACAAAGAGATTTTATAGAGAAATTATAGACAGAGATTTTATAGAGAAATTATAGACAGAGATTTTAAACAGAAATTATAGACAGAAATCTCAGGCGGAAATTGTAGACGGAAATTTTATACACAAATTATAGACAGGAATCTCAGATTGAAATTATAGACGGAGATTTCATACACAAATTTTAGACAGCGATTTTATGCAGAAATTATAGACAGAGATTTCATGCAGAAATTAGAGACACGGATGTCAGACAGAAATTATAGGCAGAGATTTTATAGAGAAATTATAGACAGGAATCTCAGAGAGAAATTATAGACGGAGATTTTATACACAAATTTTAGACAGTGATTTTATACAGAAATTATAGACAGAGATTTTATAGAGAAATCATTGACAGAGATTATATACAGAAATTATTGACAGATTTTATACAGAAATTGTAGACAGTTTTTATACAGAAATTATGGACAGGAATCTCAGACTGAAATTATAGGCAGAGATTTTATAGAGAAATTATAGACAGGAATCTCAGCCATATATTACAGTCATAGATTTTATACAGAAGCTATAGAAAGAGATTTGATACAGAAATTATAGACAGAGATTTAATACAGAAATTATAGACAGAAATGTCAGACAGAAATTGTAGACAGAAATATTATACACAAATTATAGTCAGGATTCTCAGATTGAAATTATAGACGGAGATTTTATACACAAATTTTAGACAGCGATTTTATACAGAAATTATAGACAGAGATTTTATACTGAAATTATAGACAGGTATCTCAGATTGAAATTATACACAGAGATTTTATACTGAAATTATATACATGGATTTTATACAGAAATTATAACCGAGATTTTATAGAGAAATTATAGGCAGGAATCTCAGACAGTAATTATAGACAGAGATTTTATACAGAAATTATAGACAGAGATTTTATACAGAAATTATACACAGATTTTATAGAGAAATTATGGTCAGAGATTTTATACAGAAATTATAGACAGAGATTTTATAGAGTAATTATTGATAGAGAGTTTATACAAAAATTATTGAGATACATTTTATAGAGAAATTATAGACAGAGATTTTATACAGAAATTATAGACAGGAATCTCAGAAAGAAATTATACACCGAGATTTTATTCAGAAATTATTGACACAGATTTCATACAGAAATTATGGACAGAGATTTTATACTGAAATTATAGACAGGAATCTCAGATAGAAATTATAGAAAGGAATCGCAGACAAAAATTATAGACAGAAATTTTATACAGAAATTATGGACAGAGATTTTATACTGAAATTATAGACAGGAATCTCATAGAAATTATAGAAAGGAATCTCAGACAGAAATTATAGACAGAGATTTTATGCAGAAATTATAGACAGGAATCTCAGAAAGAAATTATACACAGAGATTTTATTCAGAAATTATTGACACAGATTTCATACAGAAATTATGGACAGAGATTTTATACTGAAATTATAGACAGGAATCTCAGATAGAAATTATAGAAAGGAATCTCAGACTGAAATTGTACACAGAGATTTTATACAGACATAATAGACAGGGATTTTATACAGAAATTTTAGACAGAGGTTTTGAAGGGAAATTTTAAACAGGAATCTCAGATAGAAATTATAAACGGAGAATTTATACAGAAATTATAGACAGGAATCTCAGACAGAAATTATAGACATAGATTTTATGAAGAAATTAAAGACAGATATTATACAGAAATTATAAACACAAATATTATACAGAAATTAAAGACACAGATTTTACACAGAAAATATAGATAGAGATTTTACACATAAATTATAGACAGGAATCTCAGATTGAAATTATATACAGAGATTTTATACAGAAATTATAGACATGGATTTTATATAGAAATTATAGACCGAGATTTTATAGAGAAATTATAGGCGGGAAACTCAGACAGTAATTATACACAGAGATTTTATACAGAAATTATAGTCAGAGATTTTATACAGAAATTATAGACAGAGATTTAATAGAGAAATTATTGATAGAGATTTTGTAGAGAAATTAAAGTCAGAGATTTTATGCAGAAATTATCGACAGACACTTTATACAGAAATTATAGACAGGAATCTCAGAAATTACAGGAAGGAATCTCAGAAAGAAATTATACACAGAGATTTGATAGAGAAATTATAGACAGAGATTTTAAACAGAAATTATAGACAGAAATCTCAGGCAGAAATTGTAAACAGAAATATTATACACAAATTATAGACAGGAATCTCAGATTGAAATTATAGATGGAGATTTCATACACAAATTTTAGACAGCGATTTTATACAGAAATTATAGACAGAGATTTCATGCAGAAATTATAGACACGGATGTCAGACAGAAATTATAGGCAGAGATTTTATAGAGAAATTATTTGACAGGAATCTCAGAGAGAAATTATAGACGGAGATTTTATACACAAATTTTAGACAGCGATTTTATACAGAAATTATAGACAGACATTTCATACTGAAAATATAGACAGGAATCTCAGATAGAAATTATAGAAGGGAATCTCAGACAGAAATTATACACAGAGATTTTATACAGAAATTATAGACAGATTTTATACAGAAAATATAGGCAGAGGTTTTATAGAGAAATTATACAAAGAGATTTTATAGAGAAATTATAGACAGAGATTTTATAGAGAAATTATAGACAGAGATATTAAACAGAAATTATAGACAGAAATCTCAGGTGGAAATTGTAGACAGAAATTTTATACACAAATTATAGACAGGAATCTCAGATTGAAATTATAGACGGAGATTTCATACCCAAATTTTCGACAGCGGTTTTATACAGAAATTATAGACAGAGATTTCATGCAGAAATTAGAGACACGGATGTCAGACAGAAATTATAGGCAGAGATTTTATAGAGAAATTATAGACAGGAATCTCAGAGAGAAATTATAGACGGAGATTTTATACACAAATTTTAGACAGCGATTTTATACAGAAATTATAGACAGACATTTCATACTGAAAATATAGACAGGAATCTCAGATAGAAATTATAGAAGGGAATCTCAGACAGAAATTATACACAGAGATTTTATACAGCAATTATAGACAGAGATTTTATACAGAAAATATAGGCAGAGGTTTTATAGAGAAATTATACAAAGAGATTTTATAGAGAAATTATAGACAGAGATTTTATAGAGAAATTATAGACAGAGATTTTAAACAGAAATTATAGACAGAAATCTCAGGCGGAAATTGTAGACGGAAATTTTATACACAAATTATAGACAGGAATCTCAGATTGAAATTATAGACGGAGATTTCATACACAAATTTTAGACAGCGATTTTATGCAGAAATTATAGACAGAGATTTCATGCAGAAATTAGAGACACGGATGTCAGACAGAAATTATAGGCAGAGATTTTATAGAGAAATTATAGACAGGAATCTCAGAGAGAAATTATAGACGGAGATTTTATACACAAATTTTAGACAGTGATTTTATACAGAAATTATAGACAGAGATTTTATAGAGAAATCATTGACAGAGATTATATACAGAAATTATTGACAGATTTTATACAGAAATTGTAGACAGTTTTTATACAGAAATTATGGACAGGAATCTCAGACTGAAATTATAGGCAGAGATTTTATAGAGAAATTATAGACAGGAATCTCAGCCATATATTACAGTCATAGATTTTATACAGAAGCTATAGAAAGAGATTTGATACAGAAATTATAGACAGAGATTTAATACAGAAATTATAGACAGAAATGTCAGACAGAAATTGTAGACAGAAATTTTATACACAAATTATAGTCAGGATTCTCAGATTGAAATTATAGACGGAGATTTTATACACAAATTTTAGACAGCGATTTTATACAGAAATTATAGACAGAGATTTTATGAAGAAATTATAGACGGAGATTTTATACTGAAATTATAGACAGGAATCTCAGAGAGAAATTATAGATAGAGATTTTATAGAGAAATTATAGACAGGAATCTCAGACAGAAATTATAGACTGAGATTTTATACAGAAATTATAGACAGCGATTGTATAAAGAAATTATAGACAGATTTTATAAAGAAATTATAGACAGAGATTTTAAACAGAAATTATAGACTGAAATCTCAGGCAGAAATTGTAGACGGAAATTTTATACACAAATTATAGCCAGGAATCTCAGATTGAAATTATAGATGGAGATTTCATACACAAATTTTAGGCAGCGATTTTATACAGAAATTATAGACAGAGATTTCATGCAGAAATTATAGACATGAATGTCAAAAAGAAATTATAGGCACAGATTTTATAGAGAAATTATAGACAGGAATCTCAGAGAGAAATTATAGACGAAGATTTTACAAACAAATTATAGACACGAATCTCACACAGAAATTATAGACAGAAATCTCAGACAGAATTTGGACACAGAAATTTTATACACAAATTATATACAGGAATCTCAGATTGAAATTATAGACGGAGATTTTATACAGAAATTATAGACAGAGATTTTATACACAAATTTCAGACAGCAATTTTATACAGAAATTATAGACAGAGATTTTATAGAGAAATTATTGACAGATTATATACAGAAATTATTGACAGAGATTTTATACAGAAATTATAGACAGAGATTTTATACATAAATTGTGGACAGGAATCTCAGTCTGAAATTATAGGCAGAGATTTTATAGAGAAATTATAGACAGGAATCTCGGACAGAAATTATAGACGGAGATTTTATACAGAAATTATAGACAGAGATTGTATACTGAAATTATAGACAGGAATTTCAGATAGAAATTATAGACAGATATTATACAGAAATTATAGACAGGAATCTCATTCTTATTATATAGTCGGAGATTTTATACAGAAATTATAGACACGGATCTCCGACAGAAATTATAGACAGAGATTTTATACAGAAATTATAGACAGATTTTATGCAGAAATTATAGACAGGAATCTCGGACAGGAATTATAGACGGAGATTTTATACAGAATTTATAGGCAGGAATCTCAGACAGACATTATAGACGGAGATTTTATGCAGAAATTATAGAGAGGAATCTCAGATAGAAATGATAGTCAAATATTTTATTGAGAAAATATAGACAGAGATTTTAAACTGAAATTATAGACAGGAATCTCAAATTATAGACAGAGATTATATAGAGAAATTCAAGACAGATTTTATAGACAAATTTTAGACAGCGATTTTATACAGACATTATTGACAGAGATTTTATAGAGGAATTATTGACAGAGATTTTAGACAGATATTATAGATATTTTATACAGAAATTATAGACAGGAATCTCAGATTGAAATTAGAGACAGAGATTTTAAACTGAAATTATAGATAGGGATTTTATTCAGAAATTATAGACAGGAATCTCAGTTTGAAATTATAGACGGACATTTCATACACAAATTTTAGACAGCGATTTTATACAGAAATTATAGACAGACATTTCATACTGAAAATATAGACAGGAATCTCAGATAGAAATTATAGAAGGGAATCTCAGACAGAAATTATACACAGAGATTTTATACAGCAATTATAGACAGAGATTTTATACAGAAAATATAGGCAGAGGTTTTATAGAGAAATTATACAAAGAGATTTTATAGAGAAATTATAGACAGAGATTTTATAGAGAAATTATAGACAGAGATTTTAAACAGAAATTATAGACAGAAATCTCAGGCGAAAATTGTAGACGGAAATTTTATACACAAATTATAGACAGGAATCTCAGATTGAAATTACAGATGGAGATTTCATACACAAATTTTAGACAGCGGTTTTATACAGAAATTATAGACAGAGATTTCATGCAGAAATTAGAGACACGGATGTCAGACAGAAATTATAGGCAGAGATTTTATAGAGAAATTATAGACAGGAATCTCAGAGAGAAATTATAGACGGAGATTTTATAGAGAAATTATAGACAGAGATTTTAAACAGAAATTATAGACAGAAATCTCAGGCGGAAATTGTAGACGGAAATTTTATACACAAATTATAGACAGGAATCTCAGATTGAAATTATAGACGGAGATTTCATACACAAATTTTAGACTGCGGTTTTATACAGAAATTATAGACAGAGATTTTATACAGAAATTATTGACAGAGATTTTATACAGAAATTATAGACAGATTTTGTGCAGAAATTATAGACAGGGATCTCAGACAGAAATTATAGACAGATATTTTATACAGAAGTTATAGACAGATATTTTATACAGAAATTATAGACAGATATCTTATGCAGAAATTATGGACAGAAATCTCAGACAGAAATTATAGACAGAGATTTTATAGAGAAATTAAAGGCAAAGAGTTTGTACAGAAATTATAGGCAGAAATCTCAGACAGAAATTGTACACAGAAATTTTATACACAAATTATAGACAGGAACCTCAGATTGAAATTATAGATGGAGATTTTATGCACAAATTTTAGACAGCGATTTTATACAGAAATTATAGAGAGAGATTTTATGCAGAAATTATAGACACAGATGTCAGACAGAAATTATAGACAGAGATTTTATGCAGAAGTTATAGATAGGAACATCAGACAGAAATTATAGGAAGAGATTTTATCGAGAAATTATGGACAGGAATCTCAGGTAGAAATTATAGGCAGAGACTTTATAGAGAAATTATAGACAGGAATCTTAGACTGAAATTATAGACAGTGATTTTTACAGAAATTATAGATAGGGATTTTATTCTGAAATTATAGACAGGAATCTGAGACGGAAATTTTAGTCAAAGATTTTATGCAGAAATTATAGACAGAGATTTTATACCAAAACTATAGACAGGATTCTCAGATAGAAATTATAGACAGAGATTTTATACAGAAATTAAAGACTCGAATCTCAGAAGTATATTATAGACAGAGATTTTATACTGAAGTTATAGACAGCGATTTTATACTGAAATTATACACTGAGATTTTATACAGAAATTATAGACTGGGATTTTATAGAGAAGTGATAGACAGAAATTTTAAAAAGGCATTAGAGACAGAAATCTCAGACAGAAATTGAACAGAGAAATTTTATACACAAATTATAGACAGGAATCTGAGGTTGAAATTATAGACGGAGATTTTATAAACAAATTTTAGATAGCGATTATATACAGGAGTTAAGACAGAGATTTTATGCAGAAATTATAGACACGGATCTCACACAGAAATTACAGACAGAGATTTTATGCAGAAATCATAGATAGAAATCTCAGACAGAAATTATAGGCAGAGATTTTATAGCGAAATTATAGACAGGAATCTCAGACAGAAATTATAGACGGAGATTTTATACAGAAATTATAGACAGGAATCTCAGACAGAAATTTTGGACTGAGATTTTATACAGAAATTATAGACACAGATTTTATACAAAAATTATACACATAGATTTTATAAATAATTATAGACAGAGATTTTATACAGAAATTATAGACAGTAATCTCAGATTGAAATTATAGACAGAGATTTTATACAGAAATTATAGAAAGGGATTTTATTTCACAAATGACAGACAGGAATCTTAGACAGAAATTACAGTCAAAGTTTTTATACAGAAATTATAGACAGCGATTTTAAACTGAAATTATAGACAGGAATCACAGATAGAAATTATAGACAGAGATTATATAGGGAAATTCAAGACAGATTTTATACAGAAATTATTGACAGAGATTGTGTGCAGAAATTATAGACAGGGATCTCAGACAGAAATTATAGACAGAGATTTTATACATAAATTAAAGACAAAGATTTTGCACAGAAATTATAGACAGAAATCTCAGACAGGAGTTGTACAGAGAAATTTTATACACAAATTATACACAGGAACCTCAGATTGAAATTATAGATGGAGATTTTATGCACAAATTTTAGACAGTGATTTTATACAGAAATTAGAGACAGAGATTTTATGCAGAAATTTTAGACACAGATCTCAGACAGAAATTATAGACAGACATTTGTACAAAAATTATAGACAGAGATTTTATTCAGAAATTATAGATAGGAATCTCAGACAGAAATTATAGGAAGAGATTTTATCCAGAAATTAAAGACAAAGATTTTACACAGAAATTATGGACAGAAATCTCAGACAGAAATTGTACACAGAAATGTTATGCACAAATTTTATACAGGAATCTCAGATTGAAATTATAGATGGAGATTTTTTTACAGTAATTATAGAGTGAGATTTTATACACAAATTTTAGACAACAATTTTATACAGAAATTATAGACAGAGATTTTGTACACAAATTTTAGACAACAATTTTATACAGAAATTATAGACAGATAATTTATACGGAAATTATAGACAGAGATGTTATACAGAAATTATAGAATCGAATCTCAGACGTATATTATAGACAGAGATTTTATACAGAAGATATAGACAGCGATTTTATACTGAAATTAGACACTGAGATTTTATACAGAAATTATGGACAGAGATTTTATAGAGACATTATTGACAGATTTTATACAGAAATTATTGACAGATTTTATAGAGAAGTTATAGCAAGAAATCTTAAAAAGTCATTAGAGACAGAAATCTCAGACAGAAATTGTACAGAGAAATTTTATACAAAAATTATAGACAGGAATCTGAGGTTGAAATTATAGACGGAGATTTTATACACAAATTTTAGATAGCGATTATATACAGAAATTATAGACAGAGATTTTATGCAGAAATTATAGACACAGATCACACACAGAAATTACTGACAGAGATTTTATGCAGAAATTATCAATAGAAATCTCAGACAGAAATTATAGGCAGAGATTTTATAGAGATTATAGACAGGAATCTCAGACAGAAATTATAGACGGTAATTTTATACAGAAATTATAGACAGGAATCTCAGACTGAAATTTTAGACTGAGATTTTATACAGAAATTATAGACACAGATTTTATACAAAAATTATACACATAGATTTTATACAATAATTATAGGCAGATATTTTATACAGAAATTACAGACAGTAATCTCAGATTGAAATTATAGACAGAGATTTTATACACAAATTATAGAAAGGGATTTTATTTCACAAATGACAGACAGGAATCTTAGACAAAAATTACAGTCAAAGATTTTATACAGAAATTATAGACAGAGATTTTAAACTGAAATTATAGATAGGAATCTCAGATAGAAATTATAGAGGGAGATTATATAGAGAAATTCAAGACAGAGATTTTATACAGAAATAATTGACTGAGATTTGATACAGAAATTATAGACAGAGATTATATGCAGAAATTATAGACAGGGATCTCAGATTGAAATTATAGACAGAGATTTTATACACAAATTATAGAAAGGGATTTTATTTCACAAATGACAGACAGGAATCTTAGACAAAAATTACAGTCAAAGATTTTATACAGAAATTATAGACAGAGATTTTAAACTGAAATTATAGATAGGAAACTCAGATAGAAATTATAGAGGGAGATTATATAGAGAAATTCAAGACAGAGATTTTATACAGAAATAATTGACTGAGATTTGATACAGAAATTATAGACAGAGATTATATGCAGAAATTATAGACAGGGATCTCAGACAGAAATTATAGACAGAGAGTTTATACAGAAATAATAGACAGAGATTTTATGCAGAAATTATGGACAGAAATCTCAGACAGAAATTTTAGACAGAGATTTTATATACAAATTTTAGACAGCGATTTTATACAGAAATTAAAGACAAAGATTTTATACAGAAATTATAGACAGAAATCTCAGACAGCAATTGCACAGAGAAATATTATACACAAATTATATACAGGAACCTCAGATTGAAATTATAGACAGAGATTTTATGCACAAATTTTAGACAGTGATTTTATACAGAAATTGGAGACAGAGATTTTATGCAGAAATTTTAGACACAGATCTCAGACAGAAATTATAGACAGAGCTTTTGTACAGAAATTATAGACAGAGATTTTATTCAGAAATTATAGATAGGAATCTCAGACAGAAATTATAGGAAGAGATTTTACAGAGAAAATATAGAAAGGAATCTCAGGCAGAAATTATAGACAGAGACTTTATAGAGAAATTATAGACAGGAAACTCAGACAGAAATTATAGACAGAGATTTTATCCAGAAATTACAGACACAGATTTTATGCAGAAATTATAGACACAGATTTTACACAAAAATTATAGACCGAGATTTTATACAGAAATTATAGACTCGATTCTCAGACGTATATTATAGATAGAGATTTTATACAGAAATTATACACAGAGATTTTATACAGAAATTATAGACAAAGATTTAATAGAGAAATTATTGACAGATTTTATACAGAAATTACTGACAGAGATTTTATGCAGAAATTATAGTTAGAAATCTCAGACAGAAATTATAGGCAGAGATTTTATAGAGATTATAGACAGGAATCTCAGACAGAAATTATAGACGGAAATTTTATACAGAAATTATAGACAGGAATCTCAGACTGAAATTTTAGACTGAGATTTTATACAGAAATTATAGACACAGATTTTATACAAAAATTATACACATAGATTTTATACAATAATTATAGGCAGATATTTTATCCAGAAATTACAGACAGTAATCTCAGATTGAAATTATAGACAGAGATTTTATACACAAATTATAGAAAGGGATTTTATTTCACAAATGACAGACAGGAATCTTAGACAAAAATTACAGTCAAAGATTTTATACAGAAATTATAGACAGAGATTTTAAACTGAAATTATAGACAGGAATCTCAGATAGAAATTATAGAGGGAGATTATATAGAGAAATTCAAGACAGAGATTTTATACAGAAATAATTGACTGAGATTTGATACAGAAATTATAGACAGAGATTATATGCAGAAATTATAGACAGGGATCTCAGACAGAAATTATAGACAGAGAGTTTATACAGAAATAATAGACAGAGATGTTATGCAGAAATTATGGACAGAAATCTCAGACAGAAATTTTAGACAGAGATTTTATATACAAATTTTAGACAGCGATTTTATAGAGAAATTAAAGACAAAGATTTTATACAGAAATTATAGACAGAAATCTCAGACAGCAATTGTACAGAGAAATATTATACACAAATTATATACAGGAACCTCAGATTGAAATTATAGACAGAGTTTTTATGCACAAATTTTAGACAGTGATTTTATACAGAAATTGGAGACAGAGATTTTATGCAGAAATTTTAGACACAGATCTCAGACAGAAATTATAGACAGAGCTTTTGTACAGAAATTATAGACAGAGATTTTATTCAGAAATTATAGATAGGAATCTCAGACAGAAATTATAGGAAGAGATTTTACAGAGAAAATATTGAAAGGAATCTCAGGCAGAAATTATAGACAGAGACTTTATAGAGAAATTATAGACAGGAAACTCAGACAGAAATTATAGACAGAGATTTTATCCAGAAATTACAGACACAGATTTTATGCAGAAATTATAGACACAGATTTTACACAAAAATTATAGACCGAGATTTTATACAGAAATTATAGACTCGAATCTCAGACGTATATTATAGATAGAGATTTTATACAGAAATTATACACAGAGATTTTATACAGAAATTATAGACAAAGATTTAATAGAGAAATTATTGACAGATTTTATACAGAAATCATAGAGATTTTTTACAGAAATTACGGACAGAGATTTTATTCAGAAATTATAGTTAGGGAAATCTCAGACAGCAATTGCACAGAGAAATATTATACACAAATTATATACAGGAACCTCAGATTGAAATTATAGACAGAGATTTTATGCACAAATTTTAGACAGTGATTTTATACAGAAATTGGAGACAGAGATTTTATGCAGAAATTTTAGACACAGATCTCAGACAGAAATTATAGACAGAGATTTTATTCAGAAATTATAGATAGGAATCTCAGACAGAAATTATAGGAAGAGATTTTACAGAGAAAATATTGAAAGCAATCTCAGGCAGAAATTATAGACAGAGACTTTATAGAGAAATTATAGACAGGAAACTCAGACAGAAATTATAGAATCGAATCTCAGATGTATATTATAGACAGAGATTTTATACAGAAGATATAGACAGTGATTTTATACTGAAATTATACACTGAGATTTTATACAGAAATTATAGACAGAGATTTTATAGAGACATTATTGGCAGATTTTATACAGAAATTACTGGCAGAGATTTTATAGAGAAGTTATAGACAGAAATCTTAAACGGACATTAGAGACAGAAATCTCAGACAGAAATTGTACAGAGAAATTTTATACACAAATTATAGACAGGAATCTGAGGTTGAAATTATAGATGGAGATTTTATACACAAATTTTAGATAGCGATCATATACAGAACTTATAGACCGAGATTTTATGCAGAAATTATAGGCACGGATCACACACAGAAATTACAGACAGAGATTTTATGCAGAAATTATAGATAGAAATCTCAGACAGAAATTATAGGCAGAGATTTTATAGAGACATTATAGACAGGAATCTCAGACAGAAAGTATAGACAGAAATTTTATACAGAAATTATAGACAGGAATCTCAGACTGAAATGTTAGACAGATTTTATACAGAAATTATAGACACAGATTTTATACAAGAAGTATACACATAGATTTTATACAATAATTATAGACAGAGATTTTATACAGAAATTACAGACAGTAATCTCAGATTGAAATTATAGACAGAGATTTTATACACAAATTATAAAAAGGGATTTTATTCACAAATTACAGACAGGAATCTTAGACAGAAATTACAGTCAAAGATTTTATACAGAAATTATAGACAGACATTTTAAACTGAAATTATAGACAGGAATCTCAGATAAATTATAGACAGAGATTATATAGAGAAATTCAAGACAGAGATTTTATACAGAAATAATTGACTGAGATTTTATACAGAAATTATAGACAGAGATTGTATGCAGAAATTATAGACAGGGATCTCAGACAGAAATTATAGACAGATATTTTATAAAGAAATTATAGACAGAGTTTTTATGCAGAAATTACGGACAGAAATCTCAGTCAGAAATTATAGACAGAGATTTAATACAGTAATTAAAGACAAAGATTTCATACAGATATTATAGACAGAAATCTCAGACAGCAATTGTACAGAGAAATATTACACACAAATTATAGACAGGAACCTCAGATTGAAATTATAGACAGAGATTTTATGCACAAATTTTAGACAGTGATTTTATACAGAAATTAGAGACAGAGATTTTATGCAGAAATTATAGACACAGATGTCAGACAGAAATTATAGACAGAGATTTTATGCAGAAGTTATAGATAGGAACATCAGACAGAAATTATAGGAAGAGATTTTATCGAGAAATTATGGACAGGAATCTCAGGCAGAAATTATAGGCAGAGACTTTATAGAGAAATTATAGACAGGAATCTTAGACTGAAATTATAGACAGAGATTTTTACAGAAATTATAGATAGGGATTTTATTCAAAAATTATAGACAGGAATCTGAGACGGAAATTTTAGTCAAAGATTTTATGCAGAAATTATAGACAGAGATTTTATACCAAAACTATAGACAGGATTCTCAGATAGAAATTATAGACAGAGATTTTATACAGAAATTAAAGACTCGAATCTCAGAAGTATATTATAGACAGAGATTTTATATTGAAGTTATAGACAGCGATTTTATACTGAAATTATACACTGAGATATTATACAGAAATTATAGACAGAGATTTTATAGAGAAGTGATAGACAGAAATTTTAAAAAGACATTAGAGACAGAAATCTCAGACAGAAATTGAACAGAGAAATTTTATACACAAATTATGGACAGGAATCTGAGGTTGAAATTATAGACGGAGATTTTATAAACAAATTTTAGATAGCGATTATATACAGGAGTTAAGACAGAGATTTTATGCAGAAATTATAGACATGGATCTCACACAGAAATTACAGACAGAGATTTTATGCAGAAATCATAGATAGAAATCTCAGACAGAAATTATAGGCAGAGATTTTATAGCGAAGTTATAGACAGGAATCTCAGACAGAAATTATAGACGGAGATTTTATACAGAAATTATAGACAGGAATCTCAGACAGAAATTTTGGACTGAGATTTTATACAGAAATTATAGACACAGATTTTATACAAAAATTATACACATAGATTTTATAAATAATTATAGACAGAGATTTTATACAGAAATTATAGACAGTAATCTCAGATTGAAATTATAGACAGAGATTTTATACCAAAACTATAGACAGGAATCTCAGATAGAAATTATTGACAGAGATTTTATACAGAAATTAAAGACTCGAATCTCAGAAGTATATTATAGACAGAGATTTTATACTGAAGTTATAGACAGCGATTTTATACTGAAATTATACACTGAGATTTTATACAGAAATTATAGACAGAGATTTTATAGATAAGTGATAGACAGAAATTTTAAAAAGATATTAGAGACAGAAATCTCAGACAGAAATTGAACATAGAAATTTTATACACAAATTATAGACAGGAATCTGAGGTTGAAATTATAGACGGAGATTTTATAAACAAATTTTAGATAGCGATTATATACAGGAGTTAAGACAGAGATTTTATGCAGAAATTATAGACACGGATCTCACACAGAAATTACAGACAGAGATTTTATGCAGAAATCATAGATAGAAATCTCAGACAGAAATTATAGGCAGAGATTTTATAGCGAAATTATAGACAGGAATCTCAGACAGAAATTATAGACGGAGATTTTATACAGAAATTATAGACAGTAATCTCAGACAGAAATTTTGGACTGAGATTTTATACAGAAATTATAGACACAGATTTTATACAAAAATTATACACATAGATTTTATAAATAATTATAGACAGAGATTTTATACAGAAATTATAGACAGTAATCTCAGATTGAAATTATAGACAGAGATTTTATACAGAAATTATAGAAAGGGATTTTATTTCACAAATGACAGACAGGAACCTTAGACAGAAATTACAGTCAAAGTTTTTATACAGAAATTATAGACAGAGATCTTAAACTGAAATTATAGACAGGAATCTCAGATAGAAATTATAGACAGAGATTATATAGGGAAATTCAAGACAGATTTTATGCAGAAATTATTGACAGAGATTTTATACAGAAATTATAGACAGAGATTGTGTGCAGAAATTATAGACAGGGATCTCAGACAGAAATTATAGACAGAGATTTTATACATAAATTAAAGACAAAGATTTTGCACAGAAATTATAGACAGAAATCTCAGACAGGAATTGTACAGAGAAATTTTATTCAGAAATTATACACAGGAACATCAGATTGAAATTATAGATGGAGATTTTATGCACAAATTTTAGACAGTGATTTTATACAGAAATTAGAGACACAGATTTTATGCAGAAATTTTAGACACAGATCTCAGACAGAAATTATAGACAGACATTTGTACAAAAATTATAGACAGAGATTTTATTCAGAAATTATAGATAGGAATCTCAGACAGAAATTGTAGGAAGAGATTTTATAGAGAAATTATAGACAGAGATTTTATGCAGAAATTATGGACAGAAATCTCAGACAGAAATTCTTGACAGAGATTTTATCCAGAAATTAAAGACAAAGATTTTATACAGAAATTATAGACAGAAATCTCAGACAGAAATTGTACACAGAAATGTTATGCACAAATTATATACAGGAATCTCAGATTGAAATTATAGATGGAGATTTTTTACAATAATTATAGACAGAGATTTTATGCACAAATTTTAATCAGCGATTTTATACAGAAATTATAGACAGAGATTTTATAGAGAAATTGTGAACATAGCTTTTATACAGATATTATTGACATAGATTTTATACAGAAATCACAGACAGAGATTTTATACAGAAATTATAGTTAGGGAGTTTATTTAAAATTGTAGACAGGAATCTGAGATTGAAATTATAGTCAAAGATTTTACACAGAAATTATGGGCAGAGATTATATAGAGAAATTATAGGAAGAGATTTTATACACAAATTTTAGATAGTGATTTTATACAGAAATTATGGACAGATTTTTTAGAGAAATTATAGACAGAGATTTTATACAGAAAATATAGACTGAGGTTTTATAGAGAAATTAAAGACAACGATTTTTTGCAGAAAGTATAGACAGAAATCTCAGATTGAAATTATAGACAGAGATTTTATAGAGAAATTAAAGGCAAAGAGTTTGTACAGAAATTATAGGAAGAAATCTCAGACAGAAATTTTACAGAGAAAGTTTATACACAAATTATAGACCGGAACCTCAGATTGAAATTATAGATGGAGATTTTATGCACAAATTTAAGACAGCGATTTTATACAGAAATTATAGACAGAGATTTTATGCAGAAATTATAGATAGGAATCTCAGACAGAAATTATAGGTAGAGATTTTATGGAGAAATTATGGACAGGAATCTCAGGCAGAAATTATAGACAGAGATTTTATGCAGAAATTATAGATAGGAATCTCAGACAGAAATTATAGGTAGAGATTTTATGGAGAAATTATGGACAGGAATCTCAGGCAGAAATTAAAGACAGTGACTTTATAGAGAAATTATAGACAGGAATCTCAGACAGAAATTATAGACAGAGATTATATAGGGAAATTCAAGACAGATTTTATACAGAAATTATTGACAGAGATTGTGTGCAGAAATTATAGACAGGGATCTCAGACAGAAATTATAGACAGAGATTTTATACATAAATTAAAGACAAAGATTTTGCACAGAAATTATAGACAGAAATCTCAGACAGGAATTGTACAGAGAAATTTTATTCAGAAATTATACACAGGAACATCAGATTGAAATTATAGATGGAGATTTTATGCACAAATTTTAGACAGTGATTTTATACAGAAATTAGAGACACAGATTTTATGCAGAAATTTTAGACACAGATCTCAGACAGAAATTATAGACAGACATTTGTACAAAAATTATAGACAGAGATTTTATTCAGAAATTATAGATAGGAATCTCAGACAGAAATTGTAGGAAGAGATTTTATAGAGAAATTATAGACAGAGATTTTATGCAGAAATTATGGACAGAAATCTCAGACAGAAATTCTTGACAGAGATTTTATCCAGAAATTAAAGACAAAGATTTTATACAGAAATTATAGACAGAAATCTCAGACAGAAATTGTACACAGAAATGTTATGCACAAATTATATACAGGAATCTCAGATTGAAATTATAGATGGAGATTTTTTACAATAATTATAGACAGAGATTTTATGCACAAATTTTAATCAGCGATTTTATACAGAAATTATAGACAGAGATTTTATAGAGAAATTGTGAACATAGCTTTTATACAGATATTATTGACATAGATTTTATACAGAAATCACAGACAGAGATTTTATACAGAAATTATAGTTAGGGAGTTTATTTAAAATTGTAGACAGGAATCTGAGATTGAAATTATAGTCAAAGATTTTACACAGAAATTATGGGCAGAGATTATATAGAGAAATTATAGGAAGAGATTTTATACACAAATTTTAGATAGTGATTTTATACAGAAATTATGGACAGATTTTTTAGAGAAATTATAGACAGAGATTTTATACAGAAAATATAGACTGAGGTTTTATAGAGAAATTAAAGACAACGATTTTTTGCAGAAAGTATAGACAGAAATCTCAGATTGAAATTATAGACAGAGATTTTATAGAGAAATTAAAGGCAAAGAGTTTGTACAGAAATTATAGGAAGAAATCTCAGACAGAAATTTTACAGAGAAAGTTTATACACAAATTATAGACCGGAACCTCAGATTGAAATTATAGATGGAGATTTTATGCACAAATTTAAGACAGCGATTTTATACAGAAATTATAGACAGAGATTTTATGCAGAAATTATAGATAGGAATCTCAGACAGAAATTATAGGTAGAGATTTTATGGAGAAATTATGGACAGGAATCTCAGGCAGAAATTATAGACAGAGATTTTATGCAGAAATTATAGATAGGAATCTCAGACAGAAATTATAGGTAGAGATTTTATGGAGAAATTATGGACAGGAATCTCAGGCAGAAATTAAAGACAGTGACTTTATAGAGAAATTATAGACAGGAATCTCAGACAGAAATTATAGACAGAGATTTTATGCAGAAATTATAGACACAGATTTTACACAAAAATTTTAGACGGAGATTTTATACAGCAATTATAGACAGGAATCTCAGATTGAAATTATACACAGAGATTTTTACAGAAATTATAGATAGGGATTTTATTCAGAAATTATAGACAGGAATCTGAAACGGATATTATGGTCAAAGATTTTATGCAGAAATTATAGACAGAGATTTTATACTAAAACTATAGACAGGAATCTCAGATAGAAATTATAGACAGAGATTTTATACAGAAATTATAGAATCAAATCTCAGACGTATATTATAGACAGAGATTTTATACATAAGTTATAGACAGCGAATTTATACTGAAATTATACACTGAGATTTTATACAGAAATTATAGACAGAGATTTTATAGAGACATTATTGACAGAATTTATACAGAAATTATTGACAGAAATTTTATGGAGAAGTTGTAGAAAGAAATTTTAAACAGACATTAGAGACAGAAATCTCAGACAGAAATTGTACAGAGAAATTTTATACACAAATTAATGACAGGAATCTGAGGTTGAAATTCTAGACATAGATTTTATACACAAATTTTAGATAGCGATTTTATACAGAAGTTATAGACAGAGATTTTATGCAGAAATTATAGACACAGATCTCACTCAGAAATTGCAGTCAGAGATTTTATGCAGAAATTATAGACAGGAATCTCAGATTGAAATTATAGACTGAGATTTTATAGAGGAATTATAGACAGGAAACTCAGAGAGAAATTATAAACGGAGATTTTATACAAAAATTATACACATAGATTTTATACAATAATTATAGATAGGGATTTTATACAGAAATTATAGACACTAAACTCAGGTTGAATATATAGACAGAGATGTTATACAGAAATTATAGAAAGGGATTTTATTCAGAAATTACAGACAGGAATCTGGGACAGAAATTACAGTCAAAGATTTTATACAGAAATTATAGACAGAGATTTTAAACTGAAATTATAGACAGGAATCTCGGAAAGAAATTATAGACAGAGATTATATAGAGAAATTCAAGACAGAGATTTTCTACACAAATTTTAGACAGCAATTTTATGCAGAAATTATAGACAGAGATTTTATAGAGAAATTATTGACAGAGATTTTATACAGAAATTATTGACAGCGGTTTTATACAGAAATTATAGACAGAAATCTCAGACAGAAATTGTACACAGAAATGTTATGCACAAATTATATACAGGAATCTCAGATTGAAATTATAGATGGAGATTTTTTACAATAATTATAGACAGAGATTTTATGCACAAATTTTAATCAGCGATTTTATACAGAAATTATAGACAGAGATTTTATAGAGAAATTGTGAACATAGCTTTTATACAGATATTATTGACATAGATTTTATACAGAAATCACAGACAGAGATTTTATACAGAAATTATGGGCAGAGATTATATAGAGAAATTATAGGAAGAGATTTTATACACAAATTTTAGATAGTGATTTTATACAGAAATTATGGACAGATTTTTTAGAGAAATTATAGACAGAGATTTTATACAGAAAATATAGACTGAGGTTTTATAGAGAAATTAAAGACAACGATTTTTTGCAGAAAGTATAGACAGAAATCTCAGATTGAAATTATAGACAGAGATTTTATAGAGAAATTAAAGGCAAAGAGTTTGTACAGAAATTATAGGAAGAAATCTCAGACAGAAATTTTACAGAGAAAGTTTATACACAAATTATAGACCGGAACCTCAGATTGAAATTATAGATGGAGATTTTATGCACAAATTTAAGACAGCGATTTTATACAGAAATTATAGACAGAGATTTTATGCAGAAATTATAGATAGGAATCTCAGACAGAAATTATAGGTAGAGATTTTATGGAGAAATTATGGACAGGAATCTCAGGCAGAAATTATAGACAGAGATTTTATGCAGAAATTATAGATAGGAATCTCAGACAGAAATTATAGGTAGAGATTTTATGGAGAAATTATGGACAGGAATCTCAGGCAGAAATTAAAGACAGTGACTTTATAGAGAAATTATAGACAGGAATCTCAGACAGAAATTATAGACAGAGATTTTATGCAGAAATTATAGACACAGATTTTACACAAAAATTTTAGACGGAGATTTTATACAGCAATTATAGACAGGAATCTCAGATTGAAATTATACACAGAGATTTTTACAGAAATTATAGATAGGGATTTTATTCAGAAATTATAGACAGGAATCTGAAACGGATATTATGGTC
Organism: Isurus oxyrinchus; assembly: GCA_026770705.1. Lineage (NCBI taxonomy): Eukaryota > Metazoa > Chordata > Chondrichthyes > Lamniformes > Lamnidae > Isurus > Isurus oxyrinchus. The sequence goes on along the minus strand of JANJGN010000269.1, from coordinate 659,568 downwards.
AAAGATTTTATGCAGAAATTATAGACAGAGATTTTATACTAAAACTATAGACAGGAATCTCAGATAGAAATTATAGACAGAGATTTTATACAGAAATTATAGAATCAAATCTCAGACGTATATTATAGACAGAGATTTTATACATAAGTTATAGACAGCGAATTTATACTGAAATTATACACTGAGATTTTATACAGAAATTATAGACAGAGATTTTATAGAGACATTATTGACAGAAATTTTATGGAGAAGTTGTAGAAAGAAATTTTAAACAGACATTAGAGACAGAAATCTCAGACAGAAATTGTACAGAGAAATTTTATACACAAATTAATGACAGGAATCTGAGGTTGAAATTCTAGACATAGATTTTATACACAAATTTTAGATAGCGATTTTATACAGAAGTTATAGACAGAGATTTTATGCAGAAATTATAGACACAGATCTCACTCAGAAATTGCAGTCAGAGATTTTATGCAGAAATTATAGACAGGAATCTCAGATTGAAATTATAGACTGAGATTTTATAGAGGAATTATAGACAGGAAACTCAGAGAGAAATTATAAACGGAGATTTTATACAAAAATTATACACATAGATTTTATACAATAATTATAGATAGGGATTTTATACAGAAATTATAGACACTAAACTCAGGTTGAATATATAGACAGAGATGTTATACAGAAATTATAGAAAGGGATTTTATTCAGAAATTACAGACAGGAATCTGGGACAGAAATTACAGTCAAAGATTTTATACAGAAATTATAGACAGAGATTTTAAACTGAAATTATAGACAGGAATCTCGGAAAGAAATTATAGACAGAGATTATATAGAGAAATTCAAGACAGAGATTTTCTACACAAATTTTAGACAGCAATTTTATGCAGAAATTATAGACAGAGATTTTATAGAGAAATTATTGACAGAGATTTTATACAGAAATTATTGACAGCGATTTTATACAGAAATTATAGACAGAGATTTTATGCAGAAATTATAGACAGGGATCTCAAACAGTAATTACAGACAGATATTTTATAGAGAAATTATAGACAGGAATCTCAGGCAGAAATTATAGATAGAGACTCTATACAGAAATAATAGACAGAGATTTTAAACTGAAATTATGGACAGGAATCTCAGATAGAAATTATAGACAGAGATTATATAGAGAAATTCAAGATAGAGATTTTATACACAAATTTTAGACAGCGATTTTATGCAGAAATTATAGACAGAGATTTTATAGCGAAATTATTGACGGAGATTTTATGCACAAATTTAAGACAGCGATTTTATACAGAAGTTATAGACAGAGATTTTATGCAGAAATTATAGATAGGAATCTCAGACAGAAATTACAGGTAGAGATTTTATGGAGAAATTATGCACAGGAATCTCAGGCAGAAATTATAGACAGTGACTTTATAGTGAAATTATAGGCAGGAATCTCAGGCAGAAATTATAGACAGAGATTTTGTACAGAAATTATAGACACAGATTTTACACAAAAAATTTAGACGGAGATTTTAAACAGAAATTATAGACAGGAATCTCAGATTGAAATTATACACAGAGATTTTTACAGAAATTATAGACAGAGATTTTAAACTGAAATTATAGACAGGAATCTCAGATAGAAATTATAGACAGAGATTTTATACAGAAATAATAGACTCGAATCTCAGACGTATATTATAGACAGAGATTTTATACACAAGATATAGACAGCGATTTTATACTGAAAATATACACTGAGATTTTATACAGAAGTTATGGACAGAGATTTTATAGAGACGTTATTGACAGATTTTATACAGAAATTATTGACAGAGATTTTATGGAGAAGTTATAGACAGAAATCTTAAACAGACATTAGAGACAGAAATCTCAGACAGAAATTGTACAGAGAAATTTTATACACAAATTATAGACAGGAATCTGAGTTTGAAATTATTGACGGAGATTTTATACACAAATTTTAGATAGCGATTATATACAGAAATTATAGAGATTTTATGCAGAAATTATAGATAGAAATCTCAGACAGAAATTATAGGCAGAGATTTTATAGAGACATTATAGACAGGAATCTCAGACAGAAATTACAGACGGAAATTTTATACAGAAATTATAGACAGGAATCTCAGACTGAAATTTTAGACTGAGATTTTATACAGAAATTATAGACACAGATTTTATACAATAATTATAGACATAGATTTTATACAATACTTATAGACAGAGATTTTATACAGAAATTATAGATATTAATCTCAGATTGAAATGAAAGACAGAGATTTTATACAGAAATTATAGAAAGGGATTTTTTTCAGAATTTACAGACAGGAATCTTAGACACAAATTACAGTCAAAGATTTTATACAGAAATTATAGACAGAGATTTTAAACTGAAATTATAGACAGGAAACTCAGATAGAAATTATAGACAGAGATTATTTAGAGAAATTCAAGACAGAGATTTTATGCACAAGTTATAGACAGGGATCTCAGACAGAAATTATAGATAGATATTTTATACAGAAATTATAGACAGAGATTTTATGCAGAAATTATGGCAGAAATCTCAGACAGAAATTATAGACAGAGATTTTATAGAGAAATTAAAGACAAAGATTTTATACAGAAATTATAGGCACAAATCTCAGACAGAAATTGTACAGAGTTAGTTTATACACAAATTATAGACAGGAACCTGAGTTTGAAATTATAGATGGAGATTCTATACACAAATTTCAGATAGCGATTTTAAACAGAAGTCATAGACAGAGATTTTATGCAGAAATTATAGACATGGATCTCACACAGAAATTACAGACAGAGATTTTATGCAGAAATTATAGATAGGAATCTCAGACAGAAATTATAGGCAGAGATTTTATAGAGAAATTATAGACAGGAATCTCAGACAGAAATTAGAGACGGTGACTTTATAGAGAAATTACAGAAAGGAATTTCAGACAGAAATTATAGACAGAGATTTTATACAGAAATCATAGACACAGATTTTACACAAAAATTTTAGACGGAGATTTTATACAGCAATTATAGACAGGAATCTCAGATTGAAATTATACACAGAGATTTTTAAAGAAATTATAGATAGGGATTTTATTCAGAAATTATAGACAGGAATCTGAGACGGATATTATGGTCAAAGATTTTAGACAGAAATTATAGACAGAGATTTTATACTAAAACTATAGACAGGAATCTCAGATAGAAATTATAGAGAGAGATTTTATACAGAAATTATAGACTCGAATCTCAGACGTATATTATAGACAGAGATTTTATACAGAAGATATAGACAGCGATTTTATACTGAAATTATACACTGAGATTTTATACAGAAATAATAGACAGAGATTTTATAGAGACATTATTGGCAGATTTTATACAGAAATTATTGACAGAGATTTTATAGAGAAGTTATAGACAGAACTCTTAAACAGACATTAGAGACAGAAATCTCAGACAGAAATTGTACAGAGAAATTTTATACACAAATTATAGACAGGAACCTGAGGTTGAAATTATAGATGGAGATTTTATACACAAATTTTAGATAGCGATTATATACAGAACTTATAGACCGAGATTTTATGCAGAAATTAGAGACACGGATCTCACACAGAAATTACAGACAGAGATTTTATGCAGAAATTATAGAATGAAATCTCAGACAGAAATTATAGGCAGAGATTTTATAGAGACATTATAGACAGGAATCTCAGACAGAAATTATAGATGGAAATTTTATACAGAAATTATAGACAGGAATCTCAGACTGAAATTTTAGACTGAGATTTTATACAGAAATTATAGACACAGATTTTATACAAAAAGTATACACATAGATTTTATACAATAATTATAGACAGAGATTTTATACAGAAATTACAGACAGTAATCTCAGATTGAAATTATACACAGAGATTTTTATAGAAATTATAGATAGGGATTTTATTCAGAAATTATAGACAGGAATCTGAGACAGAAATTATAGGTAGAGATTTTATGGAGAAATTATGGACAGGAATCTCAGGCAGAAATTAAAGACAGTGACTTTATAGAGAAATTACAGAAAGAAATTTCAGACAGAAATTATAGACAGAGATTTTATACAGAAATCATAGACACAGATTTTACACAAAAATTTTAGACGGAGATTTTATACAGCAATTATAGACAGGAATCTCAGATTGAAATTATACACAGAGATTTTTAAAGAAATTATAGATAGGGATTTTATTCAGAAATTATAGACAGGAATCTGAGACGGATATTATGGTCAAAGATTTTAGACAGAAATTATAGACAGAGATTTTATACTAAAACTATAGACAGGAATCTCAGATAGAAATTATAGAGAGAGATTTTATACAAAAATTATAGACTCGAATCTCAGACGTATATTATAGACAGAGATTTTATACAGAAGATATAGACAGCGATTTTATACTGAAATTATACACTGAGATTTTATACAGAAATAATAGACAGAGATTTTATAGAGACATTATTGGCAGATTTTACACAGAAATTATAGACAGAGATTATATAGGGAAATTATAGACAGATTTTATACACAAATTTTAGAAAGCGATTTTTTGCAGAAATTATAGACAGATTTTTTAGAGAAATTATAGACAGCGATTTTATGCAGAAATTATAGACAGAGGTTTTATAGAGAAATTATAGACAGAGATTTTAAACAGAAAATATAGACAGAGATTTTGTAGAGAAATTATAGACAGATATTTTATGCAGAAATTATAGACAGGAATCTCAGATTGAAATTATAGGCGGAGATTTTATGCACAAATTTTAGACAGCGATTTTATACAGAAATTATAGACAGAGATGTTTTAGAGAAATTATAGGCAGTGATTTTATACAGAAGTTATAGACAGAGATTTTATGCAGAAATTATAGATAGGAATCTCAGACAGAAATTATAGGAAGAGATTTTGTAGAGAAATTATGGACTGGAATCTCAGGCAGAAATTATAGACAGAGACTACATACAGAAATTATAGACTGGAATCTCAGACAGAAATTATTGACAGAGATTTTATACAGAAATTATAGACACAGATTTTATACAGAAATTAAAGACACAAATTTTACACAAAAATTATAGACAGAGATTTTAAACAGAAATTATAGACAGAATCTCAGATTGAAATTATACACAGAGATTTTTACAGAAATCACAGATAGGGATTTTATTCAGAAATTATAGACAGGAATGTGAGACAGAAATTATAGTCAAAGATTTTATGCAGTAATTATGGACAGAGATTTTATACTAAAATTATAGACAGGAATCTCAGATAGAAATTATAGACACAAATTTTATTCAGAAATTATAGACTTGAATCTCAGACGTATATTATAGACAGAGATTTTATACAGAAGTTATAGACAGAGATTTTATACTGAAATTATACATTGTGATTTTATACAGAAATTATGGTCAGAGATTTTATAGAGACATTATTGACAGATTTTAAACAGAAATTATTGACAGAGATTTTATAGAGAAGTTATAGACAGAACTTTTAAACAGACATTAGAGACAGAAATCTCAGACAGAAATTGTACAGAGAAATTTTATACACAAATTATAGACAGGAATCTGAGGTTGAAATTATAGATGGAGATTTTATACAGAAATTATAGACACAGATTTTATGCAGAAATTATAGACACAGATCTCACTCAGAAATTGCAGTCAGAGATTTTATGCAGAAATTATAGACAGGAATCTCAGATTGAAATTATAGACTGAGATTTTATAGAGGAATTATAGACAGGAAACTCAGAGACAAATTATAGATGGAGATTTTATACAGAAATTATAGACACAGATTTTATATAAAAATTATACACATAGATTTTATACAATAATTATAGATAGGGATTTTATACAGAAATTATAGACACTAAACTCAGATTGAATATATAGACAGAGATGTTATACCGAAATTATAGAAAGGGATTTTATTCAGAAATTACAGACAGGAATCTGGGACAGAAATTACAGTCAAAGATTTTATACAGAAATTATAGACAGAGATTTTAAACTGAAATTATAGACAGGAATCTCGGAAAGAAATTATAGACAGCGATTATATAGAGAAATTCAAGACAGAGATTTTCTACACAAATTTTAGACAGCAATTTTATGCAGAAATTATAGACAGAGATTTTATAGAGAAATTATTGACAGAGATTTTATACAGAAATTATTGACAGCGATTTTATACAGAAATTATAGACAGAGATTTTATGCAGAAATTATAGATAGGAATCTCAGACAGAAATTACAGGTAGAGATTTTATGGAGAAATTATGCACAGGAATCTCAGGCAGAAATTATAGACAGTGACTTTATAGTGAAATTATAGGCAGGAATCTCAGGCAGAAATTATAGACAGAGATTTTATACAGAAATTATAGACACAGATTTTACACAAAAAATTTAGACGGAGATTTTAAACAGAAATTATAGACAGGAATCTCAGATTGAAATTATACACAGAGATTTTTACAGAAATTATAGACAGAGATTTTAAACTGAAATTATAGACAGGAATCTCAGATAGAAATTATAGACAGAGATTTTATACAGAAATTATAGACTCGAATCTCAGACGTATATTATAGACAGAGATTTTATACAGAAGATATAGACAGCGATTTTATACTGAAAATATACACTGAGATTTTATACAGAAGTTATGGACAGAGATTTTATAGAGACATTATTGACAGATTTTATACAGAAATTATTGACAGAGATTTTATGGAGAAGTTATAGACAGAAATCTGAAACAGACATTAGAGACAGAAATCTCAGACAGAAATTGTACAGAGAAATTTTATACACAAATTATAGACAGAGATTTTAGGTAGAAATTATTGACAGGAATCTCAGATTGAAATTATACACAGAGATTTTTACAGAAATTAAAGATATGGATTTTATTCAGAAATTATAGACAGGAATCTGAGACAGAAATTATAGTCAAAGAATTTATGCAGAAATTATAGACAGAGATTTTATACTAAAACTATAGACAGGAATCTCAGATAGAAATTATAGACAGAGATTTTATACAGGAATTATAGACTCGAATCTCAGACATATATTATAGACAGAGATTTTATACCGAAGTTATAGACAGCGATATTATACAGAAATTATCCACTGAGATTTTATACAGAAATTGACAGAGATTTTATAGAGAAGTTATAGAAATAAATTTTAAACAGACATTAGAGACAGAAATCTCAGACAGAAATTGTACAGAGAAATATTATACACAAATTATATACAGGAATCTGAGGTTGAAATTCTAGACGGAGATTTTATACACAAATTTTAGATAGCGATTTTATACAGAAGTTATAGACAGAGATTTTATGCAGAAATTATAGACACGGATCTCACTCAGAAATTGCAGTCAGAGATTTTATGCAGAAATTATAGACAGGAATCTCAGACTGAAATTATAGACTGAGATTTTATAGAGAAATTATAGACAGAGATTTTATGCAGAAATTATAGACAGAGGTTTTATACAGAAAGTATAGACACAGATATTATACAGAAATTATAGACACAGATTTTACACAAAAATTATAGAGATTTTATACAGAAATTATAGACAGGAATCTCAGATTGAAATTATACACAGAGATTTTTATAGAAATTATAGATAGGGATTTTATTCAGAAATTATAGACAGGAATCTGAGACAGAAATTATAGTCAAAGAATTTATGCAGAAATTATAGACAGAGATTTTATACTAAAACTATAGACAGGAATCTCAGATAGAAATTATAGACAGAGATTTTATACAGAAATTATAGACTCGAATCTCAGACATATATTATAGACAAAGATTTTATACCGAAGTTATAGACAGCGATATTATACAGAAATTATCCACTGAGATTTTATACAGAAATTATAGACAGAGATTTTATAGAGACATTATTGACAGAATTTATACAGAAATTATTGACAGAAATTTTATGGAGAAGTTGTAGAAAGAAATTTTAAACAGACATTAGGGACAGAAATCTCAGACAGAAATTGTATTTTATACACAATTTTATAATTTTATACACAAATTAATGACAGGAATCTGAGGTTGAAATTCTAGACGTAGATTTTATACACAAATTTTAGATAGCGATTTTATACAGAAGTTATAGACAGAGATTTTATGCAGAAATTATAGACACGGATCTCACTCAGAAATTGCAGTCAGAGATTTTATGCAGAAATTATAGACAGGAATCTCAGACTGAAATTATAGACTGAGATTTTATAGAGAAATTATAGACAGAGATTTTATAGAGAAATTATAGACAGAGATTTTATGCAGAAATTATAGACAGAGGTTTTACACAAAAATTATAGACAGATTTTATACAGAAATTATAGACAGGAATCTCAGATTGAAATTATAGACAGAGATTTTATAGAGAAATTATAGACAGAGATTTTATAGAGAAATTATAGACAGAGATTTTATGCAGAAATTATAGACAGAGGTTTTACACAAAAATTATAGACAGATTTTATACAGAAATTATAGACAGGAATCTCAGATTGAAATTATAGACAGAGATTTTTACAGAAATTAAAGATATGGATTTTATTCAGAAATTATAGACAGGAATCTGAGACGGAAATTATAGTCAAAGAATTTATGCAGAAAATATAGACAGAGATTTTACGTAGAAATTATTGACAGGAATCTCAGATTGAAATTATACACAGAGATTTTTACAGAAATTAAAGATATGGATTTTATTCAGAAATTATAGACAGGAATCTGAGACAGAAATTATAGTCAAAGAATTTATGCAGAAATTATAGACAGAGATTTTATACTAAAACTATAGACAGGAATCTCAGATAGAAATTATAGACAGAGATTTTATACAGGAATTATAGACTCGAATCTCAGACATATATTATAGACAGAGATTTTATACCGAAGTTATAGACAGCGATATTATACAGAAATTATCCACTGAGATTTTATACAGAAATTATTGACAGAGATTTTATAGAGAAGTTATAGAAATAAATTTTAAACAGACATTAGAGACAGAAATCTCAGACAGAAATTGTACAGAGAAATATTATACACAAATTATATACAGGAATCTGAGGTTGAAATTCTAGACGGAGATTTTATACACAAATTTTAGATAGCGATTTTATACAGAAGTTATAGACAGAGATTTTATGCAGAAATTATAGACACGGATCTCACTCAGAAATTGCAGTCAGAGATTTTATGCAGAAATTATAGACAGGAATCTCAGACTGAAATTATAGACTGAGATTTTAATGAGAAATTATAGACAGAGATTTTATGCAGAAATTATAGACAGAGGTTTTATACAGAAAGTATAGACACAGATATTATACAGAAATTATAGACACAGATTTTACACAAAAATTATAGAGATTTTATACAGAAATTATAGACAGGAATCTCAGATTGAAATTATACACAGAGATTTTTATAGAAATTATAGATAGGGATTTTATTCAGAAATTATAGACAGGAATCTGAGACAGAAATTATAGTCAAAGAATTTATGCAGAAATTATAGACAGAGATTTTATACTAAAACTATAGACAGGAATCTCAGATAGAAATTATAGACAGAGATTTTATACAGAAATTATAGACTCGAATCTCAGACATATATTATAGACAAAGATTTTATACCGAAGTTATAGACAGCGATATTATACAGAAATTATCCACTGAGATTTTATACAGAAATTATAGACAGAGATTTTATAGAGACATTATTGACAGAATTTATACAGAAATTATTGACAGAAATTTTATGGAGAAGTTGTAGAAAGAAATTTTAAACAGACATTAGGGACAGAAATCTCAGACAGAAATTGTATTTTATACACAATTTTATAATTTTATACACAAATTAATGACAGGAATCTGAGGTTGAAATTCTAGACGTAGATTTTATACACAAATTTTAGATAGCGATTTTATACAGAAGTTATAGACAGAGATTTTATGCAGAAATTATAGACACGGATCTCACTCAGAAATTGCAGTCAGAGATTTTATGCAGAAATTATAGACAGGAATCTCAGACTGAAATTATAGACGGAGATTTTATAGAGAAATTATAGACAGAGATTTTATAGAGAAATTATAGACAGAGATTTTATGCAGAAATTATAGACAGAGGTTTTACACAAAAATTATAGACAGATTTTATACAGAAATTATAGACAGGAATCTCAGATTGAAATTATAGACAGAGATTTTTACAGAAATTAAAGATATGGATTTTATTCAGAAATTATAGACAGGAATCTGAGACGGAAATTATAGTCAAAGAATTTATGCAGAAAATATAGACAGAGATTTTATACTAAAACTATAGACAGGAATCTCAGATAGAAATTATAGACAGAGGTTTTATAGAGAAATTATACACAGAGATTTTATACAGAAAATATAGACAGAGATTTTGTAGAGAAATTATAGACAGAGATTTTACGTAGAAATTATTGACAGGAATCTCAGATTGAAATTATACACAGAGATTTTTACAGAAATTAAAGATATGGATTTTATTCAGAAATTATAGACAGGAATCTGAGACAGAAATTATAGTCAAAGAATTTATGCAGAAATTATAGACAGAGATTTTATACTAAAACTATAGACAGGAATCTCAGATAGAAATTATAGACAGAGATTTTATACAGGAATTATAGACTCGAATCTCAGACATATATTATAGACAGAGATTTTATACCGAAGTTATAGACAGCGATATTATACAGAAATTATCCACTGAGATTTTATACAGAAATTATTGACAGAGATTTTATAGAGAAGTTATAGAAATAAATTTTAAACAGACATTAGAGACAGAAATCTCAGACAGAAATTGTACAGAGAAATATTATACACAAATTATATACAGGAATCTGAGGTTGAAATTCTAGACGGAGATTTTATACACAAATTTTAGATAGCGATTTTATACAGAAGTTATAGACAGAGATTTTATGCAGAAATTATAGACACGGATCTCACTCAGAAATTGCAGTCAGAGATTTTATGCAGAAATTATAGACAGGAATCTCAGACTGAAATTATAGACTGAGATTTTATAGAGAAATTATAGACAGAGATTTTATGCAGAAATTATAGACAGAGGTTTTATACAGAAAGTATAGACACAGATATTATACAGAAATTATAGACACAGATTTTACACAAAAATTATAGAGATTTTATACAGAAATTATAGACAGGAATCTCAGATTGAAATTATACACAGAGATTTTTATAGAAATTATAGATAGGGATTTTATTCAGAAATTATAGACAGGAATCTGAGACAGAAATTATAGTCAAAGAATTTATGCAGAAATTATAGACAGAGATTTTATACTAAAACTATAGACAGGAATCTCAGATAGAAATTATAGACAGAGATTTTATACAGAAATTATAGACTCGAATCTCAGACATATATTATAGACAAAGATTTTATACCGAAGTTATAGACAGCGATATTATACAGAAATTATCCACTGAGATTTTATACAGAAATTATAGACAGAGATTTTATAGAGACATTATTGACAGAATTTATACAGAAATTATTGACAGAAATTTTATGGAGAAGTTGTAGAAAGAAATTTTAAACAGACATTAGGGACAGAAATCTCAGACAGAAATTGTATTTTATACACAATTTTATAATTTTATACACAAATTAATGACAGGAATCTGAGGTTGAAATTCTAGACGTAGATTTTATACACAAATTTTAGATAGCGATTTTATACAGAAGTTATAGACAGAGATTTTATGCAGAAATTATAGAAACGGATCTCACTCAGAAATTGCAGTCAGAGATTTTATGCAGAAATTATAGACAGGAATCTCAGACTGAAATTATAGACGGAGATTTTATAGAGAAATTATAGACAGAGATTTTATAGAGAAATTATAGACAGAGATTTTATGCAGAAATTATAGACAGAGGTTTTACACAAAAATTATAGACAGATTTTATACAGAAATTATAGACAGGAATCTCAGATTGAAATTATAGACAGAGATTTTTACAGAAATTAAAGATATGGATTTTATTCAGAAATTATAGACAGGAATCTGAGACGGAAATTATAGTCAAAGAATTTATGCAGAAAATATAGACAGAGATTTTATACTAAAACTATAGACAGGAATCTCAGATAGAAATTATAGACAGAGGTTTTATAGAGAAATTATACACAGAGATTTTATACAGAAAATATAGACAGAGATTTTGTAGAGAAATTATAGACAGAGATTTTACGTAGAAATTATTGACAGGAATCTCAGATTGAAATTATACACAGAGATTTTTACAGAAATTAAAGATATGGATTTTATTCAGAAATTATAGACAGGAATCTGAGACAGAAATTATAGTCAAAGAATTTATGCAGAAATTATAGACAGAGATTTTATACTAAAACTATAGACAGGAATCTCAGATAGAAATTATAGACAGAGATTTTATACAGGAATTATAGACTCGAATCTCAGACATATATTATAGACAGAGATTTTATACCGAAGTTATAGACAGCGATATTATACAGAAATTATCCACTGAGATTTTATACAGAAATTATTGACAGAGATTTTATAGAGAAGTTATAGAAATAAATTTTAAACAGACATTAGAGACAGAAATCTCAGACAGAAATTGTACAGAGAAATATTATACACAAATTATATACAGGAATCTGAGGTTGAAATTCTAGACGGAGATTTTATACACAAATTTTAGATAGCGATTTTATACAGAAGTTATAGACAGAGATTTTATGCAGAAATTATAGACACGGATCTCACTCAGAAATTGCAGTCAGAGATTTTATGCAGAAATTATAGACAGGAATCTCAGACTGAAATTATAGACTGAGATTTTAATGAGAAATTATAGACAGAGATTTTATGCAGAAATTATAGACAGAGGTTTTATACAGAAAGTATAGACACAGATATTATACAGAAATTATAGACACAGATTTTACACAAAAATTATAGAGATTTTATACAGAAATTATAGACAGGAATCTCAGATTGAAATTATACACAGAGATTTTTATAGAAATTATAGATAGGGATTTTATTCAGAAATTATAGACAGGAATCTGAGACAGAAATTATAGTCAAAGAATTTATGCAGAAATTATAGACAGAGATTTTATACTAAAACTATAGACAGGAATCTCAGATAGAAATTATAGACAGAGATTTTATACAGAAATTATAGACTCGAATCTCAGACATATATTATAGACAAAGATTTTATACCGAAGTTATAGACAGCGATATTATACAGAAATTATCCACTGAGATTTTATACAGAAATTATAGACAGAGATTTTATAGAGACATTATTGACAGAATTTATACAGAAATTATTGACAGAAATTTTATGGAGAAGTTGTAGAAAGAAATTTTAAACAGACATTAGGGACAGAAATCTCAGACAGAAATTGTATTTTATACACAATTTTATAATTTTATACACAAATTAATGACAGGAATCTGAGGTTGAAATTCTAGACGTAGATTTTATACACAAATTTTAGATAGCGATTTTATACAGAAGTTATAGACAGAGATTTTATGCAGAAATTATAGACACGGATCTCACTCAGAAATTGCAGTCAGAGATTTTATGCAGAAATTATAGACAGGAATCTCAGACTGAAATTATAGACAGAGATTTTATAGAGAAATTATAGACAGAGATTTTATAGAGAAATTATAGACAGAGATTTTATGCAGAAATTATAGACAGAGGTTTTACACAAAAATTATAGACAGATTTTATACAGAAATTATAGACAGGAATCTCAGATTGAAATTATAGACAGAGATTTTTACAGAAATTAAAGATATGGATTTTATTCAGAAATTATAGACAGGAATCTGAGACGGAAATTATAGTCAAAGAATTTATGCAGAAAATATAGACAGAGATTTTATACTAAAACTATAGACAGGAATCTCAGATAGAAATTATAGACAGAGGTTTTATAGAGAAATTATACACAGAGATTTTATAGAGAAAATATAGACAGAGATTTTGTAGAGAAATTATAGACAGAGATTTTATGTAGAAATTATTGACAGGAATCTCAGATAGAAATTATAGACTGAGATTTTATACACAAATTTTAGAAAGCGATTTTATACAGAAATTATAGACAGAGATGTTTTAGAGAAATTATAGACAGTGATTTTAGACAGAAATTATAGACACAGGTTTTATAGAGAAATTATAGACAGAGATTTTATGCAGAAATTATAGACAGAGATTTTATAGAGAAATTATAGACAGAGATTTTATGCAGAAATTATAGACAGAGGTTTTATACAGAAAGTATAGACACAGATTTTACACAAAAATTATAGACAGAGATTTTACACAGAAATTATAGACAGGAATCTCAGATTGAAATTATACACAGAGATTTTTATAGAAATTATAGATAGGGATTTTATTCAGAAATTATAGACAGGAATCTGAGACAGAAATTATAGTCAAAGAATTTATGCAGAAATTATAGACAGAGATTTTATACTAAAACTATAGACAGGAATCTCAGATAGAAATTATAGACAGAGATTTTATACAGAAATTATAGACTCGAATCTCAGACATATATTATAGACAGAGATTTTATACCGAAGTTATAGACAGCGATATTATACAGAAATTATCCACTGAGATTTTATACAGAAATTATTGACAGAGATTTTATAGAGAAGTTATAGAAATAAATTTTAAACAGACATTAGAGACAGAAATCTCAGACAGAAATTGTACAGAGAAATTTTATACACAAATTATAGACAGGAATCTGAGGTTGAAATTCTAGACGGAGATTTTATACACAAATTTTAGATAGCGATTTTATACAGAAGTTATAGACGGAGATTTTATAGAGAAATTATAGACAGAGATTTTATGCAGAAATTATAGACAGAGGTTTTACACAGAAATTATAGACACAGATTTTATACAGAAATTATAGACACAGATTTTACACAAAAATTATAGACAGATTTTATACAGAAATTATAAACAGGAATCTGAGACGGAAATTATAGTCAAAGAATTTATGCAGAAAATATAGACAGAGATTTTATACTAAAACTATAGACAGGAATCTCAGATAGAAATTATAGACAGAGATTTAATGCAGAAATTATAGACTCGAATCTCAGATGTATATTATAGACAGAGATTTTATACAGAAGTTATAGACAGTGAATTTATACTGAAATTATACACTGAGATTGTGTACAGAAATTATAGACAGAGATTTTATAGAGACATTATTGACAGATTTTATACAGAAATTATTGACAGAGATTTGATTGAGAAGTTGTAGAAAGAAATTTTACACAGACATTAGAGACAGAAATCTCAGACAGAAATTGTACAGAGAAATTTTATACACAAATTATAGACAGGAATCTGAGGTTGAAATTCTAGACGTAGATTTTATACACAAATTTTAGATAGCGATTTTATACAGAAGTTACAGACAGAGATTTTATGCAGAAATTATAGACACGGATCTCACTCAGAAATTGCAGTCAGAGATTTTATGCAGAAATTAAAGACAGGAATCTCAGATTGAAATTATAGACGGAGATTTTATAGAGAAATTATCGACAGAGAAGTTATAGAGAAATTAAAGACAACGATTTTATACAGAAATTATAGGCAGAAATCTCAGACAGAAATTGTTCAGAGAAATCTTATAGGCAAATTATAGACAGGAACCTCAGATTGAAATTATAGACGGAGATTTTAGGCACAAATTTAGGCAGCGATTTTATACAGAAATTATAGACAGTGATTTTATGCAGAAATTATAGATAAGAATCACAGACAGAAATTTTAGACAGAGATTTTATACAGAAATTATAGACATAAATTTTATGCAGAAATTATAGATAACAATCTCAGACAGAAATTGTAGGAAGAGATTTCATAGACAACTTATGGACAGGAATCTCAAGCAGAAATTATAGACAGAGACTTTGTAGAGAAATTATAGACAGGAATCTCAGACAGAAATTATAGACAGATATTTTATACAGAAATTATAGACAGATATTTTATGCAGAAATTATAGACAGAAATCTCAGATAGAAATTATAGACAGAGATTTTATAGAGAAATTAAAGACAAAGATCTTATACAGAAATTATAGGCAGAAATCTCAGACGAAATTGTACACAAAAATTTTATACACAAATTATAGACAGGAACCTCAGATTGAAATTATTAATGGAGATTTTATGCACGAATTTTAGACAGCGATTTTATACAGAAATTATAGGCAAGAGATTTTATGCAGAAATTATAGACAGGAATCTCAGACAGAAATTATAGGAAGAGATTTTGTAGAGAAATTATGGACTGGAATCTCAGGCAGAAATTATAGACAGAGACTATATACAGAAATTATAGACTGGAATCTCAGACAGAAATTATTGACAGAAATTTTATACAGAAATTATAGACACAGATTTCATACAGAAATTAAAGACACAGATTTTACACAAAAATTATAGACAGAGATTTTATACAGAAATTATGGACAGAACCTCAGATTGAAATTATCCACAGAGATTTTAACAGAAATCACAGATAGGGATTTTATTCAGAAATTATAGACAGGAATGTGAGACAGAAATTATAGTCAAAGATTTTATGCAGAAATTATGGACAGAGATTTTACACTAAAATTAAAGACAGGAATCTCAGATAGAAATTATAGACACAGATTTTATTCAGAAATTATAGACTCGAATCTCAGACATATATTATAGACAGAGATTTTATACTGAAATTATACACTGAGATTTTATACAGAAATTATGGTCAGAGATTTTATAGAGACATTATTGACAGATTTTATACAGAAATTATTGACAGAGATTTGATTGAGAAGTTGTAGAAAGAAATTTTACACAGACACTAGAGACAGAAATCTCAGACAGAAATTGTACAGTGAAATTTTATACACAAATTAATGACAGGAATCTGAGGTTGAAATTCTAGACGTAGATTTTATGCACAAATTTTAGATAGCGATTTTATACAGAAGTTACAGACAGAGATTTTATAGAGAAGTTATAGAAATAAATTTTAAACAGACATTAGAGACAGAAATCTCAGACAGAAATTGTACAGAGAAATTTTATACACAAATTATAGACAGGAATCTGAGGTTGAAATTCTAGACGGAGATTTTATACACAAATTTTAGATAGCGATTTTATACAGAAGTTATAGACAGAGATTTTATGCAGAAATTATAGACACGGATCTCACTCAGAAATTGCAGTCAGAGATTTTAGGCAGAAATTATAGACAGGAATCTCAGATTGAAATTATAGGACGAGATTTTATAGAGAAATTATAGACAGGAATCTCAGAGAGAAATTATAGACGGAGATTTTATAGAGAAATTATAGACAGAGATTTTATAGAGAAATTATAGACAGAGATTTTATGCAGAAATTATAGACAGAGGTTTTACACAAAAATTATAGACAGATTTTATACAGAAATTATAGACAGGAATCTCAGATTGAAATTATAGACAGAGATTTTATAGAGAAATTATAGACAGAGATTTTATAGAGAAATTATAGACAGAGATTTTATGCAGAAATTATAGACAGAGGTTTTACACAAAAATTATAGACAGATTTTATACAGAAATTATAGACAGGAATCTCAGATTGAAATTATAGACATAGATTTTTACAGAAATTAAAGATATGGATTTTATTCAGAAATTATAGACAGGAATCTGAGACGGAAATTATAGTCAAAGAATTTATGCAGAAAATATAGACAGAGATTTTATACTAAAACTATAGACAGGAATCTCAGATAGAAATTATAGACAGAGGTTTTATAGAGAAATTATACACAGAGATTTTATACAGAAAATATAGACAGAGATTTTGTAGAGAAATTATAGACAGAGATTTTACGTAGAAATTATTGACAGGAATCTCAGATTGAAATTATAGACGGAGATTTTATACACAAATTTTAGACAGCGATTTTATACAGAAATTATAGACAGATGTTTTAGAGAAATTATAGACAGTGATTTTAGACAGAAATTATAGACAGAGATTTTATAGAGAAATTAGAAGGCAGAGATTTTATGCAGTATTTATAGACAGAGGTTTTATACAGAAAGTATAGACACAGATATTATACAGAAATTATAGACACAGATTTTACACAAAAATTATAGACAGAGATTTTACACAGAAATTATAGACAGGAATCTCAGATTGAAATTATACACAGAGATTTTTATAGAAATTATAGATAGGGATTTTATTCAGAAATTATAGACAGGAATCTGAGACAGAAATTATAGTCAAAGAATTTATGCAGAAATTATAGACAGAGATTTTATACTAAAACTATAGACAGGAATCTCAGATAGAAATTATAGACAGAGATTTTATACAGGAATTATAGACTCGAATCTCAGACATATATTATAGACAGAGATTTTATACCGAAGTTATAGACAGCGATATTATACAGAAATTATCCACTGAGATTTTATACAGAAATTATTGACAGAGATTTTATAGAGAAGTTATAGAAATAAATTTTAAACAGACATTAGAGACAGAAATCTCAGACAGAAATTGTACAGAGAAATTTTATACACAAATTATAGACAGGAATCTGAGGTTGAAATTCTAGACGGAGATTTTATACACAAATTTTAGATAGCGATTTTATACAGAAGTTATAGACAGAGATTTTATGCAGAAATTATAGACACGGATCTCACTCAGAAATTGCAGTCAGAGATTTTAGGCAGAAATTATAGAAAGGAATCTCAGATTGAAATTATAGGACGAGATTTTATAGAGAAATTATAGACAGGAATCTCAGAGAGAAATTATAGACGGAGATTTTATAGAGAAATTATAGACAGAGATTTTATGCAGAAATTATAGACAGAGGTTTTACACAGAAATTATAGACACAGATTTTATACAGAAATTATAGACACAGATTTTACACAAAAATTACAGACAGATTTTATACAGAAATTATAAACAGGAATCTGAGACGGAAATTATAGTCAAAGAATTTATGCAGAAAATATAGACAGAGATTTTATACTAAAACTATAGACAGGAATCTCAGATAGAAATTATAGACAGAGATTTTTACAGAAATTAAAGATATGGATTTTATTCAGAAATTATAGACAGGAATCTGAGACGGAAATTATAGTCAAAGAATTTATGCAGAAAATATAGACAGAGATTTTATACTAAAATTATAGACAGGAATCTCAGATAGAAATTATAGACAGAGATTTTATACAGAAATTATAGACTCGAATCTCAGATGTATATTATAGACAGAGATTTTATACAGAAGTTATAGACAGTGAATTTATACTGAAATTATACACTGAGATTGTGTACAGAAATTATAGACAGAGATTTTATAGAGACATTATTGACAGATTTTATACAGAAATTATTGACAGAGATTTGATTGAGAAGTTGTAGAAAGAAATTTTACACAGACATTAGAGACAGAAATCTCAGACAGAAATTGTACAGAGAAATTTTATACACAAATTATAGACAGGAATCTGAGGTTGAAATTCTAGACGTAGATTTTATACACAAATTTTAGATAGCGATTTTATACAGAAGTTACAGACAGAGATTTTATGCAGAAATTATAGACACGGATCTCACTCAGAAATTGCAGTCAGAGATTTTATGCAGAAATTAAAGACAGGAATCTCAGATTGAAATTATAGACGGAGATTTTATAGAGAAATTATCGACAGAGATGTTATAGAGAAATTAAAGACAACGATTTTATACAGAAATTATAGGCAGAAATCTCAGACAGAAATTGTACAGAGAAATCTTATAGGCAAATTATAGACAGGAACCTCAGATTGAAATTATAGACGGAGATTTTAGGCACAAATTTAGGCAGCGATTTTATACAGAAATTATAGACAGTGATTTTATGCAGAAATTATAGATAAGAATCACAGACAGAAATTTTAGACAGAGATTTTATACAGAAATTATAGACAGAAATTTTATGCAGAAATTATAGATAACAATCTCAGACAGAAATTGTAGGAAGAGATTTCATAGACAACTTATGGACAGGAATCTCAAGCAGAAATTATAGACAGAGACTTTGTAGAGAAATTATAGACAGGAATCTCAGACAGAAATTATAGACAGATATTTTATACAGAAATTATAGACAGATATTTTATGCAGAAATTATAGACAGAAATCTCAGATAGAAATTATAGACAGAGATTTTATAGAGAAATTAAAGACAAAGATCTTATACAGAAATTATAGGCAGAAATCTCAGACGAAATTGTACACAAAAATTTTATACACAAATTATAGACAGGAACCTCAGATTGAAATTATTAATGGAGATTTTATGCACGAATTTTAGACAGCGATTTTATACAGAAATTATAGGCAAGAGATTTTATGCAGAAATTATAGACAGGAATCTCAGACAGAAATTATAGGAAGAGATTTTGTAGAGAAATTATGGACTGGAATCTCAGGCAGAAATTATAGACAGAGACTATATACAGAAATTATAGACTGGAATCTCAGACAGAAATTATTGACAGAAATTTTATACAGAAATTATAGACACAGATTTCATACAGAAATTAAAGACACAGATTTTACACAAAAATTATAGACAGAGATTTTATACAGAAATTATGGACAGAACCTCAGATTGAAATTATCCACAGAGATTTTAACAGAAATCACAGATAGGGATTTTATTCAGAAATTATAGACAGGAATGTGAGACAGAAATTATAGTCAAAGATTTTATGCAGAAATTATGGACAGAGATTTTACACTAAAATTAAAGACAGGAATCTCAGATAGAAATTATAGACACAGATTTTATTCAGAAATTATAGACTCGAATCTCAGACATATATTATAGACAGAGATTTTATACTGAAATTATACACTGAGATTTTATACAGAAATTATGGTCAGAGATTTTATAGAGACATTATTGACAGATTTTATACAGAAATTATTGACAGAGATTTGATTGAGAAGTTGTAGAAAGAAATTTTACACAGACACTAGAGACAGAAATCTCAGACAGAAATTGTACAGAGAAATTTTATACACAAATTAATGACAGGAATCTGAGGTTGAAATTCTAGACGTAGATTTTATGCACAAATTTTAGATAGCGATTTTATACAGAAGTTACAGACAGAGATTTTATGCAGAAATTATAGATAAGAATCACAGACAGAAATTTTAGACAGAGATTTTATACAGAAATTATAGACAGAAATTTTATACAGAAATTATAGATAGCAATCTCAGACAGAAATTGTAGGAAGAGATTTCATAGACAACTTATGGACAGGAATCTCAGGCAGAAATTATAGACAGAGACTTTGTAGAGAAATTATAGGCAGGAATCTCAGACAGAAATTATAGACAGATATTTTATGCAGAAATTATAGACAGAAATCTCAGATAGAAATTATAGACAGAGATTTTATAGAGAAATTAAAGACAAAGATCTTATACAGAAATTATAGGCAGAAATCTCAGACGAAATTGTACACAAAAATTTTATACACAAATTATAGACAGGAACCTCAGATTGAAATTATTAACGGAGATTTTATGCACAAATTTTAGACAGCGATTTTATACAGAAATTATAGGCAAGAGATTTTATGCAGAAATTATAGACAGGAATCTCAGACAGAAATTTTAGACAGAGATTTTATACAGAAATTATAGACAGAAATTTTATGCAGAAATTATAGATAGCAATCTCAGACAGAAATTATCGGAAGAGATTTTATAGAGAAATTATGGACTGGAATCTCAGACAGAAATTATTGACGGAGATTTTATACAGAAATTATAGACACAGATTTCATACAGAAATTAAAGACACAGATTTTACACAAAAATTATAGACAGAGATTTTATACAGAAATTATAGACAGAACCTCAGATTGAAATTATCCACAGAGATTTTAACTGAAATCACAGATAGCGATTTTATTCAGAAATTATAGACAGGAATGTGAGACAGAAATTATAGTCAAAGATTTTATGCAGAAATTATGGACAGAGATTTTACACTAAAATTAAAGACAGGAATCTCAGATAGAAATTATAGACACAGATTTTATTCAGAAATTATAGACTCGAATCTCAGACGTATATTATAGACAGAGATTTTATACTGAAATTATACAGAGATTTTATACAGAAATTATGGTCAGAGATTTTATAGAGACATTATTGACAGATTTTATACAGAAATTATTGACAGAGATTTTATAGAGAAGTTATAGACAGAACTTTTAAACAGACATTAGAGACAGAAATCTCAGACAGAAATTGTACAGAGAAATTTTATACACAAATTATAGACAGGAATCTGAGGTTGAAATTATAGACGGAGATTTTGTACACAAATTTTAGATAGCGATTTTATACAGAAGATATTGACAGAGATTTTATGCAGAAATTATAGACACGGATCTCACACAGAAATTACAGACAGATTTTATGCAGAAATTATAGATAGAAATCTCAGACAGAAATTATAGATGGAGATTTTATACAGAAATTATAGACAGGAATCTCAGACAGAAATTTTAGACGGAGATTTTATACAGAAATTATAGACACAGATTTTATACAGAATTTATACACACAGATTTTATACAATAATTATAGACAGAGATTTTATACAGAAATTATAGACAGTAATCTCAGATTGAAATTATAGACAGAGATTTTATACAGAAATTATAGAAAGGGATTTTATTCAGAAATTACAGACAGGAATCTGAGACAGAAATTACCGTCAAAGATTTTATACAGAAATTATAGACAGAAATTTTATGCAGAAATTATAGATAGGAATATCAGATAGAAATTATAGGAAGAGATTTTATAGAGAAATTATGGACAGGAATCTCAGGCAGAAATTATAGACAGAGACTTTGTAGAGAAATTATAGACAGGAATCTCAGACAGAAATTATAGACAGATATTTTATACAGAAATTATAGACAGATATTTTATGCAAAAATTATGGACAGAAATCTCAGACAGAAATTGTAGACAGAGATTTTATAGAGAAATTAAAGACAAAGATCTTATGCAGAAATTATAGATAGGAATTTCATACAGAAATTATAGGAAGAGATTTTATAGAGAAATTATGGACAGAACCTCAGACTGAAATTATCCACAGAGATTTTAACAGAAATCACAGATAGGGATTTTATTCAGAAATTATAGACTGGAATGTGAGACAGAAATTATAGTCAAAGATTTTATGCAGAAATTATGGACAGAGATTTTACACTAAAATTAAAGACAGGAATCTCAGATAGAAATTATAGACACAGATTTTATACAGAAATTATAGACTCGAATCTCAGACGTATATTATAGACAGAGATATTATACTGAAATTATACACTGAGATTTTATACAGAAATTATGGTCAGAGATTTTATAGAGACATTATTGACAGATTTTATACAGAAATTATTGACAGAGATTTTATAGAGAAGTTATAGACAGAACTTTTAAACAGACATTAGAGACAGAAATCTCAGACAGAAATTGTACAGCGAAATTTTATACACAAATTATAGACAGCAATCTGAGGTTGAAATTATAGACGGAGATTTTGTACACTAATTTTAGATAGCGATTTTATACAGAAGATATTGACAGAGATTTTATGCAGAAATTATAGACACGGATCTCACACAGAAATTACAGACAGAGATTTTATGCAGAAATTATAGACACGGATCTCACACAGAAATTACAGACAGAGATTTTATGCAGAAATTATAGATAGAAATCTCAGACAGAAATTATAGGCAGAGATTTTATACAGAAATTATAGACCGGAATCTCAGACAGAAATTATAGATGGAGATTTTATACAGAAATTATAGACAGGAATCTCAGACAGAAATTTTAGACGGAGATTTTATACAGAAATTATAGACACAGATTTTATACAGAATTTATTCACACAGATTTTATACAATGATTATAGGCAGAGATTTTATACAGAAATTATAGACAGTAATCTCAGATTGAAATTATAGACAGAGATTTTATACAGAAATTATAGAAAGGGATTTTATTCAGAAATTACAGACAGGAATCTGAGACAGAAATTACCGTCAAAGACTTTATACAGAAATTATAGACAGAAATTTTATGCAGAAATTATAGACATGAATCTCAGATAGAAATTATAGGAAGAGATTTTATAGACAAATTATGGACAGGAATCTCAGGCAGCAATTATAGACAGAGACTTTGTAGAGAAATTATAGACAGGAATCTCAGGCAGATATTATAAACAGATATTTTATACAGAAATTATAGACAGATATTTTATGCAGAAATTATGGACAGAAATCTCAGACAGAAATTGTAGACAGAGATTTTATAGAGAAATTAAAGACAAAGATCTTATGCAGAAATTACAGATAGGAATCTCAGACAGAAATTATAGGAAGAGATTTTATAGAGAAATTATGGACAGGAATCTCAGGCAGAAATTATAGACAGAGACATTGTAGAGAAATTATAGACAGGAATCTCAGACAGAAATTATAGACAGAGATTTTATACAGAAATTATAGACAGATATTTTATGCAGTAATTATGGACAGAAATCTGAGACAGAAATTATAGACAGAGATTTTATAGAGAAATTAAGGGCAAAAATCTTATGCAGAAATTATAGATAGGAATCTCAGACAGAAATTATCGGAAGAGATTTTATAGAGAAATTATGGACAGGAATCTCAGGCAGAAATTATAGACAGAGACTTTATAGAGAAATTATAGACTGGAATCTCAGACAGAAATTATAGACAGAGATTTTATACAGAAATTAAAGGCACAGATTTTGCACAAAAATTATAGACATTTTTTACAGAAATTATAGAGCGGAATCTCAGATTGAAATTATACACAGAGATTTTTACAGAAATCACAGATAGGGATTTTATTCAGAAATTATAGACAGGAATCTCAAATAGAAATTATAGACAGAGATTTTATACAGAAATTATAGACTCGAATCTCAGACGTATGTTATAGACAGAGATTTTATACAGAAGTTATAGACAGAGATTTTATACTGAAATTATACACTGAGATTTTATACAGAAATTATAGACAGGGATTTTATAGAGACATTATTGACAGATTCTATACAGAAATTATTGACAGAGATTTTATAGAGAAGTTATGGGCAGAACTTTTAAACAGACATTAGAGACAGAAATCTCAGACAGAAATGGTACAGAGAAATTTTATACACAAATTATAGACAGGAATCTGAGGTTGAAATTATAGACGGAGATTTTATACACAAATTTTAGATAGTGATTTTATACAGAAGATAGTGACAGAGATTTTATGCAGAAATTATAGACACGGATCTCACACAGAAATTACAGACAGAGATTTTATGCAGAAATTATAGATAGAAATCTCAGACAGAAATTATAGTCAGAGATTTTATACAGAAATTATAGACCGGAATCTCAGACAGAAATTATAGATGGAGATTTTATACAGAAATTATAGACAGGAATCTCAGACAGAAATTTTAGACTGAGATTTTATACAGAAATTATAGACACAGATTTTATACAGAATTTATACACACAGATTTTATACAATAATTATAGACAGAGATTTTATACAGAAATTATAGACAGTAATCTTAGATTGAAATTATAGACAGAGATTTTATACAGAAATTATAGAAAGGGATTTTATTCAGAAATTACAGACAGGAATCTGAGACAGAAATTACCGTCAAAGACTTTATACAGAAATTATAGACAGAAATTTTATGCAGAAATTATAGACATGAATCTCAGATAGATATTATAGGAAGAGATTTTATAGAGAAATTATGGACAGGAATCTCAGGCAGAAATTATAGACAGAGACTTTGTAGAGAAATTATAGACAGGAATCTCAGACAGAAATTATAAACAGATATTTTATACAGAATTTATAGACAGATATTTTATGCAGAAATTATCGGCAGAAATCTCAGACAGAAATTGTATACAGAGATTTTATAGAGAAATTAAAGACAAAGATCTTATGCAGAAATTACAGATAGGAATCTCAGACAGAAATTATAGGAAGAGATTATATAGAGAAATTATGGACAGGAATCTCAGGCAGAAATTATAGACAGAGACATTGTAGAGAAATTATAGACAGGAATCTCAGGCAGAAATTATAGACAGAGATTTTATACAGAAATTATAGACAAATATTTTATGCAGTAATTATGGACAGAAATCTCAGACAGAAATTATAGACAGAGATTTTATAGAGAAATTAAGGGCAAAGATCTTATGCAGAAATTATAGATAGGAATCTCAGACAGAAATTATAGGAAGAGATTTTATAGAGAAATTATGTACAGGAATTTCAGGCTGAAATTATAGACAGAGACTTTACAGAGAAATTATAGACTGGAATCTCTGACAGAAATTATAGACAGAGATTTTATACAGAAATTATAGACACAGATTTTATACAGAAATTAAAGGCCCAGATTTTACCCAAAAATTATAGACAGAGATTTTATACAGAAATTATAGACAGTAATCACTGATTGAAATTATACGCAGAGATTTTTAGAGAAATTATGGAGAGGGATTTTATTCAGAAATTATAGACAGGAATCTGAGACAGAAATTATAGTCAAAGATTTCATGCAGAAATTACAGACAGAGATTTTATATTAAAATTATAGACAGGAATTTCAGATAGAAATCATAGACAGAGATTTTATACAGAAGTTATAGACAGAGATTTTATACTGCAATTATATACTGAGATTTTATACAGATATTATAGACAGGGATTTTATAGAGACATTATTGTCAGATTCTATACAGAAATTATTGACAGAGATTTTATAGAGAAGTTATGGACAGAACTTTTAAACAGACATTAGAGACAGAAATCTCAGACAGAAATTGTACAGAGAAATTTTATACACAAATTATCGACAGGAATCTGAGTTTGAACTTATAGACGGAGATTTTATACACAAATTTTAGATAGCGATTTTATACAGAAGATGTTGACAGAGATTTTATGCAGAAATTATAGACACGGATCTCACACAGAATTTGCAGACAGAGATTTTATGCAGAAATTATAGATAGAAATCTCAGACAGAAATTATAGGCAGAGATTTTATAGCGAAATTATAGACAGGAATCTCAGACAGAAATTATAGATGGAGATTTTATACAGAAATTATAGACAGGAATCTCAGACAGAAATGTTAGACGGAGATTTTATACAAAATTATGGACACAGATTTTATACAGAAATTATACACACAGATTTTATACAATAATTATAGACAGAGATTTTATACAGAAATTATACAGTAATCTGAGATTGAAATTGGAGACAGAGATTTTATACTGAAATTATAGAAAGAGATTTTATGCAGAAATTACAGAAAGGAATCTGAAACAGAAATTACCGTCAAAGATTTTATACAGAAATTATAGACAGAAATTTTATGCAGAAATTATAGATAGGAATTTTTTAGACAAATTATGGACAGGAATCTCAGGCAGAAATTATACACAGAGACTTTGTAGAGAAATTATAGACAGGAATCTCAGACAGAAATTATAGACATATTTTATACAGAAAATATAGACAGATATTTTATGCAGAAATTATGGACAGAAATCGTTGACAGAAATTATAGACAGAGATTTTATGGAGAAATTAAAGACAAAGATCTTATGCAGAAATTATAGATAGGAATCTCAGACAGAAATTATAGACAGAGACATTATATACAAATTATAGACTGGATTCTCAGACAGAAATTATAGACAGTGATTTTATACAGAAATTATAGACACAGATTTTACACAGAAATTATAGACACAGATTTTACACAAAAATTATAGACAGATTTTATACAGAAATTATAGACAGGAATCTCAGATTGAAATTATACACCGAGATTTTTAAAGAAATTATAGATGGGGATTTTATTCAGAAATTATAGACAGGCATGTGAGACAGAAATTATAGTCAAAGATTTTATGCAGAAGTTATAGACAGAGATTTTATACTAAAATTATAGACAGGAATCTCAGATAGAAATTAGAGACAGAGATATTATACAGAAATTATAGCCTCGAATCTCAGACGTACATTATAGACAGAGATTTTATACAGAAATAAAAGACAGGGATTTTATAGAAACATTATTGACAGATTCTATACAGAAATTATTGACAGAGATTTTATAGAGAAGTTATAGACAGAACTTTTAAACAGACATTAGAGACAGAAATCTCAGACAGAAATTGTACAGAGAAATTTTATACACAAATTATAGACAGGAATCTGAGGTTGAAATTATAGACGGAGATTTTATACACAAATTTTAGATAGCGATTTTATACAGAAGATATTGACAGAGATTTTATGCAGAAATTATAGACACGGATCTCACACAGAAATTACAGACAGAGGTTTTATGCAGAAATTATAGATAGAAATGTCAGACAGAAATTATAGGCAGAGATTTTATAGCAAAATTATAGACAGGAATCTCAGACAGAAATTTTGGACGGAGAATTTATACAGAAATTATAGGCAGAAATCACAGACAGAAATTGTACAGAGAAATTTGAAAGACAAATTATAGACAGGAACCTCAGATTGAAATGATAGACGGAGATTTTATGCACAAATTTAGGCAGCGATTTTATACAGAAATTATAGACAGAGATTTTATGCAGAAATTATAGATAGGAATCACAGACAGAAATTTTAGACAGAGATTTTATACAGAAATTATAGACAGAAATTTTATGCAGAAATTATAGATAGGAATCTCAGACAGAAATTGTAGGAAGAGATTTTATAGACAACTTATGGACAGGAATCTCAGGCAGAAATTATAGACAGATATTTTAGACAGAAATTATAGACAGATATTTTATGCAGAAATTATAGACAGAAATCTCAGACAGAAATTATAGACAGAGATTTTATAGGGAAATTAAAGACAAAGATCTTATTCAGAAATTATAGGCAGAAATCTCAGACAGAAATTCTACACAAAAATTTTATACACAAATTATAGACAGGAACCTCAGATTGAAATTATGGACGGAGATTTTATGCACAAATTTTAGACAGCGATTTTATACAGAAATTATAGGCAGAGATTTTATGCAGAAATTATAGACACAGAACTCAGACAGAAAGTATAGGCAGAGATTTTATACAGAAATTATAGACAGAGATTTTATGCAGAACTTATAGATAGGAATCTCAGACAGAAATTATAGGAAGAGATTTTATAGAGAAATTATGGACTGGAATCTCAGGCAGAAATTATAGACAGAGACTTTATACAGAAATTATAGACTGGAATCTCAGACAGAAATTATTGACTGAGATTTTATACAGAAATTATAGACACAGATTTTATACAGAAATTAAAGAGACAGATTTTACACAAAAATTATAGACAGAGATTTTAAACAGAAATTATAGACAGAATCTCAGATTGAAATTATACACAGAGATTTTAACAGAAATCACAGATAGGGATTTTATTCAGAAATTATAGACAGGAATGCGAGACAGAAATTATAGTCAAAGATTTTATGCAGAAATTATGACAGAGATTTTACACTAAAATTATAGACAGGAATCTCAGATAGAAATTATAGACACAGATTTTATTCAGAAATTATAGACTCGAATCTCAGACGTATATTATAGACAGAGATTTTATACAGAAGTTATAGACAGAGATTTTATACTGAAATTATACACTGAGATTTTATACAGAAATTATGGACAGAGATTTTATAGAGACATTATTGACAGATGTTATACAGAAATTATTGACAGAGATTTTATAGAGAAGTTATAGACAGAACTTTTAAACAGACATTAGAGACAGAAATCTCAGACAGAAATTGTACAGAGAAATTTTATACACAAATTATAGACAGGAATCTGAGGTTGAAATTGTAGACGGAGATTTTATACACAAATTTTAGATAGCGATTTTATACAGAAACTATAGGCAGAGATTTTATGCAGAAATTATAGATAGAAATCTCAGACAGAAATTATAGGCAGAGATTTTATAGAGAAATTATAGACAGGAATCTCAGATAGAAATTTTAGACTGAGATTTTATACAGAATTTATAGACAGATTTTATACAGAAATTATACTCAGATTTTATACAATAATTATAGACAGAGATTTTATACAGAAATTATAGACAGAGATTTTATACTGAAATTATAGACAGAGATTTTATGCAGAAATTATAGACAGGGATTTTATACTGAAATTATAGACAGAGATTTTATCCAGAAATTATAGACAGGGATCTCAGACAGACATAATAGACAGAGATTTTATAGAGAAATTAAAGACAAAGATTTTATACAGAAATTATAGGCAGAAATCTCAGACAGAAATTGTACAGAGAAATTTTATACACAATTTATAGACAGTAACCTCAGATTGAAATTATAGACGGAGATTTTATGCACAAATTTTAGACAGCGATTTTATACAGAAATTATAGACAGAGATTTTATGCAGAAATTATAGACACGGATCTCACACAGAAATTACAGACAGAGATTTTATGCAGAAATTATAGATAGAAATCTCAGACAGAAATTATAGGCAGAGATTTTATGGAGAAATTATAGACAGGAATCTCAGACAGAAATTATAGCCGGAGATTTTATACAGAAATTATAGACAGGAATCTCAGACAGAAATTATAGACTGAGATTTTATACAGAATTTATAGACACAGATTTTATGCAGAAATTATACACACAGATTTTATACAATAATTATAGACAGAGATTTTATACAGAAATTATAGAAAGGGATTTTATTCGGAAATTACAGACAGGAATCTGAGACAGAAATTACAGTCAAAGATTTTGTACAGAAATTATAGACAGAGATTTTAAACTGAAATTATAGACAGGAATCTTGGAAAGAAATTATAGATAGAGATTATATAGAGAAATTCAAGACAGAGATTTTCTACACAAATTTTAGACAGCGATTTTATGCAGAAATTATAGACAGAGATTTTATAGAGAAATTATTGACAGAGATTTTATACAGAAATTATTGACAGCGATTTTATACAGAAATTATAGACAGAGATTTTATGCAGAAATTATAGACAGGGATCTCAGACAATAATTATAGACAGATATTTTATTGAGAAATTATAGACAGGAATCTCAGGCAGAAATTATAGATAGAGACTTTATACAGAAATAATAGACAGAGATTTTATGCAGAAATTATGGACAGAAATCTCAGACAGATATTATAGACAGAGATTTTATACAGAAATTAAAGACAAAGATTTTATACAGAAATTATAGACAGGAAATCTCAGACAGAAATTGTACAGAGAAATTTTATACACAAATTATACACAGGAACCTCAGTTTGAAATTAGGGATGGAGATTTTATGCACAAATTTTAGACAGTGATTTTATACAGAAATTAGAGACAGAGATTTTATCCACTAATTTTAGACACAGATCTCAGACAGAAATTATAGACAGAGCTTTTGTACAGAAATTACAGACAGAGATTTTATTCAGAAATTATAGATAGAAATCTCAGACAGAAATTATAGGCAGAGATTTTATAGAGAAATTATAGACAGGAATCTCAGACAGAAATTATAGACGGAGATTTTAACTGAAATTATAGACAGGAATCTCAGATAGAAATTTTAGACTGAGATTTTATACAGAATTTATAGACACAGATTTTATACAGAAATTATAGACTCAGATTTTATACAATAATTATAGACAGAGATTTTATACAGAAATTATAGACAGAGATTTTATACTGAAATTATAGACAGAGATTTTATGCAGAAATTATAGACAGGGATTTTATACTGAAATTATAGACAGAGATTTTATCCAGAAATTATAGACAGGGATCTCAGACAGACATAATAGACAGAGATTTTATAGAGAAATTAAAGACAAAGATTTTATACAGAAATTATAGGCAGAAATCTCAGACAGAAATTGTACAGAGAAATTTTATACACAATTTATAGACAGTAACCTCAGATTGAAATTATAGACGGAGATTTTATGCACAAATTTTAGACAGCGATTTTATACAGAAATTATAGACAGAGATTTTATGCAGAAATTATAGACACGGATCTCACACAGAAATTACAGACAGAGATTTTATGCAGAAATTATAGATAGAAATCTCAGACAGAAATTATAGGCAGAGATTTTATGGAGAAATTATAGACAGGAATCTCAGACAGAAATTATAGCCGGAGATTTTATACAGAAATTATAGACAGGAATCTCAGACAGAAATTATAGACTGAGATTTTATACAGAATTTATAGACACAGATTTTATACAGAAATTATACACACAGATTTTATACAATAATTATAGACAGAGATTTTATACAGAAATTATAGAAAGGGATTTTATTCGGAAATTACAGACAGGAATCTGAGACAGAAATTACAGTCAAAGATTTTGTACAGAAATTATAGACAGAGATTTTAAACTGAAATTATAGACAGGAATCTTGGAAAGAAATTATAGATAGAGATTATATAGAGAAATTCAAGACAGAGATTTTCTACACAAATTTTAGACAGCGATTTTATGCAGAAATTATAGACAGAGATTTTATAGAGAAATTATTGACAGAGATTTTATACAGAAATTATTGACAGCGATTTTATACAGAAATTATAGACAGAGATTTTATGCAGAAATTATAGACAGGGATCTCAGACAATAATTATAGACAGATATTTTATTGAGAAATTATAGACAGGAATCTCAGGCAGAAATTATAGATAGAGACTTTATACAGAAATAATAGACAGAGATTTTATGCAGAAATTATGGACAGAAATCTCAGACAGATATTATAGACAGAGATTTTATACAGAAATTAAAGACAAAGATTTTATACAGAAATTATAGACGGAAATCTCAGACAGAAATTGTACAGAGAAATTTTATACACAAATTATACACAGGAACCTCAGTTTGAAATTAGGGATGGAGATTTTATGCACAAATTTTAGACAGTGATTTTATACAGAAATTAGAGACAGAGATTTTATCCACTAATTTTAGACACAGATCTCAGACAGAAATTATAGACAGAGCTTTTGTACAGAAATTACAGACAGAGATTTTATTCAGAAATTATAGAGAGGAATCTCAGACAGAAATTATAGGAAGAGACTTTACAGAGAAATTATAGACAGGAGTCTCAGACAGAAATTATAGACAGAGATTTTATACAGAAATTATAGACAGAGATTTTATACAGAAATTATAGACACAGATTTTACACAAAAAATATGCACAGAGATTTAATACTAAAACTTTAGACAGGAATCTCAGATACAAATTAAAGACAGAGATTTTATACAGAAATTATAGACTCGAATCTCATAAGTGTATTATAGACAGAGATTTTATACACAAGTTATAGACAGAGATTTTATACTGAAATTAAACACTGAGATTTTATACAGAAATTATAGACAGAGATTTTATAGAGACATTGACAGATTTTAGACAGAAATTATTGACAGAGATTTTATAGAGAAGTTATAGACAGAAATTTTAAACATACATTAGAGACAGAAATCTCAGACAGAAATTGTACAGAGAAATTATATACACAAATTATATACAGGAATCTGAGGTTGAAATTATAGACAAAGATTTTATACACAAATTTGAGATAACGATTTTATACAGAAATTATAGACAGAGATTTTATGCACAAATTATAGACACGGATCTCACACAGAAATTACAGACAGAGATTTTATGCAGAAATTATAGATAGAAATCTCAGACAGAAATTATAGGCAGAGACTTTACAGAGAAATTATAGACAGGAGTCTCAGACAGAAATTATAGACACAGATTTTATACAGAAATTATAGACACAGATTTTACACAAAAATATACACAGAGATTTAATACTAAAACTTTAGACAGGAATCACAGATACAAATTAAAGACAGAGATTTTATACAGAAATTATAGACTCGAATCTCATACGTATATTATAGACAGAGATTTTATACTGAAATTATACACTGAGATTTTATACAGAAATTATAGAGAGAGATTTTATAGAGACATTGACAGATTTTAGAC
The DNA here is from genome assembly GCA_026770705.1 of Isurus oxyrinchus. NCBI lineage: Eukaryota > Metazoa > Chordata > Chondrichthyes > Lamniformes > Lamnidae > Isurus > Isurus oxyrinchus. The sequence continues at coordinate 625,004 of JANJGN010000269.1, read as the reverse complement.
AGAAATTATTGACAGAGATTTTATAGAGAAGTTATAGACAGAAATTTTAAACAGACATTAGAGACAGAAATCTCAGACAGAAATTGTACAGACAAATTATATACACAATTTATAGACAGGAATCTGAGGTTGAAATTATAGACAAAGATTTTATACACAAATTTGAGATAACGATTTTATACAGAAATTATAGACAGATTTTATGCACAAATTATAGACACGGATCTCACACAGAAATTACAGACAGAGATTTTATGCAGAAATTATAGATAGAAATCTCAGACAGAATTTATAGACACAGATTTTATACAGAATGTATAGACACAGATTTTATACAGAAATTATACACACAGATTTTATACAATAATTATAGACAGAGTTTTTATACAGAAATTATTGACAGTAATCTCAGATTGAAATTATAGACAGAGATTTTATACAGAAATTATAGAAAGGGATTTTATTCAGAAATTACAGACAGGAATCTGAGACAGAAATTACAGTCAAAGATTTTATACAGAAATTATAGGCAGAGATTTTAAACTGAAATTATAGACAGGAATCTCGGAAAGAATTTATAGACAGAGATTATATAGAGAAATTCAAGACAGAGATTTTCTACACAAATTTTAGACAGCGATTTTATGCAGAAATTATAGACAGAGATTTTATAGAGAAATTATTGACAGAGATTTTATACAGAAATTATTGACAGCGATTTTATACAGAAATTATAGACAGTGATTTTATACAGAAATTATTGACAGTAATCTCAGATTGAAATTATAGACAGAGATTTTATACAGAAATTATAGAAAGGGATTTTATTCAGAAATTATAGACAGGAATCTGAGACAGAAATTACAGTCAAAGATTTTATACAGAAATTATAGGCAGAGATTTTAAACTGAAATTATAGACAGGAATCTCGGAAAGAATTTATAGACAGAGATTATATAGAGAAATTCAAGACAGAGATTTTCTACACAAATTTTAGACAGCGATTTTATACAGAAATTATAGGCAGAAATCTCAGACAGAAGTTGTACAGAGAAATTTTATACACAAGTTATAGACAGTAACCTCAGATTGAAATTATAGATGGAGATTTTATGCACAAGTTTTAGACAGCGATTTTATACAGAAATTATAGACAGAGATTTTATGCAGAAATTATAGACACGGATCTCACACAGAAATTACAGACAGAGATTTTATGCAGAAATTATGGATAGAAATCTCAGACAGAAATTATAGGCAGAGATTTTATAGAGAAATTATAGACAGGAATCTCAGACAGAAATTATAGACGGAGATTTTATACAGAAATTATAGACAGGAATCTCAGACAGAAATTTTAGACTGAGATTTTATACAGAATTTATAGACACAGATTTTATACAGAAATTATACACACAGATTTTATACAATAATTATAGACAGTGATTTTATACAGAAATTATAGACAGTAATCTCAGATTGAAATTATAGACAGAGATTTTATACAGAAATTATAGAAAGGGATTTTATTCAGAAATTACAGACAGGAATCTGGGACAGAAATTACAGTCAAAGATTTTATACAGAAATTATAGACAGAGATTTTAAACTGAAATTATAGACAGGAATCTCGGAAAGATATTATAGACAGAGATTATATAGAGAAATTCAAGACAGAGAATTTCTACACAAATTTTAGACAGCGATTTTATGCAGAAATTATGGACAAAGATTTTATAGAGAAATTATAGACAGAGATTTTATGCACAAATTATAGACACGGATCTCACACAGAAATTACAGACAGAGATTTTATGCAGAAATTATAGATAGAAATCTCAGACAGAAATTATAGGCAGAGATTTTATAGAGAACTTAAAGACAAAGATTTTATACAGAAATTATAGGCAGAAATCTCAGACAGAAATTGTACAGAGAAATTTTATACACAAGTTATAGACAGTAACCTCAGATTGAAATTATAGACGGAGATTTTATGCACAAATTTTAGACAGCGATTTTATACAGAAATTATAGACACGGATCTCACACAGAAATTACAGACAGAGATTTTATGCAGAAATTATAGATAGAAATCTCAGACAGAAATTATAGGCAGAGATTTTATAGAGAAATTATAGACAGGAACCTCAGACAGAAATTATAGACGGAGATTTTATACAGAAATTATAGACAGGAATCTCAGACAGAAATTTTAGACTGGGATTTTATACAGAATGTATAGACACAGATTTTATACAGAAATTATACACACAGATGTTATACAATAATTATAGACAGTGATTTTATACAGAAATTATTGACAGTAATCTCAGATTGAAATTATAGACAGAGATTTTATACAGAAATTATAGAAAGGGATTTTATTCAGAAATTACAGACAGGAATCTGAGACAGAAATTACATTCAAAGATTTTATACAGAAATTATAGGCAGAGATTTTAAACTGAAATTATAGACAGGAATCTCGGAAAGAAATTATAGATAGAGATTATATAGAGAAATTCAAGACAGAGATTTTCTACACAAATTTTAGACAGCGATTTTATGCAGAAATTATAGACAGAGATTTTATAGAGAAATTATTGACAGAGATTTTATACAGAAATTATTGACAGCGATTTTATACAGAAATTATAGACAGAGATTTTATGCAGAAATTATAGGCAGGGATCTCAGACAATAATTATAGACAGATATTTTATTGAGAAATTATAGACAGGAATCTCAGGCAGAAATTATAGATAGAGACTTTATACAGAAATAATAGAGAGATTTTATGCAGAAATTATGGACAGAAATCTCAGACAGATATTATAGACAGAGATTTTATACAGAAATTAAAGACAAAGATTTTATACAGAAATTATAGACAGAAATCTCAGGCAGAAATTATATACAGAGACTTTATAGAGAAATTATAGACAGGAATCTCAGACAGAAATTATAGACAGAGATTTTTTCAGAAATTATAGACAGGAATCTCAGATTGAATTTATCGACAGAGATTTTATACAGAAAGTATAGATAGGGATTTTATTCAGAAATTATAGCCAGGAATCTGAGGCAGAATTTATAGTCCATGATTTTAAGCCGAAATTATAGGCAGAGATTTTATACTAAAACTGTAGGCAGGAATCTCAGATAGAAATTGTAGACAGAGATTTGATACAGAAATTATAGACTCGAATCTCAGATGTATATTATAGACAGAGATTTTATACCGAAGTTAGAGACAGTGATTTTATACTGAAATTATACACAAAGATTTATACATAAATTATAGACAGATTTTATAGAGAAATTATTGACATATTTTATACAGAAATTATTGACAGAGATTTTATACAGAAATCATAGACAGAGATTTTAAACTGAAATTATAGGCAGGATCACAGATAGGAGTTATAGACAGAGATTATGTAGAGAAATTCAAGACAGAGATTTTATACACAAGTTTTAGACAGCGATTTTATGCAGAAATTATTGACAGAGATTTTATAGAGAAATTATTGACTGAGATTTTGAACAGATATTATTGACAGAGATTTGATACAGAAATTATAGACAGAGATTTAATGCAGAAATTATAGAGAGGGATCTCAGACAGAAATTATAGACAGATATTTTATGCAGAAATTATAGACAGATATTTTATGCAGAAATTATAGACAGAAATCACAGACAGAAATTATAGACAGAGATTTTATAGAGAAATTAAAGACAAAGATTTTATACAGAAATTATAGGCTGTAATCTCAGATTGAAATTATAGACAGATTTTATACAGAAATTATAGAAAGGGATTTTATTCAGAAATTACAGACAGGAATCTGAGACAGAAATTACAGTCAAAGATTTTATACAGAAATTATAGACAGAGATTTTAAGCTGAAATTATAGACAGGAATCTCGGATAGAAATTATAGACAGAGATTATATAGAGAAATTCAAGACAGCGATTTTCTACACAAATTTTAGACAGCAATTTTATGCAGAAATTATAGACAGAGATTTTATAGAGAAATTATTGACAGAGATTTTATACAGAAATTATTGACAGCGATTTTATACAGAAATTATAGACAGGGATCTCAGACAGAAATTATAGGCAGATATTTTATAGAGAAATTATAGACAGGAATCTCAGGCAGAAATTATAGATAGAGACTTTATACAGAAATAATAGACAGAGATTTTATGCAGAAATTATGGACTGAAATCTCAGACAGATATTATAGACAGAGATTTTATACAGAAATTAAAGGCAAAGATTTTATACAGAAATTATAGACAGAAATCTCAGACAGAAATTGTGCAGAGAAATTTTAAACACAAATTATACACAGGAACCTCAGTTTGAAATTAGGGACGGAGATTTTATGCACAAATTTTAGACAGTGATTTTATAGAGAAATTAGAGACAGAGATTTTATGCAGAAATTTTAGACAAAGATCTCAGACAGAAATTTTAGACGGAGCTTTTGTACAGAAATTATAGACAGAGATTTTATTCAGAAATTATAGAGAGGAATCTCAGACAGAAATTATTGGAAGAGACTTTATAGAGAAATGATAGACAGAGATGTTATACTGAAATTATAGACAGAGATTGTATGCTGAAATTATAGACAGGGATCTGAGGTTGAAATATAGACGGAGATTCTATAAACAAATTTTAGATAGCGACTTTATACAGAAGTTAGAGACAGAGATTTTATGCAGATTATAGACAGAGATTTTAAAGAGAAATTATAGACAGAGCGTTTATGCAGAAAGTATTGGCAGAGATTTTATACAGAAATTATAGACAGAAATCTCAGACAAAATTGTACACAGAAATTTTATGCACAACTTATATACAGGAATCTTAGATTGAAATTATAGATGGTGATTTTTTACAATAATTATAGACAGAGATTTCATACACAAATTTTAGACAGCGATTTTATACAGAAATTATAGACAGAGATTTTATAGAGAAATTATCAACATAGCTATTATACAGATATTATTGATATAGATTTTATACAGAAATCATAGACAGAGATTTTATAGAGAAATGATAGACAGAGATTTTATACAGAAATTATAGACAGAGATGTTATACAGAAATATTGACAGAGATGTTATACAGAAATTATAGACAGAGATTGTATGCTGAAATTATAGACAGGGATCTGAGGTTGAAATATAGACGGAGATTCTATAAACAAATTTTAGATAGCGATTTTATACAGAAGTTATAGACAGAGACTTTATGCAGAAATTATAGACACGGATCTCACACAGAAATTACAGACAGAGATTTTAAGAAGAAATTATAGATAGAAATCTCAGACAGAAATTATGGCGAAGATTTTATACAGAAATAATAGACAGAAATTTTATGCAGAAATTATGGACAGAAATCTCAGACAGAAATTTTAGACAGAGATTTTATACAGAAATTAAAGACAAAGATTTTATACAGAAATTATAGACAGAAATCTCAGACAGAAATTGTACAGAGAAATTTTATACACAAATTATACGCAGGAACCTAAGATTGAAATCATAGACGGAGATTTTATGCACAAATTTTAGACAGAGATTTTATACAGAAACTATTGACAGAGATTTTATACAGATTATAGACAGAGATTTTAAAGAGAAATTATAGACAGAGCGTTTATGCAGAAAGTATTGGCAGAGATTTTATACAGAAATTATAGACAGAAATCTCAGACAAAATTGTACACAGAAATTTTATGCACAACTTATATACAGGAATCTTAGATTGAAATTATAGATGGTGATTTTTTACAATAATTATAGACAGAGATTTCATACACAAATTTTAGACAGCGATTTTATACAGAAATTATAGACAGAGATTTTATAGAGAAATTATCAACATAGCTATTATACAGATATTATTGATATAGATTTTATACAGAAATCATAGACAGAGATTTTATAGAGAAATTATAGACAGAGATGTTATACAGAAATTATAGACAGAGATGTTATACAGAAATTATAGACAGAGATTGTATGCAGAAATTATAGACAGGGATCTGAGGTTGAAATATAGACGGAGATTCTATAAACAAATTTTAGATAGCGATTTTATACAGAAGTTATAGACAGAGACTTTATGCAGAAATTATAGGCACGGATCTCACACAGAAATTACAGACAGAGATTTTATGCAGAAATTATAGATAGAAATCTCAGACCGAAATTATAGGCAGAGATTTTATAGAGAAATAATAGACAGAAATTTTATGCAGAAATTATGGACAGAAATATCAGACAGAGATTATAGACAGAGATTTTATACAGAAATTAAAGACAAAGATTTTATACAGAAATTATAGACAGAAATCTCAGACAGAAATTGTAAAGAGAAATTTTATACACAAATTATACGCAGGAACCTCAGATTGAAATTATAGACGGAGATTTTATGCACAAATTTTAGACAGTGATTTTATACAGAAATTATAGACAGAGACTTTATAGAGAAATTATAGACAGGAATCTCAGACAGAAATTATAGACAGATTTTTTCAGAAATTATAGACAGAGATTTTATGCAGAAATTATAGACACAGATTTTACACAAAAATTATAGACAGAGATTTTATACAGTAGTTATAGACAGGAATCTCAGATTGAATTTATAGACAGAGATTTTATACAGAAATTATAGATAGGGATTTTATTCAGAAATTATAGACAGGAATCTGAGACAGAAATTCTAGTCAAAGATTTTATGCAGAAATTATAGACAGAGATTTTAGACTAAAACTATAGACAGGAATCTCAGTTAGAAATTATAGACAGAGATTTTATACAGAAATTATAGACTCGAATCTCAGATGTATATTCTAGACAGAGATTTTATACAGAAGTTATAGACAGAGATTTTATATTGAAATTATACATAGAGATTTTATACAGAAATTATTGACAGAGATTTTATACAGATTATTGACAGAGATTTTAAAGAGAAATTATAGACAGAGCCTTTATACAGTAAGTATTGGCAGAGATTTTATACAGAAATTATAGACAGAAATCTCAGACTGAAATTGTACACAGAAATTTTATGCACAAATTATATACAGGAATCTCAGATTGAAATTAGAGATGGAGATTTTTTACAGTAATTATAGACAGAGATTTTATACAGAAATTTTAGACAGAGATTTTATACAGAAATTATAGACAGAGATTTTAAAGAGAAATTATCAACATAGCTTTTATACAGATATTATTGAAATAGATTTTATACAGAAACCATAGACAGAGATTTTATAGAGAAATTTTAGACAGCAATTTTATGCAGAAATTATAGACAGAGATGTTATGCATAAATTTTAGACACATATCTCGGACAGAAATTATAGACAGAGCTTTTGTACAGAAATTATAGGCAGAGATTGTATTCAGAAAATATAGATAGGAATCTCAGACAGAAATTATAGGAAGAGATTTTATAGAGAAATTATAGATAGGAATCTCAGGCAGATATTATAGGAAGAGATTTTATAGAGAAATTATAGACAGGAATCTCAGGCAGAAATTATAGACCGAGATCTTATAGAGAAATTATAGACAGGAATCTGAGACAGAAATTATAGACAGAGATTTTTTCAGAAATTATAGACACAGATTTTATGCAGAAATTATAGACACAGATTTTACACAAAAATTATAGACAGAGATTTTATACAGAAATTATAGACAGGGATCTCAGATTGAATTTATAGACAGAGACTTTATACATAAATTATAGATAGGGATTTTATTCAGAAATTATAGAGAGGAATCTGAGACAGAAACTACAGTCAAAGATTTTATGCAGAAATTATAGACAGAAATTTTATACTAAAACTATAGAAGGGAATCTCAGATAGAAATTATAGACAGAGATTTTATACAGAAAGTATAGACTCGAATCTCAGACGTATATTATAGACAGAGATTTTACACAGAAGTTATAGAAAGATATTTTATACTGAAATTATACACAGAGATTTTATACAAAAATTAGAGACACAGATTTTATAGAGAATTTATTGACAGATTTTATACAGAAATTATTGACAGAAATTTTATACAGAAATCATAGGCAGAGATTTTAAACTGAAATTATAGACAGGATCACAGTTAGAAATTATAGACAGAGATTATGTAGAGAAATTCAAGACAGAGATTTTATACACAAATTTTAGACAGCGATTTTATGCAGAAAATATTGACAGAGATTTTATAGAGAAATTATTGACAGAGATTTTATACAGAAATTATTGATAGAGATTTTATACAGAAATTATAGACAGAGATTTTATGCAGAAATTATAGACAGGGATCTCAGACAGAAATTATAGACAGATATTTTATACAGAAATTATAGACAGATATTTTATGCAGAAATTATAGACAGAAATCACAGACAGAAATTATAGACAGAGATTTTATAGAGAAATTAAAGACAAAGATTTTATACAGAAATTATAGGCAGAAATCTCAGACAGAAATTGTATAGAGGAATTTTATACAAAAATTATAGACAGGAACCTCAGATTGAAATTATAGATGGAGATTTTATGCACAAATTTTAGACAGAGATTTTAAACAGAAATTATAGACAGAGATTTTATGCAGGAATTGTAGACACGGATCTCACACAGAAATTAGACAGAGATTTTATGCAGAAATTATAGATAGAAATCTCAGACAGAAATTGTAGACAGAGATTTTATACAGAAATTATAGACAGGAATCTCAGACAGAAAATATAGACAGAGATTTTATACAGAAATTATAGACAGGAATCTGAGACAGAAAGTTTAGACTGAGATTTTATGCAGAAATTATAGACAGAGATTTTATAGAGAAATTATTGACAGATTTTATACAGAAATTATTGCCAGATATTTTATACAGAAATCATAGACAGAGATTTTAAACTGAAATTATAGATAGGAATACAGATAGAAATTATATACATAGATTATGTAGAGAAATTCAAGACAGAGATTTTATACACAAATTTTAGACAGCGATTTTATGCAGAAATTATTGACAGAGATTTTATACAGAAATTATAGACATAGACTTTATGCAGAAATTATAGTCAGGAATCTCAGGCAAAAATTATAGATGGAGATTTTATACAGAAATTTTATACTGAGATTTTATACAGAAATTATAGACAGGAATCTCAGATTGAAATTATTGACAGAGATTTTATACAGAAATTATAGACAGGAATTTGAGACAGAATTTATAGTCAAAGATTTTATGTAGAAATTATAGACAGAGATTTTATACTAAAACAATAAACATGAATCTCAGATAGAAATTATAGACAGAGTTTTTGTACAGAAATTATAGACTCGATTCTCAGATGTATATTATAGACATAGATTTTATACAGAAGTTATAGACAGAGATTTTATATTGAAAATATACACAGAGATTTTATAGAGAAATTATAGACAGAAATCTCAGACAAAATTGTACACAGAAATTTTATGCACAAATTATATACAAGAATCTCAGATTGAAATTATAGATGGAGATTTTTTACAATAATTATAGACAGAGATTTTATACACAAATTTTAGCAGGCGATTTTATACAGAAATTATAGACAGAGATTTTATAGAGAAATTGTCAACATAGCTTTTATACAGATATTATTGATATAGATTTTATACAGAAATCATAGACAGAGATTTTATAGAGAAATGATAGACAGAGATTTTGTACAGAAATTATAGACAGAGATGTTATACAGAAATGATAGACAGAGATTGTATGCTGAAATTATAGACAGGGATCTGAGGTTGAAATATAGACGGAGATTCTATAAACAAATTTTAGATAGCGATTTTATACAGAAGTTATAGACAGAGATTTTATGCAGAAATTATAGGCACGGATCTCACACAGAAATTACAGACAGAGATTTTAAGAAGAAATTATAGATAGAAATCTCAGACAGAAATTATAGGCAAAGATTTTATACAGAAATAATAGACAGAAATTTCATGCAGAAATTATGGACAGAAATCTCAGACAGAAATTTTAGACAGAGATTTTATACAGAAATTAAAGACAAAGATTTTATACAGAAATTATAGACAGAAATCTCAGACAGAAATTGTACAGAGAAATTTTATACACAAATTATACGCAGGAACCTAAGATTGAAATTATAGACGGAGATTTTATGCACAAATTTTAGACAGAGATTTTATACAGAAACTATTGACAGAGATTTTATACAGATTATAGACAGAGATTTTAAAGAGAAATTATAGACAGAGCATTTATGCAGAAAGTATTGGCAGAGATTTTATACAGAAATTATAGACAGAAATCTCATACAGAAATTGTACACAGAAATTTTATGCACAAATTATATACAGGAATCTCAGATTGAAATTATAGATGGAGATTTTTTACAATAATTATAGACAGAGATTTCATACACAAATTTTAGACAGCGATTTTATACAGAAATTATAGACAGAGATTTTATAGAGAAATTATCAACATAGCTTTTATACAGATATTATTGATATAGATTTTATACAGAAATCATAGACAGAGATTTTATAGAGAAATGATAGAGATTTTGTACAGAAATTATAGACAGAGATGTTATACAGAAATTATAGACAGAGATCGTATGCTGAAATTATAGACAGGGATCTGAGGTTGAAATATAGACGGAGATTCTATAAACAAATTTTAGATAGCGATTTTATACAGAAATTATAGACAGAGACTTTATGCAGAAATTATAGGCACGGATCTCACACAGAAGTTACAGACAGAGATTTTATGCAGAAATTATAGATAGAAATCTCAGACCGAAATTATAGGCAGAGATTTTATAGAGAAATAATAGACAGAAATTTTATGCAGAAATTATGGACAGAAATATCAGACAGAGATTATAGACAGAGATTTTATACAGAAATTAAAGACAAAGATTTTATACAGAAATTATAGACAGAAATCTCAGACAGAAATTGTACAGAGAAATTTTATACACAAATTATAGACAGGAACCTCAGATTGAAATTATAGACGGAGATTTTATGCACAAATTTTAGACAGTGATTTTATACAGAAATTAGAGACAGAGATTTTATGCAGAAATTTTAGACACAGATCTCAGACAGAAATTATAGACAGAGCTTTTGTACAGAAATTATAGGCAGAGATTTTATTCAGAAAATATAGATAGGAATCTCAGACAGCTATTATAGGAAGAGATTTTATAGAGAAATTATAGACAGGAATCTCAGGCAGAAATTATACGAAGAGTTTTATAGAGAAATTATAGACAGGAATCTCAGGCAGAAATTATAGACAGAGACTTTATAGAGAAATTATAGACAGGAATCTCAGACAGAAATTATAGACAGATTTATTCAGAAATTATAGACACAGATTTTATGCAGAAATTATAGACACAGATTTTACACAAAAATTATAGACAGAGATTTTATACAGAAGTTATAGACAGGAATCTCAGATTGAATTTATAGACAGAGATTTTATACAGAAATTATAGATAGGGATTTTATTCAGAAATTATAGACAGGAATCTGAGACAGAAATTCTAGTCAAAGATTTTATGCAGAAATTATAGACAGAGATTTTAGACTAAAACTATAGACAGGAATCTCAGTTAGAAATTATAGACAGAGATTTTATACAGAAATTATAGACTCGAATCTCAGATGTATATTCTAGACAGAGATTTTATACAGAAGTTATAGACAGAGATTTTATATTGAAAGTATACACAGAGATTTTATACAGAAATTATTGACAGAGATTTTATACAGATTATAGACAGAGATTTTAAAGAGAAATTATAGACAGAGCCTTTATACAGAAAGTATTGGCAGAGATTTTATACAGAAATTATAGACAGAAATTATAGACAGGATCACAGATAGAAATTATAGACAGAGATTATGTAGAGAAATTCAAGACAGAGATTTTATACACAAATTTTAGACAGCGATTTTATGCAGAAATTATTGACAGAGATTTTATACAGAAATTATAGACAGAGATTTTATGCAGAAATTATAGAGAGGGATGTCAGACAGAAATTATAGACAGATATATTATACAGAAATTATAGACAGATATTTTATGCAGAAATTATAGACAGAAATCACAGACAGAAATTATAGGCAGAGATTTTATAGAGAAATTAAAGACAAAGATTTTATACAGAAATTATAGACAGAAATCTCAGACAGAAATTGTACAGAGAAATTTTATACGCAAGTTATAGACAGGAACCTCAGATTGAAATTATAGACGGAGTTTTTATGCACAAATTTTAGACAGCGATTTTATGCAGAAATTTTAGACAGAGATTTTATGCAGAAATTATAGACACGGATCTCACACAGAAATTACAGACAGAGATTTTATGCAGAAATTTTAGATAAAAATCTCAGACAGAAATTATAGGCAGAGATTTTATAGAGAAATTATGGACAGGAATCTCAGACAGAAATTATAGACGGAGATTGTATACAGAAATTATAGGCAGGAATCTCAGATAGAAATTATAGACAGAGATTTTATACAGAAATTATAGACTCGAATCTCAGATGTATATTATAGACAGAGATTTCATACAGAAGTTATAGACAGAGATTATATATTGAAATTATACACAGAGATTATATACAGAAATTAGTGACAGAGATTTTATACAGATTATAGACAGAGATTTTAAAGAGAAATTATAGACAGTGCGTTTATACAGAAAGTATTGGCAGAGATTTTATACAGAAATTCTAGACAGAAATCTCAGACAGAAATTGTACACAGAAATTTTATGCACAAATTATATACAGGAATCTCAGATTGAAATTATAGATGGAGATTTTTTACAGTAATTATAGACAGAGATTTTATACACAAATTTTAGACAGCGATTTTATACAGAAATTATAGAAAGAGATTTTATAGAGAAATTATCAACATAGCTTTTATACAGATATTATTGACATAGATTTTATACAGAAATCATAGACAGAGATTTTATAGAGAAATGATAGACAGAGATTTTATACAGAAATTATAGACAGAGATGTTATACAGAAATTATAGACAGAGATTGTATGCTGAAATTATAGACAGGGATCTGCGGTTGAAATTATAGACGGAGATTTGATAAAAAAAATTTTAGATAGCGATTTTATACAGAAGTTATAGACAGAGATTTTATGCAGAAATTATAGACACGGATCTCACACAGAAATTACAGACAGAGATTTTATGCAGAAATTATAGATAGAAATCTCAGACTGAAATTATAGGCAGAGATTTTATACGGAAATTAAAGACAAAGATTTTATACAGAAATTATAGACAGAAATCTCAGACAGAAATTGTACAGAGAAATTTTATACACAAATTATACACAGGAACCTCAGATTGAAATTAGGGACGGAGATTTTATGCCCAAATTTTTGACAGTGATTTTATACAGAAATTAGAGACAGATATTTTATGCAGAAATTATAGAAACAGATCTCAGACAGAAATTATAGACAGAGCTTTTGTGCAGAAATTATAAGCAGAGATTTTATTCAGAAAATATAGATAGGAATCTCAGACAGAAATTATAGGTAGAGATTTTATAGAGAAATTATGGACATAAATCTCAGGCAGAAATTATAGGCAGAGATTTTATAGAGAAATTATAGACAGGAATCTCAGACAGAAATTATAGACGGAGATTGTATACAGAAATTATAGGCAGGAATCTCAGACAGAAATTTTAGACTGAGATTTTATACAGAAATTATAGACACAGATTTTATACAGAAATTATACACACAGATTTTATACAATAATTATAGACAGAAATTTTATACAGAAATTATGGACAGTAATCTCAGATTGAAATTATAGACAGAGATTTTATACAGAAATTAAAGAAAAGGATTTTATTCAGAAATTACAGACAAGAATCTGAGACAGAAATTACAGTCAAATATTTTATATAGAAATTATAGACAGAGATTTTAAACTGAAATTATAGACAGGAATCTCAGATAGAACTTATAGACAGAGATTATATAGAGAAATTCAAGATAGAGATTTTCTACACAAATTTTAGACAGCGATTTTATGTAGAATTTATAGACAGAGATTTTATACAGAAATTAAAGACAAAGATTTTATACAGAAATTATAGACAGAAATCTCAGACAGAAATTGTTCAGAGAAATTTTATACACAAATTATACACAGGAACATCAGATTGAAATTAGGGACGGAGATTTTATGCCCAAATTTTTGACAGTAATTTTATACAGCAATTATAGCCAGAGCTTTTGTACAGAAATTATAGACAGAGATTTTATTCAGAAATTATAGATAGGAATCTCAGACAGAAATTATAGGCAGAGACTTTATAGAGAAATTATAGACAGGAATCTCAGACAGAAATTATAGACAGAGATTTTATACAGAAATTATAGACACAGATTTTATACAGAAATTATAGACACAGATTTTACACAAAAATTATACACAAAGATTTTATACAGAAATTATAGACAGGAATCTCAGATTGAAATTATAGACAGAGACTTTATACAGAAATTATAGATGGGCATTTTATTCAGAAATTATAGACAGGAATCTGAGACAGAAATTATAGTCAAAAATTTTATGTAGAAATTATAGACAGAGATTTTATACTAAAACTATAGACAGGAATCTCAGATAGAAATTATAGACAGAGATTTTATACAAAAATTATAGACTCGAATCTCAGATGTATATTATAGACAGAGATTTTATACAGAAGTTATAGACAGAGATTTTATATTGAAATTATACACAGAGATTTTATACAGAAATTATTGACAGAGATTTTATACAGATTATAGACAGAGATTGTATAGAGAAATTATAGACAGAGCTTTTATACACAAATTATAGACAGAGCTTTTATACAGAAATTATTGTCAGAGATTGTATACAGAAATTATAGACATATATTTTATAGAGAAATTATAGACAGAGATTTTATAGTGAAATTATAGACAGAGATTTATAGAGAAATTATTGATAGAGATTTTATACAGAAATTATTGACAGACATTTTATACAGAAATTATAGACTGTGATTTTATAGAGAAATTATAGACAGAGCTTTTATACAAAAATTACAGACAAAGCTTTTATACAGAAATTATTGTCAGAGATTTTATACACAAATTTTCGACAGGGATTTTATACTGAAATTATTGACAGAGATTTCATACAGATATTATAGACAGAGATTTTATAATGAAATTATACACAGCTTTTTTACAGATGATATTGACAGAGATTTTATGCAGAAATCATAGACAGAGATTTTATACAGAAATCATAGAAGGCGATTTTATAGAGTAATTATAGACAGAGATTTTATGCAGAAATTACAGACAGGAATCTCCGACTGAAATTGTTGGCAGAAATTTTATAGAGAAATTATCGACAGGAATCCCAGACAGAAATTTTGCACAGAGATTTTATACAGAAATTATGTACAGGAATCTTAGACAGGAATTATAGACAGAGATTTTATACAGAAATTATAGACAGTAATCTCAGATAGAAATTATAGACAGAGATTTTATACAGAAATTATAGACAGACATTTTATACAGAAATTATAGACTGTGATTTTATAGAGAAATTATAGACAGAGCTTTTATACAAAAATTACAGACAAAGCTTTTATACAGAAATTATTGTCAGAGATTTTATACAGAAATTATAGACAGAGATTTTATAGAGAAATGATAGACAGAGAATGTATAGAGAAATTATAGACAAAGTTTTTATACAGAACTTATTGACAGTGATTTTATACAGAAATTATGTGCAGAGATTTTATAGAGAAATTATAGACAGGGATTTTATGCAGAAATTATAGACAGAAATCTCAGACAGAAATTGTACAGAGAAATTTTATACACTAATTATAGAGAGGAATCTCAGATGGAAATTATGGATCGAGATTGTATACAGAAATTATAGACAGAGATTTTATACACAAATTTTCGACAGGGATTTTATACTGAAATTATTGACAGAGATTTCATACAGATATTATAGACAGAGGTTTTATAATGAAATTATACACAGCTTTGATACAGATGATATTGACAGAGATTTTATACAGAAATCATAGACAGAGATTTTATACAGAAATCATAGAAGGCGATTTTATAGAGAAATTATAGACAGAGATTTTATGCAGAAATTACAGACAGGAATCTCCGTCAGAAATTGTTGGCAGAAATTTTATAGAGAAATTATCGACAGGAATCCCAGACAGAAATTTTGCACAGAGATTTTATATAGAAATTATAGACAGGAATCTCAGACGTATATTATAGACACACATTTATATAGAAATTATAGACAGAGCTTTTATAGAGAAATGATTGACAGAGATTTTATACAGAAATTATAGACAGTGATTTTATTGAGAAAGTATAGACAGAGCTTTTATACAGAAATTATAGACAGAGATTTTATATAGAAATTATGGACTGAGATTTTATAGTGAAATTATAGACAGAGATTTTATAGAGAAATTACTGACAGAGATTTTATTCAGAAATTATAGACAGTGATTTTATAGAGAAATTATAGACAGAGCTTTTATACAGAAATTATTGTCAGAGATTTTATACAGAAATTATAGACATATATTTTATAGAGAAATTAAAGACAGAGATTTTACACAGAAATTATAGACAGAGATTTTATAGTGAAATTATAGACAGAGATTTTATACAGAGGTTATAGACAGTGATTTTATATAGAAGTTATAGACTGAGATTTTATACAGAAATTATAGACTGAGATTTTATAGTGAAATTATAGACAGAGATTTATAGAGAAATTATTGATAGAGATTTTATACAGAAATTATTGACAGAGATTTTATACAGAAATTATAGACTGTGATTTTATAGAGAAATTATAGACAGAGCTTTTATACAGAAATTATAGACAGAGCTTTTATACAGAGATTATTGTCAGAGATTTTATAGAGAAATTATAGACAGAGATTTTATATAGAAATTATGGACTGAGATTTTATAGTGAAATTATAGACAGAGATTTTATACAGAAATTATAGACAGAGATTTTATACAGAAATTATCGACACAGATTTTATACAGAAATTATAAACAGCAATCTCAGACAGAAATTGTAGACGGAGATTTTATACTGAAGTTATGGACAGGAATCTCTGAGAGCAACTGTAGACAGAAATTTTATGCAGAAATTATAGGAATCTCAGGCGTATATTATAGACACACATTTTATACAGAAGTTATAGACAGAGATTTTAAATATAAATTATAGACAGAGATTTTATAGAGAAATGATTGACAGAGATTTTATATAGAAATTATAGACAGTGATTTTACTGAGAAAGTATAGACAGAGCTTTTATACAGCAATTATAGACTGAGATTTTATATAGAAATTATAGACAGAGATTTTATAGTGAAATTGTAGACAGAGATTTTATAGAGAAATTACTGACAGAGATTTTATTCAGAAATTATAGACAGTGATTTTGTAGAGAAATTATAGACAGAGCTTTTATACAGAAATTATTGTCAGAGCTTTTATACAGAAATTATTGTCAGAGATTTTATACAGAAATTATCGACGCAGATTTTATACAGAAATTATAAACAGCAATCTCAGACAGAAATTGTAGACGGAGATTTTATACTGAAGTTATGGACAGGAATCTCTGAGAGCAACTGTAGACAGAGATTTTATGCAGAAATTGTTGACAGGAATCTCAGACGTATATTATAGACACACATTTTATACAGAAGTTATAGACAGAGTTCTTATATAGAAATTATAGACAGAGATTTTATAGAGAAATGATTGACAGAGATTTTATAGTGAAATTATAGACAGAGATTTTATAGAGAAATTACTGACAGAGATTTTATTCAGAAATTATAGACAGTGATTTTATAGAGAAATTATAGACAGAGCTTTTATACAGAAATTATTGTCAGAGATTGTATACAGAAATTATAGACATATATTTTATAGAGAAATTATAGACAGAGATTTTATAGTGAAATTATAGACAGAGATTTATAGAGAAATTATTGTCAGAGATTTTATACAGAAATTATTGACAGACATTTTATACAGAAATTATAGACTGTGATTTTATAGAGAAATTATAGACAGAGCTTTTATACAAAAATTACAGACAAAGCTTTTATACAGAAATTATTGTCAGAGATTTTATACACAAATTTTCGACAGGGATTTTATACTGAAATTATTGACAGAGATTTCATACAGATATTATAGACAGAGATTTTATAATGAAATTATACACAGCTTTTTTACAGATGATATTGACAAAGATTTTATGCAGAAATCATAGACAGAGATTTTATACAGAAATCATAGAAGGCGATTTTATAGAGTAATTATAGACAGAGATTTTATGCAGAAATTACAATAGGAATCTCCGACTGAAATTGTTGGCAGAAATTTTATAGAGAAATTATCGACAGGAATCCCAGACAGAAATTTTGCACAGAGATTTTATACAGAAATTATGTACAGGAATCTTAGACAGGAATTATAGACAGAGATTTTATACAGAAATTATAGACAGTAATCTCAGATAGAAATTATAGACAGAGATTTTATACAGAAATTATAGACAGACATTTTATACAGAAATTATAGACTGTGATTTTATAGAGAAATTATAGACAGAGCTTTTATACAAAAATTACAGACAAAGCTTTTATACAGAAATTATTGTCAGAGATTTTATACAGAAATTATAGACAGAGATTTTATAGAGAAATGATAGACAGAGAATGTATAGAGAAATTATAGACAAAGTTTTTATACAGAACTTATTGACAGTGATTTTATACAGAAATTATATGCCGAGATTTTATAGAGAAATTATAGACAGGGATTTTATGCAGAAATTATAGACAGAAATCTCAGATAGAAATTGTGCAGAGAAATCTTATACACTAATTATAGAGAGGAATCTCAGATTGAAATTATGGATCGAGATTGTATACAGAAATTATAGACAGAGATTTTATACACAAATTTTCGACAGGGATTTTATACTGAAATTATTGACAGAGATTTCATGCAGATATTATAGACAGAGATTTTATAATGAAATTATACACAGCTTTTTTACAGATGATATTGACAGAGATTTTATACAGAAATCATAGACAGAGATTTTATACAGAAATCATAGAAGGCGATTTTATAGAGTAATTATAGACAGAGATTTTATGCAGAAATTACAGACAGGAATCTCCGTCAGAAATTGTTGGCAGAAATTTTATAGAGAAATTATCGACAGGAATCCCAGACAGAAATTTTGCACAGAGATTTTATACAGAAATTATGTACAGGAATCTTAGACAGGAATTATAGACAGAGATTTTATACAGAAATTATAGACAGTAATCTCAGATAGAAATTATAGACAGAGATTTTATACAGAAATTATAGACAGGAATCTCAGACGTACATTATAGACAGAGATTTTATACAGAAGTTATAGACAGAAATCTCAGACAGAAATTGTACAGAGACATTTTATACACAAATTATAGAGAGGAATCTCAGATTGAAATTATGGATCGAGATTGTATACAGAAATTATAGACAGAGATTTTATACACAAATTTTCGACAGGGATTTTATACTGAAATTATTGACAGAGATTTCATGCAGATATTATAGACAGAGATTTTATAATGAAATTATACACAGCTTTTATACAGATGATATTGACAGAGATTTTATACAGAAATCATAGGCAGAGATTTTATACAGATATCATAGGAGGCAATTTTGGAGAGAAATTATAGACAGAGATTTTATGCAGAACTTATTGACAGTGATTCTATACAGAAATTATAGACAGAGATTTTATAGAGAAATTATAGACAGAGCTTGTATACAGAAATTATTGACAGATTTTTTAGAGAAATTATAGACAGAGATTTTATTCAGCATTTAAAGACTGAGATTTTATACAGAAATTATGGACAGAGATTTTATGCAGAAATTATAGACAGGAATCTCAGACGTATATTATAGACACACATTTTATACAGAAGTTATAGACAGAGATTTTATATAGAAATTATAGACAGAGCTTTTATAGAGAAATGATTGACAGAGATTTTATACAGAAATTATAGACAGTGATTTTATTGAGAAAATATAGACAGAGCTTTTATACAGAAATTATAGACAGAGATTTTATATAGAAATTATGGACTGAGATTTTATAGAGAAATTACTGACAGAGATTTTATTCAGAAATTATAGACAGTGATTTTATAGAGAAATTATAGACAGAGCTTTTATACAGAAATTATTGTCAGAGATTTTATACAGAAATTATAGACATCTATTTTATAGAGAAATTAAAGACAGAGATTTTACACAGAAATTATAGACAGAGATTTTATAGTGAAATTATAGACAGAGATTTTATACAGAGGTTATAGACAGTGATTTTATATAGAAGTTATAGACTGAGATTTTATACAGAAATTATAGACAGAGATTTTATATAGAAATTATGGACTGAGATTTTATAGAGAAATTACTGACAGAGATTTTATTCAGAAATTATAGACAGTGATTTTATAGAGAAATTATAGACAGAGCTTTTATACAGAAATTATTGTCAGAGATTTTATACAGAAATTATAGACATCTATTTTATAGAGAAATTAAAGACAGAGATTTTACACAGAAATTATAGACAGAGATTTTATAGTGAAATTATAGACAGAGATTTTATACAGAGGTTATAGACAGTGATTTTATATAGAAGTTATAGACTGAGATTTTATACAGAAATTATAGACTGAGATTTTATAGTGAAATTATAGACAGAGATTTATAGAGAAATTATTCATAGAGATTTTATACAGAAATTATTGACAGGCATTTTATACAGAAATGATAGACTGTGATTTTATAGAGAAATTATAGACAGAGCTTTTATACAGAAATAATAGACAGAGCTTTTATACAGAAATTATTGTCAGAGATTTTATAGAGAAATTATAGACAGAGATTTTATATGGAAATTATGGACTGAGATTTTATAGTGAAATTATAGACAGATTTTATACAGAAATTATAGACAGAGATTTTATACAGAAATTATCGACACAGATTTTATACAGAAACTATAAACAGCAATCTCAGACAGAAATTGTAGATGGAGATTTTATACTGAAGTTATGGACAGGAATCTCTGAGAGCAACTGTAGACAGAAATTTTATGCAGAAATTATAGGAATCTCAGGCGTATATTATAGACACACATTTTATACAGAAGTTATAGACAGAGATTTTAAATATAAATTATAGACAGAGATTTTATAGAGAAATGATTGACAGAGATTTTATATAGAAATTATAGACAGTGATTTTACTGAGAAAGTATAGACAGAGCTTTTATACAGCAATTATAGACTGAGATTTTATATAGAAATTATAGACAGAGATTTTATAGTGAAATTGTAGACAGAGATTTTATAGAGAAATTACTGACAGAGATTTTATTCAGAAATTATAGACAGTGATTTTGTAGAGAAATTATAGACAGAGCTTTTATACAGAAATTATTGTCAGAGATTTTATACAGAAATTACAGACATATATTTTATAGAGAAATTATAGACAGAGATTTTATCCAGAAATTATAGACAGAGCTTTTATACAGAAATTATTGTCAGAGATTTTATACAGAAATTATAGACAGAGATTTTATAGAGAAATTATAGACAGAGAATGTATAGAGAAATTATAGACAAAGTTTTTATACAGAACTTATTGACAGTGATTTTATACAGTTATTATGGGCAGAGATTGTATAGAGAAATTATAGACAGGGATTTTATGCAGAAATTATAGACAGAAATCTCAGACAGAAATTGTACAGAGAAATTTTATATACAAATTATAGAGAGGAATCTCAGATTGAAATTATGGATCGAGATTGTATACAGAAATTATAGACAGAGATTTTATACAGAAATTATAGACAGAGATTTTATACAGAAATTATCGACACAGATTTTATACAGAAATTATAAACAGCAATCTCAGACAGAAATTGTAGACGGAGATTTTATACTGAAGTTATGGACAGGAATCTCTGAGAGCAACTGTAGACAGAGATTTTATGCAGAAATTATTGACAGGAATCTCAGACTTATATTATAGACACACATTTTATTCAGAAGTTATAGACAGAGTTTTCATATAGAAATTATAGACAGAGATTTTATAGAGAAATGATTGACAGAGATTTTATATAGAAATTATAGACAGTGATTTTATTGAGAAAGTATAGACAGAGCTTTTATACAGAAATTATAGACAGAGATTTTATATAGAAATTATAGACTGTGATTTTATAGAGAAATTATTGACAGAGATTTTATAGTGAAATTATAGACAGAGATTTTATAGAGAAATTACTGACAGAGATTTTATTCAGAAATTATAGACAGTGATTTTATAGAGAAATTATAGACAGAGCTTTTATACAGAAATTATTGTCAGAGATTTTATACAGAAATTATAGACATATATTTTATAGAGAAATTATAGACAGAGATTTTATAGTGAAATTATAGATAGAGATTTTATAAAGAGGTTATAGACAGTGATTTTATATAGAATTTATTGACTGAGATTTTATACAGAAATTATAGACAGAGATTTTATAGTGAAATTATAGACAGAGATTTATAGAGAAATTATTGATAGGGATTTTATACAGAAATTATTGACAGACATTTTATACAGAAATTATAGACTGTGATTTTATAGAGAAATTATAGACAGAGCTTTTATACAAAAATTACAGACAAAGCTTTTATACAGAAATTATTGTCAGAGATTTTATACAGAAATTATAGACAGAGATTTTATAGAGAAATTATAGACAGAGAATGTATAGAGAAATTATAGACAAAGTTTTTATACAGAACTTATTGACAGTGATTTTATACAGAAATTATGGGCAGAGATTTTATAGAGAAATTATAGACAGGGATTTTATGCAGAAATTATAGACAGAAATCTCAGAAAGAAATTGTGCAGAGAAAATTTATACACTAATTATTGAGAGGAATCTCAGATTGAAATTATGGATCGAGATTGTACACAGAAATTATAGACAGAGATTTTATACACAAATTTTCGACAGGGATTTTATACTGAAATTATTGACAGAGATTTCATACAGATATTATAGACAGAGATTTTATAATGAAATTATACACAGCTTTTTTACAGATGATATTGACAGAGATTTTATGCAGAAATCATAGACAGAGATTTTATACAGAAATCATAGAAGGCGATTTTATAGAGTAATTATAGACAGAGATTTTATGCAGAAATTACAGACAGGAATCTCCGACTGAAATTGTTGGCAGACATTTTATAGAGAAATTATCGACAGGAATCCCAGACAGAAATTTTGCACAGAGATTTTATACAGAAATTATAGACAGTAATCTCAGATAGAAATTATAGACAGAGATTTTATACAGAAATTATAGACAGGAATCTCAGACGTACATTATAGACAGAGATTTTATACAGAAGTTATAGACAGAAATCTCAGACAGAAATTGTACAGAGACATTTTATACACAAATTATAGAGAGGAATCTCAGATTGAAATTATGGATCGAGATTGTTTACAGAAATTATAGACAGAGATTTTATACACAAATTTTCGACAGGGATTTTATACTGAAATTATTGACAGAGATTTCATGCAGATATTATAGACAGAGATTTTATAATGAAATTATACACAGCTTTTATACAGATGATATTGACAGAGATTTTATACAGAAATCATAGGCAGAGATTTTATACAGATATCATAGGAGGCAATTTTGGAGAGAAATTATAGACAGAGATTTTATGCAGAACTTATTGACAGTGATTCTATACAGAAATTATAGACAGAGATTTTATAGAGAAATTATAGACAGAGCTTGTATACAGAAATTATTGACAGATTTTTTAGAGAAATTATAGACAGAGATTTCATTCAGCATTTAAAGACAGAGATTTTATACAGAAATTATGGACAGAGATTTTATGCAGAAATTATAGACAGGAATCTCAGACGTATATTATAGACACACATTTTATACAGAAGTTATAGACAGAGATTTTATATAGAAATTATAGACAGAGCTTTTATAGAGAAATGATTGACAGAGATTTTATACAGAAATTATAGACAGTGATTTTATTGAGAAAGTATAGACAGAGCTTTTATACAGAAATTATAGACAGAGATTTTATATAGAAATTATGGACTGAGATTTTATAGAGAAATTACTGACAGAGATTTTATTCAGAAATTATAGACAGTGATTTTATTGAGAAAGTATAGACAGAGCTTTTATACAGCAATTATAGACTGAGATTTTATATAGAAATTATAGACAGAGATTTTATAGTGAAATTGTAGACAGAGATTTTATAGAGAAATTACTGACAGAGATTTTATTCAGAAATTATAGACAGTGATTTTGTAGAGAAATTATAGACAGATCTTTTATACAGAAATTATTGTCAGAGATTTTATACAGAAATTATAGACATATATTTTATAGAGAAATTATAGACAGAGATTTTATCCAGAAATTATAGACAGAGCTTTTATACAGAAATTATTGTCAGAGATTTTATACAGAAATTATCGACACAGATTTTATACAGAAATTATAAACAGCAATCTCAGACAGAAATTGTAGACGGAGATTTTATACTGAAGTTATGGACAGGAATCTCTGAGAGCAACTGTAGACAGAGATTTTATGCAGAAATTATTGACAGGAATCTCAGACGTATATTATAGACACACATTTTATACAGAAGTAATAGACAGAGATCTTATATAGAAATTATAGACAGAGATTTTATAGAGAAATTATTGACAGAGATTTTATAGTGAAATTATAGACAGAGATTTTATAGAGAAATTACTGACAGAGATTTTATTCAGAAATTATAGACAGTGATTTTATAGAGAAATTATAGACAGAGCTTTTATACAGAAATTATTGTCAGAGATTGTATACAGAAATTATAGACATATATTTTATAGAGAAATTATAGACAGAGATTTTATAGTGAAATTATAGACAGAGATTTATAGAGAAATTATTGTCAGAGATTTTATACAGAAATTATTGACAGACATTTTATACAGAAATTATAGACTGTGATTTTATAGAGAAATTATAGACAGAGCTTTTATACAAAAATTACAGACAAAGCTTTTATACAGAAATTATTGTCAGTGATTTTATACACAAATTTTCGACAGGGATTTTATACTGAAATTATTGACAGAGATTTCATACAGATATTATAGACAGAGATTTTATAATGAAATTATACACAGCTTTTTTACAGATGATATTGACAGAGATTTTATGCAGAAATCATAGACAGAGATTTTATACAGAAATCATAGAAGGCGATTTTATAGAGTAATTATAGACAGAGATTTTATGCAGAAATTACAGACAGGAATCTCCGACTGAAATTGTTGGCAGAAATTTTATAGAGAAATTATCGACAGGAATCCCAGACAGAAATTTTGCACAGAGATTTTATACAGAAATTATGTACAGGAATCTTAGACAGGAATTATAGACAGAGATTTTATACAGAAATTATAGACAGTAATCTCAGATAGAAATTATAGACAGAGATTTTATACAGAAATTATAGACAGACATTTTATACAGAAATTATAGACTGTGATTTTATAGAGAAATTATAGACAGAGCTTTTATACAAAAATTACAGACAAAGCTTTTATACAGAAATTATTGTCAGAGATTTTATACAGAAATTATAGACAGAGATTTTATAGAGAAATGATAGACAGAGAATGTATAGAGAAATTATAGACAAAGTTTTTATACAGAACTTATTGACAGTGATTTTATACAGAAATTATATGCCGAGATTTTATAGAGAAATTATAGACAGGGATTTTATGCAGAAATTATAGACAGAAATCTCAGATAGAAATTGTGCAGAGAAATCTTATACACTAATTATAGAGAGGAATCTCAGATTGAAATTATGGATCGAGATTGTATACAGAAATTATAGACAGAGATTTTATACACAAATTTTCGACAGGGATTTTATACTGAAATTATTGACAGAGATTTCATGCAGATATTATAGACAGAGATTTTATAATGAAATTATACACAGCTTTTTTACAGATGATATTGACAGAGATTTTATGCAGAAATCATAGACAGAGATTTTATACAGAAATCATAGAAGGCGATTTTATAGAGTAATTATAGACAGAGATTTTATGCAGAAATTACAGACAGGAATCTCCGTCAGAAATTGTTGGCAGAAATTTTATAGAGAAATTATCGACAGAAATCCCAGACAGAAATTTTGCACAGAGATTTTATACAGAAATTATAGACAGTAATCTCAGATAGAAATTATAGACAGAGATTTTATACAGAAATTATAGACAGGAATCTCAGACGTACATTATAGACAGAGATTTTATACAGAAATTATAGACAGAAATCTCACAGAAATTGTACAGAGACATTTTATACACAAATTATAGAGAGGAATCTCAGATTGAAATTATGGATCGAGATTGTATACAGAAATTATAGACAGAGATTTTATACACAAATTTTCGACAGGGATTTTATACTGAAATTATTGACAGAGATTTCATGCAGATATTATAGACAGAGATTTTATAATGAAATTATACACAGCTTTTATACAGATGATATTGACAGAGATTTTATACAGAAATCATAGGCAGAGATTTTATACAGATATCATAGGAGGCAATTTTGGAGAGAAATTATAGACAGAGATTTTATGCAGAACTTATTGACAGTGATTCTATACAGAAATTATAGACAGAGATTTTATAGAGAAATTATAGACAGAGCTTGTATACAGAAATTATTGACAGATTTTTTAGAGAAATTATAGACAGAGATTTTATTCAGCATTTAAAGACTGAGATTTTATACAGAAATTATGGACAGAGATTTTATGCAGAAATTATAGACAGGAATCTCAGACGTATATTATAGACACACATTTTATACAGAAGTTATAGACAGAGATTTTATATAGAAATTATAGACAGAGCTTTTATAGAGAAATGATTGACAGAGATTTTATACAGAAATTATAGACAGTGATTTTATTGAGAAAGTATAGACAGAGCTTTTATACAGAAATTATAGACAGAGATTTTATATAGAAATTATGGACTGAGATTTTATAGAGAAATTACTGACAGAGATTTTATTCAGAAATTATAGACAGTGATTTTATAGAGAAATTATAGACAGAGCTTTTATACAGAAATTATTGTCAGAGATTTTATACAGAAATTATAGACATCTATTTTATAGAGAAATTAAAGACAGAGATTTTACACAGAAATTATAGACAGAGATTTTATAGTGAAATTATAGACAGAGATTTTATACAGAGGTTATAGACAGTGATTTTATATAGAAGTTATAGACTGAGATTTTATACAGAAATTATAGACAGAGATTTTATATAGAAATTATGGACTGAGATTTTATAGAGAAATTACTGACAGAGATTTTATTCAGAAATTATAGACAGTGATTTTATAGAGAAATTATAGACAGAGCTTTTATACAGAAATTATTGTCAGAGATTTTATACAGAAATTATAGACATCTATTTTATAGAGAAATTAAAGACAGAGATTTTACACAGAAATTATAGACAGAGATTTTATAGTGAAATTATAGACAGAGATTTTATACAGAGGTTATAGACAGTGATTTTATATAGAAGTTATAGACTGAGATTTTATACAGAAATTATAGACTGAGATTTTATAGTGAAATTATAGACAGAGATTTATAGAGAAATTATTGATAGAGATTTTATACAGAAATTATTGACAGGCATTTTATACAGAAATGATAGACTGTGATTTTATAGAGAAATTATAGACAGAGCTTTTATACAGAAATAATAGACAGAGCTTTTATACAGAAATTATTGTCAGAGATTTTATAGAGAAATTATAGACAGAGATTTTATATGGAAATTATGGACAGAGATTTTATAGTGAAATTATAGACAGATTTTATACAGAAATTATAGACAGAGATTTTATACAGAAATTATCGACACAGATTTTATACAGAAATTATAAACAGCAATCTCAGACAGAAATTGTAGACGGAGATTTTATACTGAAGTTATGGACAGGAATCTCTGAGAGCAACTGTAGACAGAGATTTTATGCAGAAATTATTGACAGGAACCTCAGACTTATATTATAGACACACATTTTATTCAGAAGTTATAGACAGAGTTTTCATATAGAAATTATAGACAGAGATTTTATAGAGAAATGATTGACAGAGATTTTATATAGAAATTATAGACAGTGATTTTACTGAGAAAGTGTAGACAGAGCTTTTATGCAGCAATTATAGACTGAGTTTTTATATAGAAATTATAGACAGAGATTTTATAGTGAAATTGTAGACAGAGATTTTATAGAGAAATTACTGACAGAGATTTTATTCAGAAATTATAGACAGTGATTTTGTAGAGAAATTATAGACAGAGCTTTTATACAGAAATTATTGTCAGAGATTTTATACAGAAATTACAGACATATATTTTATAGAGAAATTATAGACAGAGATTTTATCCAGAAATTATAGACAGAGATTTTATAGAGAAATTATAGACAGGGATTTTATGCAGAAATTATAGACAGAAATCTCAGAAAGAAATTGTGCAGAGAAATTTTATACACTAATTATAGAGAGGAATCTCAGATTGAAATTATGGATCGAGATTGTATACAGAAATTATAGACAGAGATTTTATACACAAATTTTCGACAGGGATTTTATACTGAAATTATTGACAGAGATTTCATACAGAAATCATAGACAGAGATTTTATACAGAAATCATAGAAGGCGATTTTATAGAGTAATTATAGACAGAGATTTTATGCAGAAATTACAGACAGGAATCTCCGACTGAAATTGTTGGCAGAAATTTTATAGAGAAATTATCGACAGGAATCCCAGACAGAAATTTTGCACAGAGATTTTATACAGAAATTATGTACAGGAATCTTAGACAGGAATTATAGACAGAGATTTTATACAGAAATTATAGACAGAGATTTTATACAGAAATTATAGACAGGAATCTCAGACATACATTATAGACAGAGATTTTATACAGAAATTATAGACAGAAATCTCAGAAAGAAATTGTACAGAGACATTTTATACACAAATTATAGAGAGGAATCTCAGATTGAAATTATGGATCGAGATTGTATACAGAAATTATAGACAGAGATTTTATACACAAATTTTCAACAGGGATTTTATACTGAAATTATTGACAGAGATTTCATGCAGATATTATAGACAGAGATTTTATAATGAAATTATACACAGCTTTTATACAGATGATATTGACAGAGATTTTATACAGAAATCATAGACAGAGATTTTATACAGATATCATAGAAGGCAATTTTGGAGAGAAATTATAGACAGAGATTTTATGCAGAACTTATTGACAGTGATTCTATACAGAAATTATAGACAGAGATTTTATAGAGAAATTATAGACAGAGCTTGTATACAGAAATTATTGACAGATTTTTTAGAGAAGTTATAGACAGAGATTTTATTCAGCATTTAAAGACTGAGATTTTATACAGAAATTATGGACAGAGATTTTATGCAGAAATTATAGACAGGAATCTCAGACGTATATTATAGACACACATTTATATAGAAATTATAGACAGAGCTTTTATAGAGAAATGATTGACAGAGATTTTATACAGAAATTATAGACAGTGATTTTATTGAGAAAGTATAGACAGAGCTTTTATACAGAAATTATAGACAGAGATTTTATATAGAAATTATGGACTGAGATTTTATAGTGAAATTATAGACAGAGATTTTATAGTGAAATTATAGACAGAGATTTTATAGAGAAATTACTGACAGAGATTTTATTCAAAAATTATAGACAGTGATTTTATAGAGAAATTATAGACAGAGCTTTTATACAGAAATTATTGTCAGAGATTTTATACAGAAATTATAGACATATATGTTATAGAGAAATTAAAGACAGAGATTTTACACAGAAATTATAGACAGAGATTTTATAGTGAAATTATAGATAAAGATTTTATACAGAGGTTATAGACAGTGATTTTATATAAAAGTTATAGACTGAGATTTTATACAGAAATTATAGACTGAGATTTTATAGTGAAATTATAGACAGAGATTTATAGAGAAATTATTGATAGAGATTTTATACAGAAATTATTGACAGACATTTTATACAGAAATTATAGACTGTGATTTTATAGAGAAATTATAGACAGAGCTTTTATACAGAAATTATAGACAGAGCTTTTATACAGAAATTATTGTCAGAGATTTTATACAGAAATTATAGACAGAGATTTTATATAGAAATTATGGACTGAGATTTTATAGTGAAATTATAGACAGAGATTTTATACAGAAATTATAGACAGAGATTTTATACAGAAATTATCGACACAGATTTTATCCAGAAATTTTTATCAGCAATCTCAGACAGAAATTGTTGACGGAGATTTTATACTGAAGTTATGGACAGGAATCTCTGAGAGCAACTGTAGACAGAAATTTTATGCAGAAATTATAGGAATCTCAGGCGTATATTATAGACACACATTTTATACAGAAGTTATAGACAGAGATTTTAAATATAAATTATAGACAGAGATTTTATAGAGAAATGATTGACAGAGATTTTATATAGAAATTATAGACAGTGATTTTATTGAGAAAGTATAGACAGAGCTTTTATACAGCAATTATAGACTGAGATTTTATATAGAAATTATAGACAGAGATTTTATAGTGAAATTGTAGACAGAGATTTTATAGAGAAATTACTGACAGAGATTTTATTCAGAAATTATAGACAATGATTTTGTAGACAAATTATAGACAGAGCTTTTATACAGAAATTATTGTCAGAGATTTTATACAGAAATTATAGACATATATTTTATAGAGAAATTATAGACAGAGATTTTATCCAGAAATAATAGACAAAGTTTTTATACAGAACTTATTGACAGTGATTTTATACAGTCATTATGGGCAGAGATTGTATAGAGAAATTATAGACAGGGATTTTATGCAGAAATTATAGACAGAAATCTCAGACAGAAATTGTACAGAGAAATTTTATACACAAATTATAGAGAGGAATCTCAGATTGAAATTATGGATCGAGATTGTATACAGAAATTATAGACAGAGATTTTATACACAAATTTTCGGCAGGGATTTTATACTGAAATTATTGACAGAGATTTCATACAGATATTATAGACAGAGGTTTTATAATGAAATTATACACAGCTTTGATACAGATGATATTGACAGAGATTTTATACAGAAATCATAGACAGAGATTTTATACAGAAATCATAGAAGGCGATTTTATAGAGAAATTATAGACAGAGATTTTATGCAAAAATTACAGAAAGGAATCTCCGTCAGAAATTGTTGGCAGAAATTTTATAGAGAAATTATCGACAGGAATCCCAGACAAAAATTTTGCACAGAGATTTTATATAGAAATTATGGACAGGAATCTCAGACAGGAATTATAGACAGAGATTTTATACAGAAATTATAGACAGAGATTTTATACAGAAATTATGGACAGAGATTTTATGCAGAAATTATCGACACAGATTTTATAGAGAAATTATAAACAGGAATCTCAGACAGAAATTGTAGACTGAGATTTTATACTGAAGTTATGGACAGGAATCTCTGAGAGCAACTGTAGACAGAGATTTTATGCAGAAATTATTGACAGGAATCTCAGACGTATATTATAGACACACATTTTATACAGAAGTTATAGACAGAGTTCTTATATAGAAATTATAGACAGAGATTTTAAAGAGAAATGATTGACAGAGATTTTATATAGAAATTATAGACAGTGATTTTATTGATAAAGTATAGACAGAGCTTTTATACAGCAAGTATAGACAGAGATTTTATATAGAAATTATGGACTGAGATTTTATAGTGAAATTATAGACAGAGATTTTATAGAGAAATTACTGACAGAGATTTTATTCAGAAATTATAGACAGTGATTTTATAGAGAAATTATAGACAGAGCTTTTATACAGAAATTATTGTCAGAGATTTTATACAGAAATTATAGACATATATTTTATAGAGAAATTATAGACAGAGATTTTACACAGAAATTATGGACTGAGATTTTATAGTGAAATTATAGGCAGAGATTTTATACAGAAATTATAGACAGAGATTTTATACTGAAATTATCGACACAGATTTTATACAGAAATTATAAACAGCAATCTCAGACAGAAATTGTAGACGGAGATTTTATACTGAAGTTATGGACAGGAATCTCTGAGAGCAACTGTAGACAGAAATTTTATGCAGAAATTATAGGAATCTCAGGCGTATATTATAGACACACATTTTATACAGAAGTTATAGACAGAGATTTGAAATATAAATTATAGACAGAGATTTTATAGAGAAATGATTGACAGAGATTTTATATAGAAATTATAGACAGTGATTTTATTGAGAAAGTATAGACAGAGCTTTTATACAGCAATTATAGACTGAGATTTTATTCAGAAATTATAGACAGTGATTTTGTAGAGAAATTATAGACAGAGCTTTTATACAGAAATTATTGTCAGAGATTTTATACAGAAATTATAGACATATATTTTATAGAGAAATTATAGACAGAGATTTTATCCAGAAATTATAGACAGAGCTTTTATACAGAAATTATTGTCAGAGATTTTATACAGAAATTATAGACAGAGATTTTATAGAGAAATTATAGACAGAGAATGTGTAGAGAAATTATAGACAAAGTTTTTATACAGAACTTATTGACAGTGATTTTATACAGTTATTATGGGCAGAGATTGTATAGAGAAATTATAGACAGGGATTTTATGCAGAAATTATAGACAGAAATCTCAGACAGAAATTGTACAGAGAAATTTTATATACAAATTATAGAGAGGAATCTCAGATTGAAATTATGGATCGAGATTGTATACAGAAATTATAGACAGAGATTTTATACAGAAATTATAGACAGAGATTTTATACAGAAATTATCGACACAGATTTTATACAGAAATTATAAACAGCAATCTCAGACAGAAATTGTAGACGGAGATTTTATACTGAAGTTATGGACAGGAATCTCTGAGAGCAACTGTAGACAGAGATTTTATGCAGAAATTATTGACAGGAATCTCAGACGTATATTATAGACACACATTTTATTCAGAAGTTATAGACAGAGTTTTCATATAGAAATTATAGACAGAGATTTTATAGAGAAATGATTGACAGAGATTTTATATAGAAATTATAGACAGTGATTTTATTGAGAAAGTATAGACAGAGCTTTTATACAGAAATTATAGACAGTGATTTTATATAGAAATTATAGACTGTGATTTTATAGAGAAATTATTGACAGAGATTTTATACAGAAATTATAGACATATATTTTATAGAGAAATTATAGACAGAGATTTTATAGTGAAATTATAGATAGAGATTTTATAAAGAGGTTATAGACAGTGATTTTATTAGAATTTATTGACTGAGATTTTATACAGAAATTATAGACTGAGATTTTATAGTGAAATTATAGACAGAGATTTATAGAGAAATTATTGATAGATTTTATACAGAAATTATTGACAGACATTTTATACAGAAATTATAGACAGTGATTTTATAGAGAAATTATAGACAGAGCTTTTATACAGAAATTATAGACAGAGCTTTTATACAGAAATTATTGTCAGAGATTTTATACAGAAATTATAGACAGAGATTTTATATAGAAATTATGGACTGAGATTTTATAGTGAAATTATAGACAGAGATTTTATACAGAAATTATAGACAGAGATTTTATACAGAAATTATCGACACAGATTTTATACAGAAATTATAAACAGCAATCTCAGACAGAAATTGTAGATGGAGATTTTATACTGAAGTTATGGACAGGAATCTCTGAGAGCAACTGTAGACAGAAATTTTATGCAGAAATTATAGGAATCTCAGGCGTATATTATAGACACACATTTTATACAGAAGTTATAGACAGAGATTTTAAATATAAATTATAGACAGAGATTTTATAGAGAAATGATTGACAGAGATTTTATAGTGAAATTGTAGACAAAGTTTTTATACAGAACTTATTGACAGTGATTTTATACAGTTATTATGGGCAGAGATTGTATAGAGAAATTATAGACAGGGATTTTATGCAGAAATTATAGACAGAAATCTCAGACAGAAATTGTACAGAGAAATTTTATACACAAATTATAGAGAGGAATCTCAGATTGAAATTATGGATCGAGATTGTATACAGAAATTATAGACAGAGATTTTATACACAAATTTTCGGCAGGGATTTTATACTGAAATTATTGACAGAGATTTCATACAGATATTATAGACAGAGGTTTTATAATGAAATTATACACAGCTTTTATACAGATGATATTGACAGAGATTTTATCCAGAAATCATAGACAGAGATTTTATACAGAAATCATAGAAGGCGATTTTATAGAGAAATTATAGACAGAGATTTTATGCAGAAATTACAGACAGGAATCTCGTCAGAAATTGTTGGCAGAAATTTTATAGAGAAATTATCGACAGGAATCCCAGACAAAAATTTTGCACAGAGATTTTATATAGAAATTATGGACAGGAATCTCAGACAGGAATTATAGACAGAGATTTTATACAGAAATTATAGACAGAGATTTTATACAGAAATTATAGACAGAGATTTTATGCAGAAATTATCGACACAGATTTTATAGAGAAATTATAAACAGGAATCTCAGACAGAAATTGTAGACGGAGATTTTATACTGAAGTTATGGACAGGAATCTCTGAGAGCAACTGTAGACAGAGATTTTATGCAGAAATTATTGACAGGAATCTCAGACGTATATTATAGACACACATTTTATACAGAAGTTATAGACAGAGTTCTTATATAGAAATTATAGACAGAGATTTTAAAGAGAAATGATTGACAGAGATTTTATATAGAAATTATAGACAGTGATTTTATTGAGAAAGT
This sequence comes from Isurus oxyrinchus, assembly GCA_026770705.1. Classification (NCBI taxonomy): domain Eukaryota; kingdom Metazoa; phylum Chordata; class Chondrichthyes; order Lamniformes; family Lamnidae; genus Isurus; species Isurus oxyrinchus. The sequence continues at coordinate 589,523 of JANJGN010000269.1, read as the reverse complement.
ATAGACAGAGCTTTTATACAGCAAGTATAGACAGAGATTTTATATAGAAATTATGGACTGAGATTTTATAGTGAAATTATAGACAGAGATTTTATAGAGAAATTACTGACAGAGATTTTATTCAGAAATTATAGACAGTGATGTTATAGAGAAATTATAGACAGAGCTTTTATACAGAAATTATTGTCAGAGATTTTATACAGAAATTATAGACATATATTTTATCGAGAAATTATAGACAGAGATTTTACACAGAAATTATAGACAGAGATTTTATAGTGAAATTATAGACAGAGATTTTATACAGAGGTTATAGACAGTGATTTTATATAGAAGTTATAGACTGAGATTTTATACAGAAATTATAGACTGAGATTTTATAGAGTAATTATAGACAGGGATTTTATGCAGAAATTTTAGACAGAAATCTCAGACAGAAATTGTGCAGAGAAATTTTATACACAAATTATAGAGAGGAATCTCAGATTGAAATTATGGATCGAGATTGTATACAGAAATTATAGACAGAGATTTTATACATAAATTTTCGACAGGGATTTTATACTGAAATTATTGACAGAAATTTCATACAGATCTTATAGACAGAGATTTTATAGTGAAATTGTAGACAGAGATTTTATAGAGAAATTACTGACAGAGATTTTATTCAGAAATTATAGACAGTGATTTTGTAGAGAAATTATAGACAGAGCTTTTACACAGAAATGATTGTCAGAGATTTTATACAGAAATTATAGACATATATTTTATAGAGAAATTATAGACAGAGATTTTATCCAGAAATTATAGACAGAGCTTTTATACAGAAATTATTGTCAGAGATTTTATACAGAAATTATAGACAGAGATTTTATAGAGAAATTATAGACAGAGAATGTATAGAGAAATTATAGACAGGGATTTTATGCAGAAATTATAGACAGAAATCTCAGACAGAAATTGTACAGAGAAATTTTATATACAAATTATAGAGAGGAATCTCAGATTGAAATTATGGATCGAGATTGTATACAGAAATTATAGACAGAGATTTTATACAGAAATTATAGACAGAGATTTTATACAGAAATTATCGACACAGATTTTATACAGAAATTATAAACAGCAATCTCAGACAGAAATTGTAGACGGAGATGTAATACTGAAGTTATGGACAGGAATCTCTGAGAGCAACTGTAGACAGAGATTTTATGCAGAAATTATTGACAGGAATCTCAGACGTATATTATAGACACACATTTTATACAGAAGTTATAGACAGAGTTCTTATATAGAAATTATAGACAGAGATTTTAAAGAGAAATGATTGACAGAGATTTTATATAGAAATTATAGACAGTGATTTTATTGATAAAGTATAGACAGAGCTTTTATACAGCAAGTATAGACAGAGATTTTATATAGAAATTATGGACTGAGATTTTATAGTGAAATTATAGACAGAGATTTTATAGAGAAATTACTGACAGAGATTTTATTCAGAAATTATAGACAGTGATTTTATAGAGAAATTATAGACAGAGCTTTTATACAGAAATTATTGTCAGAGATTTTATACAGAAATTATAGACATATATTTTATAGAGAAATTATAGACAGAGATTTTACACAGAAATTATGGACTGAGATTTTATAGTGAAATTATAGGCAGAGATTTTATACAGAAATTATAGACAGAGATTTTATACTGAAATTATCGACACAGATTTTATACAGAAATTATAAACAGCAATCTCAGACAGAAATTGTAGACGGAGATTTTATACTGAAGTTATGGACAGGAATCTCTGAGAGCAACTGTAGACAGAAATTTTATGCAGAAATTATAGGAATCTCAGGCGTATATTATAGACACACATTTTATACAGAAGTTATAGACAGAGATTTGAAATATAAATTATAGACAGAGATTTTATAGAGAAATGATTGACAGAGATTTTATATAGAAATTATAGACAGTGATTTTATTGAGAAAGTATAGACAGAGCTTTTATACAGCAATTATAGACTGAGATTTTATTCAGAAATTATAGACAGTGATTTTGTAGAGAAATTATAGACAGAGCTTTTATACAGAAATTATTGTCAGAGATTTTATACAGAAATTATAGACATATATTTTATAGAGAAATTATAGACAGAGATTTTATCCAGAAATTATAGACAGAGCTTTTATACAGAAATTATTGTCAGAGATTTTATACAGAAATTATAGACAGAGATTTTATAGAGAAATTATAGACAGAGAATGTGTAGAGAAATTATAGACAAAGTTTTTATACAGAACTTATTGACAGTGATTTTATACAGTTATTATGGGCAGAGATTGTATAGAGAAATTATAGACAGGGATTTTATGCAGAAATTATAGACAGAAATCTCAGACAGAAATTGTACAGAGAAATTTTATATACAAATTATAGAGAGGAATCTCAGATTGAAATTATGGATCGAGATTGTATACAGAAATTATAGACAGAGATTTTATACAGAAATTATAGACAGAGATTTTATACAGAAATTATCGACACAGATTTTATACAGAAATTATAAACAGCAATCTCAGACAGAAATTGTAGACGGAGATTTTATACTGAAGTTATGGACAGGAATCTCTGAGAGCAACTGTAGACAGAGATTTTATGCAGAAATTATTGACAGGAATCTCAGACGTATATTATAGACACACATTTTATTCAGAAGTTATAGACAGAGTTTTCATATAGAAATTATAGACAGAGATTTTATAGAGAAATGATTGACAGAGATTTTATATAGAAATTATAGACAGTGATTTTATTGAGAAAGTATAGACAGAGCTTTTATACAGAAATTATAGACAGTGATTTTATATAGAAATTATAGACTGTGATTTTATAGAGAAATTATTGACAGAGATTTTATACAGAAATTATAGACATATATTTTATAGAGAAATTATAGACAGAGATTTTATAGTGAAATTATAGATAGAGATTTTATAAAGAGGTTATAGACAGTGATTTTATTAGAATTTATTGACTGAGATTTTATACAGAAATTATAGACTGAGATTTTATAGTGAAATTATAGACAGAGATTTATAGAGAAATTATTGATAGATTTTATACAGAAATTATTGACAGACATTTTATACAGAAATTATAGACAGTGATTTTATAGAGAAATTATAGACAGAGCTTTTATACAGAAATTATAGACAGAGCTTTTATACAGAAATTATTGTCAGAGATTTTATACAGAAATTATAGACAGAGATTTTATATAGAAATTATGGACTGAGATTTTATAGTGAAATTATAGACAGAGATTTTATACAGAAATTATAGACAGAGATTTTATACAGAAATTATCGACACAGATTTTATACAGAAATTATAAACAGCAATCTCAGACAGAAATTGTAGATGGAGATTTTATACTGAAGTTATGGACAGGAATCTCTGAGAGCAACTGTAGACAGAAATTTTATGCAGAAATTATAGGAATCTCAGGCGTATATTATAGACACACATTTTATACAGAAGTTATAGACAGAGATTTTAAATATAAATTATAGACAGAGATTTTATAGAGAAATGATTGACAGAGATTTTATAGTGAAATTGTAGACAAAGTTTTTATACAGAACTTATTGACAGTGATTTTATACAGTTATTATGGGCAGAGATTGTATAGAGAAATTATAGACAGGGATTTTATGCAGAAATTATAGACAGAAATCTCAGACAGAAATTGTACAGAGAAATTTTATACACAAATTATAGAGAGGAATCTCAGATTGAAATTATGGATCGAGATTGTATACAGAAATTATAGACAGAGATTTTATACACAAATTTTCGGCAGGGATTTTATACTGAAATTATTGACAGAGATTTCATACAGATATTATAGACAGAGGTTTTATAATGAAATTATACACAGCTTTTATACAGATGATATTGACAGAGATTTTATCCAGAAATCATAGACAGAGATTTTATACAGAAATCATAGAAGGCGATTTTATAGAGAAATTATAGACAGAGATTTTATGCAGAAATTACAGACAGGAATCTCGTCAGAAATTGTTGGCAGAAATTTTATAGAGAAATTATCGACAGGAATCCCAGACAAAAATTTTGCACAGAGATTTTATATAGAAATTATGGACAGGAATCTCAGACAGGAATTATAGACAGAGATTTTATACAGAAATTATAGACAGAGATTTTATACAGAAATTATAGACAGAGATTTTATGCAGAAATTATCGACACAGATTTTATAGAGAAATTATAAACAGGAATCTCAGACAGAAATTGTAGACGGAGATTTTATACTGAAGTTATGGACAGGAATCTCTGAGAGCAACTGTAGACAGAGATTTTATGCAGAAATTATTGACAGGAATCTCAGACGTATATTATAGACACACATTTTATACAGAAGTTATAGACAGAGTTCTTATATAGAAATTATAGACAGAGATTTTAAAGAGAAATGATTGACAGAGATTTTATATAGAAATTATAGACAGTGATTTTATTGAGAAAGTATAGACAGAGCTTTTATACAGCAAGTATAGACAGAGATTTTATATAGAAATTATGGACTGAGATTTTATAGTGAAATTATAGACAGAGATTTTATAGAGAAATTACTGACAGAGATTTTATTCAGAAATTATAGACAGTGATGTTATAGAGAAATTATAGACAGAGCTTTTATACAGAAATTATTGTCAGAGATTTTATACAGAAATTATAGACATATATTTTATCGAGAAATTATAGACAGAGATTTTACACAGAAATTATAGACAGAGATTTTATAGTGAAATTATAGACAGAGATTTTATACAGAGGTTATAGACAGTGATTTTATATAGAAGTTATAGACTGAGATTTTATACAGAAATTATAGACTGAGATTTTATAGAGTAATTATAGACAGGGATTTTATGCAGAAATTTTAGACAGAAATCTCAGACAGAAATTGTGCAGAGAAATTTTATACACAAATTATAGAGAGGAATCTCAGATTGAAATTATGGATCGAGATTGTATACAGAAATTATAGACAGAGATTTTATACATAAATTTTCGACAGGGATTTTATACTGAAATTATTGACAGAAATTTCATACAGATCTTATAGACAGAGATTTTATAGTGAAATTGTAGACAGAGATTTTATAGAGAAATTACTGACAGAGATTTTATTCAGAAATTATAGACAGTGATTTTGTAGAGAAATTATAGACAGAGCTTTTACACAGAAATGATTGTCAGAGATTTTATACAGAAATTATAGACATATATTTTATAGAGAAATTATAGACAGAGATTTTATCCAGAAATTATAGACAGAGCTTTTATACAGAAATTATTGTCAGAGATTTTATACAGAAATTATAGACAGAGATTTTATAGAGAAATTATAGACAGAGAATGTATAGAGAAATTATAGACAGGGATTTTATGCAGAAATTATAGACAGAAATCTCAGACAGAAATTGTACAGAGAAATTTTATATACAAATTATAGAGAGGAATCTCAGATTGAAATTATGGATCGAGATTGTATACAGAAATTATAGACAGAGATTTTATACAGAAATTATAGACAGAGATTTTATACAGAAATTATCGACACAGATTTTATACAGAAATTATAAACAGCAATCTCAGACAGAAATTGTAGACGGAGATGTAATACTGAAGTTATGGACAGGAATCTCTGAGAGCAACTGTAGACAGAGATTTTATGCAGAAATTATTGACAGGAATCTCAGACGTATATTATAGACACACATTTTATTCAGAAGTTATAGACAGAGTTTTCATATAGAAATTATAGACAGAGATTTTATAGAGAAATGATTGACAGAGATTTTATATAGAAATTATAGACAGTGATTTTATTGAGAAAGTATAGACAGAGCTTTTATACAGAAATTATAGACAGAGATTTTATATAGAAATTATAGACTGAGATTTTATAGAGAAATTATTGACAGAGATTTTATAGTGAAATTATAGACAGAGATTTTATAGAGAAATTACTGACAGAGATTTTATTCAGAAATTATAGACAGTGATTTTATAGAGAAATTATAGACAGAGCTTTTATACAGAAATTATTGTCAGAGATTTTATACAGAAATTATAGACATATATTTTATAGAGAAATTATAGACAGAGATTTTATAGTGAAATTATTGATAGAGATTTTATACAGAAATTATAGACTGAGGTTTTATAGTGAAATTATAGACAGAGATTTATAGAGAAATTATTGATAGAGATTTTATACAGAAATTATTGACAGACATTTTATACAGAAATGATAGACTGTGATTTTATAGAGAAATTATAGACAGAGCTTTTATAAAAAAATTACAGACAAAGCTTTTATACAGAAATTATTGTCAGAGATTTTATACACAAATTATAGACAGAGATTTTATAGAGAAATTATAGACAGAGAATGTATAGAGAAATTATAGACAAAGTTTTTATACAGAACTTATTGACAGTGATTTTATACAGAAATTATGGGCAGAGATTTTATAGAGAAATTATAGACAGGGATTTTATGCAGAAATTATAGACAGAAATCTCAGAAAGAAATTGTGCAGAGAAATTTTATACACTAATTATAGAGAGGAATCTCAGATTGAAATTATGGATCGAGATTGTATACAGAAATTATAGACAGAGATTTTATACACAAATTTTCGACAGGGATTTTATACTGAAATTATTGACAGAGATTTCATACAGATATTATAGACAGAGATTTTATAATGAAATTATACACAGCTTTTTTACAGATGATATTGACAGAGATTTTATGCAGAAATCATAGACAGAGATTTTATACAGAAATCATAGAAGGCGATTTTATAGAGTAATTATAGACAGAGATTTTATGCAGAAATTACAGACAGGAATCTCCGACTGAAATTGTTGGCAGAAATTTTATAGAGAAATTATCGACAGGAATCCCAGACAGAAATTTTGCACAGAGATTTTATACAGAAATTATGTACAGGAATCTTAGACAGGAATTATAGACAGAGATTTTATACAGAAATTATAGACAGTAATCTCAGATAGAAATTATAGACAGAGATTTTATACAGAAATTATAGACAGGAATCTCAGAAAGAAATTGTACAGAGACATTTTATACACAAATTATAGAGAGGAATCTCAGATTGAAATTATGGATCGAGATTGTATACAGAAATTATAGACAGAGATTTTATACACAAATTTTCGACAGGGATTTTATACTGAAATTATTGACAGAGATTTCATGCAGATATTATAGACAGAGATTTTATAATGAAATTATACACAGCTTTTATACAGATGATATTGACAGAGATTTTATACAGAAATCATAGACAGAGATTTTATACAGATATCATAGAAGGCAATTTTGGAGAGAAATTATAGACAGAGATTTTATGCAGAACTTATTGACAGTGATTCTATACAGAAATTATAGACAGAGATTTTATAGAGAAATTATAGACAGAGATTTTATAGAGAAATTATAGACAGAGCTTGTATACAGAAATTATTGACAGATTTTTTAGAGAAATTATAGACAGAGATTTTATTCAGCATTTAAAGACTGAGATTTTATACAGAAATTATGGACAGAGATTTTATGCAGAAATTATAGACAGGAATCTCAGACGTATATTATAGACACACATTTATATAGAAATTATAGACAGAGCTTTTATAGAGAAATGATTGACAGAGATTTTATACAGAAATTATAGACAGTGATTTTATTGAGAAAGTATAGACAGAGCTTTTATACAGAAATTATAGACAGAGATTTTATATAGAAATTATGGACTGAGATTTTATAGTGAAATTATAGACAGAGATTTTATAGAGAAATTACTGACAGAGATTTTATTCAAAAATTATAGACAGTGATTTTATAGAGAAATTATAGACAGAGCTTTTATACAGAAATTATTGTCAGAGATTTTATACAGAAATTATAGACATATATGTTATAGAGAAATTAAAGACAGAGATTTTACACAGAAATTATAGACAGAGATTTTATAGTGAAATTATAGACAGAGATTTATAGAGAAATTATTGATAGAGATTTTATACAGAAATTATTGACAGACATTTTATACAGAAATTATAGACTGTGATTTTATAGAGAAATTATAGACAGAGCTTTTATACAGAAATTATAGACAGAGCTTTTATACAGAAATTATTGTCAGAGATTTTATACAGAAATTATAGACAGAGATTTTATATAGAAATTATGGACTGAGATTTTATAGTGAAATTATAGACAGAGATTTTATACAGAAATTATAGACACAGATTTTATACAGAAATTATCGACACAGATTTTATACAGAAATTATAAACAGCAATCTCAGACAGAAATTGTAGACTGAGATTTTATACTGAAGTTATGGACAGGAATCTCTGAGAGCAACTGTAGACAGAAATTTTATGCAGAAATTATAGGAATCTCAGGCGTATATTATAGACACACATTTTATACAGAAGTTATAGACAGAGATTTTAAATATAAATTATAGACAGAGATTTTATAGAGAAATGATTGACAGAGATTTTATATAGAAATTATAGACAGTGATTTTATTGAGCAAGTATAGACAGAGCTTTTATACAGCAATTATAGACTGAGATTTTATATAGAAATTATAGACAGAGATTTTATAGTGAAATTGTAGACAGAGATTTTATAGAGAAATTACTGACAGAGATTTTATTCAGAAATTATAGACAGTGATTTTGTAGAGAAATTATAGACAGAGCTTTTATACAGAAATTATTGTCAGAGATTTTATACAGAAATTATAGACATATATTTTATAGAGAAATTATAGACAGAGATTTTATCCAGAAATTATAGACAAAGTTTTTATACAGAACTTATTGACAGTGATTTTATACAGTTATTATGGGCAGAGATTGTATAGAGAAATTATAGACAGGGATTTTATGCAGAAATTATAGACAGAAATCTCAGACAGAAATTGTACAGAGAAATTTTATACACAAATTATAGAGAGGAATCTCAGATTGAAATTATGGATCGAGATTGTATACAGAAATTATAGACAGAGATTTTATACACAAATTTTCGGCAGGGATTTTATACTGAAATTATTGACAGAGATTTCATACGGATATTATAGACAGAGGTTTTATAATGAAATTATACACAGCTTTTATACAGATGATATTGACAGAGATTTTATCCAGAAATCATAGACAGAGATTTTATACAGAAATCATAGAAGGCGATTTTATAGAGAAATTATAGACAGAGATTTTATGCAGAAATTACAGACAGGAATCTCCGTCAGAAATTGTTGGCAGAAATTTTATAGAGAAATTATCGACAGGAATCCCAGACAGAAATTTTGCACAGAGATTTTATATAGAAATTATGGACAGGAATCTCAGACAGGAATTATAGACAGAGATTTTATACAGAAATTATAGACAGAGATTTTATACAGAAATTATCGACACAGATTTTATAGAGAAATTATAAACAGGAATCTCAGACAGAAATTGTAGATGGAGATTTTATACTGAAGTTATGGACAGGAATCTCTGAGAGCAACTGTAGACAGAGATTTTATGCAGAAATTATTGACAGGAATCTCAGACGTATATTATAGACACACATTTTATACAGAAGTTATAGACAGAGTTCTTATATAGAAATTATAGACAGAGATTTTAAAGAGAAATGATTGACAGAGATTTTATATAGAAATTATAGACAGTGATTTTATTGAGAAAGTATAGACAGAGCTTTTATACAGCAAGTATAGACAGAGATTTTATATAGAAATTATGGACTGAGATTTTATAGTGAAATTATAGACAGAGATTTTATAGAGAAATTACTGACAGAGATTATATTCAGAAATTATAGACAGTGATGTTATAGAGAAATTATAGACAGAGCTTTTATACAGAAATTATTGTCAGAGATTTTATACAGAAATTATAGACATATATTTTATAGAGAAATTATAGACAGAGATTTTACACAGAAATTATAGACAGAGATTTTATAGTGAAATTATAGACAGAGATTTTATACAGAGGTTATAGACAGTGATTTTATATAGAAGTTATAGACTGAGATTTTATACAGAAATTATAGACTGAGATTTTATAGAGTAATTATAGACAGGGATTTTATGCAGAAATTTTAGACAGAAATCTCAGACAGAAATTGTACAGAGACATTTTATACACAAATTATAGAGAGGAATCTCAGATTGAAATTATGGATCGAGATTGTATACAGAAATTATAGACAGAGATTTTATACACAAATTTTCGACAGGGATTTTATACTGAAATTATTGACAGAGATTTCATGCAGATATTATAGACAGAGATTTTATAATGAAATTATACACAGCTTTTATACAGATGATATTGACAGAGATTTTATACAGAAATCATAGACAGAGATTTTATACAGATATCATAGAAGGCAATTTTGGAGAGAAATTATAGACAGAGATTTTATGCAGAACTTATTGACAGTGATTCTATACAGAAATTATAGACAGAGATTTTATAGAGAAATTATAGACAGAGATTTTATAGAGAAATTATAGACAGAGCTTGTATACAGAAATTATTGACAGATTTTTTAGAGAAATTATAGACAGAGATTTTATTCAGCATTTAAAGACTGAGATTTTATACAGAAATTATGGACAGAGATTTTATGCAGAAATTATAGACAGGAATCTCAGACGTATATTATAGACACACATTTATATAGAAATTATAGACAGAGCTTTTATAGAGAAATGATTGACAGAGATTTTATACAGAAATTATAGACAGTGATTTTATTGAGAAAGTATAGACAGAGCTTTTATACAGAAATTATAGACAGAGATTTTATATAGAAATTATGGACTGAGATTTTATAGTGAAATTATAGACAGAGATTTTATAGAGAAATTACTGACAGAGATTTTATTCAAAAATTATAGACAGTGATTTTATAGAGAAATTATAGACAGAGCTTTTATACAGAAATTATTGTCAGAGATTTTATACAGAAATTATAGACATATATGTTATAGAGAAATTAAAGACAGAGATTTTACACAGAAATTATAGACAGAGATTTTATAGTGAAATTATAGACAGAGATTTATAGAGAAATTATTGATAGAGATTTTATACAGAAATTATTGACAGACATTTTATACAGAAATTATAGACTGTGATTTTATAGAGAAATTATAGACAGAGCTTTTATACAGAAATTATAGACAGAGCTTTTATACAGAAATTATTGTCAGAGATTTTATACAGAAATTATAGACAGAGATTTTATATAGAAATTATGGACTGAGATTTTATAGTGAAATTATAGACAGAGATTTTATACAGAAATTATAGACACAGATTTTATACAGAAATTATCGACACAGATTTTATACAGAAATTATAAACAGCAATCTCAGACAGAAATTGTAGACTGAGATTTTATACTGAAGTTATGGACAGGAATCTCTGAGAGCAACTGTAGACAGAAATTTTATGCAGAAATTATAGGAATCTCAGGCGTATATTATAGACACACATTTTATACAGAAGTTATAGACAGAGATTTTAAATATAAATTATAGACAGAGATTTTATAGAGAAATGATTGACAGAGATTTTATATAGAAATTATAGACAGTGATTTTATTGAGCAAGTATAGACAGAGCTTTTATACAGCAATTATAGACTGAGATTTTATATAGAAATTATAGACAGAGATTTTATAGTGAAATTGTAGACAGAGATTTTATAGAGAAATTACTGACAGAGATTTTATTCAGAAATTATAGACAGTGATTTTGTAGAGAAATTATAGACAGAGCTTTTATACAGAAATTATTGTCAGAGATTTTATACAGAAATTATAGACATATATTTTATAGAGAAATTATAGACAGAGATTTTATCCAGAAATTATAGACAAAGTTTTTATACAGAACTTATTGACAGTGATTTTATACAGTTATTATGGGCAGAGATTGTATAGAGAAATTATAGACAGGGATTTTATGCAGAAATTATAGACAGAAATCTCAGACAGAAATTGTACAGAGAAATTTTATACACAAATTATAGAGAGGAATCTCAGATTGAAATTATGGATCGAGATTGTATACAGAAATTATAGACAGAGATTTTATACACAAATTTTCGGCAGGGATTTTATACTGAAATTATTGACAGAGATTTCATACAGATATTATAGACAGAGGTTTTATAATGAAATTATACACAGCTTTTATACAGATGATATTGACAGAGATTTTATCCAGAAATCATAGACAGAGATTTTATACAGAAATCATAGAAGGCGATTTTATAGAGAAATTATAGACAGAGATTTTATGCAGAAATTACAGACAGGAATCTCCGTCAGAAATTGTTGGCAGAAATTTTATAGAGAAATTATCGACAGGAATCCCAGACAGAAATTTTGCACAGAGATTTTATATAGAAATTATGGACAGGAATCTCAGACAGGAATTATAGACAGAGATTTTATACAGAAATTATAGACAGAGATTTTATACAGAAATTATCGACACAGATTTTATAGAGAAATTATAAACAGGAATCTCAGACAGAAATTGTAGATGGAGATTTTATACTGAAGTTATGGACAGGAATCTCTGAGAGCAACTGTAGACAGAGATTTTATGCAGAAATTATTGACAGGAATCTCAGACGTATATTATAGACACACATTTTATACAGAAGTTATAGACAGAGTTCTTATATAGAAATTATAGACAGAGATTTTAAAGAGAAATGATTGACAGAGATTTTATATAGAAATTATAGACAGTGATTTTATTGAGAAAGTATAGACAGAGCTTTTATACAGCAAGTATAGACAGAGATTTTATATAGAAATTATGGACTGAGATTTTATAGTGAAATTATAGACAGAGATTTTATAGAGAAATTACTGACAGAGATTATATTCAGAAATTATAGACAGTGATGTTATAGAGAAATTATAGACAGAGCTTTTATACAGAAATTATTGTCAGAGATTTTATACAGAAATTATAGACATATATTTTATAGAGAAATTATAGACAGAGATTTTACACAGAAATTATAGACAGAGATTTTATAGTGAAATTATAGACAGAGATTTTATACAGAGGTTATAGACAGTGATTTTATATAGAAGTTATAGACTGAGATTTTATACAGAAATTATAGACTGAGATTTTATAGAGTAATTATAGACAGGGATTTTATGCAGAAATTTTAGACAGAAATCTCAGACAGAAATTGTGCAGAGAAATTTTATACACAAATTATAGAGAGGAATCTCAGATTGAAATTATGGATCGAGATTGTATACAGAAATTATAGACAGAGATTTTATACATAAATTTTCGACAGGGATTTTATACTGAAACTATTGACAGAAATTTCATACAGATCTTATAGACAGAGATTTTATAGTGAAATTGTAGACAGAGATTTTATAGAGAAATTACTGACAGAGATTTTATTCAGAAATTATAGACAGTGATTTTGTAGAGAAATTATAGACAGAGCTTTTATACAGAAATTATTGTCAGAGATTTTATACAGAAATTATAGACATATATTTTATAGAGAAATTATAGACAGAGATTTTATCCAGAAATTATAGACAGAGCTTTTATACAGAAATTATTGTCAGAGATTTTATACAGAAATTATAGACTGAGATTTTATAGAGAAATTATAGACAGAGAATGTATAGAGAAATTATAGACAAAGTTTTTATACAGAACTTATTGACAGTGATTTTATACAGTTATTATGGGCAGAGATTGTATAGAGAAATTATAGACAGGGATTTTATGCAGAAATTATAGACAGAAATCTCAGACAGAAATTGTACAGAGAAATTTTATATACAAATTATAGAGAGGAATCTCAGATTGAAATTATGGATCGAGATTGTATACAGAAATTATAGACAGAGATTTTATACAGAAATTATAGACAGAGATTTTATACAGAAATTATCGACACAGATTTTATACAGAAATTATAAACAGCAATCTCAGACAGAAATTTTAGACGGAGATGTAATACTGAAGTTATGGACAGGAATCTCTGAGAGCAACTGTAGACAGAGATTTTATGCAGAAATTATTGACAGGAATCTCAGACGTATATTATAGACACACATTTTATTCAGAAGTTATAGACAGAGTTTTCATATAGAAATTATAGACAGAGATTTTATAGAGAAATGATTGACAGAGATTTTATATAGAAATTATAGACAGTGATTTTATTGAGAAAGTATAGACAGAGCTTTTATACAGAAATTATAGACAGAGATTTTATATAGAAATTATAGACTGAGATTTTATAGAGAAATTATTGACAGAGATTTTATAGTGAAATTATAGACAGAGATTTTATAGAGAAATTACTGACAGAGATTTTATTCAGAAATTATAGACAGTGATTTTATAGAGAAATTATAGACAGAGCTTTTATACAGAAATTATTGTCAGAGATTTTATACAGAAATTATAGACATATATTTTATAGAGAAATTATAGACAGAGATTTTATAGTGAAATTATTGATAGAGATTTTATAAAGAGGTTATAGACAGTGATTTTATATAGAATTTATTGACTGAGATTTTATACAGAAATTATAGACTGAGGTTTTATAGTGAAATTATAGACAGAGATTTATAGAGAAATTATTGATAGAGATTTTATACAGAAATTATTGACAGACATTTTATACAGAAATGATAGACTGTGATTTTATAGAGAAATTATAGACAGAGCTTTTATAAAAAAATTACAGACAAAGCTTTTATACAGAAATTATTGTCAGAGATTTTATACACAAATTATAGACAGAGATTTTATAGAGAAATTATAGACAGAGAATGTATAGAGAAATTATAGACAAAGTTTTTATACAGAACTTATTGACAGTGATTTTATACAGAAATTATGGGCAGAGATTTTATAGAGAAATTATAGACAGGGATTTTATGCAGAAATTATAGACAGAAATCTCAGAAAGAAATTGTGCAGAGAAATTTTATACACTAATTATAGAGAGGAATCTCAGATTGAAATTATGGATGGAGATTGTATACAGAAATTATAGACAGAGATTTTATACACAAATTTTCGACAGGGATTTTATACTGAAATTATTGACAGAGATTTCATACAGATATTATAGACAGAGATTTTATAATGAAATTATACACAGCTTTTTTACAGATGATATTGACAGAGATTTTATGCAGAAATCATAGACAGAGATTTTATACAGAAATCATAGAAGGCGATTTTATAGAGTAATTATAGACAGAGATTTTATGCAGAAATTACAGACAGGAATCTCCGACTGAAATTGTTGGCAGAAATTTTATAGAGAAATTATCGACAGGAATCCCAGACAGAAATTTTGCACAGAGATTTTATACAGAAATTATGTACAGGAATCTTAGACAGGAATTATAGACAGAGATTTTATACAGAAATTATAGACAGTAATCTCAGATAGAAATTATAGACAGAGATTTTATACAGAAATTATAGACAGGAATCTCAGAAAGAAATTGTACAGAGACATTTTATACACAAATTATAGAGAGGAATCTCAGATTGAAATTATGGATCGAGATTGTATACAGAAATTATAGACAGAGATTTTATACACAAATTTTCGACAGGGATTTTATACTGAAATTATTGACAGAGATTTCATGCAGATATTATAGACAGAGATTTTATAATGAAATTATACACAGCTTTTATACAGATGATATTGACAGAGATTTTATACAGAAATCATAGACAGAGATTTTATACAGATATCATAGAAGGCAATTTTGGAGAGAAATTATAGACAGAGATTTTATGCAGAACTTATTGACAGTGATTCTATACAGAAATTATAGACAGAGATTTTATAGAGAAATTATAGACAGAGATTTTATAGAGAAATTATAGACAGAGCTTGTATACAGAAATTATTGACAGATTTTTTAGAGAAATTATAGACAGAGATTTTATTCAGCATTTAAAGACTGAGATTTTATACAGAAATTATGGACAGAGATTTTATGCAGAAATTATAGACAGGAATCTCAGACGTATATTATAGACACACATTTATATAGAAATTATAGACAGAGCTTTTATAGAGAAATGATTGACAGAGATTTTATACAGAAATTATAGACAGTGATTTTATTGAGAAAGTATAGACAGAGCTTTTATACAGAAATTATAGACAGAGATTTTATATAGAAATTATGGACTGAGATTTTATAGTGAAATTATAGACAGAGATTTTATAGAGAAATTACTGACAGAGATTTTATTCAAAAATTATAGACAGTGATTTTATAGAGAAATTATAGACAGAGCTTTTATACAGAAATTATTGTCAGAGATTTTATACAGAAATTATAGACATATATGTTATAGAGAAATTAAAGACAGAGATTTTACACAGAAATTATAGACAGAGATTTTATAGTGAAATTATAGACAGAGATTTATAGAGAAATTATTGATAGAGATTTTATACAGAAATTATTGACAGACATTTTATACAGAAATTATAGACTGTGATTTTATAGAGAAATTATAGACAGAGCTTTTATACAGAAATTATAGACAGAGCTTTTATACAGAAATTATTGTCAGAGATTTTATACAGAAATTATAGACAGAGATTTTATATAGAAATTATGGACTGAGATTTTATAGTGAAATTATAGACAGAGATTTTATACAGAAATTATAGACACAGATTTTATACAGAAATTATCGACACAGATTTTATACAGAAATTATAAACAGCAATCTCAGACAGAAATTGTAGACTGAGATTTTATACTGAAGTTATGGACAGGAATCTCTGAGAGCAACTGTAGACAGAAATTTTATGCAGAAATTATAGGAATCTCAGGCGTATATTATAGACACACATTTTATACAGAAGTTATAGACAGAGATTTTAAATATAAATTATAGACAGAGATTTTATAGAGAAATGATTGACAGAGATTTTATATAGAAATTATAGACAGTGATTTTATTGAGCAAGTATAGACAGAGCTTTTATACAGCAATTATAGACTGAGATTTTATATAGAAATTATAGACAGAGATTTTATAGTGAAATTGTAGACAGAGATTTTATAGAGAAATTACTGACAGAGATTTTATTCAGAAATTATAGACAGTGATTTTGTAGAGAAATTATAGACAGAGCTTTTATACAGAAATTATTGTCAGAGATTTTATACAGAAATTATAGACATATATTTTATAGAGAAATTATAGACAGAGATTTTATCCAGAAATTATAGACAAAGTTTTTATACAGAACTTATTGACAGTGATTTTATACAGTTATTATGGGCAGAGATTGTATAGAGAAATTATAGACAGGGATTTTATGCAGAAATTATAGACAGAAATCTCAGACAGAAATTGTACAGAGAAATTTTATACACAAATTATAGAGAGGAATCTCAGATTGAAATTATGGATCGAGATTGTATACAGAAATTATAGACAGAGATTTTATACACAAATTTTCGGCAGGGATTTTATACTGAAATTATTGACAGAGATTTCATACGGATATTATAGACAGAGGTTTTATAATGAAATTATACACAGCTTTTATACAGATGATATTGACAGAGATTTTATCCAGAAATCATAGACAGAGATTTTATACAGAAATCATAGAAGGCGATTTTATAGAGAAATTATAGACAGAGATTTTATGCAGAAATTACAGACAGGAATCTCCGTCAGAAATTGTTGGCAGAAATTTTATAGAGAAATTATCGACAGGAATCCCAGACAGAAATTTTGCACAGAGATTTTATATAGAAATTATGGACAGGAATCTCAGACAGGAATTATAGACAGAGATTTTATACAGAAATTATAGACAGAGATTTTATACAGAAATTATCGACACAGATTTTATAGAGAAATTATAAACAGGAATCTCAGACAGAAATTGTAGATGGAGATTTTATACTGAAGTTATGGACAGGAATCTCTGAGAGCAACTGTAGACAGAGATTTTATGCAGAAATTATTGACAGGAATCTCAGACGTATATTATAGACACACATTTTATACAGAAGTTATAGACAGAGTTCTTATATAGAAATTATAGACAGAGATTTTAAAGAGAAATGATTGACAGAGATTTTATATAGAAATTATAGACAGTGATTTTATTGAGAAAGTATAGACAGAGCTTTTATACAGCAAGTATAGACAGAGATTTTATATAGAAATTATGGACTGAGATTTTATAGTGAAATTATAGACAGAGATTTTATAGAGAAATTACTGACAGAGATTTTATTCAGAAATTATAGACAGTGATGTTATAGAGAAATTATAGACAGAGCTTTTATACAGAAATTATTGTCAGAGATTTTATACAGAAATTATAGACATATATTTTATAGAGAAATTATAGACAGAGATTTTACACAGAAATTATAGACAGAGATTTTATAGTGAAATTATAGACAGAGATTTTATACAGAGGTTATAGACAGTGATTTTATATAGAAGTTATAGACTGAGATTTTATACAGAAATTATAGACTGAGATTTTATAGAGTAATTATAGACAGGGATTTTATGCAGAAATTTTAGACAGAAATCTCAGACAGAAATTGTGCAGAGAAATTTTATACACAAATTATAGAGAGGAATCTCAGATTGAAATTATGGATCGAGATTGTATACAGAAATTATAGACAGAGATTTTATACATAAATTTTCGACAGGGATTTTATACTGAAATTATTGACAGAAATTTCATACAGATCTTATAGACAGAGATTTTATAATGAAATTATACACAGCTTTTATACAGATGATATTGACAGTGATTTTATACAGAAATCATAGAAGGCGATTTTATAGAGAAATTATAGACAGAGATTTTATGCAGAAATTACAGACAGGAATCTCCGACAGAAATTGTTGGCAGAAATTTTATAGAGAAATTATCGACAGGAATCCCAGACAGAAATTTTGCACAGAGATTTTATACAGAAATTATAGACAGTAATCTCAGATAGAAATTATTGACAGAGATTTTATACAGAAATTATAGACAGAAATCTCAGACAGAAATTGTACAGAGAAATTTTATACACAAATTATAGAGAGGAATCTCAGATTGAAATTATGGATCGAGATTGTATACACAAATTTTCGACAGGGATTTTATACTGAAATCATTGACAGAGATTTCACACAGATATTACAGACAGAGATTTTATAATGAAATTATACACAGCTTTTATACAGATGATATTGACAGAGATTTTATACAGAAATCATAGAAGGCGATTTTATAGAGAAATTATAGGCAGAGATTTTATGCAGAAATTACAGACAGGAATCTCCGACAGAAATTGTTGGCAGAAATTTTATATGGAAATTATCGACAGGAATCCCAGACAGAAATTTTGCACAGAAATTTATACAGAAATTATGGACAGGAATCTTATCCAGAATTATAGACAGAGATTTTATACAGAAATTATAGACAGTAATCTCAGATAGAAATTATAGACAGAGATTTTATACAGAAATTATAGACAGGAATCTCAGACGTACATTATAGACAGAGATTTTATTCAGAAATTATAGACAGAAATCTCCGACAGAAATTGTACAGAGAAATTTTATACACAAATTATAGAGAGGAATCTCAGATTGAAATTATGGATCCAGACTGTATACAGAAATTATAGACAGAGATTTTATACAGAAATTATCGACACAGATTTTATACAGAAATTATAAACAGGAATCTCAGACAGAAATTGTAGATGGAGATTTTATACTGAAGTTATGGTCAGCAATCTCTGAGAGCAACTGTAGACAGAGATTTTATGCAGAAATTATAGACAGGAATCTCAAACGTGTATTATAGACACACATTTTATACAGAAGTTATAGACAGAGATTTTATATAGAAATTATAGACAGAGATTTTATAGAGAAATGATTGACAGAGATTTTATATAGAAATTATAGACAGTGATTTTATTGAGAAAGTATGGACAGAGCTTTTATACAGAAATTATAGACAGAGATTTTATATAGAAATTATAGACTGAGATTTTATAGAGAAATTATAGACAGAGATTTTATAGTGAAATTATAGACAGTGATTTTATAGAGAAATTACTGACAGAGATTTTATTCAGAAATTATAGACAGTGATTTTATAGTGAAATTATAGATAGAGATTTTATAAAGAGGTTATAGACAGTGATTTTATATAGAAATTATAGACTGAGATTTTATACAGAAATTATAGACTGAGATTTTATAGTGAAATTATAGACAGAGATTTATAGAGAAATTATTGATAGAGATTTTATACAGAAATTATTGGCAGACATTTTATTCAGAAATTATAGACAGTGATTTTATAGAGAAATTATAGACAGAGCTTTTATACAGAAATTATAGACAGTGCTTTTATACAGAAATTATTGTCAGAGATTTTATACAGAAATTATAGACAGAGATTTTATAGAGAAATTATGGACAGAGAATGTATAGAGAAATTATAGTCAAAGTTTTTATACAGAACTTATTGACAGTGATTTTATACAGAAATTATGGGCAGAGATTTTATATAGAAATTATTGACAGGGATTTTATGCAGAAATTATAGACAGAAATCTCAGACAGAAATCGTACAGAGAAATTTTATACACAAATTATAGAGAGGAATCTCAGATTGAAATTATGGATCGAGATTGTATACAGAAATTGTAGACAGAGATTTTATACACAAATTTTCGACAGGGATTTTATACTGAAATTATTGACAGAGATTTCATGCAGATATTATAGACAGAGGTTTTATAATGAAATTATACACAGCTTTGATACAGATGATATTGACAGAGATTTTATACAGAAATCATAGACAGAGATTTTATACAGAAATCATAGAAGGCGATTTTATAGAGAAATTATAGACAGAGATTTTATGCAGAAATTACAGACAGGAATCTCCGTCAGAAATTGTTGGCAGTAATTTTATAGAGAAATTATTGACAGGAATCCCAGACAGAAATTTTGCACAGAGATTTTATACAGAAATTATGGACAGGAATCTCAGACAGGAATTATAGACAGAGATTTTATACAGAAATTATAGACAGTAATCTCAGATAGAAATTATAGACAGAGATTTTATACAGAAATTATAGACAGGAATCTCAGACGTACATTATAGACAGAGATTTTATTCAGAAATTATAGACAGAAATCTCCGACAGAAATTGTACAGAGAAATTTTATACACAAATTATAGAGAGGAATCTCAGATTGAAATTATGGATCCAGATTGTATACAGAAATTATAGACAGAGATTTTATACAGAAATTATCGACACAGATTTTATACAGAAATTATAAACAGCAATCTCAGACAGAAATTGTAGACGGAAATTTTATACTGAAGTTATGGTCAGGAATCTCTGAGAGCAACTGTAGACAGAGATTTTATGCAGAAATTATAGACAGGAATCTCAAACGTATATTATAGACACACATTTTATACAGAAGTTATAGACAGAGATTTTATATAGAAATTATAGACAGAGATTTTATAGAGAAATGATTGACAGAGATTTTATATAGAAATTATAGACAGTGATTTTATTGAGAAAGTATAGACAGAGCTGTTATACAGAAATTATAGACAGAGATTTTATATAGAAATTATAGACTGAGATTTTATAGAGAAATTATAGACAGAGATTTTATAGTGAAATTATAGACAGAGATTTTATAGAGAAATTACTGACAGAGATTTTATGCAGAAATTACAGACAGGAATCTCCATCAGAAATTGTTGGCAGTAATTTTATAGAGAAATTATCGACAGGAATCCCAGACAGAAATTTTGCACAGAGATTTTATACAGAAATTATAAACAGGAATCTCAGACAGGAATTGTAGACAGAGATTTTATACAGAAATTATAGACAGTAATCTCAGATAGAAATTATAGACAGAGATTTTATACAGAAATTATAGACAGGAATCTCAGACGTACATTATAGACAGAGATTTTATACAGAAATTATAGACAGAAATCTCAGACAGAAATTGTACAGAGAAATTTTATACACAAATTATAGAGAGGAATCTCAGACTGAAGTTATGGATCGAGATTGTATACAGAAATTATAGACAGAGATTTTATACACAAATTTTCGACAGGGATTTTATACTGAAATTATTGACAGAGATTTCATGCAGATATTATAGACAGAGATTCTATAATGAAATTATACACAGCTTTTATACACATGATATTGACAGAGATTTTATACAGAAATCATAGACAGAGATTTTATACGGAAATCATAGAATGCGATTTTATAGAGAAATTATAGGCAGAGATTTTATGCAGAACTTAATGACAGTGATTCTATACAGAAATTATAGACAGAGATTTTATAGAGAAATTATAGACAGAGCTTGTATACAGAAATTATTGACAGATTTTTTAGAGAAATTATAGCCAGAGATTTTATTCAGCATTTAAAGACTGAGATTTTATACAGAAATTATGGACAGAGATTTTATACAGAAATTATACACAGGAATTCCAGACAGAAATTATAGACAGAGATTTTATGCAGAAATTATCAACACAGATTTTATACAGAAATTATAAACAGGAATCTCAGACAGAAATTGTAGATGGAGATTTTATACTGAAGTCATGCCCAGGAATCTCTGAGAGCAATTGTAGAATGAGATTTTATGCAGAAATTATGAACAGGAATCTCAGACAGAAATTGTAGATGGAGATTTTATACTGAAGTCATGGACAGGAATCTCTGAGAGCAATTGTAGAATGAGATTTTATGCAGCAATTATAGACAGAGATTTTATATAGAAATTATAGACAGATTTTATAGAGAAATTATAGACAGAGATTTATAGTGAAATTATAGACAGAGATTTTATAGAGAAATTACTGACAGAGATTTTCTTCAGAAATTATAGACAGTGATTTTATACTCAAATTATTGACTGGAATCTCAGATTGAAATTATAGACGGAAATTTTATACACAAATTTCAGACAAAGACTTTATACAGAAATTAGAGACAGGAATCTCTGACAGAAATTATAGACAGAGATTTTATACAGTAGTTATTGATAGAGATTTTATACAGAAATTATAGGCAGAGATTTTATACAGGAATTATAGACAGGAATCTCAGACAGAAATTATAGCCGGAGAATTTATACAGAAATTATAGACAGGAATCTCAGACAGAAATTATAGACACAGATTTTATGAAGAAATTATAGGCAGAGATTTTATACAGAAGTTATAGACCGAGAGTTTTTACAGAAATTATAGACAGAGATTTTATACAGAAATTATAGACAGTGATTTTATACAGAAATTATAGAAGAATATTTTATACAGGAATTATAGACGGATATTTTATGCAGGAATTCCGCATCGGAATCTGCGACAGAAATTATCGACAGGGATTTTATACAGAAATTATAAACAGGAATGTCAGACAGTAATTATCATCAGAAATTTTATACAGAAATTGTAGACAGATTTTATACAATTTTTGTGCACAAATATTATATCCAGGAATTATTTACAAAGCTTATGCACCAAGCCTAGTTCATATACTGTCATTACAGGCAGAGATTATATCTAGGCATTATACACCAATTCTAGATTTTAGAAAGCTATTGTACATAAAGATTATAGACAGAGGTTATATACAAGAATTAAAAACAGAGATCATAGACAGTGATTATACACAAAGGTTTTGTACAGAAATTATAGATAGAGATTTGATACCAAGATTAGATTGCTAATAGCCGTTATACAACATGTTGATACACAGAGATTAGATACAGTGATAATACAGAACAATTATATGCAGAGATTATGGAGTGAGGTTATATATAAAAATTTAATACAGTGATTATATACAAAATTTATATTATATACAATGATTATAGGCAGAGATTATGTATAGTGATTATATACCAAGATATTATAGATAGTAATTATGCACAAAGATTATATACAGAGACAGTTTATAAACAATTTTTATATGCAGTGATTACATAGTGATTATATACCAAGACTAAATTATGGGCAGAGATTATACACAAAGATTATATACAGAGATTATAGACACCATTTATAGATAGACATTACATAGTGATTGTATGCCAAGACTAGATTATAGACAGCAATTATACACAGATCGTTTACAGAGATTATAGACAGAGTTTGTAGTCAGAAATTATATACTCTATATAATGATTACATAATGATTATATACCTCATGTAGATTGTAGACAGAGGTTATACAGAGGTTGCATACTAGTTTTATAGACAGAGGTTATAGACAGAGATTATACACTGACAGTATATATAGTGATTTAATACAGTAATTACATACTGAGTATATACCAAGACTAGATTATACACATTGATTAAACTAAATTTATATATGGAGATTATATAGTGGTGTAGACACATATTATACACAGAGATTAAATCTATATGTTATAAAGAAACTTGATATAAAGATACAAATTAGGATAAAGTACATTGATAATAAAGTGAGATGATGTACAGATTATATACAGTTATTATAGACATAGCAATTATACACAGATTATAGATAAATAAGCAGAAATTATACACTCTGTACAATGATTACATAGTGATTACATACCAAGTCTTGATTATAAACAGAGGTTATATAGAGGTTACATAGTAGTGTTATAGACAGATTATAGACTGACATTATATATACTGATCAAATGCAGTGATTACATAGTGAGTATATACCGAAAATATATTATTGACAGCAATTATACACATTTATGTAATGTCCTTAACAACAATAACTTGTATTTATATAGTGCAATGAATACACTAAAACAACCCAAGATGCTGATAAACAAATAAGGAGATACTAGAGAGGGTGGTAAAAGGGTTATATGGAACATCTTGAAAAAAAGGAGGCAGAGGCAGGGAGGTTTAGGGAGTGATTTCCAGAACTTAGGTCTAGGTAACTGAAGGCATGGCCACCAGTGGTGGTATAATAGAAATCAGGGATGCCCATTGAGAGCAGATGTCCCAGAGACACATCAAAACAAAGATTCAGGGCCCCCATCTTCCAGTCCAACTCTTACCTGCTTTCTGTCAGGTGCCTGGCAGTGGTGGTGGGGGGCTGGGGGTGGTGGGGGGCTGGGGGTGGTGGGGGGTGGTGTGAGAGTGCGGAGGGAGGTTCAGTGCCTCAGCGTACACCTGAGAAAAAGCCACTTGTGTCAATGTGGATCCCATCCCAGAGAAGATACAAGCACTTTTAGGAGATGATAGTGCAGTGTATGAGAGTCAGTGTTCCTGACATAGAAAGGGCAGAGGATGCTATCTGAGGTGAAGTGAAGGAATTATCAAGGGTGCAGATACTCATAAAATGGGATGGAAGTGTTCAGTTTCTATTGCTGCTTGGCTTGTTCCCAAAGTTGACTGACAGGATTGGGGGATTCTGCTCCCACAGAGCTGAGAGGGTGACTTTCTTCAGTGCTCTTTTCTGAGCTCCGTGTGTTACACGTTCACCCTTCAACTGCTTCCTGGAAGGGAGGCTGAGTTGTCTGAATGTAGGTTAGAGTTCTGATGAAGTTCTGAAATGTTAACTCTTTCTCTTACTCCACAGATGCTGTCAGTCCTGTTGAGCATATTCTGCTTTTATTTCAGAATTCCAGCACCCCCACTGTCAGTTTTTGTCTGAATATAGCTTGTCCTGTCTACAGACATGAATCACTCTGTGTATCAGTCTCCCTTTTATTACCCCCCCACCCCCCCCCAACCCAGTGCCCTCCCACCCCCTCCCCAATCACCTTGCCACTGGAAAGGAAACACATGCTGATCTGAGTGCTGGGATCCCCTCAGACTCTCGGGTTACTAAAGGAGGGAACATGCACTGATCCTTGGCCAGGAAGCCAAGCTGCAGTGTGAGGCGTTATATCACTCCATATTATAGTCTGATCCCAAACACTGCCATACCTGAGGAATCCATTTGCAAGTCCTGTTCTGGATATGTTTTACTTCAGATATTCACTCACACTTAAATATAGCCAGTCAGGACTAGCAGCTAAAAGATATACATATGGCAGCATTAAACATACCTTCCTTTTCCTTTGTGGAACTCAGTCAGATGGATGTAATCCTGTCCACCGCACTGGCCACTCACTGATGGGACATTACAGAGGGAGCTTTATTCAGTACCTAACCTGTGCTCGATCTGCCCTCGAGTATTTAACAGGACAGTATAGAGGGATTGCGCTTTATCCTGTACCTAACCCATCAATGTCGCTTAATGCTGACACTGAGACCGAATAATGGAAAGCTGATTAGTTCTTCAGCGCTAACATGATTCAACTTGGTAGGAACATAGGAGCAGGAGAAGGCCATTCAGCCCATCGAGCCTGCTCTGCTATTCAATATGATCAATGCCTTTTTCCTACACTATTCCCATATCCCTTTCTGTCATTAGTACTTAGAAATCTGTGAATCTCTGCTTTAAACATACTCATGGACAGCTTCGCTGGCTCTCTGGGGTCGAGAAGATTGACAACCCTCTGAGTAAAAAAAGTTTCTCCTCATCTCGATCCTAAGTAGCTTCCCCTTTATTTTGAAATTGTGTCTCCTGGTTCTAGACTCCCCAGCCAGGGGGAGACATCTTACCTGTATCTACCCCATTTATTCCTTTAAGTATTTTGTAGGTTTCAGTGAGATCACCTCTCATTTTTTGAAACTCTAGAGAATTCAGGCCCAGTTTCCCCAAACCCTCTTCATAAAACAGTCCCACCATCCCCAGCACATCCAGAGGGAGAGAGTTACCTGGACGCTTTGTATCAGGAGGCAGTCACACCCGGTAGATTAAGTACCTCAAGTCCGGTCAGTGGTCAGGGTCAGCAGGGTGTGACTGCAAGTGAGGCAGGTAGAGGGATCCTGTGTTCAGGAACAGAGGAGCCTCAGCTCTTGTGCTTGTCCAACAGGTACGAGGTACTTGCTCCCTGTGTGGATAAGGAACAGGGCTGTAGGGAGGATGAGCCAGCTGACCACAGCACCATGGCACAGGAGGCCATTCAAGAGGGGGGAGCAAAAAGACAAGTGGTAGTTGTAGGGGATTCTATAATTAGGGGAATTGATAGCTTCCTTTGTAAGCAGGATCGAGAGTCCCGCATGGTATGTTGCCTGCCCGGTGCCAGGGTGAGGGACATCTCTGACCGGCTTGAAAGGATATTGGAGAGGGAGGGGGAGGATCCAGTTGTTGTGGTCCATGTCGGGACAAATAACATAGGTAAGACTAGGAAAGAGGACCTGTTTGGGTATTGTCAGGAACTAGGAACTAAATTAAAGAACAGGACCTCAAGGGTTATAATCTCCGGATTACTACCCGAGCCACGTGCAAATTGGCATAGGGACGTGAGAATAAGGGAAGTAAACACGTGGCTGAAGCAGTGGTGTGGGAAAGAGGGGTTCCATTTCGTGGGGCACTGGCATCAGTATTGGAACAGGAGGGATCTGTACCGTTGGGACGGTCTCCACCTGAACCGATCTGGGACCAATGTTCTAGCGAAAAGGGTAAATAGGGTGGTCAACAGGACTTTAAACTAGAAAGTGGGAGGGGAGAGGGAAGGGTAAAACTCCAAGAAGTATGGCTAATGGGAAACAAAGCAGCAGGTTAGTGTGTGGGGGGGTGGATTCAACTTCATGGAAAATTATGAAAAAACTGTAAAGAAAGGAGAGCCCAGGAGAGGCTATTAAAGTCTCCAGAACACAAAATAGGACAGAGTGTTTGGAAAGGGCTAGGAATCTAACTTCAAGCACATCAGATAAAGGGACGACACTGAGAAAGGGGATGGGAAATACAGGACTGAAGGTGTTGTATCTGAATGCACGCAGTATATGAAATAAGGTAAATGAGCTTGTGGCGCAGGTTGAAATTGGCAGGTATGATGTGGTGGGCATCACGGAGACATGGCTGCAAGGGGATCAGGACTGGGAGCTAAATATCCAAGGATATACATCCCATCGAAAAGATAGGCAGGTTGGCAGAGGCGGTGGGGTTGCTTTGTTAGTGAGAAATGATATTAAATCGATAGCAAGAAATGACGTGGGGTCAGATGATGTAGAATCTGTGTGGGTAGAGTTGAGGAATCGCAAAGGTAAAAAAACCATAATGGGAGTTATGTACAGGCCTCCGAACAGTAGTCAGGATGTGGGACACAAGATACACCAGGAGATAGAAAAGGTGTGTAAGAAAGGAAAGGTTACAGTGATCATGGGGGGTTTCAATATTCAGGTAGACTGGGAAAATCAGGTTGGTAGTGGATCCTAAGAAAAGGAATTTGTGGAATGTCTACGAGATGGCTTTTTAGAGCAGCTTGTGGTGGAGCCCAGTAGGGAACAGGCAATTCTAGATTTAGTGATGTGTAATGAGGCAGATTTGATAAGGGAGCTTAAGGTGAAGGAACCCTTAGGAGGAAGTGACCATAATATGATAGAATTTACCCTGCAATTTGAGAGGAAAAAGCTGGAATCAGATGTAATGGTATTACAGTTGAATAAAGGCAACTACAGAGGCATGAGGGAGGAGCTGGCCAGAATTGACTGGGAGATGAGCCTAGCAGGAAAGACAGTGGAACAGCAATGGCAGGAGTTTCTGGGAATAATTTGGGAGACGCAGCAAAAATTCATCCCTAGGAAGAAGAAGCATACTAAAGGGAGGACGAGGCAACCATGGCTGACAAGGGAAGTCAGGGACAGTATAAAAGCTAAAGAGAAAGCATACAATGCGGCGAAGAGCAGTGGGAAACCAGGGGATTGGGAAGTCTACAAAGGCCAACAGAGGACAACTAAAAAAGAAATAAGGAGGGAGAAGATTAAATATGAGGGTAAACTAGCCAGTAATATAAAAGAAGATTGCAAGAGTTTTTTTTTAGATATATAAAGGGTAAGAGAGAGGCTAAAGTGGACATTGGGCCGCTGGAAAATGACGCTGGAGAAGTAGTAGTGGGGAACAAAGAAATGGTGGAGGAACTGAACAGGTACTTTGTGTCAGTCTTCACAGTGGAAGATACAAGTAACATCCCCAAAGTTCAAGAGAGTTGGGGGGCAGAGGTGAGTATGGTGGCCATTACCAAGGAGAAGGTGCTAGGAAAACTGAAAGGTCTGAAAGTGGATAAATCACTTGGACCAGATGGATTACACCCCAGAGTTCTGAAGGAGATAGCTGAAGAGATAGTGGAGGTGTTAGTGGTGATCTTTCAGGAATCACTGGAGTCAGGGAGGGTCCCAGAGGACTGGAAAATCACTAATGTAACCCCCCTGTTTAAGAAGGGAGTGAGGCAAAGACGGGAAATTACAGGCCGATTAGCCTGACCTCGGTCGTTGGTAAGATTTTAGAGTCCATTATTAAGGATGAGATTTCAGAATACTTGGAAGTGCATGGTAAAATCGGGCAAAGTCAGCATGGTTTCATCAAGGGGAGGTCATGCCTGACAAATCTGTTAGAATTCTTTGAGGAGGTAACAAGTAGGTTAGACAAAGGAGAGCCAATGGATGTTATCTACTTGGACTTCCAGAAGGCCTTTGACAAGGTGCCGCACAGGAGGCTGCTCAGTAAGATAAGAGCCCATGGTGTTAGAGGCAAGGTACTAGCGTGGATAGAAGATTGGCTGTCTGGCAGGAGGCAGAGAGTGGGGATAAGGAATCCTTCTCAGGATGGCGGCTGGTGACTAGTGGAGTTCCGCAGGGGTCAGTGTTGGGACCACAACTTTTCACTTTATACATTAATGATCTAGACGAAGGAACTGAGGGCATCCTGGCTAAGTGTGCAGATGATACAAAGATAGGTGGAGGGACAGGTAGCATTGAGGAAGCGGGGAGGCTGCAGAAGGATTTGGACATGTTAGGAGAATGGGCAAAGTGGCAGATGGAATACAACGTGGGGAAGTGTGAGGTCATGCACTTTGGTAGGGAGAATAGAGACATAGACTATTTTCTAAATGGGGAGAGAATTCAGAAATCTGGAGTGCAAAGGGACTTGGGAGTCCTAGTCCAGGATTCTCTTAAGGTTAACTTGCAGGTTGAGTCGGTAGTTAGGAAGGCAAATGCAATGTTGGCATTTATTTCGAGAGGACTAGAATATAAAAGCAGGGATGTGCTGCTGAGGCTTTATAAGGCTCTGGTCAGACCACATTTAGAATATTGTGAGTAATTTTGGGCCCCGTATCTCAGGAAGGATGTGCTGGCCCTGGAGAGGGTCCAGAGGAGGTTCACGAGAATGATCCCAGGAATGAAAGGCTTAACATATGAGGAACGTTTGAGGACTCTGGGTCTATACTCGATGGAGTTTAGAAGGATGAGGGGGGATCTGATTGAAACTTACAGAATACTGAAAGGCCTGGATAGAGTGGACGTGGGGAAGATGTTTCCATTAGTAGGAGAGACTAGGACCCGAGGACACAGCCTCAGAGTAAAGGGAAGACCTTTCAGAACAGAGATGAGGAGAAACTTCTTTAGCCAGAGAGTGGTGAATCTATGGAATTCATTGCCACAGAAGGCTGTGGAGGCCAGGTCATTGAGGGTATTTAAGACCGAGATAGATAGGTTCTTGATTGGTAAGGGGATCAAAGGTTACGGGGAGAAGGCAGGAGAATGGGGTTGAGAAACTTATCAGCCGTGATTGAATGGCGGAGCAGACTCGATGGGCCGAATGGCCTAATTTCTGCTCTTATGGCTTATGGTGTTATGGAACAAGTCTGCACTCCCTCTATGGCAATAATATCGTTCTGAGGTGAGGGGACCAAACCTGCCCCCAGTACTCCAGCTGCGGTCTAACCAAGCGTCTATACAATTGAAGCAAGACTTTAATGAGTAGAAATATGCACCAAACATGATGATCTAATCATGGGAGTGAGAAGTTTTTCCAAGAATTCCCCTAACTGATCACATCCCTATTGACAGGGCCAGTACAGGTTTGATGTTGTGATTGAAAGTATTGGGGAATGTGTTGTTATTGGTGAGGCTCTTCCTGTATTCACAGAAATGAACTGATGGGACATTTTGACATCAAGGAGATCCTGATGGAGTCTGAAAGTGTGATCAGGAATGTGGAATACAAAATTGGTCAGAGCTGTGATGGGTGTACTGGGGGTGTGTGGGCAGGAGTGTGTGAATGAAATGCTTCAGTAACAAATAGGCGTCAGGACTCAGTGAGCCCAGTGTGACAGAGATGAATGAGGTGTCGAGTGATGCTGGCAGACATGCTGAACAGTTATGAGAGTGGATCCAAGAGAACACTGGCTGTTTTGTATGTCGGTGGATAATTCGGAGTGTGTGTGAGGAAAGTGCTTTCAACACTCACCTCTGTCACACTCCGTTAGTAGATGAAAGATTGTTATTGGATGGCTGGTGATGAAAGGTAGAAATTAAAACTCTCACTGGTGAAATCTATCACCCGGAACTAGAAAGGAAGAAGCTTTTTGATAGAATAATTGGGAGCTCATGTTCTGTCCCCAGTACCAAGAGTAAACCCCATCGTCTCATCACAGAAATCAGAGAGGGGAGTGGTAATGTCTGATCCTTGTTGGACATCTTATTACCTTGGTTTTTGCCACTATTCAGCCCTATCCCCAAAATCACATCCTTGTCTAGGACAGAGATTAGATTTCCTGGTATACCTAAAGCAAGAAACTGAGCAGTGAAACACAAATAAACACCAGGGCCATACTCAAAAAGCCATCTGCGTTCTGCTGTTTTCTCAGCAGTGGCTCACAGGTTGTGTGTGTCACCGGGGAGAAACAGTCAATGTCAGTAAGGAATTGTCAAGTAACAGACCAGTGTGAAACCTCACAAACTACTTCAATGCTGTAGGGGCCAGTAACAGAGCCTGCTTATTTTCCAGTCCCAGACACATCGCCACATGGATGGACAGGGCTGATAACTGCTGCTCACACTCTTTCCTCTATCCAGTTCTGCCCCGTTTCTCTTTCAGAGGTGCTGATTCTTGCTGCTACCTATCCAAGGGGTCAGTCTTATTACCTGAGCTACACAAAACCTGCCAGGGAAGCTCATTGGTCACAGTGAGTGATCGAGAGCAGAAACTGGAGCTGCATTTCCCTCTTTATGACCTATGGGTCAACTATAACCAATCCAATTGCCCCAGCAGACACAGAAACCTGTACAGGTATAAACTACCTCACCAATCACCAGGCTGGAGGGTGGGTGTGTACAGAAGACCGGTTACATACCACTTAAACACGTGCTAGTACCCTGAGGTGTGCAGAACACCTGTACAAGTATATACCACCTCCGCCGGTCCCACTGTCTGTGGCATTGCGGGGGATGTGCTTGCAGAGTATGACTGTTCCTGTACCAGGTTGCAGCCCCCACAAACTAACCTCAGCACCAGGCAGACTTCTTCAGTCAGAGGTAAAGATAAATTATGTAGATCCCAAGATTCCGAGCACTAAGGCATCATTTGCAAGAAAGTCAATTGTACATTGTTTAACTAGTGCTTGTTCTCAGAAAACTGTTTCATCAATTAACACCAGATAGGTTAACATTGTAGAATGAGAGTATCCGGCTTGGGATCTAGGATTAGATCGGGAGTTGTATGTCTGGAATTAGGGTTCAAACCAAGGGTTGACAGTCTGCAGTCTGGATTCACACCAGGAGTTACCTCTCCCCAATCCGGATTCACACCAGGAGTTACCTCTCCCCAATCCGGATTCACACCAAGAGTTATCTCTCCGCAGTCCGGATTCACAACGGGAGTTACCTCTCCCCAATCCAGATTCACACCGGGAGTTACCTCTCCCCGATCCGGATTCACACCAGGAGTTATCTCTCCGCAGTCCGGATTCACACCGGGAGTTACCTCTCCCCAATCCGGATTCACACAGGAGTTACCTCTCCACAGTCCGGATTCACACCAGGAGTTATCTCTCCGCAGTCCGGATTCACACTGGGAGTTATCTCTGCCCAATCCGGATTCACACCGGGAGATATCTCTCTGCAGTCCAGGTTCACACCTGGAGTTACCTCTCCCCAATCCGGATTCACACCGGGAGTTATCTCTCCCTAATCCAGATTCACACCGGGAGTTACCTCTGCCCAATCCGGATTCACACCGGGAGATATCTCTCTGCAGTCCAGGTTCACACCTGGAGTTACCTCTCCCCAATCTGGATTAACACCGGGAGTTATCTCCTCGCAATCCAGGTTCACACCGGGAGTTATCTCTCACCAATCCGGATTCACACCGGGAATTATTTCTCACCAATCCGGATTCACATAGGGAGTTATCTCTCCCCAATCCCGATTCTCACCAGGAGTTATCTCACCGCAGTCTATCTTTCTGCAGTCCAGATTGAGACCGGGAGTTATCTCTCCCCAATCTGCATCCACACCGAGATTTATCTCTCCCCAATCCAGATTCACACCAGGAGTTATCTCTCCCTAATCCAGATTCACACCGGGAATTATCTCTCACCAATCTGGATTCACATAGGAAGTTCTCTCTCCCCAGTCCAGGTTCACACCGGGCGTAATCTCTGCGCAGTCCGGCTTCTCACCGGGAGGTACCCCTCTGTAATCCGGATCCCCATGGGAGTTATCTCTCTGTAGTCTGGATTCACACCGAGAGTTACCTCTCCCCAATCCGGATTCACACCGGGAGTTATCTCTCTGTAGTCCGGGTTCACACTGGGAGTTACCTCTCTGTAATCCGGATTCACACCGGGAATTCTCTCTCCCCAGTCCGGGTTCACACCAGGAGATACCTCTCCCCAATCCGGACTCACACCGGGAGTTGCTTCTCCCCAATCCGGATTCACATCAGGTGTTACTTTTTCCCAATCTGGATTCACACCAGGAGTTATCTCTCTGTAGTCCGGATTCACGCCAGGAGTTGACTCTCCCCAGTCCAGCTTCACCCCAGGAGTTACCTCTCCACAGTCCGGGTTCACACCGGGAGTTCCCTCTCCCCAGTCCGGGTTCACACCGGGAGTTCCCTCTCCCCAGTCCGGGTTCACACCGGGAGTTCCCTCTCCCCAGTCCGGGTTCACACCGGGAGTTCCCTCTCCCCAGTCCGGGTTCACACCGGGAGTTCCCTCTCCCCAGTCCGAGTTCACACCGGGAGTTATCTCTCCCCAGCCCAAGTTCATACCGGGAGTTACCTCTCTGTAATCCGGATTCACACCGGGAATTACCTCTCCCCAGTCCGGATTCACACCGGGAGCTGCCTCTCCCCAGTCTGGGTTCACACCAGGAGTTATCTCTCCCTAGTCGGATTCACACCGGAATTAACTCTCCCCAATCCGGATTCACACCAGGAGTTACCTCTCCACAGTTTGGTTCACACCGGGAGTTACCTCTCCCCAGTCCGGATTCACACCGGGAGCTATCTTTCCCTAGTTCTGGTTCACACCGGGAGTTGCCTCTCCCCAGTCCGGGTTCACACCGGGAGTTGCCTCTCTGTAATCCGGGTTCACACCGGGAGTTGCCTCTCCCCAGTCCGGGTTCACACCGGGAGTTGCCTCTCTGTAATCCGGGTTCACACCGGGAGTTGCCTCTCTCCAGTCCGGGTTCACACCGGGAGTTGCCTCTCCCCAGTCCGGGTTCACACCGGGAGTTGTGTGTCTGGAGGGCTGTAGCTGTGTGCTGAAGGGAGGCTGTAGCTGTGTCTGACGCCGGCTGATTGACAGTCAGGCAGACAGACCCCGGGCGGCTGCCGCTGGGACTGACCGAGCGCCAGACACAGAGTCCGAGCCCCAGCCCCAGCCCCAGCCCCGGTCCAGCTGCAGCTCCAGCTCCCTCTGCCTCTGCCTCTGCCTCTCTCACTCCTACCCCGGCTGGTCATGGCTCCGGGCCCCGCACTCTTCACCGTCTTGTATCTGGCGCTTTGCAGAATCGGTGCAGCTCGGCAGGAAATGCAAGGTAACGGGGTGAGGGTGTGGGGGGGGATGTGGGGGTGTTGGGGGGGTGTAGGGGGGGTGGGGGTGGGTATGGGGGGGGTTGGGGGGGTGTAGGGGTGTTGGGGGGGTGTAGGGGGGTGGGTGAGGGGGTGAGGGTGTGGGGGGGGGTGTAGGGGGGTTGGGGGGGGTGGGTGAGGGTGTAGGGGGTGTGGGGGGGATGTGGGGGCTGGCTGAGGGTGTGGGGGGGTGGTGGGTGAGGGTGTAGGGGGGGGGGGTGTTGGGGGGGGGAACAGGCGCGGATCCTGGAGTCTGGGCTGGAGTCTCTCTGGAAAAGTTTGAGTGGGAGGGAGGGAGGGAGGGAGGGAGGGGGCGGAAAATCTATGTCCCAGTGTCTTGACTCGGGCAATTCTGTAAGTGAAACTATTCCAGGCATCTGAGACCGAACGGAGGGAAAGTGTAGGAGAGAGGGGACAACTGGAACAAAGTTAGGGGCAGGAAGAGGGAGAGGGGGGGATTGGATGAGTAATTTTCAGTCCGAGACATGGAAAGTCTCCTCTGCCCCGTTTCAGCATCACCCTGGACCCCGGGGACCCGAAAACCCTCGGCACCCCACCACGGCACTTGGGTCCCGGGGCTGATTTTGCGAGTGTTGACACAGTCCGAAGCTGTATTGATGTAGCACCTTCAACACTCAAGCGGTCCGAGCTGATTCAGGAAAGGAAGCGGATCGGGAAGATAGAGAGAGACTATTCCAATTGGCCGGAGAGTCTGGGATTGGAAGGGGAAGGGGTGGGGGTGGGGGGTAGAGGGATGGGAGTAGAGGGATGGGGTGGGGGGGTAGAGGGGTGGGAGTAGAGGGATGGGGTGGGGGGTAGAGGGGTGGGAGTAGAGGGATGGGGTGGGGGGGTAGAGGGGTGGGAGTAGAGGGATGGGGTGGGGGGGTAGAGGGGTGGGAGTAGAGGGATGGGGTGGGGGGGTAGAGGGGTGGGAGTAGAGGGATGGGGTGGGGGGGTACAGGGGTGGGAGTAGAGGGATGGGGTGGGGGGTAGAGGGGTGGGAGTAGAGGGATGGGGTGGGGGGGTACAGGGGTGGGAGTAGAGGGATGGGGTGGGGGGTAGAGGGGTGGGAGTAGAGGGATGGGGTGGGGGGGTACAGGGGTGGGAGTAGAGGGATGGGGTGGGGGGTAGAGGGGTGGGAGTAGAGGGATGGGGTGGGGGGTAGAGGGGTGGGAGTAGAGGGATGGGGTGGGGGGTAGAGGGGTGGGAGTAGAGGGATGGGGTGGGGGGGTACAGGGGTGGGAGTAGAGGGATGGGGTGGGGGGTAGAGGGGTGGGAGTAGAGGGATGTGGTGGGGGTAGAGGGGTGGGAGTAGAGGGATGGGGTGGGGGTAGAGGGGTGGGAGTAGAGGGATGGGGGGATAGAGGGGTGGGAGTAGAGGGATGGGGGGGTAGAGGGGTGGGAGTAGAGGGATGGGGGGGGTAGAGGGGTGGGAGTAGAGGGATGGGATGGGGTTAGAGGGGTGAGGGGGTGGAGGGCATTCCGTTAAAATCAGCGCCAGACCTGTCCAGTGTGGTCAGGAAGCGCCTGGACACACAGGAGGTGGCAGTGGTTTGGCACTCACACCTGTAAATGGCAGTCCATGCTAACTTTTAAAATTACGTTTTTAAATCTGTCATTTTTCGATTTTTGTTAACGAATTTTGTGGCGTTTGCAGTCAGCCGTTAACTCTGTGAATGGCAGAGCAGGCTAGAGGGGGAAGGCCACCACCTCCTGTTCCTTAGGCCCGAATTCCTAATCCAGGGACCTGAAACCCTGGCTGATTCATGGCCTGTCAGATATCTCCCTGCCTCCTCCACCAGCCATTCCTATCCATTTTATTTTATTCATTCATGGGATGTGGGTGTCCCTGGCCGGGCCAGCATTTATTGCCCATCCCTAATTGCCCCCTTGAGAAGGTGGTGGGTGAGCTGACTTCTTGAACCGCTGCAGTCCATGTGGTGTAGGTACACCCACCGTGCTGTTAGGGAGGGAGTTCCAGGATTTTGACCCAGCGACAGTGACGGACCGGCCGATATATTTCCAAGTCAGGATGGTGAGTGACTTGGAGGGGAACTTCCAGGTGGTGGTGTTCCCCATGTGTCTGCTGCCCTGGTCCTTTTCAGCAGTAGAAGTCGTGTGTTGGGAAGGTCCTGTCGAAGGAGCCTTGGTGAGTTGTTGCAGTGCATCTTGTGGATGGTGCACACTGCTGCCCCTGTGTGGTGGTGGTGGAGGGAGTGAACATTGAAGGTGATGAATGGGGTGTCGATCAAACTGATATAATGAGGTAAGCACTCCAGACAATATGTGTGCACATCCGCTTTCTGTATTTGTTGGAATTCCAATGCTAACCTCAGCTCTTGTGCATCACTTCCTGGTGAATAACCTCAGCTGTTTTCCCCGATAAAGTCAGGAGTCAGGGGTTGGGCACTGGGAGCTGCTGTGTTCACCTCAGTCAGTGCCTGTCCTTTAATTACCATTTATCCTGTCTACGCTTCCATAACTTTCTGTTCTTACTTCAGGTTTCCAGTCGTTGGTTCTCTCTCTGCCTTTGACCTCAGCTTCTCTTTCTGTCCCAGCAGTGATTGATTTCGGATCGGTGCACAATGTGAAACAGGAGGCCACAATCGTGGAGAAACTGGCCACAGAGATTCTGACAGTGAACGAAGTCTTTGTCGTGTCGGTGTTCAGGCTGCCACCCAAACAGGGCGGCACTCTGCTGGGTTTCTACGCTAAGAGAGACAACACGAGATACCTGGAGGTGACTGTGATGGGAAGAATCAACAGAGGTACGAGACAGGCAGCAGGAAAGCAGTCGGCAGCTTGTTGGAGGTTATCGTGTGAAAGGGGCTAGCACCACATTAAGAAGTGGGGAGAGGATGAAGAGGGGAAAGGGGGGGTGGCGAGGAGGTAAATAGCTCAGAGGAGGAGCTGGTGAGGAGAGGGAAGGGAGGGATATGGAAAGGACACAGAATAGCTGACTAAGGTGTTGATTGTCACTTTTCCACAGTCCTTCTTCGCTACCTGAGGGAAGATGGCAAAACCCAGTCCGTGAACTTACAGAACGCAAACCTGTCGGATGGGAAACCTCATTCCATCATCCTGAGGATCAGCGGGCTGCAGTGGGACCTGATCACTGTGGAACTGTACATTGACTGCAGACAGGTGGATTCCAGTGTGGGGCTGCCTGCCTTGGCCAACATTCCCCCGGGAGAGGCAGAGATGGTCGATGTACGCACTGGTCACAGGGCATATGCACGGACACAGGTGAGCTCAGCCTACAGGGCAAATGGACAGTGAGCAGTTACTGTGTGGATCTTCACTCTCACCGCACCCTATTGGGAGGCAATTTGATATTTCCCATTCCCTGTGAACAAACACACCATCGAATACTCTGACACGTGCAGCAGCTGAAAGAGGGAGAGCGAGGAGATGGTGGGGGTGGTGGGGAGCTGGATGAAGAGATAATGAATGGGGTGGAATTAGTGGAAGAATTGAACACTAGGGAGAGGCGATTGAATCCAAGGGTGTCTTTACCTGCCTCCGTATTTGTGAACCTTGAGTCACTTATCACGTAACTTGGCCTTACTGGTTATATTGCACAATGATTTTAATAAATGCACTAGATCACGACTTGGGGATAAAGATTTATTATATAGTAAATGGATAAGTGAACAAATGCAATGGCATTTGAGTTCACTGTGTGCTGTTTAGAAGTGTAGAATGATAAAGCAGAAAAAGAGGCCATTCAGCCCATCATTGCCTGCAACTGCTATCACCATGTAGTGGGCATATGATGACCGGGATTTTTTGCTCCAGCAGAATCTTGGCCCTGAACTGATTGAGCAGGAGCAGCCTTCTTCCCTGCACGCCCAACTCCAATTCTGGCTGATTCTCAGGGGGTCAGGCTCCAAGGAGCTGATTCACTCAATCTCAGGACCCTCAACCCAATTATCTATCGTTCATAATGTCAGAACCCTACACCCCATTATCCACCGCTCCCACTTTCAGGACCCTAACATCCCGTTGTTTGTCACTTCCAATTTCAGGACCCCACACCCCATTACCCACCATTCAAAATCTCATGGCCTTAGCCCCTCTATCAATCACTCCCGATTTCATACACTCTTAGATCACTGAGGATGACTATGTCAATACCTAGCTGTTGGAGCTCATGGACTTCTCTTGCTATTGTCTCTCAGGTTGTTCTGAATTATCCATGAATAACCAGATATTCTTTTTGGTTTTGTGAGTTAACCGTTAATGGGTGATCTTGCTGGATGTGATTTTCCAACTGGGCTTGGAATGAGGCAGGCTATTTTTAGGGCACTTTTTCGAGCCCCTTTCCCTAGTGGGGTGAGCAGAGATAATCCTGAAGAGAGCTCATCAGGTACAGCTACAAACACTGAATCTCACCTTCTGCCTCGATTAGTTGGTAATTGTCACCTCTGCGTCAGGTTGTGACTAGAAGCTCCCAGATATCACAATCTGCCCCATTGCAACTGGCTGATTGTCAAATGGCTTGAGGAAATTTGCCATCCATAGAACTGGCTGTGCATGATGTCTTTTAGAGTGGGAAGCCTGTTCCACAGCAGGTCCCACACTGTCTTTGCTGGTACTTAAAGGACTTTGTTGTGGTAGGAGTTGTTGAATGGACTATGAGAGCTTGGAACACTGGAGAGACCAAAGTCCTGTACCAACCCACACCAAATGTATCAAATCCAATGCCTTCAATTGAGATTCACAGTGGTACTGGAAAATGCTTCCATATCTTGTAAGCTATTTACCCCTAAAAGGTGACATTGATGGAGGTGTACCACCAAATCTAAAGCTCTATGCAGCCAAGGGCATGAGTCTAGACAGTTGTGTTGGCTGCTTGGTGCCAGGGTTCAGGACATCTGCTTGGAGTTGGACGGGGACCTGCAATGGGAGGGGGAGGACCCTGTTGTGGTCCACGTGGTCACCAATGGCATAGATGGGACTGAGATAGAGGTTCTTCATAGGGATTACTAGCAACTAGGGGCTAATTTATAAAACAGCACCTCTCTGGATTATTCCCTGAGCCACAAGCAAATTGGCCCAAGATAAATAAGATTAGAGATGAATGCATGGCTGAAAGATTGGTGTGGGAGAAATGGGTTTCAGTTCATGGGGCACTGGCACTAGTACTGGGGAGAGTGGGAGCTGTACCACTGGAGCAGACTTCACCTGAACCATGCTGGGACCAGTGTTTTGGTGGGTCATGTAACTAGGGCAGTGGAGAGGGCTTCAAACTAAATAGTGGGTGAAAGGGATCATGTGAGAGGAGATGTAG
The DNA here is from genome assembly GCA_026770705.1 of Isurus oxyrinchus. Classification (NCBI taxonomy): domain Eukaryota; kingdom Metazoa; phylum Chordata; class Chondrichthyes; order Lamniformes; family Lamnidae; genus Isurus; species Isurus oxyrinchus. The sequence continues at coordinate 548,991 of JANJGN010000269.1, read as the reverse complement.
TAAATCAAAGGGAAACAACGAGGTAATAGAGCAGGGTAGTGACTTGAGTAATGTTAACCAGAGTGTAGCAGGAAGGGACATAGTACAAACTTAAGAGTATACCAGCAGATAAGGTCAGAGAGTGCAAAAAGGCAGAGTTAAAGGCTCTGTATCTGAATGCACGCAGCATTGGTAACAAAATGGATGAATTGTTAGCACAGATAGAAATAAATATGTATGACTGATTGTTAACAGTATGTTAATGATATTGTTTATATTGTTAAGGTACACAGGCAAAGGGCATTGTTTAAGTCACATATAAATAGGGGACAGCTGGGGCACTGGCTGTGAGAGGAGTCTGATTTACCATCATTGTCCTGTGAAGCTGAACCTTATGACCAATGGAAGAATGAAGTGGGTATGTGGAGACAGGTTATATCCTTACCAAAGAAAACGCAAGCTCTGGACTTGGCTCTTTCACTTCCCACCAGAAGCAGGATCAGCTGCAAAGTATTTTCAGAGCTAGAAGCTCATCCATTGGAGACTGAGGAAGCTTTGGATAAACTCTGAAAACTTATGACCATTTATAAGGGAGATGACCTCTTAAATGCATATGAGGAATAGTCAGACTTTGATGAATCTAGAAGGATGGACAGTTATTCCATTGAAGAATATCTTGTGGAATTTAGCAGGTTACGTACATGATTGCAGTCATTCAATTTCAAGATCCCTCATTCAGTGCCTGCTTTCAAAGTGTTGGATGGTGCTGAAGTATTGAACATGGAGAGGCTCCTGGTCTTGGCTGGAGTTAGATTCTCAGAGAGACATATGCTGCTGGAACAGATGTATGAAGCTTTAAAAAAATGTGGGGGAAACATTCATTTCCGACCACTTTCATGGCACCAATGGGCCATTCAGTGGAAATACAGAAGATGGGGGATTCAATGTGGGCAGCATTGTGAGAGTGGTTAGATATGGGACACAAGCATCAATATGAAAGAAGGACCACAAACAAAAGAAATGAGGATAGAGACGCTTTTGGTAGCTGGAACAGACGACAGGAGTTGGGTATCTCTGATAGGAGATGAACTCAAGAAGAAACAAGGAATGGTCAGTGGGTGTCTCAGGTGTTGTGTGAAATAATGAATTGTCCGAAACGGAATAACGCCTGGAGTTTTTGAAATGACACATGGCGAGGCAGATTCAGAAAGGGAAGATGACGATACTGATCAGTCAGAAGGAATTGAATTGGTCACCAGAGGCTTTAGACCAGTAATGGGAGTTCTAGTTGCAGACTCATTCAGTTGGGCTGTGGGAGACAGTGGGTGCGCGTCCACAGAATACGGAATGGATTTGTTAAAGTGTTAGCTGGATTCTCAAAATAGTAAAGACTGAAATGTGGAAGTTCCACTTACTTCAGGTTCTGGGATGATAACATGTTAAAGTCACTAAAGAGAGTGGTGATTCAGTGTAAAGTAACTGGGGTAAACCATTTTATCATTATAAATGTAGTATCCAGTGAAATACCTTTACTGTTGAGTAAACTGTCTATGAAAAAGACTCAAATGAAATTAGTTATGGAACACAATAAGGCAATTGTGTTAGGGAAATGTGTAGATTTACAGCTTACACAAGCGGAACATTATTGTATCCCCTTAACAAGGTCCAACGTTTCTAATCACCATGTTAAAGAAGGGTTGATGACATTAGAGGTTAGGAGTTTAAAGGAAAAAGCCAAATGGTTTTAAAACTACATCAGCAGTTTTCCTATCCATCTTGTCAGGTTAAAAATCCTACAGGAGGATACAGGAGCAATGGATAATGAATATATGAAACTTATAGAGATCAGTCAGAAATGCAACATATGTACAAAAAATAAGAGGACACTGTCACAGCCAATAGGAAGTCTCCCATTAGCAAGAGTCTTGAAAGTGTGGGATAAGGTCCACAGCATTACAGATGCCAGTCTTCAGCCTATTCGATTCACTCCATGTGATATCTAGAAATGGCTGAAGGCACTGGATACTGCAAAGGCTATGGGCCCTGACAATATTCCAGCAATAGTACTGAAGACTTGTGCTCCAGAACTTGCCGCGCCCCTAGCCAAGCTGTTCCAGTACAGCTACAACACTGGCATCTACCCGGCTATGTGGAAAATTGCCCAGGTATGTCCTGTACACAAAAAGCAGGACAAATCCAACCCGGCCAATTACCGCCCTATCAGTCTACTCTCCATATCAGTAAAGTAATGGAAGGGATCATCAACAGTGCTATCAAACAGCACTTGCTTAGCAATAACCTGCTCACTGGCACCCAGTTTGGGTTCCGTCAGGGCCACTTGGCTCCTGACATCATTATAACCTGGGTTCAAACATGGACAAAAGAGCTGAACTCCCGAGGTGAGGTGAGAATTACTGCCCTTAACATCAAGGCCGCATATAATGGAGTGTGGCATCAAGGAGCCCGAGCAAAACTGGAGTCAATGGGAATCAGGGGGAAAACTCTCTGCTGGTTGCAGTCATACCCAGCACAAGCACCTCTCTTCATAAAACAGTCTGACAACTGGTGAATTACATCCACCCACTTTATTTTGGAAATCTCTCGTCTTTCCAACATTTCCTTAATGCTACCAAGCATGGTTGTGGTTGTTGGGGGGTCAGTCATCTTAGCTCCAGGACATCACTGCAGGAGTTCCTCAGGGTAGTGTCCTTGGCCCAACCATCTTCAGCTGCTTCATCAATGACCTTCCTTCCATCATAAGGTCAGAAGTGGGGATGTTCACTGATGATTGCACAATGTTCAGCACCATTCGTGATATCAGGTACTGAAGCAGTCCATGTCCAAATGCAGCAAGACCTGGACAATATCCAGGCTTGGGCTGATAAGTGGCAAGTAACATTCATGTCACACAAGTGTCAGGCAATGACCATCTCCAGCAAGAAACTAACCATCACCCCTTGACATTCACTGGCATTACCATCACTAAATCCCCCATTATTAACATCCAGATTGACCAGACACTGAACAGGACTGTAGCTACAAGAGCAGGTCAGAGGCTAGTTTTGAAATATTGGAACTGAGTACTGTGATGAGACATGCTACAGTTGAAGAAGTTCTGAGAGCAAATGAAACATGGAAGAAATTAAATTTAGGGAAATGCACACTCAGGTTTCCAGCTTTGGGTGATCCAGAAGATATGAGGTTAGTCCTTTTCAGTGATGCTTCACATGTCAATCTTCCAGATGGATATTCTATGACAGGGTTTCTCATTTTCTTGGTGGGAAAGAGCAATAAATGTTGTCCAGTGGCCTGGGGAGCAAAGAAAATAAAAAGGGTAGTTAAAAGCACCTTAGCTGCAGAAACACTGACATTAGTAGAAGCAAGAGGTCTGGGGGTGTACTTATCTAAAACACTGAAGAAAAGCCTATACAACGGGCGATCTGAGAAACCTTTGCTCCTAGAATGTTATGTGGATAACCACTCTCTTTAGGGTGCTATTCATTCAGCCAAGGGGGTCACAGAAAAAAGACCAAAGATAGCATTGCTTGGTAGCATTAAGGAAATGTTGGAAAGACGAGAGATTTCCAAAATAAAGTGGCTGGATGTAATTCACCAGTTGTCAGACTGTTTTATGAAGAGAGGTGCTTGTTCCAAGAAACGATTAGTTGTATGGAAGAGGTTGTGTTGTAATGAAGAGATAGAAAACCAATATTTTCTTTGATTGGTAAAGAAGAAAAAAAAATTTTGTTTAAAGGAGGAATATGGGATATATTAATGGTCGGGACATATAATGTGAGACATAGGAGATGGAAAAATACATGTAATTTTGTTCCTTTTTGATTAATTTGAAAGATTGTTCAATGTGAACGAAAACAGGGCTTTCTGTCAATGTCATAATTTAACATTGTGAAGGTTTAGATGTAATTACATAGTTAAACAGGTGATGGGTATCTGTCCACCTATAAATAGGGTTAGCTGGGACACTGAGGAGTCGGACTGGTTGACTGGACTAAGTTAATAAACCATCTCCAGCAAAGAAAGCAGCCATGTCATCATTTTCACTGGATCCACACTGGTTGGTGAAGCTAACAGGTGATAGATAAAGCAGAGGAAGAGTTTAAGATTGGAATTCAGGCTTTGGGGGCCTTTAAATATATAGGGTTAGACATTAAGTGGAGGAAGTAGATTGGACGAATCAGATTGGTGAAGGTGGCCTGGAAAATTAGTTCAAAGAGTTTATTTGGGACAATTTCTTGGAGCAGTACTTTCTAGAGCCAACTAGGAAGCAGGTTATTCTGGATATGACAGTGAGCAATGAGACAATATAATCAATAACCTCATGGTAAAGGAGCCTTTAGGCAACAGCGATCATAACATGATATTCTTTCATGTTCAGCTTGAAGGGGGGAAGTGTGGGTCTAAGACTAGGTAATTCTATAGGTATGAAAGCAAATCTAGCTGAAGGGAACTGGGAAACTAGGTTAAAAGGTAGGACAGTAGAGATGTAGTGGCAAATTTTTAAGGAGATGTTTAATAACTTTCAACAAAGAATGACTAAAAAAAAAGAGAGAGAAAGAAGAGTATGAGAGAAAGCTAGCCAGTAATGTAGAAACTCTTACTATCTGTTTTTATGATTAAATAGGAAAAGAATAACTAAAGCTAGTGTTGGTCCTCCATAGAGAGAGAGCCTGGGGAGTTGATAATGGAAAACAAGGAAATGACAGAGGCATTGAACACGTTTTGTGTGTCTGTCTTCACTGGAGACTTAGAAAACTTCCCAATGATACTTGAAAATCAAAAGGTGAGGAGGAGGGAGGAACCTAAAACAATCACCATTACCAGGGAAAAGGTGTCAGGAAAACGATTAGATCTAAAAGCTGACAAGTCCCCAGGACCAGATGGCCTGCATCCTAGGGTCTTAAAAGAAGTGGTTGCAGAGATAGTAGATGCATTGGTTACAATCTTCCAAAATTCCTTAGATTCTGGAAGGGTCCCAGTGGATTGGAAAATAGCTAATGTAACATCTTTACTCAAGAAAGGAAGGAGACAAAAAGCAGGAAATTAGAGGCTAGTTATCCTAACATCTGCCATAGGGAAATTGCTAGAATCCATTATTAAGGAGATTATAGCAGCATATTTAGAATGTCAGAATTTGACCAGGCAGACTCAGCGTGAGCTTCTGAAAGAGAAATTGTGTTTAACTAATTTATTAGAGCTTTTTAAGGAAGTAACAAGCAAAGTGAATAAAGGGGAACCTGTAGATGTGGTGTACTTGGATTTCCAGAAGGCATTTGATAAGGTTACCAACAAAGGCTACCGACATAAGGTAAGAGCACAGGGTATAAGGATAATATATTAGCACAGATAAAGGATTGGTTAGCTAACAGGAAGCAGAGAGTAGGGAGAAATGGGTCTTTTTCCAGTAGGCAAGCTGTAAGTAGTGGAACGGCACAGTGATCAGTGCTGGTGCCTCAGTGATTTACAATCTACATCAATGAGTTGGATGAAGGGACCGAATGTATGGTGATGACACCAAGGTCGGTAAGAAAGTAAATTGTCGAGAGGAGGTACAGGGTCTGTAAGGGGATATAAACCGGTAAGTGGGTGGGCAGAAATTTGGCAGATGGAGTATAATGTGGGAAAGTGTGAACTTATTCACTTTGGCAGGAAGAATAGAAAAGCAGTTTACTATTTAACCGGAGAGAGATTGCAGAACTCAGTGGTACAGAGGGACCTGGGCATGCTGGCGCATGTATCACAAAACGCTAGTATGCAGGTACAGCAAGTGATCAGGAAGGCAAATTGAATGCTGGCATTTATTGCAAGGGGAATAGAATATAAACGTCGGGAAGTTTTACTGCAGCTGTACAGGGCCTTAGTGAGACCACATCTGGAATACTGTGTACAGTTTTGGTCTCCTTATTTGAAATAAGATATAATTGTGTTAGAAGCAGTACAGCGTGGAGCAGGTTCACTTGATTCATTCCTGGGATGAGGGACTTATAAAGAAATGTTGAACAGGCTGGGCCTGCACCCACTGGAGTTCAGAAGAATGAAACGATCCAATTGAAACATATAAGATCCTGGAGGGTCTGGATAGGAGGAAGTTTCCACTTGTGGAAGTGAGTAGAACCAGGGGACACTGTTTAAAAAGAACAGGTCTACCTTTTAAGATGGAGGTGAGGAGAAATGTTTTCTCAGAGGGTTGTTACTACGTGGAATTCTCTTCCAGAGAGAGCAGTGGAGCATGGGGCATGGAATTTATCCAAAGCCGAGTCAAAGAGAGTTTTGATGGACAAGGGAGTCAAGGGTTATGGGGAGCAGACAGGAAAGTAGAGTTGAGACCACAACCAGATCAGCCGTGGTCTTACTGAATGGTGGAGCAGGCTCAGAGGACTGAATGACCATCTCCTGCTACATGTCCTATGTGCCCATGTTCTTAGCTCAGCCTATGGTCAGTTATGTACTCGAGCTTTCAAAAATCATGATAGCAGATGTGACATCGAACTGTCCATCGGGCAGTGGGTTTCCCCAAGCTTCTGTCTGGTGCTTTAGCTCGGACAACACCGTATCAAGGTCCTAGGACAGTGTCATCACTGCTCTCTTAAAAGGATCTTGCAGATCAAATTGGAGGGCTAAAGAATAAATGTGAGTGTCCTGCGAGACCCTGATATAGAGCTACGCCAGGGAGTCCGCTCACTCAGAGCATTTCCAAGACAATCTCCAAACCTCGCTGAAGGTCAGCTCCATTCCCATCAACACATGGGAAACAGGTGCCCAGTTGTCACTAAAACAGCGATTCATCATCAAAAAATGATGTCAAGACCTCCCAATCCACCAGAACAGGCACTGAGAGAGAGAGGAAGAGAGGGCACTAATCCCCCAGCACCTTTATCGGCCAATAGCCGATGCCCTCGTTGTGGGAGAGCCGGCAGGGCTAGGATAGTGAAATAGGCCATTTGTGAACCCACAGGATGAATTATCCTTACCAAGTGACAGAGACAGTCTCATCTCAGGATCTTACACTCCATTATCCATTACTCTTCACTGCAGGAACCTACACTCCGTTATCCATCATTCAGCAGTTTGCACGATTATTGTGCAGGGGTTGACAGTTGTTTTGATTTAAAGGTTTCTTTTATTCATTACATGAAAATAAGTAAAATGATTAAACCTTTTGCTATACTCAGGGTTCATTGGAGGAGTTGAAGTTGTTCCTTGGAGGGACAGTGGCCCGAGTTGGTGCATTGCAGGAGTGTCCATTCCAGGGTGATGATGCTCTAAGGAACGCAGGTATGATTTGAATAAAGCTGGACTATTTCCCCCTGACCCCCAGACTCACAACAAGGTACTTACAGTGACTGGGGAATCGGGCAGTTGATATTCCAAGGAGTCACAACCTCTGTTAGATGTTTATCTATCATTTAACCTCCCTCAGGCATTTCCTCAAATCTCCCTTTCTTTCCGAGGATGAATGGCGCATTGCCAACTCTGTTTCTTGTGCAGTGGGAGTCCTGTACCCAATGTCTGTGTCCAGTGCCCAATGCTTGTCTCTGGTGTCCAGTCCCCGAGTGTCCGGTCTCCCCTCCCTCTCTCCAGTGTCCACTTGTTGTGCTCAGGGTCTGTGTCCTGAGCTCAGATTCCAATATTTGCTTCTCATGCCTGTGTCCAGTCTTTAACTCCGATGGCCAGTTCGTGTGTCCAGTGTTGTGCCTGCTAAGTCCAGGGTTCAATGCCTGCTGTTGAGTGTTGACTGTGTTCAGTCTTTATCTCCAGGCTCCTGAGTGCCATGTCCAGCTGGCTGCATCAGCTCTCATTCCAAGTGCTTACCTTGAGCTCCTTGATGCCGATTTAATGAATTATTTTGTCTTTTTTCAGTGAATGGTGCAAATTCGGTTCTGGGTAAGTGTGTTTTTTTAACGCCTGCATGTTATGTCGCTGAATGACACTGCTATGGGCCCTGTGGATTGCATGGGGTGCTGGGATCATTTTTACTGAGAAAAATCCTTAACTCAGAACTTATTTACAAATGTATGTTTGTGTTTCCTGTAAATATTAATTCCGATCAGTACTGAGCCCGAGAGAACAGTAAGAGATGTGTCCATCTCCGACTATCGGTGAGCCTAACAGAAGGAGGACTTCAACTGACCTCAGTATCCCTGCATTGAGGAAGGGAAACACATCTGGGGTTCCTGATCCTGATCACTGTCCAGTGATCCCTGAGTCAGAGAGGGAGGGGAAATCAGCCAGGGTTCCTGATCCTGATCACTGTCCACTGACCCCTGAGTCAGAGAGGGAGGGGAAATCAGCCAGGGTTCCTGCTCCTGATCACTGTCCACTGACCCCTGGGTTAGAGAGAGAGAGAGAGGGGAAATCAGCCAGGGTTCCTGCTCCTGATCACTGTCCACTGACCCCTGGGTTAGAGAGAGAGGGGAAATCAGCCAGGGTTCCTGCTCCTGATCACTGTCCAGTGACCCCTGGGTTAGAGAGAGGGGAAATCAGCCAGGGTTCCTGCTCCTGATCACTGTCCAGTGACCCTGGGTTAGAGAGAGAGGGGAAATCAGCCAGGGTTCCTGCTCCTGATCACTGTCCAGTAATCCCTGGGTTAGAGAGAGAGAGAGGGGAAATCAGCCAGGGTTCCTGCTCCTGATCACTGTCCAGTGATCCCTGGGTTAGAGAGAGAGGGGAAATCAGCCAGGGTTCCTGCTTCTGATCACTGTCCAGTGATCCCTGGGTTAGAGAGAGAGGGGAAATCAGCCAAGGTTCCTGCTCCTGATCACTGTCCAGTGACCCCTGGGTTAGAGAGAGAGGGGAAATCAGCCAAGATCACAGCTCCCGATCACTGTCCAGTGATCCCTGGGTTAGAGAGAGAGAGGAAATCAGCCAGGGTTCCTGCTCCTGATCACTGTCCAGTGAGACCTGGGTTAGAGAGAGAGGGGAAATCAGCCAGGGTTCCTGCTCCTGATCACTGTCCAGTGACCCCTGGGTTAGAGAGAGAGAGAGGAAATCAGCCAGGGTTCCTGCTCCTGATCACTGTCCAGTGACCCCTGGGTTAGAGAGAGGGGAGAAATCAGCCAGGGTTCCTGTTCCTGATCACTGTCCAGTGACCCCTGGGTTAGAGAGAGAGGGGAAATCAGCCAGGGTTCCTGCTCTTGATCACTGTCCAGTGACCCCTGGGTTAGAGAGAGGGGAAAACAGCCAGGGTTCCTGCTCCTGATCACTGTCCACTGACCCCTGGGTTAGAGAGAGAGAGAGGAAATCAGCCAGGGTTCCTGCTCCTGATCACTGTCCACTGACCCCTGGGTTAGAGAGAGAGAGAGGAAATCAGCCAGGGTTCCTGCTCCTGATCACTGTCCAGTGATCCCTGGGTTAGAGAGAGAGAGGAAATCAGCCAGGGTTCCTGCTCCTGATCACTGTCCAGTGATCCCTGGGTTAGAGAGAGAGGGGAAATCAGCCAGGGTTCCTGCTCCTGATCACTGTCCAGTGAGACCTGGGTTAGAGAGAGGGGAAAACAGCCAGGGTTCCTGCTCCTGATCACTGACCACTGACCCCTGGGTTAGAGAGAGAGGGGAAATCAGCCAGGGTTCCTGCTCCTGATCACTGTCCAGTGACCCCTGGGTTAGAGAGAGAGAGAGGAAATCAGCCAGGGTTCCTGCTCCTGATCGCTGTCCAGTGACCCCTGGGTTAGAGAGAGAGAGGAAATCAGCCAGGGTTCCTGTTCCTGATCACTGTCCAGTGACCCCTGGGTTAGAGAGAGAGGGGAAATCAGCCAGGGTTCCTGTTCTTGATCACTGTCCAGTGACCCCTGGGTTAGAGAGAGAGGGGGAATCAGCCAGGGTTCCTGCTCCTGATCACTGTCCAGTGACCCCTGAGTCAGAGAGGGAGAGGGGAAATCAGCCAGGGTTCCTGCTCCTGATCACTGTCCAGTGATCCCTGGGTTATGGAGAGGGGAAATCAGCCAGGTTTCCTGCTCCTGATCACTATCCAGTGACCCCTGGGTTAGAGATAGAGGGAAAATCAGCCAGGGTTCCTGCTCCTGATCACTGTCCAGTGACCCCTGTGGATTAGAGGGAGGCGAAATCAGCCAGGGTTCCTGCTCCTGATCACTGTCCAGTGATCCTTGGGTTAGAGAGAGAGAGGAAATCAGACAGGTTTCCAGCTCCTGATCGCTGTCCAGTGATCCCTGGGTTAGAGAGAGAGGGGAAATCAGCCAAGGTTCCTGCTCCTGATCACTGTCCAGTGACTCCTGGGTTAGAGAGAGATGGGAAATCAGCCAGGGTTCCTGCTCCTGATCACTGTCCACTGACCCCTGGGTTAGAGAGAGAGGGGAAATCAGCCAGGGTTCCTGCTCCTGATCACTGTCCACTGACCCCTGGGTTAGAGAGAGAGGGGAAATCAGCCAGGGTTCCTGCTCCTGATCACTGTCCAGTGACCCCTGGGTTAGAGAGAGATGGGAAATCAGCCAGGGTTCCTGCTCCTGATCATTGTTCAGTGATCCCTGGGTTAGAGATAGGGGAAATCAGCCAGGGTTCCTGCTCCTGATCACTGTCCAGTGATCCCTGGGTTAGAGAGAGAGGGGAAATCAGCCAGGGTTCCTGCTCCTGATCACTGTCCAGTGATTCCTGGGTCAGAGAGAGAGGGGAAATCAGCCAGGGCTCCTGCTCCTGATCACTGTCCAGTGATCGCTGGGTTAGAGAGAGAGGGGAAATCAGCCAGGGTTCCTGCTCCTGATCACTGTCCACTGACCCCTGGGTTAGAGAGAGATGGGAAATCAGCCAGGGTTCCTGCTCCTGATCACTTTCCAGTGATCCATGGGTTAGAGAGAAAGGGGAAATCAGCCATGGTTCCTGCTCCTGATCACTGTCCACTGATCCCTGGGTTAGAGAGAGAGAGGGGAAATCAGCCAGGGTTCCTGCTCCTGATCACTGTCCAGTCACCCCTGGGTTAGAGAGAGGGAGAGGAAATCAGCCAGGGTTCCTGCTCCTGATCACTGACCAGTGATCCCTGGGTTAGAGAGAGAGGGGAAATCAGCCAGGGTTCCTGCTCCTGATCACTGTCCAGTGATCCCTGGGTTAGAGAGAGAGGGGAAATCAGCCAGCGTTCCTGCTCCTGATCACTGTCCAGTGATCCCTGGGTTAGAGAGAGAGAGAGGAAATCAGCCAGGGTTCCTGCTCCTGATCACTGACCAGTGATCCCTGGGTTAGAGAGAGAGGGGAAATCAGCCAGGGTTCCTGCTCCTGATCACTGTCCAGTGACCACTGTGGATTACAGAGAGGGGAAATCAGCCAGGGTTCCTGCTCCTGATCACTGTCCACTGACCCCTGGGTTAGAGAGAGATGAGAAATCAGCCAGTGTCCCTGCTTCTGATCACTTTCCAGTGATCCCTGGGTTGGAGAGAGAGGGGAAATCAGCCAGGGTTCCTGCTCCTGATCACTGTCCAGTGATCCCTGGGTTAGAGAGAGATGGGAAATCAGCCATGGTTCCTGCTCCTGATCACTGTCCAGTGACCCCTGGGTTAGGGAGAGAGGGGAAATCAGCCAGGGTTCCTGCTCCTGATCACTGTCCAGTGATCCCTGGGTTAGAGAGAGAGAGAGGAAATCAGCCAGGGTTCCTGCTCCTGATCACTGTCCACTGACCCCTTGTGTTAGAGATTTGGGAAATCAGCCAGGGTTCCTGCTCCTGATCACTGTCCAGTGTCCCTCGGGTTAGAGAGAGAGGGGAAATCAGCCAGGGTTCCTGCTCCTGATCACTGTCCAGTGACCCCTGGGTTAGAGAGAGAGGGGAAATCAGTCAGGGTTCCTGCTCCTGATCACTGTCCAGTGATCCCTGGGTTGGAGAGAGAGGGGAAATCAGCCAGGGTCCCTGCTCCTGATCACTGTCCAGTGACCCCTGTGGATTAGAGATTTGGGAAATCAGCCAGGGTTCCTGCTCCTGATCACTGTCCAGTGATCCCTGGGTCAGAGAGAGAGTGGAAATCAGCCAGGGTTCCTGCTCATGATCACTGTCCACTGACCCCTGTGTTAGAGAGAGAGGGGAAATCAGCCAGGGTTCCTGCTCCTGATCACTGTCCAGTGTCCCTCGGGTTAGAGAGAGAGGGGAAATCAGCCAGGGTTCCTGCTCCTGATCACTGTCCAGTGACCCCTGGGTTAGAGAGAGAGGGGAAATCTGCCAGGGTTCCTGCTCCTGATCACTGTCCAGTGATCCCTGGGTTGGAGAGAGAGGGGAAATCAGCCAGGGTCCCTGCTCCTGATCACTGTCCAGTGACCCCTGTGGATTAGAGATTTGGGAAATCAGCCAGGGTTCCTGCTCCTGATCACTGTCCAGTGATCCCTGGGTCAGAGAGAGAGTGGAAATCAGCCAGGGTTCCTGCTCCTGATCACTGTCCACTGACCCCTGTGTTAGAGAGAGAGGGGAAATCAGCCAGGATTCCTGCTCGTGATCACTGTCCACTGATCCCTGGGTTAGAGAGAGAGAGGGGAAATCACCCAGGGTTCCTGCTCCTGATCACTGTCCAGTGTCCCTCGGGTTAGAGAGAGAGGGGAAATCACCCAGGGTTCCTGCTCCTGATCACTGTCCAGTGACCCCTGGGTCAGAGAGAGAGGGGAAATCAGCCAGGGTTCCTGCTCCTGATCACTGTCCACTGACCCCTGGGTTAGAGAGAGAGGGGAAATCAGCCAGGGTTCCTGCTCCTGATCACTGTCCGGTGACCCCTGGGTTAGAGAGAAAGGGGAAATCAGCCTTGGTTCCTGCTCCTGATCACTGTCCGGTGATCCCTGGGTTAGAGAGAGAGGGGAAATCAGCCAGGGTTCCTGCTCCTGATCACTGTCCAGTGATCCCTGGGTTAGAGAGAGAGAGGGGAAATCAGCCAGGGTTCCTGCTCCTGATCACTGTCCACTGACCCCTGGGTTAGAGAGAGAGGGGAAATCAGCCAGGGTTCCTGCTCCTGATCACTGTCCACTGACCCCTGGGTTAGAGAGAGATGGGAAATCAGCCAGGGTTCCTGCTCCTGATCACTGTCCACTGACCCCTGGGTTAGAGAGAAAGGGGAAATCAGCCTTGGTTCCTGCTCCTGATCACTGTCCGGTGACCCCTGGGTTAGAGAGAAAGGGGAAATCAGCCTTGGTTCCTGCTCCTGATCACTGTCCAGTGACTCCTGGGTTAGAGAGAGATGGGAAATCAGCTAGGGTTCCTGCTCCTGATCACTGTCCACTGACCCCTGGGTTAGAGAGAGAGGGGAAATCAGCCAGGGTTCCTGCTCCTGATCACTGTCCACTGACCCCTGGGTTAGAGAGAGAGGGGAAATCAGCCAGGGTTCCTGCTCCTGATCATTGTCCAGTGACCCCTGGGTTAGAGAGAGATGGGAAATCAGCCAGGGTTCCTGCTCCTGATCATTGTTCAGTGATCCCTGGGTTAGAGAGAGGAGAAATCAGCCAGGGTTCCTGCTCCTGATCACTGTCCAGTGATCCCTGGGTTAGAGAGAGAGGGGAAATCAGCCAGGGTTCCTGCTCCTGATCACTGTCCAGTGTCCCTCGGGTTAGAGAGAGAGAGAGGGGAAATCAGCCAGGGTTCCTGCTCCTGATCACTGTCCACTGACCCCTGGGTTAGAGAGAGGGGAAATCAGCCAGTGTTCCTGCTCCTGATCACTGTCCAGTGATTCCTGGGTCAGAGAGAGAGGGGAAATCAGCCAGGGCTCCTGCTCCTGATCACTGTCCAGTGATCGCTGGGTTAGAGAGAGAGGGGAAATCAGCCAGGGTTCCTGCTCCTGATCACTGTCCACTGACCCCTGGGTTAGAGAGAGATGGGAAATCAGCCAGGGTCCCTGCTCCTGATCACTGTCCAGTGATCCATGGGTTAGAGAGAAAGGGGAAATCAGCCATGGTTCCTGCTCCTGATCACTGTCCAGTGATCCCTGGGTTAGAGAGAGAGAGAGGAAATCAGCCAGGGTTCCTGCTCCTGATCACTGTCCAGTGATCCCTGGGTTAGAGAGAGAGGGGAAATCAGCCAGGGTTCCTGCACCTGATCACTGTCCAGTGATCCCTGGGTTAGAGAGAGAGGGGAAATCAGCCAGCGTTCCTGCTCCTGATCACTGTCCAGTGATCCCTGGGTTAGAGAGAGAGAGAGGAAATCAGCCAGTGTCCCTGCTTCTGATCACTTTCCAGTGATCCCTGGGTTAGAGAGAGAGGGGAAATCAGCCAGGGTTCCTGCTCCTGATCACTGTCCAGTGATCCCTGGGTTAGAGAGAGATGGGAAATCAGCCATGGTTCCTGCTCCTGATCACTGTCCAGTGACTCCTGGGTTAGGGAGAGAGGGGAAATCAGCCAGGGTTCCTGCTCCTGATCACTGTCCAGTGATCCCTGGGTTAGAGAGAGAGAGGGGAAATCAGCCAGGGTTCCTGCTCCTGATCACTGTCCACTGACCCCTTGTGTTAGACATTTGGGAAATCAGCCAGGTTTCCTGCTCCTGATCACTGTCCACTGTCCCTCGGGTTAGAGAGAGAGGGGAAATCAGCCAGGGTTCCTGCTCCTGATCACTGTCCAGTGACCCCTGGGTTAGAGAGAGAGAGGGGAAATCAGCCAGGGTTCCTGCTCCTGATCACTGTCCAGTGACCCCTGGGTTAGAGAGAGGGGAGAAATCAGCCAGGGTTCCTGTTCCTGATCACTGTCCAGTGACCCCTGGGTTAGAGAGAGAGGGGAAATCAGCCAGGGTTCCTGCTCTTGATCACTGTCCAGTGACCCCTGGGTTAGAGAGAGGGGAAAACAGCCAGGGTTCCTGCTCCTGATCACTGTCCACTGACCCCTGGGTTAGAGAGAGAGAGAGGAAATCAGCCAGGGTTCCTGCTCCTGATCACTGTCCACTGACCCCTGGGTTAGAGAGAGAGAGAGGAAATCAGCCAGGGTTCCTGCTCCTGATCACTGTCCAGTGATCCCTGGGTTAGAGAGAGAGGGGAAATCAGCCAGGGTTCCTGCTCCTGATCACTGTCCAGTGATCCCTGGGTTAGAGAGAGAGGGGAAATCAGCCAGGGTTCCTGCTCCTGATCACTGTCCAGTGAGACCTGGGTTAGAGAGAGGGGAAAACAGCCAGGGTTCCTGCTCCTGATCACTGACCACTGACCCCTGGGTTAGAGAGAGAGGGGAAATCAGCCAGGGTTCCTGCTCCTGATCACTGTCCAGTGACCCCTGGGTTAGAGAGAGAGAGAGGAAATCAGCCAGGGTTCCTGCTCCTGATCGCTGTCCAGTGACCCCTGGGTTAGAGAGAGAGAGGAAATCAGCCAGGGTTCCTGTTCCTGATCACTGTCCAGTGACCCCTGGGTTAGAGAGAGAGGGGAAATCAGCCAGGGTTCCTGCTCTTGATCACTGTCCAGTGACCCCTGGGTTAGAGAGGGAGAGGGGAAATCAGCCAGGGTTCCTGCTCCTGATCACTGTCCAGTGATCCCTGGGTTATGGAGAGGGGAAATCAGCCAGGTTTCCTGCTCCTGATCACTATCCAGTGACCCCTGGGTTAGAGATAGAGGGAAAATCAGCCAGGGTTCCTGCTCCTGATCACTGTCCAGTGACCCCTGTGGATTAGAGGGAGGCGAAATCAGCCAGGGTTCCTGCTCCTGATCACTGTCCAGTGATCCTTGGGTTAGAGAGAGGGAGGAAATCAGACAGGTTTCCAGCTCCTGATCGCTGTCCAGTGATCCCTGGGTTAGAGAGAGAGGGGAAATCAGCCAAGGTTCCTGCTCCTGATCACTGTCCAGTGACTCCTGGGTTAGAGAGAGATGGGAAATCAGCCAGGGTTCCTGCTCCTGATCACTGTCCACTGACCCCTGGGTTAGAGAGAGAGGGGAAATCAGCCAGGGTTCCTGCTCCTGATCACTGTCCACTGACCCCTGGGTTAGAGAGAGAGGGGAAATCAGCCAGGGTTCCTGCTCCTGATCACTGTCCAGTGACCCCTGGGTTAGAGAGAGATGGGAAATCAGCCAGGGTTCCTGCTCCTGATCATTGTTCAGTGATCCCTGGGTTAGAGAGAGGGGAAATCAGCCAGGGTTCCTGCTCCTGATCACTGTCCAGTGATCCCTGGGTTAGAGAGAGAGGGGAAATCAGCCAGGGTTCCTGCTCCTGATCACTGTCCAGTGATTCCTGGGTCAGAGAGAGAGGGGAAATCAGCCAGGGCTCCTGCTCCTGATCACTGTCCAGTGATCGCTGGGTTAGAGAGAGAGGGGAAATCAGCCAGGGTTCCTGCTCCTGATCACTGTCCACTGACCCCTGGGTTAGAGAGAGATGGGAAATCAGCCAGGGTTCCTGCTCCTGATCACTTTCCAGTGATCCATGGGTTAGAGAGAAAGGGGAAATCAGCCATGGTTCCTGCTCCTGATCACTGTCCACTGATCCCTGGGTTAGAGAGAGAGAGGGGAAATCAGCCAGGGTTCCTGCTCCTGATCACTGTCCAGTCACCCCTGGGTTAGAGAGAGGGAGAGGAAATCAGCCAGGGTTCCTGCTCCTGATCACTGACCAGTGATCCCTGGGTTAGAGAGAGAGGGGAAATCAGCCAGGGTTCCTGCTCCTGATCACTGTCCACTGACCCCTGGGTTAGAGAGAGATGAGAAATCAGCCAGTGTCCCTGCTTCTGATCACTTTCCAGTGATCCCTGGGTTAGAGAGAGAGGGGAAATCAGCCAGGGTTCCTGCTCCTGATCACTGTCCAGTGATCCCTGGGTTAGAGAGAGATGGGAAATCAGCCATGGTTCCTGCTCCTGATCACTGTCCAGTGACCCCTGGGTTAGGGAGAGAGGGGAAATCAGCCAGGGTTCCTGCTCCTGATCACTGTCCAGTGATCCCTGGGTTAGAGAGAGAGAGAGGAAATCAGCCAGGGTTCCTGCTCCTGATCACTGTCCACTGACCCCTTGTGTTAGAGATTTGGGAAATCAGCCAGGGTTCCTGCTCCTGATCACTGTCCAGTGTCCCTCGGGTTAGAGAGAGAGGGGAAATCAGCCAGGGTTCCTGCTCCTGATCACTGTCCAGTGACCCCTGGGTTAGAGAGAGAGGGAAAGTCAGCCAGGGTTCCTGCTCCTGATCACTGTCCAGTGACCCCTGGGTTAGAGAGAGAGGGGAAATCAGTCAGGGTTCCTGCTCCTGATCACTGTCCAGTGATCCCTGGGTTGGAGAGAGAGGGGAAATCAGCCAGGGTCCCTGCTCCTGATCACTGTCCAGTGACCCCTGTGGATTAGAGATTTGGGAAATCAGCCAGGGTTCCTGCTCCTGATCACTGTCCAGTGATCCCTGGGTCAGAGAGAGAGTGGAAATCAGCCAGGGTTCCTGCTCATGATCACTGTCCACTGACCCCTGTGTTAGAGAGAGAGGGGAAATCAGCCAGGGTTCCTGCTCCTGATCACTGTCCAGTGTCCCTCGGGTTAGAGAGAGAGGGGATATCAGCCAGGGTTCCTGCTCCTGATCACTGTCCAGTGACCCCTGGGTTAGAGAGAGAGGGGAAATCTGCCAGGGTTCCTGCTCCTGATCACTGTCCAGTGATCCCTGGGTTGGAGAGAGAGGGGAAATCAGCCAGGGTCCCTGCTCCTGATCACTGTCCAGTGACCCCTGTGGATTAGAGATTTGGGAAATCAGCCAGGGTTCCTGCTCCTGATCACTGTCCAGTGATCCCTGGGTTAGAGAGAGAGGGGAAATCAGCCAGGGTTCCTGCTCCTGATCACTGTCCACTGACCCCTGTGTTAGAGAGAGAGGGGAAATCAGCCAGGATTCCTGCTCGTGATCACTGTCCACTGATCCCTGGGTTAGAGAGAGAGAGGGGAAATCACCCAGGGTTCCTGCTCCTGATCACTGTCCAGTGTCCCTCGGGTTAGAGAGAGAGGGGAAATCACCCAGGGTTCCTGCTCCTGATCACTGTCCAGTGACCCCTGGGTCAGAGAGAGAGGGGAAATCAGCCAGGGTTCCTGCTCCTGATCACTGTCCACTGACCCCTGGGTTAGAGAGAGAGGGGAAATCAGCCAGGGTTCCTGCTCCTGATCACTGTCCGGTGACCCCTGGGTTAGAGAGAAAGGGGAAATCAGCCTTGGTTCCTGCTCCTGATCACTGTCCGGTGACCCCTGGGTTAGAGAGAGAGGGGAAATCAGCCATGGTTCCTGCTTCTGATCACTTTCCAGTGATCCCTGGGTTAGAGAGAGAGAGGGGAAGTCAGCCAGGGTTCCTGCTCCTGATCACTGTCCACTGACCCCTGGGTTAGAGAGAGAGGGGAAATCAGCCAGGGTTCCTGCTCCTGATCACTGTCCACTGACCCCTGGGTTAGAGAGAGATGGGAAATCAGCCAGGGTTCCTGCTCCTGATCACTGTCCACTGACCCCTGGGTTAGAGAGAAAGGGGAAATCAGCCTTGGTTCCTGCTCCTGATCACTGTCCGGTGACCCCTGGGTTAGAGAGAAAGGGGAAATCAGCCTTGGTTCCTGCTCCTGATCACTGTCCAGTGACTCCTGGGTTAGAGAGAGATGGGAAATCAGCTAGGGTTCCTGCTCCTGATCACTGTCCACTGACCCCTGGGTTAGAGAGAGAGGGGAAATCAGCCAGGGTTCCTGCTCCTGATCACTGTCCACTGACCCCTGGGTTAGAGAGAGAGGGGAAATCAGCCAGGGTTCCTGCTCCTGATCATTGTCCAGTGACCCCTGGGTTAGAGAGAGATGGGAAATCAGCCAGGGTTCCTGCTCCTGATCATTGTTCAGTGATCCCTGGGTTAGAGAGAGGAGAAATCAGCCAGGGTTCCTGCTCCTGATCACTGTCCAGTGATCCCTGGGTTAGAGAGAGAGGGGAAATCAGCCAGGGTTCCTGCTCCTGATCACTGTCCAGTGTCCCTCGGGTTAGAGAGAGAGAGAGGGGAAATCAGCCAGGGTTCCTGCTCCTGATCACTGTCCACTGACCCCTGGGTTAGAGAGAGGGGAAATCAGCCAGTGTTCCTGCTCCTGATCACTGTCCAGTGATTCCTGGGTCAGAGAGAGAGGGGAAATCAGCCAGGGCTCCTGCTCCTGATCACTGTCCAGTGATCGCTGGGTTAGAGAGAGAGGGGAAATCAGCCAGGGTTCCTGCTCCTGATCACTGTCCACTGACCCCTGGGTTAGAGAGAGATGGGAAATCAGCCAGGGTTCCTGCTCCTGATCACTGTCCAGTGATCCATGGGTTAGAGAGAAAGGGGAAATCAGCCATGGTTCCTGCTCCTGATCACTGTCCAGTGATCCCTGGGTTAGAGAGAGAGAGAGGAAATCAGCCAGGGTTCCTGCTCCTGATCACTGTCCAGTGATCCCTGGGTTAGAGAGAGAGGGGAAATCAGCCAGGGTTCCTGCACCTGATCACTGTCCAGTGATCCCTGGGTTAGAGAGAGAGGGGAAATCAGCCAGCGTTCCTGCTCCTGATCACTGTCCAGTGATCCCTGGGTTAGAGAGAGAGAGAGGAAATCAGCCAGGGTTCCTGCTCCTGATCACTGACCAGTGATCCCTGGGTTAGAGAGAGAGGGGAAATCAGCCAGGGTTCCTGCTCCTGATCACTGTCCAGTGACCACTGTGGATTAGAGAGAGGGGAAATCAGCCAGGGTTCCTGCTCCTGATCACTGTCCACTGACCCCTGGGTTAGAGAGAGATGGGAAATCAGCCAGTGTCCCTGCTTCTGATCACTTTCCAGTGATCCCTGGGTTAGAGAGAGAGAGGAAATCAGCCAGGGTTCCTGCTCCTGATCACTGTCCAGTGATCCCTGGGTTAGAGAGAGATGGGAAATCAGCCATGGTTCCTGCTCCTGATCACTGTCCAGTGACTCCTGGGTTAGGGAGAGAGGGGAAATCAGCCAGGGTTCCTGCTCCTGATCACTGTCCAGTGATCCCTGGGTTAGAGAGAGAGAGGGGAAATCAGCCAGGGTTCCTGCTCCTGATCACTGTCCACTGACCCCTTGTGTTAGAGATTTGGGAAATCAGCCAGGTTTCCTGCTCCTGATCACTGTCCACTGTCCCTCGGGTTAGAGAGAGAGGGGAAATCAGCCAGGGTTCCTGCTCCTGATCACTGTCCAGTGACCCCTGGGTTAGAGAGAGAGGGGAAATCAGCCAGGGTTCCTGCTCCTGATCACTGTCCAGTGATCCCTGGGTTGGAGAGAGAGGGGAAATCAGCCAGGGTCCCTGCTCCTGATCACTGTCCAGTGACCCCTGTGGATTAGAGATTTGGGAAATCAGCCAGGGTTCCTGCTCCTGATCACTGTCCAGTGATCCCTGGGTCAGAGAGAGAGTGGAAATCAGCCAGGGTTCCTGCTCCTGATCACTGTCCACTGACCCCTGTGTTAGAGAGAGAGGGGAAATCACCCAGGGTTCCTGCTCCTGATCACTGTCCAGTGTCCCTCGGGTTAGAGAGAGAGGGGAAATCAGCCAGGATTCCTGCTCCTGATCACTGTCCAGTGACCCCTGGGTTAGAGAGAGAGGGGAAATCAGCCAGGGTTCCTGCTCCTGATCACTGTCCAGTGATCCCTGGGTTGGAGAGAGAGGGGAAATCAGCCAGGGTCCCTGCTCCTGATCACTGTCCAGTGACCCCTGTGGATTAGAGATTTGGGAAATCAGCCAGGGTTCCTGCTCCTGATCACTGTCCGGTGATCCCTGGGTCAGAGAGAGAGTGGAAATCAGCCAGGGTTCCTGCTCCTGATCACTGTCCACTGACCCCTGTGTTAGAGAGAGAGGGGAAATCAGCCAGGGTTCCTGCTCCTGATCACTGTCCACTGACCCCTGGGTTAGAGAGAGATGGGAAATCAGCCAGTGTCCCTGCTTCTGATCACTTTCCAGTGATCCCTGGGTTAGAGAGAGAGAGGGGAAATCAGCCAGGGTTCCTGCTCCTGATCACTGTCCAGTGATCCCTGGGTTAGAGAGAGAGAGGAAATCAGCCAGGGTTCCTGCTCCCAATCACTGTCCAGTGAGACCTGGGTTAGAGAGAGAGGGGAAATCAGCCAGGGTCCCTGCTCCTGATCATTGTCCAGTGTCCCTCGGGTTAGAGAGAGAGAGGGGAAATCAGCCAGGATTCCTGCTCCTGATCACTGTCCACTGACCCCTTGGGTTAGAGAGAGGGGAAATCAGCCAGGGTCCCTGCTCCTGCTCACTGTCCAGTGTCCCTCGGGTTAGAGAGAGAGAGGGGAAATCAGCCAGGGTTCCTGCTCCTGATCACTGTCCAGTGACCCCTGGGTTCGAGAGAGAGAGGGGAAATCAGCCAGGGTTCCTGCTCCTGATCACTGCCCTGTGACCCCTGTGTTAGAGAGAGAGGGGAAATCAGCCAGGGTTCCTGCTCCTGATCACTGTCCAGTGATCCCTGGGTAAGAGAGAGAGGGGAAATCAGCCAGGGTTCCTGCTCCTGATCACTGTCCACTGACCCCTGGGTTAGAGAGAGAGGGGAAATCAGCCAGGGTTCCTGCTCCTGATCACTGTCCAGTGACCCCTGGATTAGAGAGAGAGGGGAAATCAGCCAGGGTTCCTGCTCCTGATCACTGTCCAGTGACCCCTGGGTTAGAGAGAGAGGGGAAATCAGCCAGGGTTCCTGCTCCTGATCACTGTCCAGTGACCCCTGGGTTAGAGAGAGAGGGGAAATCAGCCAGGGTTCCTGCTCCTGATCACTGTCCAGTGACCCCTGGGTTAGAGAGAGGGGAAATCAGCCAGGGTTCCTGCTCCTGATCACTGTCCAGTGACCCCTGGGTTAGAGAGAGAGGGGAAATCAGCCAGGGTTCCTGCTCCTGATCACTGTCCAGTGACCCTCGGGTTGGAGAGAGAGGAAATCAGCCAGGGTTCCTGCTCCTGATCACTGTCCACTGATCTCTGGATTAGAGAGAGAGAGGAAATCAGCCAGGGTTCCTGCTCCTGATCACTGTCCACTGACCCCTGGATTAGAGAGAGAGGGGAAATCAGCCAGGGTTCCTGCTCCTGATCACTGTCCACTGACCCCTGGGTTAGAGAGAGAGGGGAAATCAGCCAGGGTTCCTGCTCCTGATCACTGTCCAATGACCCCTGGATTAGAGAGAGAGGGGAAATCTGCCAGGGTTCCTGTTCCTGATCACTGTCCACTGACCCCTGGGTTAGAGAGAGAGGGGAAATCAGCCAGGGTTCCTGCTCCTGATCACTGTCCACTGACCCCTGGGTTAGAGGGAGAGGGGAAATCAGCCAGGGTTCCTGCTCCCAATCACTGTCCACTGACCCCTGGGTTAGAGAGAGAGGGGAAATCAGCCAGGGTTCCTGCTCCTGGTCACTGTCCACTGACCCCTGGGTTAGAGAGAGAGGGGAAGTCAGCCATGGTTCCTGCTCCTGATCACTGTCCAGTGACCCCTGGGTTAGAGGGAGAGGGGAAATCAGCCAGGGTTCCTGCTCCTGATCACTGTCCACTGACCCCTGGGTTAGAGAGAGAGGGGAAATCAGCCAGGGTTCCTGCTCCTGATCACTGTCCACTGACCCCTGGGTTAGAGAGAGAGGGGAAATCAGCCAGGGTTCCTGCTCCTGATCACTGTCCAGTGTCCCTCGGGTTAGAGAGAGAGAGGGGAAATCAGCCAGGGTTCCTGCTCCTGATCACTGTCCACTGACCCCTGGGTTAGAGAGAGAGGGGAAATCAGCCAGGGTTCCTGCTCCTGATCACTGTCCACTGACCCCTGGGTTAGAGAGAGAGGGGAAATCAGCCAGGGTTCCTGCTCCTGATCACTGTCCAGTGATCCCTGGGTTAGAGAGAGAGGGGAAATCAGCCAGGGTTCCTGCTCCTGATCACTGTCCAGTGACCCCTGGGTTAGAGAGAGAGGGGAAATTAGCCAGGGTTCCTGCTCCTGATCACTGTCCAGTGACCCCTGGGTTAGAGAGAGGGGAAATCAGCCAGGGTTCCTGCTCCTGATCACTGTCCAGTGATCGCTGGGTTAGAGAGAGAGGGGAAATCAGCCAGGGTTCCTGCTCCTGGTCACTGTCCACTGACCCCTGGGTTAGAGAGAGAGGGGAAATCAGCCAGGGTTCCTGCTCCTAATCACTGTCCAGTGACCCCTGGGTTAGAGAGAGAGGAGAAATCAGCCAGGGTTCCTGCTCCTGATCACTGTCCACTGACCCCTGGGTTAGAGAGAGAGGAAATCAGCCAGGGTTCCTGCTCCTGATCACTGCCCTGTGACCCCTGTGTTAGAGAGAGGGGAAATCGGCCAGGGTTCCTGCTCCTGATCACTGTTCAGTGACGACTACATGTATGATCGTTGGGCAAGAACAGAATTAGCCTGAGTTATGATTGTTTTTTTACTGGTGTTTTGTCAAAGAAAACTGGTGGACTGTCAAATCTAACGACCTTAGTTATCCAGAAGCATAGAGTTAAGATAAAGCAGAAAAGGAAAGCTTATGACAGTCACAAAAGACTTAATACTGTAGAAAGCCTCGGGGAGTATGAAATGTATAGGGATGGAGTAAAAATGGAAATTAGAAAAGCAAAGAGAATATTCACCCAAAGATGTTTTAGCATTCAGAGCAAGAGAATAACTCGGGAAAGGGTCGGCCCTGTCAGAGATGTACATGGTAACTTACACATTGATGCTGATGATGTGGGCAGGGTTCTCAACGAGTTTTTGCTTTCTGTCTTCACTAAGGAGAGGGATGGTGCAGACATTCTAGTTAAAGAGGAGGAGTGTGAATTATTAGATACAATAAGCACAGTGAGAGAGGAAGTACTGGAGTGACTGGCACCCTTGAAGGTGGATAAGTCACCAGGGCCGAATGGATTGTATCCCAGGCTGTTAAAGGAAACTGGGGAGGCAATAGCGGATGTTCTGATGATCGTTTTCCAATCCCCACTAGATACAGGCGAGGTCCCAGAGGATTGGAGGTCTGCGAATGTTGTACAATTATTTAAAAAGGGTGTGAGGAATAGGCCAGAAAATTATTGGCCAGTCAGTCTGACTGCAGTGGTGGGCAAATTATTGGAATCAATTGTGAGAGACCGGATAAACTGTCATGTAGAAAGGTGCGGATTGATCAGGGAGAGTCGCTGTTAGGGAAGGGAACAGTTAAAGAAGTTCACTTGCTAATTGTTAGGTTGTTTAATTAAGTACCCATTTGGCTGTCTGCGGAGAGTTTTATAGAAGCAATAAAACTCTATGAAGGAGCCTGTCTTGGTTTTATTTTTCATCTCTAAAGAACAGTCAGCATGGATTTTGCTGTGTTCCTTCTATCAGTTTGCTTTGCTCAGTGAACATGGTTTCACACCTATCTGCCGGTGAGTGAGCTGGTAAACAAGGTACTGCAGACGCAGACACCAATGTAAGATGAAGCACATGCTGTTTACTAACACAAGCTACAGAGCACTAACACAATGTGTGCTTCTCCAACCAGCGCCTGTTCCAAACTACTGATTAACATTGTAGTCCGCACTATACAGCAACTGGGTAATACGTCATGTGGGCAATCTGCTCACACTCTCTTAAAGGTGTGTTGTACCTCAGATTACCACAGTTTTGTTAGGGGAAGGTCATGTCTTACTAACTTAATCAAATTCTCTGAGGAAGTAACAAGAAAGATTGATGAGGATAGTGCAGTGGATGGTGTCTACATGGATCTAACAAGGCACCACGTGGCAGACTGTCTAGAAAAGTGGGATCCCATGGAATACAGGGCAAAGTGGTGAGTTGGATCCCAGATTAGGTCAGCGACAGGCAACAAAGGGTCATGGTCGATGGATGTTTTTGTGAATGGAGAGTGGTTTCCAGCAGTGTCCCATAGGGCTCAGTGTTGGTGCCTTTGCTGTTTGTTGTATATGAACAAATATTTTGCTTCTGTCATCATGACAGAGGATACAAAAAACATCCAGTGATAGCTGTAAATCAGGAGGTGGAAGGGAGAGGGGATCTTGCTGAAATTACAGTCACTAGGGAAGCAATACTGAACAAACTGATGGAGCTGCAGGCTGACAAGTCTCCGGGTCCTGATGGACTGCATCCTAGGGTCTTAAAAGAGGTGGCTGATGAGGTAGTAACTGTGTTGGTGTTAATTTTCCAAAATTTCCTAGATTCTGGAAAGGTTCCACGAGACTGGAAAATAGCAAATATAACCCCTCTATTCAGGAAGGGAGGGAGGCAGAAAACAGGAAACTATAGGTCAGAAAGCTCGACGTCCGTCGTGGTGCTACAATTGATCATTAAGGAGGTTATAGCTGGGTACTTAGAGAAACTCAAGGCAATCAGGAAGAGCCAGCATGGTTTTGTGAAAGGGAAATCATGTTTAACCAATTTATTGGAGTTCTTTGAAGGAGTAACTTGCACAGTGGATAAAAGGGAGCCTGTAGACCTACTGAACTTGGATTTCCAGAAGGCATTTGATAAGGTGCCACATCAAAGGTTATTACAGAAAATAACAAGCTCATGGTGTAGGGAGCGACATTAGCATGGATAGAAGATTGGCTAGCTGGCAGAAAGCAAACAGTATGCATAAATGGGTCTCTTTCTGATTGGCAGGATGTGACACGTAGAGTCCCACAGGGGTCTGTGTTGGGTCCTCAACTTTTTACCATTCACATCAATGACTTAGATAAGGGGAGTGAAGACATGGTAGCTCAATCTGCAGATGGCACAAAGATAGGTCAGAAAGTATGTTGTGAAGAGGACATAAGATTGCAGATGGATATAGATAGGTTCAGTGAGTGGGCAAAAACATGGCAGATGGAATATAATGTGGGAAAATGTGAAGTTGTTCACTCTGGCAGGAAGAATAAAAAAAGCAGAGTATTAATTAAACAGAGAACAGCTGCAGAATTCGGAGGTGCAGAGGGACCTGGGTGTTCTACTGCGTGAGTCACAATAAGTTAGTATGCAGGTACAGCATGTAATTAAGGCGGCTAATGGAATGTTATCCTTTATTATGCGAGGAACTGAACATAAAAGTGCGGATGTTATGCTTCAGTTATACAGGGCATTGCTGAGACCACATCTCAAATCCTGTGTGCAGTTTTAGTCTCCTTATTAACAAATGATGTTTGATGCTTTAGAGGCAGTTCAGCCAAGGTTTACCAGATTGATGCCTGGAATGAGTGGGCTGTATTATGAGGAAAGGTTGGACAGACTGGGCTCGTTTCCACAGCATTGCCCTCATTGTCCCTCTCTGTTACCTTTTCAAAAGTGTCCAGCAAGTTCGCTAAACGCTATTTTCTCTTAACAAATCCGTGATGGATTTTG
This sequence comes from Isurus oxyrinchus, assembly GCA_026770705.1. Classification (NCBI taxonomy): domain Eukaryota; kingdom Metazoa; phylum Chordata; class Chondrichthyes; order Lamniformes; family Lamnidae; genus Isurus; species Isurus oxyrinchus. Next base: position 522,846 of record JANJGN010000269.1, on the reverse strand, counting down.
TTAATGAACCTACAATTGTCCTTGTGCCTTTGGGATTTCCTTTTATGTTAGCTGCCAGTCTCTTCCCATACTCCCTTTCTCTTATTTGTTTGTTCACTTCCCCCCTGAGCCCTCTGTGTTCATCCTGGCTCTCCATTGTATTAGCCACATGACATCTGTCATAAGCAGTTTTGCTTCTTTTTTTTCATCTCTCTCTCTTCTGCCATGCAGGGGCTCTGGATTTATTTGCCCTCCCTTTCCCTCTCGAGGGATTGTACCTTGACTGTGCCCGTTGTTCAGCTACTGTGTTTCCTGTCAACCTTTGATTCCAATTTATTCAGCTCAGATCCATTCTTATCGCATTGAAGTTGGCTTTCCCCCAGTTAATTATTCTTACTCTAGATTATTCCTTGTCCTTTTCCATGACCAACCTAAACGTTATGATACCGTGATAACTGTCTGTTAAATGTTCTCCTGCTGATACTAGATCCATTTGGCCCACCTCGTTCACAAGAACCAGGTCCAGCAATGTCTCCCCTCTCGTCGGACTGGAAGTAAACTACTGAAGAAAATTTTCATGAACACACTCTAGGAATTCTTGCCCCTCAATCTGCTACTATCTCATATTTGGATATTTAAAGTCCCGCAATATATCTACAAGAGCAGTTTACTTTGGTTGCCTTTAACTGGGCTCAGTACCCATCCCCTCTTGCTTTGCAATCAATCCCACTCATCTGCCTCTGGAGCCAGTCTCCACCCATCCCCTTCCAGCACATTGGGGCTAATAGTATGTACGATCTGGAACATTGACAGTGCCTCCCTCCACTGCAATCTCTACCACTGAGAAAGATGAGCTAATATTATGGGAATGCAAAACAGCCAGGCCACGTGCTACCACAACTTGGACACATATTGGCCGGTGTCTCATTGTTGCTGGATTAAAATCCTGGAATTTTCTCCCCAACGCAGTGTAAAAGCACCTTCAGCCCACAGACAACAGTTTAAGAAGCTGGCCCATTGCCGCTTTCCCAAGGGCAGCTAAGAATGATGGGTAAGTGCCAGCATGGCCAACAATACCCACATTCCTATTCTAAAGGGCATCACTCCTCACCTAATGTCTGGTCAAGTGCTACCTAGCAACAATGGGCGGCGGGATAACCTTTGCACTCCTGAATCCAGGAATGTTTTTATTGTGTATGAAGGGGAGGGTTTAAACTTTCAAAGGTGTGTGGGGAATAGAGTTAACTGTGGGGCAGATAACTGTGCCCAGTGGATGGGTCCCTGACAGCAATGGGAATCCTGTTAAGTGATTGATTAGGATAAGACAATGTCAGTGAACATGGGGAAGTAGTGAGGATCCAGGATTGGGTGGTTAATTTATCCATCCCACTATGATAGCTGTGGTTTCCAAACATTCTTGTCTTACAACCTGAGCTGACACAGAACAGAAAGGTCCCTCGAGCGAGCTGTCTGGAACTGCACACCAGCAACATGAACATATTCAGGAGTGGAAAGGGAGGGAAAGATTAACACCAGTTTCTGACTTATATATCTTTCAGGTGACCAGACAAAAGCACTAATCAACCAGCTGGCTCTTTTCAATCAGGTCCTTCGTGACCTGAGAGAAGACATCCGAGAGCAGGTAAGAGAGGGTGAACGTCCTGGGCTAGGAGACCACGTCCCAAGCTGCACATCAAAGGGCTCATGTCTTGTGCAGCTGTACAGGGAGAGAGAAGCTGGATGTACTGAGCAGGATGTCAGTGTCCTGTAGAGCAGGTTCTGGGGCAGGGGAATCAATAGAAGGGAACCCAATTCCCGAGCAGCAGGTCAGGGGTCAATGTCCTAGCCAACAGGTCAATATCCTGATCAGGTCAGAGGGTCATTGTGCTGGACAGGAAGTCCAGTAGGGGGGGGGTCAGGATCCTGGTCTGTGGGTCAAGGGGATTGGGGGTGAGAGTACATTGTGCTGGACAGGAAGTCCAGTAGGGGGGGTGTCAGGACCCTGGTCTGTGGGTCAAGGGGGGGGGGGGGGGCGGTTGGGGGTGAGAGTACATTGTCCTGGACAGGAAGTCAGTGACCTGAGCAAGGTGCCAGGGTCCTGGTCAGCAGGACAGCAGGGTCTTTATCTTGGGCATGAATTTAGTGACCTGAACAGGGAGTCAGTTCAGGGTCAGTGTGCAGGGAAAGGGGTCAGTGTTCCCTTTCCCCAGCCACACGATTGTTTTTCATACTGTTTCCTGGATTCCTCAATAGGTGAAGGAAATGTCACTGATACGGAACACCATCCTGGAATGTCAAGTATGTGGTAAGTGTGGAATCTCTTACTGCCAATCTTCATAGTTGTCCTGTGTCCAGCTATTGGCCCATGAACCATTGTCAGCTTTGGACAAAATCTCAGCCCAAAAAATATATTCAGAGGTGTAGCCTAAACAGAATCAGTACAAAGGCAGTGAATGGAAAGGGCTTTGACCCACTGGAATTGGGGATTCTTTACATTGGGAGTGAATGAGAAAGGGTTTGGTCCATTTGATTTGTGCAGAGTGGGAGTTATTGGGGATAGCTTTAATCCAATGGGATTCTGTATGCTGGCAATGAATGGGAAAGGGAAAGGGGTTTGGGTCCAATGAGATTATGTACATTGGGAGTGAATGGGAAAGGGGAAGGGGTTTGGGTCCATTGGGATTGTGTACATTGGGAGTGAATGGGAAGGGGAAGGGGTTTGGGTCCAATGGGATTTAGTATATTGGGAATGAATGGGAAAGGGTGTTTTGTCCGAGATCTTGTACAATGATGGAAGGGGAAGGGGTTTGATCCACTGGTATTTTGTACAAAGGGAATAAATCAGAAGATGTTTGATGCATTTTTCAACAAAGCCACTTTTATTCCTTCCAAAGGGTTTCATGACCATCGCTCCAAGTGTGATCCCAACCCTTGCTTTGAAGGTGTGGACTGTATGGAAACCTACGATTACCCAGGTTACCGTTGTGGATCTTGTCCTGAAGGCTTTACAGGAAATGGCTCACACTGCACTGATATTGATGAGGTCTGAAACTCATCTTAAATATTAATATCTTCATTACATATAACTAGAGAGTGGAATTCAGTCGATGGATTTGAGGTGTTTACATATAGCACAATGAAAGTCTGGGAGTGAGCTACAGACTGGAATCTAATCGAGGGCTAAAGCGGGGTTCAGTGATATAGGTACAGTAGCACAGTGGTTATATTTTTCTTTTATTCTTTCATGGGATATGAGAAACTCTGACAAGGCCAGCATTTGTTGCCCATCCATAATTGCCCTTGGTGGTGGTGATGAGCCATCTTCTTGAACAGCTGCAGTCCATGTGGTGTAGGTATATCCACAGTGCTCTTAGAGAGGGATTTTGACCCAGCGACAGTGAAGGAACGGCCGATATACTTCCAAATCAGAACAGCATGTGGCTTAATGGGGTACTCGCAGGCGGTGGTGTTCCTGTGTGTCTGCTGCTCTTGACCTAAGTGGTAGAGGTCCCGAGTTTGGAATGTGCTGTTGAAGGAGGCTTGGTGAGCTACTGCAGTTCATCTTGTGTAGGGGACACACTGCCACTGTGTGTCAAGTGGCGGAGGGAACAAATGGTTAAGGTGGTTAATGGGGTGCCCATCAAGTGGCTGCTTTGCCTGGAAGGTTGTCAAACTTCGAGTGTAGGAGCTGCACTCATCCAGGCAAGTGGGGAGTTTTCCGTCACACTCCTGACTTGTGCCTTGTAGATGGTGGACAGGCTTTGGGGAGTCAGGAGGTGAAGCAGCCTGTGACCTGCTCTTGGAGCTAGTCCAGTTCAGTTCATGGCCAAAGGTAACCCAAGGATGTTGAGAGTGGGGAATGCAGTGATGGTAAGGCCATTGATTGCTAAGGGGAGATAGGTTCTCTCTTGTTGGAGATGGTCATTGCCTGACACTTGTGTGGTGTGAATGTTACTTGCCACTTGTCAGCCCAAGCCTGGATAATGTCCAGGTCTTGCTGCATTTGGACATGGGCTGCTTCAGTATCTGAGGAGTTGCGAATGGTGCTGAACATTGTGCAATCATCAGTGAACATCCCCACTTCTGACCTTATGATGGAAGGAAGGTCATTGATGAAGCAGCTGAAGATGGTTGGGCCTAAGAAATCTTGCAGCCTGTAGAGGGGCTGAGAATGATTGGCCTCCAACATCCACAACAATTTTCCTTTGTGCTAGATATAACCCCAGCCAGTGCAGAGATTTGCCCCGATTCCAAATGATATAACCCCAACCAGTGCAGAGATTTGCCCCTGATTCCAAATGATATAAACCCAACCAGTGCAGAGATTTGCCCCTGATTCCAGATGATATAACCCCAACCAGTGCAGAGATATCCCCCTGATTCCAGATGATATAACCCCAACCAGTGCAGAGATATCCCCCTGATTCCAAATGATATAACCCCAACCAGTGCAGAGATTTGCCCCTGATTCCAGATGATATAACCCCAACCAGTGCAGAGATATCCCCCTGATTCCAAATGATATAACCCCAACCAGTGCAGAGATTTCCCCCGATTCCAAATGATATAACCCCAAGCAGTGCAGAGATTTGCCCCTGATTCCAAATGATATAACCCAACCAGTGCAGAGATTTGCCCCTGATTCCAAATGATATAAACCCAACCAGTGCAGAGATTTCCCCCGATTCCAAATGATATAACCCCAGCCAGTGCAGAGATTTCCCCCGATTCCAAATGATATAACCCCAACCAGTGCAGAGATTTCCCCCTGATTCCAGATGATATAACCCCAACCAGTGCAGAGATTTCCCCCAATTCCAAATGATATAAACCCAACCAGTGCAGAGATTTCCCCCGATTCCAAATGATATAACCCCAACCAGTGCAGAGATTTCCCCCGATTCCAAATGATATAAACCCAACCAGTGCAGAGATTTCCCCCTGATTCCAGATGATATAACCCCAACCAGTGCAGAGATTTGCCCCTGATTCCAAATGATATAACCCAACGAGTGCAGAGATTTCCCCCTGATTCCAAATGATATAACCCCAACCAGTGCAGAGATTTCCCCCTGATTCCAAATGATATAACCCCAACCAGTGCAGAGATTTCCCCCTGATTCCAAATGATATAACCCCAACCAGTGCAGAGATTTCCCCTGATTCCAGATGACCTAGGTTTTGCTAGGGCTCCTTGATGCTACACTCAGTCAAACCTTGCTTTGATGTCAAGGGCAGTTACTCTCCGCTCACCTCGGGAGTTCATGTTTGGACCAAGACTGTAATGAGGTCAGGAGCTGAATGGCCCTGGTGGAGCTCAGTCGGAGCATCAGTGAGCAGGTTATTGGTGTGTTAGTGCTGCTTGATAGCACTGTCAATGACGCCTTCAGTCACTTTGCTGGTGACGAAGCATAGCCTGATGGGGCGGTCATTGGCCGGGTTGGATTTGTCCTGTTTTTGTGTACAGGACGTACCTGGGCAATATTCCACAAAACCGGGTAGATGCCAGTGTTGTAGCTGTACTGGAACAGCTTGGCTAGGAGCACAGCAAGTTCTGGAGCACAAGTCTTCAGTACTAGCGCTGGAGTATTGTCAGAGTGCATGGCTTTTGCCATATCCAGTACCTTCAGCTGTTTCTTGATATCACATGAAGTGAATTGAATTGGCTGAAGACTGGCATCTGTGATGCTGGGGACCTCCGGAGGAGGCTGAGATGGATCATCCAGTCGGCACTTCTGGCTGAAGATTGTAGCTAATGCTTTAACCTTATCTTTTGCACTGATGTGCTGGGCTCCTCCAGCATTGAGGATGGGGATGTTTGTGGAGCCTCCTCTGGTTAGTTGTTTGATTATCCAGCACCATTCATGACTGGAGGTGGCAGGACTCCTGAGCTTTGTCCTTATCAGTGGGCTTTGGCATCCCTCGAGCTCTGCCTGTAGCATGCTGTCGTACGTTATAAGATCAGAAGCAAATATGTTTGCTGATGATTGCACAACGTTCAGTTTCATTCACAACTCCTCAAATAATGAAGAGTCTGTGCTTGTATGTAGCAAGATCTGGACAACCCTCAGGTTTGTCCTGATAACTGGCCCAGCCAGCGAAGCCACATCCTGTGAATGAATTAAAAAAAAAATGATAAATAGTATTCGTGTCAAACAATGACCATCTTGAACAAAAGGGTCTTACCACCCTCCCTTGACATTGGCATTACCATCACCAAATCTTCACCACAACACCCTGGGGGTTACCATTGACCAGAAACTGAACTGGACTAGCCACATAAATACTGTCTCACCTCCTGACACCCCAAAGCCTGTCCACCATCTACAAGGCACAAGTCAGGAGTGTGATGGAATACTCCCCACTTGTCTGGATGAGTGCTGCTCCCTCAACACTCAAAAAGCTCGACACCATCCAGGACACAGCAGCCCTGCTTAACTGGTAACCCATCCACCATCTTAAACATGCACTCCCTCCACCACCGTGCACTGTCACTGTATTGTGTACCATCTGCAGGATGCACTGATAAAGCTTCTTGAAAAGCAACCACCACCTAGAAGGACATTTGGGGCAGGCACAAGGGCACATTTCCACCTACAAGCTCTCTTCCAGGCTGCACACCATGCTGACTTGTAAAATCTTTCACTGTTGCTCAAAATCCTAGAACTCCCTCCTAATAGCACTGCGAGCGTACCCACAGCGCATAGTTCACAGCAAGTCAAGAGGTGGCTATCACTATCTTCTCAAGGGCAATTCATGTTGGGTGAATGCTGTCCTTCCTATATCTACATCTCCTGAATGAATAAAACGAGGGACTGCTTTACAGGCTGGAATCGAATTGAAGGGTTCCTTTGGGGTCGGGGGGGAGGTGTGGGGAGGTAGGGGGTGGGGGTGGGGTAATTATACAGGAACACAGATTTTGTTGTGAGGAATATTCTATGTAATGTTTACTGAACTACTGGAAAGTAATAATTATGATGATCCCCAAAAGAGATGCAGAAGGGGCTGTTTGCAGCAGGTTGTAGTATAATTGCCTGTTAAAGTGCAGAGTGAAGATAGAAAGCTTTATATTGACTGTTTGTGTTGGGCGATATTCTGATTGTGTGCACTGTTTCTTCAGTGTATGTTTGCCAATCCCTGTTTCTCTGGATCCAAATGTCTAAACGCAGTGCCGGGCTTCCGTTGTGAATCCTGCCCTTTGGGCTATCAAGGGACGATTGTGGCTGGTGTAGGAGTGGAATACGCAATGACCATGAAGCAGGTGAGCAACAAATGCAGAGCGTCAGTGACTGCAGGTGTCTGGAGACAACAAACATTACAGGACAAGCAGAGAAATATATTTTACAGTGGGAATCTAGTGCAGTCCTGGATATGTGGTCAGCAACTGAACATGGACTGGTCTCTTCTGTCTCGCTCCAGGGCAAGGAGTAGTCAGGATTTTGTATTTTTGCTGTGTATTCTCGTCAGACAGAGACGGCTTCGTTGGCTCAGGTACTTGGTTTGGCACTTTCCCCAAATGATTAAGCTGCTGTCGTAGGAATAAATGAGTCTTTTTCAGAGTGGCAGGCAGTGACTGCGTGGAGTACCGCAGGGATCAGTGCTCGGGCCCCAGCTATTCACAATACGTATCAATGATTTGGATGACAGAACCAAATGTAATATTTCCAAGTTTGCTGACAACATGAAACTTGGTGAGAATGTGAGCAGTGAGGAAGGAGGATGTTAAGAAGCTTCAAGGGATTATTTAGACAGGTTGGGTAAGTGGGCAAATAAATTAAAGTGGATGAGTGTGAAGTTATCCACTTTGGTAGGAAAAACAGAATGGCAATGTATTATTTAAATGGTGATAGATTGGGAAATGTTGATGTACGAAGGGACCTGGATGTCCTTGCACACCAGTCACTGAAAGCAAGCATGCAGGTACAGCAAACAGTTAAGAAGGAAAATGGTGTGTTGGCCTTCAGTGCAAGAGGACTTGAGTACAGGAGCAAGGATGTCTTACTGCAGCTGTACAGGGCCTTGGTGAAACCACACCTGGAGTATGATGTGCAGTTCTGGTCTCCTTACCTAAGAAAGGATATACTTGCCATAGAGGGAGTGCAGGGAAGGTTTACCAGACTGATCCCAGGGATGGCAGGATTGTCATATGAGGAGAGATTGAGCCAACTAGGCCAGTATTCACTGGGGTTTAGAAGAATGAGAGGGGATCTCATTGAAACGTATAAAATTCTGACAGGGATAGACAGACTGGATGCAGGGGTGATATTTCCTCTGGCTGGGGGCGGGGGGGGGTCAAGAACAAGGGGTCACAGTCTCAGGATACTGGGTAGACCATTTAGGACTGAGATGAGGAGAAGCTTCTTCACTCAGAGGGTGGTGAACCTGTGGAATTCTCTACTAGAGGAAGATGTGGAGGCCAAATCACTGAATGTAGCTAAAAAGGAAATTGATAGATTTCTGGACTCTAAAAGCATCAAGGGTATGGGGAGAGAGCTGGAGTACGGTGTTGAGATAGAGGATCAGCCATGATCTTATTGAAAGGAGGAGCAGGCTCGAAGGGCCAAGTAACCTTCTCCTGCTCCTATTTTCAATGTTTCTATAAGGTTACCGTGGGACTGAGCACAGTGCTGTCGACACACTGATGTCAGAGAACATATGATCTGCACCCTAGGGGTCAGGCTTGTGTTAGACTGAGCCGTGTGCTCAGGTCAGTATGGAGACAGCTCCAAGCTTGACCCTTAACTGTAAATATCTACATAGTTCTTGTAGTTAATAAATAAATACACTTAACCTACTTAAGACCACAGAGCCTTCATTAAGACCTACTCAATGGTATCCAACACCCTACAACTTGGTGGCAGTGAATGGAAGAACCCAAATCGTGCAAAAAAACACAGAGAAAAATGAAGATCCTGCCAAAGTGAAGTGAAACTGGAAGCAGTATTGTGAGCTGAAGGAATGCTGAGATGTACAGGAAATGCTGAGATGTACAGGAAACGCTGGGATGTACAGGAAACGCTGAGATGTACAGGAAACGCTGAGATGAACAGGAAACGCTGAGATGTACAGGAAACGCTGAGATGTACAGGAAACGCTGAGATGAACAGGAAACGCTGAGATGTACAGGGAATGCTGAGATGAATGCTGAGATGTACAGGAAACGCTGAGATGTACAGGAAACACTGAGATGTACAGGAAACGCTGAGATGTACAGGAAACGCTGAGATGAACAGGAAACGCTGAGATGTACAGGGAATGCTGAGATAAATGCTGAGATGTACAGGAAACGCTGAGATGTACAGGAAACACTGAGATGTACAGGAAACGCTGAGATGTACAAGGAACGCTGAGATATACAGGGAACGCTGAGATGAACAGGAAACGCTGAGATGTACAGGAAACGCTGAGATGTACAGGAAACGCTGAGATGTACAGGAAACGCTGAGATGTACAGGAAACGCTGGGATGTACAGGAAACATTGAGATGTACAGGAAACGCTGAGATGTACAGGAAACGCTGAGATGTACAGGAAACGCTGAGATGAACAGGAAACACTGAGATGAACAGGAAACGCTGAGATGTATATGAGACGCTGAGATGTACTGGAAACGCCGAGATGTACAGGAAACGCTGAGATGTACAGGAGATGCTGAGATGAACAGGAGACGCCGAGATGAACAGGAGACGCCGAGATGAACAGGAGACGCCGAGATGTACAGGAGACGCCGAGATGTACAGGAGACGCCGAGATGTACAGGAGACGCCGAGATGTGCAGGAAACGCCGAGATGTACAGGAAACACGCCGAGATGTACAGGGAACGCCGAGGTGTACAGGGGACGCCGAGGTGTACAGGGGACGCCGAGGTGTACAGGGGACGCCGAGGTGTACAGGAAACGCCGAGATGTACAGGAAACGCCGAGATGAACAGGAAGCGCCGAGATGTACAGGAAGCGCTGAGATGTACAGGAAACGCTGAGATGTACAGGAAACGCTGAGATGTACAGGAAGCGCTGAAATGTACAGGAAATGCTGAGATGAACACTGAGGTGTACAGGAAACACTGAGTTGTACAGGAAACGCTGAGATGAACACTGAGATGTACAGGAAACGCTGAGATGAATAGGAAACGCTGAGATGAACACTGAGGTGTACAGGAAACACTGAGTTTACAGGAAACGCTGAGATGAATAGGAAACGCTGAGATGAACACTGAGGTGTACAGGAAACACTGAGTTGTACAGGAAACGCTGAGATGAACACTGAGATGTACAGGAAACGCTGAGATGAATAGGAAACGCTGAGATGAACAGGAAACGCTGAGATGAACACTGAGATGTACAGGAAACGCTGAGATGAACAGGAAACGCTGAGATGAACACTGAGATGTACAGGAAAAGCACCCTGCAAGCTGAAGGTAGACATTTACCTTTCCTCACTGCAGCAGAAGACTCCATGGGATTTATTGGAATCCAGCTCTCAATTCCCAGAGTGCAGAGCCAGCAGGGGTGAGCAAGAGCTTTTAAATTTCAGAATACAGTGTGTCCTGAGAAGCTTTTAAATAGTTCGGGAGTCAGAAATTACCATTGAGAAACCACCAGGAAAACCAGATTTGCAAGCTGACGCTGGACACGTGACATCGGTGTTCGATCTGGTGAAGGGCACCCTGCAGGAGACACTGGGGCCTGAGGATAAAAGAATTGCAGAGACCGTGCCCGTGCCCGTGCCCAGGACCAGGACCACTCACTGCTAAGCTGTAAAGCCTGTCTCAAACTTAACCTTCGACAAAAACTGATCTTATTAAGTTAAGTCAGAAACGTTTTAACTCTTTAACTTATCCACCATACATTTAAATATCTCTTTTTTCCAACTGATTAATCCGATTTCCAGTCCATCACCTTTCGATTCCTCGCCCTCTTTATCCTTTTTCAATGGGAAAGCAGTTTGTTCTGTTCACTTTTTCCGAGCGTTCTCCCATCTTCAGGTCAGGTACTTACCCTAAAATAACCTCCCACTGGAGATGGTTAGCAAACTCGGCTGCTTCAGGCCCACAGTCACAGACACGCGGAACCTGATACCCGCGTAGGGAAAGCAGTTACCACCAATCTCACAGAGCACAACATCAGGTTGACCCTGAGGACCAAGCTGCTGGGCTATAAGTTCTGTTTTCTCAGCACCTTGCTGTCTGGCTGTGAAACATGGATAACTTCCAGCTACCAAGAAAAGAAGCTCGACAGTTTCCAGCTTTGCAGTCTGCAGCACGCTTTTGGTATATCTTGGCAGGACAAAATCATGTTACCATCAGATCAGCCATGATCTTATTGAATGGGGCAGCAGGCTCGAGGGGCTGAGTGGCCTAGTCCTCCTAGTTCGGATGGTCGTGGAGGTGGCTTCATTGGCTCAGGCACATCTGCAGAGTGGAAATCGTTCACTTGCCTGTGTGAGGAGGTAGCTGGAGCCAGATGATCAATAGGACACCCAAAACTCCACGTGAAGGATGCTAGCTAACATGTCACGAAGGCCCTGGACATCGAAGATCACACCTGGGAGACACTAGCCCACGATGGGGGGAAAATGGAGACCCCTCCTGTGGGCTCAGGTGCACCAACCAGGGTGACCAACAACTTGGCCACAGACGCCAACACCGAAAACAACAAACCCACAACAACTCCTGGGAGCTCCACCTGCGACACTTGACCCCGAACCTGCCTCTCGAGGATTGGCCCCTTTAACCATCAGCAAAAGGTGCACCATGTGGAGACGGTCCGGCTGAATCAGATTGTTGCTGTGTGTCCATCGTCTATCGGAGCTGGAAGGAAGCCGGAACAAAACTATTCAATCCACAAGTTAACAAAATGCTGCTTAATTATTTCCGGGTGAACAGGAGGAGTCTGCTCATCGCTCACGTTCCCACCAGGTTTTGTGTCATCAGCAAACCTGGAAATATTACATTTGGTTCCCTCACCCACATCATTGATACATATTGTGAATAGCTGGGGCCAGGCACAACCCCAGGAGTCACTGCCTGCCACTCCGAACAAGACCCATTTATTCCTGCTCTCTGTTTCCTGTCTGCTACAACCAGTTCCCAATCCATGCCAGCTTGTTACCCCCAATCCCGTGTGCTTTAATTGTACACACTAACCTCTCAGCTGGGACTTTATCAAAACGCTACACACCCCCGGCAAAGCCTGAGGTTTCAGGTTGACAAACAAAACTGAGGGCGACAGCTGGTGCAGACTCGATGGGCCGAAGGGCCTCTTCTGCACTGTGATTGTGTGATTCTGGATTTGTATTGCTTCCTGCTGTCCAGGTACAATGAGGCAAGTTTGTTATGTGAGTCTGTTTGAGTCCTTATGAATAGCCAGAGAGGAGGAACAGAAGCAGTTGCTCCTAACCTGTGGCTGGGCCTGTTGACCTGTAAATGTACATAAAACCTTCACCTTGCTTTGTTTTGTCCGTGATGAGGGTCAGAGCCTTGGCCTGTGGTGTGATATTTTCTGACAGACCCTGTCTTGCTCTTTCAGGTTTGCTCAGATATTGATGAATGTAATGATGGGAATAATGGTGGCTGCGTAATAAACTCTCTCTGCACTAATACAATGGTGAGTGGTCAGAATTCTGCAGCTGGCAATAACACTGGTCTTGTTGCCTGAGCGGAGACGCGGTAACTCGATGAGTCACACCCCCCCCCCTCCCCCCCACACAATCACACAATCCAGGGTCAGTCCCTGGCCATTGATTTCACCTGATGCAGCAACAGGAGGACAAAGTCAATGTCCCTCACTGGAAATGGATTATAAATCGACTTCTGTCTGTCAGAGCAGCTGCGATGCTGGAGACGAATGAATTCACTGTGATCACTGGACAGGGTCATGTTCTTTGCCAATGCCTCAGTGGTCAACAGCATTCAGACAGATCTCAGCCACGAGGAATAGTTTGTGAAACTATAATTCAGTGAAAGTGACTGGATTCCATCAGTTTATAAAGTTAGGAACTGACTGCAGCCTCCTGGACATTCAGCCATCCCCCTCGTGTTGCTTTAACTCTGAAAGGGGAGCTGGAGCTGCCGTTTACAGATTCCCTCCCTTTGCCACTGCGTTGGCGGTAACCCGACGCTGGGCCCTGGACATCGGGAGGATCTCCCTGTGTTGCTGTGTTGACAGTGACTGTTTCTTTGTGCAGGGGTCGTTTACCTGTGGTCCATGCCAGAGCGGATTTGTTGGGAACCAGACAGTTGGCTGTCTTCACCGGAAGTCCTGCAGCATTGCCACTGTTAACCCGTGTGATGTCAATGCCCACTGCGCTATCGAGCGCAACGGGGAGGTGTCCTGCAGCGTGAGTCTGTAATTTCCAACACAACCACCAGAACTTTGGGAGCAAAGTGCACGGAGCCTGTGTGAAGATTGGCACAGTCCTCCTTATCTATTATAGAGGGCAGGGCGGGGGAGGGGGAGGGGAGCGGGGCGGGGGAGAGGAATGGGAGCGGGGGAGTGTGAGTGGGGGAGGGGAGGGGGGGAGGGGAGGGGAGTGGGGCGGGGGAGTGGAGCGGGGAGGGGAGGGTTGTGGGCGGGGGGAGGGGAGTGGGGCGGGGAGTGGGGAGGGGAGTGGAGTGGAGTGAGGGGAGGGGGCGGGGGAGGGGAGTGAGGCGGGGGAGTGGGAGGGGAGTGGGGCGGGGGGAATTGGGGCGGGGGAGGGGAGGGGCGGGGAGGGGAGGGGCAGGAGAGGGGAGTGGGCGAGGGGAGGGGAGTGGAGCGGGGGAGGGGAGCGGGGAGAGGAGAGCGGGGAGAGGAGGGGAGGGAAGTGGGGGAGGGGGGAGGGGAGTAGGGGAGGGGAGCGGGGGAGGGGAGGGGGAGGGTTGTGGGCGAAGGGAGGGGGGAGGGGGGTGGGGAGGGGAGGGGAGTGGAGTGGAGCGAGGGGAGTGGGGCGGGGGGAGGGGAGTGGGGCGGGGAGGGGAGTGGAGCAGGGGAGGGGAGTGGGGAGGAGAGGGGAGCGGGGGAGGGGAGTGAGGGAGTGGCGTGGGGGCCAGGGGAGGGGAGTGGGGCTGTGGGAGTGAGGGAGGGGAGGGGAGTGAGGGAGTGGCGTGGGGAAGGGGAGTGGGTGAAGGGGTTGGGGGTGGGGAGTGATAGCGGGGGAGTGGAGTGGGGGCGGGGGAGGGGGGTGGCGGGGTAGAGGAGTGGGGGTGGGGGAGGGGGGGCGGGGGAGTGGAGTGGGGGAGGGGAGTGGGCTGGGGGCCGTTAGAGTCCAAAACAAAAACAGAATTACCTGGAAAAACTCAGCAGGTCTGGCAGCATCGGCGGAGAAGAAAAGAGTTGACGTTTCGAGTCCTCATGACCCTTCGACAGAACTTGATTTCGAGTCCAGGAAAGAGTTGAAATATAAGCTGGTTTAAGGTGTGTGTGTGGGTGGGGAGGAGAGAGAGAGAGAGAGACAGAGGTGCTTGTGTAGACAAACAAGCAGTGATAGAAGCAGATCATCAAAAGATGTCAGTGACAATGGTACAAAAGAACACATAGGTGTTAAAGTTAAAGTTGGTGATATTATCTAAACGAATGTGCTAATTAAGAATGGATGGTAGGGCACTCAAGGTACAGCTCTAGTGGGGGTGGGGGGAGCATAAAAGATTTTAAAATATTTAAAAATAATGGAAATAGGTGGGAAAAGAAAAATCTATATAATTTATAGGGAAAAAAAAGGAAAAAGGGGGAAACAGAAAGGGGGTGGGGATGGGGGAGGGAGCTCACGACCTAAAGTTATTGAATTCAATATTCAGACCGGAAGGCTGTAAGGTGCCTAGTCGCAAGATGAGGTGCTGTTCCTCCAGTTTGCGTTGGGCTTCACTGGAACAATGCAGTAAGCCAAGGACAGACATGTGGGCAAGAGAGCAGGGTGGAGTGTTAAAATGGCAAGCGACAGGGAGGTTTGGGTCATTCTTGCAGACAGACCGCAGGTGTTCTGCAAAGCGGTCGCTCAGTTTACATTTGGTCTCTCCAATGTAGAGGAGACCTATGTTAGAGTCAAACCTGGGCTGGGGGCCGACAGCTTATACCCTGGTCTGGTGGTTGACAGAAACGTTTGTGGGGATAAAATCAGAAAGTGCTGGAAAAGCTCAGCCAATCTGAGAGAAACAGAGTTAACGTCTCAATTCAACGTGACTCCTGTCCGGAACTCAGCATTTCCAAAGGCCGCGATTGGACTCGAAACGTTCACTCTGTCTCTCTCTCCACAGAAGCTGCCAGACCTGCTGAATCTTTCCGGCAACTGTTGTTTTTATTTCAGATCTGCAGCAACCGCAGTTTTTTCCGTTTATTCTTGTGTAGGAGGGGGGTTTTCAGAGGCCACACGTGGCTGCTTCACTGCAGTCCTTGACCTGTTCCCTCCAGCGCAGGGAGAGCTGTGGACCCTGGATTGGGGGGTGTGGGGGCAATGTTCCCAAATTGTCTCCCCATCTCTTGCTCTGATTCTCTTCCACCACAGTGCAGAGTTGGCTGGGCTGGGAATGGATACGTGTGTGGGCCGGACACAGATATTGATGGTTATCCTGACCATGACCTACCCTGCATTGACAACCATCGCCACTGTAACAAGGTGAGTATTCGCAGGATCAGCAGAACAGAGAAGCTCCATTCATCTGATTCCCGATTACTAATTAAGGAGTAATATCCGTTATAGTTAGAAATGGGACAGCGAGTGTACGGCTGACTAGATACCCCATTAGTGTTGGTAAGGGATGTTGGGTAATGTACTGGAAGGACTCCCATCCCCTCTGAATAGCGTCGTGGGTTAGTGTGGCTCCATCTGAACAGGTAGAAACTTCAGCTCAATGGTTTCAATCAAAAGGCAGCACCGCTGTCAGTACTGACCCTCCAACAGTGCAGCACTCCCTCGGTACTTACCCTCCGACAGTACAGCACTCCCTCGGTACTGACCCTCCAACAGTGCAGCACTCCCTCGGTACTTACCCTCCGACAGTGTGGCACTCCCTCAGTACTGACCCTCCAACAGTGCAGCACTCCCTCGGTACTTACCCTCCGACAGTGTGGCACTCCCTCAGTACTGACCCTCCAACAGTGCGGCACTCCCTCAGTACTGACCCTCCGTCAGTGCAGCACTCCCTCAGTACTGACCCTCCGACAGTGCAGCACTCCCTCAGTACTGACCCTCCGACAGTGCGGGCTCTCCCTCAGTACTGACCCTCCGACAGTGCGGCACTCCCTCAGTACTGACCCTCCGACAGTGCAGCACTCCCTCAGTACTGACCCTCCGACAGTGCGGCGCTTCCTCAGTACTCACCCTCTGACAGTGCGGCACTCCCTCAGTACTGACCCTCCGACAGTGCGGCACTCCCTCAGTACTGACCCTCTGACAGGGCGGCACTCCCTCAGTACTGACCCTCCGACAGTGCAGCACTCCCTCGGTACTGACCCTCTGACAGTGCGGCACTCCCTCAGTACTGACCCTTCGATACTGCAGCGCTTCCTCAGTACTGACCCTCCGACAGTGCGGCACTCCCTCAGTACTGACCCTCCGACAGTGCGGCACTCCCTCAGTACTGACCCTCCGACAGTGCGGCGCTCCCTCAGTACTGACCCTGCGATAGTGCGGCGCTCCCTCAGTACTGACCCTGCGATAGTGCAGCGCTTCCTCAGTACTGACCCTCCGACAGTGCAGCACTCCCTCAGTACTGACCCTCCGACAGTGCAGCACTCCCTCAGTACTGACCCTCCGACAGTGCGGCTCTCCCTCAGTACTGACCCTCCGACAGTGCGGCGCTTCCTCAGTACTCACCCTCTGACAGTGCGGCACTCCCTCAGTACTGACCCTCCGACAGTGCAGCACTCCCTCGGTACTGACCCTCTGACAGTGCGGCACTCCCTCAGTACTGACCCTCCGACAGTGCGGCACTCCCTCAGTACTGACCCTCCGACAGTGCGGCGCTCCCTCAGTACTGACCCTGCGATAGTGCGGCGCTCCCTCAGTACTGACCCTGCGATAGTGCAGCGCTTCCTCAGTACTGACCCTCCGACAGTGCAGCACTCCCTCAGTACTGACCCTCCGACAGTGCAGCACTCCCTCAGTACTGACCCTCCGACAGTGCAGCACTCCCTCAGTACTGACCCTCCGACAGTGCGGCTCTCCCTCAGTACTGACCCTCCGACAGTGCGGCGCTTCCTCAGTACTCACCCTCTGACAGTGCAGCACTCCCTCAGTACTGACCCTCCGACAGTGCGGCGCTCCCTCAGTACTGACCCTCCGACAGTGCAGCACTCCCTCGGTACTGACCCTCCGACAGTGCGGCACTCCCTCAGTACTGACCCTGCGACAGTGTGGCACTCCCTCAGTACTGACCCTCCGACAGTGCGGCACTCCCTCAGTACTGACCCTGCGACAGTGCGGCACTCCCTCAGTACTGACCCTCCGACAGTGCGGCGCTCCCTCAGTACTGACCCTGTGATAGTGCAGCGCTTCCTCAGTACTGACCCTCCGACAGTGCGGCGCTTCCTCAGTACTGACCCTCCGACAGTGCAGCACTCCCTCAGTACTGACCCTGCGATAGTGCGGCGCTCCCTCAGTACTGACCCTCCGGCAGTGCAGCACTCCCTCGGTACTGACCCTCTGACAGTGCGGCACTCCCTCAGTACTGACCCTGCGATAGTGCAGCGTTTCCTCAGTACTGACCCTCCGACAGTGCGGCACTCCCTCAGTACTGACCCTGCGACAGTGCGGCACTCCCTCAGTACTGACCCTCCGACAGTGCGGCGCTCCCTCAGTACTGATCCTGCGATAGTGCGGCGCTCCCTCAGTACTGACCCTGTGATAGTGCAGCGCTTCCTCAGTACTGACCCTCTGACAGTGCGGCACTCCCTCAGTACTGACCCTGCGACAGTGCGGCACTCCCTCAGTACTGACCCTGCGACAGTGCGGCACTCCCTCAGTACTGACTCTCCGACAGTGCAGCGCTTCCTCAGTACTGACCCTCCGACAGTGCGGCGCTCCCTCAGTACTGACCCTGCGATAGTGCAGCGCTTCCTCAGTACTGACCCTCTGACAGTGCAGCAGTCCGTCAGTACTGACCCTCCGACAGTGCAGCACTCCCTCAGTACTGACCCTCCGACAGTGCGGCACTCCCTCAGTACTGACCCTCCGACAGTGCAGCACTCCCTCAGTACTGACCCTCCGACAGTGCGGCACTCCCTCAGTACTGACCCTCTGACAGTGCGTCGCTCCCTCAGTACTGACCCTCTGACAGTGCGGCACTCCCTCAGTACTGACCCTCCGACAGTGCGGCACTCCCTCAGTACTGACCCTGCGACAGTGCGGCACTCCCTCAGTACTGACCCTCCGACAGTGCGGCGCTCCCTCAGTACTGACCCTGTGATAGTGCAGCGCTCCCTCAGTACTGACCCTCCGACAGTGCAGCACTCCCTCAGTACTGACCCTCCGACAGTGCGGCGCTCCCTCAGTACTGACCCTGCGATAGTGCAGCGCTCCCTCAGTACTCACCCTGCGACAGTGCGGCGCTCCCTCAGTACTGACCCTCCGGCAGTGCGGCGCTCCCTCAGTACTGACCCTGCGATAGTGCAGCGCTTCCTCAGTACTGACCCTCTGACAGTGCAGCAGTCCGTCAGTACTGACCCTCCGACAGTGCAGCACTCCCTCAGTACTGACCCTCCGACAGTGCAGCAGTCCCTCAGTACTGACCCTCCGACAGTGCGGCACTCCCTCAGTACTGACCCTCTGACAGTGCGTCGCTCCCTCAGTACTGACCCTCTGACAGTGCGGCACTCCCTCAGTACTGACCCTCTGACAGTGCAGCGCTCCCTCAGTACTGACCCTGCGATAGTGCAGCGCTTCCTCAGTACTGACCCTCCGATAGTGCAGCACTCCCTCAGTACTGACCCTCCGACAGTGCAGCACTCCCTCAGTACTGACCCTCCGACAGTGCAGCACTCCCTCAGTACTGACCCTCCGACAGTGCGGCGCTCCCTCAGTACTGACCCTCCGACAGTGTAGCACTCCCTCAGTACTGACCCTCCGACAGTGCGGCACTCCCTCAATACTGACCCTCCGACAGTGCAGCGCTCCCTCAGTACTGACCCTCCGACAATGCGGCGCTCCCTCAGTACTGACCCTCCGACAGTGCGGCACTCCCTCAGTACTGACCCTCCGACAGTGCGGCACTCCCTCAGTACTGACCCTCCAACAGTGCGGCACTCCCTCAGTACTGACCCTCCGACAGTGTGGCACTCCCTCAGTACTGACCCTCCGACAGTGCGGCACTCCCTCAGTACTGACCCTCCGACAGTGCAGCGCTCCCTCAGTACTGACCCTCCGACAATGCGGCACTCCCTCAGTACTGACCCTCCGACAGTGCGGCACTCCCTCAGTACTGACCCTCCGACAATGCGGCACTCCCTTAGTACTGACCCTCCGACAGTGCGGCACTCCCTCAGTACTGACCCTCCGACAGTGCGGCACTCCCTCAGTACTGACCCTCCGACAATGCGGCACTCCCTCAGTACTGACCCTCCGACAGTGCGGCACTCCCTCAGTACTGACCCTCCGACAGTGCGGCACTCCCTCAGTACTGACCCTCTGACAGTGCGGCACTCCCTCAGTACTGACCCTCTGATACTGCAGCACTTCCTGAGTACTACATACATTGAGGGTTAAACCACAACTTTCTGTTTAAGAGGCAGGAGCACTGCTACTGAAGCCATGTCATTGATCTCTGCCTCAGTTCAACTGTCAGAACCTGAGGAGGGTTTCTAAAGGGAGTGAATAGGAAATCAAGCAGTGGAACTTTGCAAGTGGTAGATTCCTGTGTGTGTAATGAAGTGTTTATTCTATTGGCGACGGTGTTTTAAGGTATCTGATCTGGACAGCTGCGCTGCTATCCCTTCAGTTATTTTTCATTTGTTTTAAGTTTCTTCCTGTCTCCCCTCAGGATAATTGCCGGTATACTCCAAACTCAGGTCAGGAGGATGCTGATAATGACAGTGTGGGAGATCAGTGTGACAACGATGCAGATGGAGACGGGATCAAGAACGTGGAGGTTTGTAGCAATGTCCCTGAACCAAAGGAGAGCGGCTGTTACCAGTGTGTGTGCTGGACAGGACCGAGCATCCCTCCCCAAAGTCAGGAAACCAGCATGGGGCAGTCCTCCTGTACCCTGAGGCTGATCTTGTCCCAGTCTTTTGTCGGGGGGGGAAGAGGTGTCGGGGGTGGGAGAGGGGGGATCCGGAGTTGGCAGTGTTAGAGCCTGGCTTGGCTTGAAGCAAATCCCTGTTTCCTCTCATGCGGAACACTAGCCTGTAGTTTTACCGAGATCTAAAGTGGAGGCAGGATTGTGGCTGAGAGATCAGGAACTCCTGTAAAATTATTTTTAAAAATAGTCTTCTCCCAGTTTCTGAACTTTAATTTCTTCACTTTTGTGAAAGGTGAAATCTTCAGTCAAACATTTAAATGAACTTCTCCTCCCATAAGATGCTACCGTTTTCAAACTAACTCAATGAGGCAGAAAGGTTTAGAGCTATAATAAGCCACAGCTCCCTGCTAATCATACAGAGGAAGCCATGGGAGCAGCTGGTCAGTGTAAGCGATGAGATGGTGCTGGGACCCCATAGGGTTGGTCCAAGGATCCAAAGGGAAATGGGGAGTGATAAAGGTTCTCTTGAGAGTGTGTGTGAGAGAGGCCAGTGTACAATTAATACTCATTTTCAAAAATAAACTCAAGCTCATGCAATTGAGTACAGGTGAGTTAGTTTCACAGCTATTGGGAGAAAGTTGAAATATCCTTACGTAATGCTCTAGACGTAGGGAAATTAATTCGAAACAGTCAACAATGCTTTCAGAAAGGAAGATTGTAGTGCCCAACCTGTTTGAGGTCTTTCAGAAGGGTGACAGTCCTGGCTCCTGAGTCCTTTATAATGTGAGCAGGTCTGGGGCCAGCACTTTGAGATATTGAGGCAACGGGTTGGGTTTAGGGATTTGCAATTGTTTAAAAAGCCCCAGAGATTCCTGGATACACAGCAAAGGTCTCCAGCGAGACAGCAGCTTTGGACTTCCCCTGTAGACGGATCTGAGGCAATTGTGTTCACCAGGAGAATGGATCCCCCGAAGCAAAAAGCCTCAATACCTGGCAAATGAATCATTTGTGATGAACTCCACTTGACTACATGATGTTAGGATGGAGAATTCCTCCTTATTTTATGGATAATGTAACAGACACTCGTTTTTATTGTCCTTTGGAGCGCTTGGTGGACAGGCACAGCTCCATGGCAACAGCAATAGTTTGATGGCTTGGCCACAATTTTCAAGAACGAACAAATGCTCTTGAATCCCAGCACCAACTCTCAGCAAACCACAGGCAAGAAACAAATGGAAAGACCTTGCAATTATATAATGCTTTACAGACCCTCAGGATGTCCCAATTCACTTCACAGCCAAAGACACTCTTTACAAACGTAGTCACGGCTGGAATATAGAAAATGCAGAAGCTAATTTGTGTACAGCAAGATCCCACAAATAGCAGCAAGATAAGTGAGCAGATAATCTGTGTTAGTGATACTGACTGAGGGACATCAGGAGATCTCCCCTGCTCTCCTTGAAGCAGTGCCATGGAATCATCCTGTATGGGGGGACAATCCAGACAAGGCTCTGAAGTAAACCCTAACCTCTCCTTTCCCAGGATAACTGCAGACTGGTTCATAATAAGGACCAGCAGAACTCTGACACAGACTCATTCGGAGATGCTTGTGACAATTGTCCTAATGTTCCCAACAACAGTCAGAAGGACACAGACAACAATGGAGAGGGAGACGCCTGTGACAACGACATTGATGGAGATGGTAAAATCTACCTTCCCTGTTGCAGGCACACCTGATGCTTCATCTGCTTCCTCGAGGGTTTTAGTGTGGGAACTGCACCTCCCAAAACTCCAGGGAGCTCGAACCACTGCCGCCAAGCCCAGCAGAACCCTCCCCGGAGCCCCGAGGCACTCTCCTCACCCCCCACCCCCCACCGGAGCCCTGAGGCACTCTCCTCACCCACCTACCCCCCCCCCCCCCCCCCCCCCCCCCACCGCCCCCCACCGGAGCCCCCAAGGCACTGTCCGCAACCCCCCACCCCCCCCCAGTGCCCTGAGACACTCCTCCCCCACCCCCCCCCCAACCGGAGCCCCGAGACACTCTCCTCCCTCACCCCCCCACCACAGAGCCCCAAGGCACTCTCCCCCCCGGAGCTCCGGGACAGTCACCCCCCCCCCCCCCCCCCCCCCCCCACCACCACAAGCCCCAGGAACTTTCTCCCCTAAACTCCCCCAAAAATTCTACCTCTGAAATGCCAGGGAATTCTACCCCTAATCCCTGGGGAACTGTAACCGCCCCTCCGTGTAAACCCCAAAGAATGTAACTCTCCCCCCTCGGGAGAACTCGAGCCCACCCCCAGAGGTCCTGAACACTCGACACCTTTCCCATCACCTCATAAGGGCCCAGGGGACTCTCCTCTCCCTGAAACCCCCAGGAATTCTCCCTCCCAAGCCCCAGGGAACTGTAACGTCCCCTGCCCAGCACAACCACACCTGACAGCAGAAACCCAGGGAATTGTAACTCTAACCACCCCCCCCCCCACCCCCACAAACCTCAGGCAATATTAGCCCCCAACCCCCAAAATATTACTGTGTTCATTGCTTCCCTTCTTTTCCAGGTATTCCAAATCTTCTGGATAATTGTGCAGGAGTTCCGAACCCTCTGCAGACCGATCGGGATGGGGATGGAGTAGGAGATGCGTGTGACAGTTGTCCAGAGATGAGTAATCCCACACAGGTACTGCCCACTTCCATCCATCAGCTCTTTGCAAATAAAGGTTCTTTGATTTGAACAATGAAATATCTGCAGAAGAAACCAGATCCGACCCACCGATCAGCATCTGTGTCCAGTTCAAGTTTGTTTCTGGTCACCTCGGTAGCCTTTGGGTGATTATGTTCTAAGTGGTGGAGCCCAGCGCCCCGAAGAGGCAGAAACAGAACAGTGCGGTGCTCGGGGAGGTTGCGTTTGGTGCGCTGTTCGGGGAGGTTGCGTTTGGTGCGCTGTTCGGGGAGGTTGCGTTTGGTGCGGTATTCGGGGAGGTTGTGTTTGGTGCGATGTTTGGGGAGGTTTGTGTTTGGTGCGATGTTTGGGGAGGTTTTTGTTTGGTGCGATGTTTGGGGAGGTTTGTGTTCGGTGCGATGTTTGGGGAGGTTTGTGTTCGGTGCGATGTTTGGGGAGGTTTGTGTTTGGTGTGATGTTTGGGGAGGTTTTTGTTTGGTGCGATGTTTGGGGAGGTTTGTGTTCGGTGCGATGTTTGGGGAGGTTTGTGTTTGGTGTGATGTTCGGGGAGGTTTGTGTTTGGTGTGATGTTTGGGGAGGTTGTGTTTGGTGTGATGTTTGGGGAGGTTTGTGTTCGGGGAGGTTTGTGTTCGGGGAGGTTCGTGTTCGGGGAGGTTCGTGTTCGGGGAGGTTCGTGTTCGGGGAGGTTCGTGTTCGGGGAGGTTCGTGTTCGGGGAGGTTCGTGTTCGGGGAGGTTCGTGTTCGGGGAGGTTCGTGTTCGGGGAGGTTCGTGTTCGGGGAGGTTCGTGTTCGGGGAGGTTCGTGTTCGGGGAGGTTCGTGTTCGGGGAGGTTTGTGTTCGGGGAGGTTTGTGTTTGGGGAGGTTTGTGTTTGCTGCAATGTTCGGGGAGAGTTTTATCCTACCTTGATTTCTTGGCACTTGTTTCCCTGTCTTTAGACTGATGCAGATGATGATCTTGTTGGTGATGCTTGTGACAACAATCAGGACAGGTACGGCCTCCACACACTCTCATCCTGTGCTCAGTGTGAACACACACACGTGTTCAATCACTCACACATTCACTCTTATATCTGTCTGTGATACTGACCCGTACCCTGGAGGGTGAGCACTTGCAGCCTGTGTAATTCAGTGATCTCTGCTGGGCTAAATGGCTTCAATACTGGTGGGTTAGGGTTGCTGCCTCGAATTGTTATATCCAGTAATCCCTCCTGCGAGGTGCACATGTCTTGTGTGTTAGTTGAGCTCAGGATCAAGTTCAATAGTAATGCTCCTTGTTGTGTAATATCCTGCTCAGGCACCACCTGACAAGGGAAGCAAATAAAACACTTGCACTTGCCCACCCACTGACACTTACTTTAAAACTATGAGTTGGATACACTGGTGAACATTTCATTGCAAATCTGACACCCATTTTTCCAATCCCTGCGCCTATCTCATGTTCCATTATTGAGACCAGCAGTTGCATGCAGCACAAGGAGACGGGGGAGAGAAATGTTTCAGATCAACACCTTTCACAAGTTTCGAGCCAAATGACAGATGGTCTGATTGCTGTCGGGCTGTCGTCCTCCTGTTCACAAGATTCCACTTCCTGTGCACCCCAGAGTTCGGAAGGAGATCGCTGAAGAGATAGTGGAGGCGTTAGTGGTGATCTTTCAGGAATCACTGGAGTCAGGGAGGGTCTCAGAGGACTGGAAAATCACTAATGTAACCCCCCTGTTTAAGAAGGGAGTGAGGCAAAGACGGGAAATTACAGGCTGATTAGCCTGACCTCGGTCGTTGGTAAGATTTTAGAGTCCATTATTAAGGATGAGATTTCAGAATACTTGGAAGTGCATGGTAAAATCGGGCAAAGTCAGCATGGTTTCATCAAGGGGAGGTCATGCCTGACACATCTGTTAGAATTCTTTGAGGAGGTAACAAGTAGGTTAGACGAAGGAGAGCCAATGGATGTTATCTACTTGGACTTCCAGAAGGCCTTTGACAAGGTGCCACACAGGAGGCTGCTCAGAAAGATAAGAGCCCATGGTGTTAGAGGCAAGGTACTAGCGTGGATAGAAGATTGGCTGTCTGGCAGGGGGCAGAGAGTGGGGATAAGGGAAGGATGTGCTGGCCCTGGAGAGGGTCCAGAGGAGGTTCACGAGAATGATCCCAGGAATGAAAGGCTTAACATATGAGGAACGTTTGAGGACTCTGGGTCTATACACGATGGAGTTTAGAAGGATGAGGGGGGATCTGATTGAAACTTACAGAATACTGAAAGGCCTGGATAGAGTGGACGTGAGGAAGATGTTTCCATTAGTAGGAGAGACTAGGACCCGAGGGCACAGCCTCCGAGTAAAGGGAAGACCTTTCAGAACAGAGATGAGGAGAAACTTCTTTAGCCAGAGAGTGGTGAATCTATGGAACTCATTGCCACAGAAGGCTGTGGAGGCCGGGTCACTGAGTGTATTTAAGACCAAGATAGAAAGGTTCTTGATTGGTAAGGGGATCAAAGGTTATGGGGAGAAGGTGGGAGAATGGGGTTGAGAAACTTATCAGCCATGATTGAATGGCGGAGCAGACTCAATGGGCCGAATGGCCTAATTTCTGCTCCTATGTCTTATGGTGTTATGAGTCCCAACTAATCCCCCCGCACCACACCATGCCTCTAAACAGACCCTGCTCATTCCCTGGACGGAGTTCCTGCACACCCACAGAACACATGCTTTCCCCTTTCCTGTTTTCCTGCCATCCTTTTCCCAACATTCCTGCTCCCCCAACTAAGATCGCATTCCTCTTCTCCTTCCCTTGGGTACCCCGACAATATTTTGTAATGTGAGCTGTTGATCCTGTTTGTGTGACTGTTTATGATGAGCTGTTGATCCTGTTTGTGTCTGTTTATGATGAGCTGTTGATCCTGTTTGTGTGTCTGTTTATGATGAGCTGTTGATCCTGTTTGTGTGACTGTTTACGATGAGCTGTTGATCCTGTCTGTGACTGTTTATGATGAGCTGTTGATTCTGTTTGTGTGTCTGTTTATGATGAGTTGTTGATACTGTTTGTGTCTGTTTATGATGAGCTGTTGATCCTGTTTGTGTGTCTGTTTATGATGAGCTGTTGATCCTGTTTGTGTGTCTGTTTATGATGAGTTGTTGATCCTGTTTGTGTGACTGTTTATGATGAGCTGTTGTTCCTGTCTGTGACTGTTTATGATGAGCTGTTGATCCTGTTTGTGTGTCTGTTTATGATGAGCTGTTGATCCTGTTTGTGTGACTGTACATGATGAGCTGTTCACCCTGTTTGTGTGTCTGTTTATGATGAGTTGTTGATCCTGCTTGTGTGTCTGTTTATGATGAGCTGTTGATCCTGTTTGTGTGACTTTTTATGATGAGCTGTTCACCCTGTTTGTGTGTCTGTTTATGATGAGCTGTTGATCCTGTCTGTGTCTGTTTATGATGAGCTGTTGATCCTGTTTGTGTGTCTGTTTATGATGAGCTGTTGATCCTGTTTGTGTGTCTGTTTATAATGAGCTGTTGAACCTGTCTGTGTCTGTTTATGATGAGCTGTTGATCCTGTTTGTGTGACTGTTTACGATGAGCTGTTGATCCTGTTTGTGTGACTGTTTATGATGAGCTGTTGATCCTGTTTGTGTGTCTGTTTATGATGAGCTTTTGATGCTTTTTGTGTGTCTGTTTATGATGAGCTGTTGTTCCTGTTTGCGTCTTTTTATGATGACCAGTTGACCCTGTTTGTATGTCTGTTTATGATGAGCTGTTGACCCTGTTTGTGTGTCTGTTTATGATGAGCTGTTGATCCTGTCTGTGTCTGTTTATGATGAGCAGTTGATCCTGTTTGTGTGTCTGTTTATAATGAGCTGTTGATCCTGTTTGTGTGTCTGTTTATGATGAGCTTTTGATGCTTTTTGTGTGTCTGTTTTTGATGAGCTGTTGTTCCTGTTTGCGTCTTTTTAAGATGACCAGTTGACCCTGTTTGTATGTCTGTTTATGATGAGCTGTTGACCCTGTTTGTGACTGTTTATGATGAGCTGTTGATCCTGTTTGTGTGACTGTTTATGATGAGCTGTTAATCCTGTTTGTGACTGTTTATGATGAGCATTTGATCCTGTTTGTGTGACTGTTTATGACGAGCTGTTGATCCTGTTTGTGTGACTGTTTATGATGAGCTGTTGATCCTGTTTGTGTGTCTGTTTATGATGAGCTGATGTTCCTGCTTGTGTCTTTTTATGATGAGCTGATGTTCCTGCTTGTGTCTTTTTATGATGACCAGTTGACCCTGTTTGTATGTCTGTTTATGATGAGCTGTTGACCCTGTTTGTGACTGTTTATGATGAGCTGTTGATCCTGTTTGTGTGACTGTTTATGATGAGCTGTTGATCCTGTTTGTGTCTGTTTATGATGAGCTGTTGATCCTGTTTGTGTGACTGTTTATGATGAGCTGTTGATCCTGTTTGTGTGACTGTTTATGATGAGCTGTTGATCCTGTTTGTGTGACTGTTTATGATGAGCTGTTGATCCTGTTTGTGTGACTGTTTATGATGAGCTGTTGATCCTGTTTGTGTGTCTGTTTATGATGAGCTGTTGACCCTGTTTGTGTGACATTTTATGATGAGCTGTTCACCCTGTTTGTGTCTGTTTATGATGAGATGTTGATCATGTTTGTGTGTCTGTTTATGCTGTGCTGTTGACCCTGTTTCTGTCTGTTTATGATGAGCTGTTTATCCTCTTTTTGTGTCTGTTTATGATGAGCTGTTGATCCTGTTTGTGTGTCTGTTTATGATGAGCTGTTGATCCTGTTTGTGTGACTGTTTATGATGAGCTGTTGTTCTTGTTTGTGTGACTGTTTATGATGAGCTGTTGATCATGTTTGTGTGTCTGTTTATGATGAGCTGTTGATCCTGTTTGTGTGTCTGTTTATGATGAGCTGTTGATCCTGTTTGTGTGTCTGTTTATGATGAGCGGTTGACCTTGTTTGTGTGACTGTTTATGATGAGCTGTTGATCCTGTTTGTGTGACTGTTTATGATGAGCTGTTGATCCTGTTTGTGTGTCTGTTTATGATGAGCTTTTGATGCTTTTTGTGTGTCTGTTTATGATGAGCTGTTGTTCCTGTTTGTGTCTTTTTATGATGACCAGTTGACCCTGTTTGTATGTCTGTTTATGATGAGCTGTTGACCCTGTTTGTGACTGTTTATGATGAGCTGTTGATCCTGTTTGTGTGACTGTTTATGATGAGCTGTTGATCCTGTTTGTGACTGTTTATGATGAGCTGATGTTCCTGCTTGTGTCTTTTTATGATGACCAGTTGACCCTGTTTGTATGTCTGTTTATGATGAGCTGTTGACCCTGTTTGTGACTGTTTATGATGAGCTGTTGATCCTGTTTGTGTCTGTTTATGATGAGCTGGTGATCCTGTTTGTGTGACTGTTTATGATGAGCTGTTGATCCTGTTTGTGTGACTGTTTATGATGAGCTGTTGATCCTGTTTGTGTGTCTGTTTATGATGAGCTGTTGACCCTGTTTGTGTCTCTTTATGATGAGCTGTTGATCCTGTTTGTGTGTCTGTTTATGATGAGCAGTTGACCCTGTTTGTGTCTGTTTATGATGAGCTGTTTATCCTCTTTTTGTGTCTGTTTATGATGAGCTGTTTATCCTGTTTGTGTGTCTGTTTATGATGAGCTGTTGATCCTGTTTGTGTGACTGTTTATGATGAGTTGTTGACCCTGTTTGTGTCTGTTTATGATGAGATGTTTATCCTCTTTTTGTGTCTGTTTGTGATGAGCTGTTCAACCTGTTTGTGTGTCTGTTTATGATGAGCTGTTGATCCTGTTTGTGTGTCTGTTTATAATGAGCTGTTGATCCGGTCTGTGTCTGTTTATGATGAGCTGCTGATCCTGTCTGTGTCTGTTTATGATGAGCTGTTGATCCTGTTTGTGTGACTGTTTATGATGAGCTGTTGATCCTGTTTGTGTGTCTGTTTATAATGAGCTGTTGATCCTGTCTGTGTCCGTTTATGATGAGCTGTTGATCCTGTCTGTGTCTGTTTATGATGAGCTGTTGATCCTGTTTGTGTGACTGTTTATGATGAGCTGTTGATCCTGTTTGTGTGACTGTTTATGATGAGCTGTTGATCCTGTTTGTGTCCGTTTATGATGAACTGTTGACCCTGTTTGTGTGACTGTTTATGATGAGCTGTTGATCCTGTTTGTGTGTCTGTTTATGATGAGCTGTTGATCCTGTTTGTGACTGTTTATGATGGGCTGTTGACCCTGTTTGTGTGACTTTTTACGATGAGCTGTTGATCCTGTTTGTGTGTCTGTTTATGATGAGCTGTTGATCCTGTTTGTGTGTCAGTTTATGATGAGCTGTTGATCCTGTTTGTGTCTGTTTATGATGAGCTGTTGATCCTGTTTGTGTCTGTTTATGATGAGCTGTTGATCCTGTTTGTGTGCCTGTTTATGATGAGCTGTTGACCCTGTTTGTGTGACGGTTTATGATAAGCTGTTGACCCTGTTTGTGTGACTTTTTATGATGAGCTGTTCACCCTGTTTGTGTCTGTTTATGATGAGCTGTTGATCCTGTTTGTGTGTCTGTTTATGATGAGCTGTTGATCCTGTTTTGTGTCTGATTATGATGAGCTGTTGATCCTGTTTGTGTCTGTTTATGATGAGAAGTTGATCCTCTTTGTGTGTCTGTTTATGATGAGCTGTTGATCCTGTCTGTGTCTGTTTATGATGAGCTGTTGATCCTGTTTGTGACTGTTTATGATGAGCTGTTGACCCTGTTTGTGACTGTTTATGATGAGCTGTTGATCCTGTTTGTGTGACTGTTTATGATGAGCTGTTGATCCTGTTTGTGTCTGTTTATGATGAGCTGTTGATCCCGTTTGTGTGTCTGTTTATGATGAGCTCTTGATCCTGTTTGTGTGACTGTTTATGATGAGCTGTTGATCCTGTTTGTGTGTCTGTTTATGATGAGCTGTTGATCCTGTTTGTGTCTGTTTATGATGAGCTGTTGATCCTGTCTGTGTCTGTTTATGATGAGTTGTTGATCCTGTTTGTGTGACTGTTTATGATGAGCTGTTGATCCTGTTTGTGTGTCTGTTTATGATGAGCTGATGTTCCTGCTTGTGTCTTTTTATGATGAGCTGATGTTCCTGCTTGTGTCTTTTTATGATGACCAGTTGACCCTGTTTGTATGTCTGTTTATGATGAGCTGTTGACCCTGTTTGTGACTGTTTATGATGAGCTGTTGATCCTGTTTGTGTGACTGTTTATGATGAGCTGTTGATCCTGTTTGTGTGACTGTTTATGATGAGCTGTTGATCCTGTTTGTGTGACTGTTTATGATGAGCTGTTGATCCTGTTTGTGTGACTATTTATGATGAGCTGTTGATCCTGTTTGTGTGACTGTTTATGATGAGCTATTGATCCTTTTTGTGTGTCTGTTTATGATGAGCTGTTGACCCTGTTTGTGTGACTTTTTATGATGAGCTGTTCACCCTGTTTGTGTCTGTTTATGATGAGATGTTGATCATGTTTGTGTCTCTGTTTATGATGTGCTGTTGACACTGTTTCTGTCTGTTTATGATGAGCTGTTTATCCTCTTTTTGTGTGTGTTTATGATGAGCTGTTTATCCTGTTTGTGTGTCTGTTTATGATGAGCTGTTGATCCTGTTTGTGTGACTGTTTATGATGAGCTGTTGTTCTTGTTTGTGTGACTGTTTATGATGAGTTGTTGATCTTGTTTGTGTGAGTGTTTATGATGAGTTGTTGATCCTGGTTGTGTGACTGTTTATGATGAGTTGTTGATCCTGCTTGTGTGTCTGTTTATGATGAGCTGTTGATCCTGTTTGTGTGACTTTTTATGATGACCTGTTGATCCTGTTTGTGTGACTTTTTATGATGAGCTGTTCACCCTGTTTGTGTGTCTGTTTATGATGAGCTGTTGATCCTGTTTGTGTGTCTGCTTATGTTGAGCTGTTGATCCTGTTTGTGTGACTTTTTATGATGAGCTGTGCACCCTGTTTGTGTGTCTGTTTATGATGAGCTGTTGATCCTGTTTGTGTCTTTTTATGATGACCAGTTGACCCTGTTTGTATGTCTGTTTATGATGAGCTGTTGACCCTGTTTGTGTGACTGTTTATGATGAGCTGTTGATCTTGTTTGTGTGTCTGTTTATGATGAGCTGTTGATCCTGTTTGTGTGTCTGTTTATGATGAGCTGTTGATCCTGTTTGTGTGTCTGTTTATGATGAGTTGTTGATCCTGTTTGTGTGACTGTTTATGATGAGCTGTTGTTCCTGTCTGTGACTGTTTATGATGAGCTGTTGATCCTGTTTGTGTGTCTGTTTATGATGAGCTGTTGATCCTGTTTGTGTGACTGTACATGATGAGCTGTTCACCCTGTTTGTGTGTCTGTTTATGATGAGTTGTTGATCCTGCTTGTGTGTCTGTTTATGATGAGCTGTTGATCCTGTTTGTGTGACTTTTTATGATGAGCTGTTCACCCTGTTTGTGTGTCTGTTTATGATGAGCTGTTGATCCTGTCTGTGTCTGTTTATGATGAGCTGTTGATCCTGTTTGTGTGTCTGTTTATGATGAGCTGTTGATCCTGTTTGTGTGTCTGTTTATAATGAGCTGTTGAACCTGTCTGTGTCTGTTTATGATGAGCTGTTGATCCTGTTTGTGTGACTGTTTACGATGAGCTGTTGATCCTGTTTGTGTGACTGTTTATGATGAGCTGTTGATCCTGTTTGTGTGTCTGTTTATGATGAGCTTTTGATGCTTTTTGTGTGTCTGTTTATGATGAGCTGTTGTTCCTGTTTGCGTCTTTTTATGATGACCAGTTGACCCTGTTTGTATGTCTGTTTATGATGAGCTGTTGACCCTGTTTGTGTGTCTGTTTATGATGAGCTGTTGATCCTGTCTGTGTCTGTTTATGATGAGCAGTTGATCCTGTTTGTGTGTCTGTTTATGATGAGCTGTTGATCCTGTTTGTGTGTCTGTTTATAATGAGCTGTTGATCCTGTTTGTGTGTCTGTTTATGATGAGCTTTTGATGCTTTTTGTGTGTCTGTTTTTGATGAGCTGTTGTTCCTGTTTGCGTCTTTTTAAGATGACCAGTTGACCCTGTTTGTATGTCTGTTTATGATGAGCTGTTGACCCTGTTTGTGACTGTTTATGATGAGCTGTTGATCCTGTTTGTGTGACTGTTTATGATGAGCTGTTAATCCTGTTTGTGACTGTTTATGATGAGCATTTGATCCTGTTTGTGTGACTGTTTATGATGAGCTGTTGATCCTGTTTGTGTGACTGTTTATGATGAGCTGTTGATCCTGTTTGTGTGTCTGTTTATGATGAGCTGATGTTCCTGCTTGTGTCTTTTTATGATGAGCTGATGTTCCTGCTTGTGTCTTTTTATGATGAGGTGTTGACCCTGTTTGTATGTCTGTTTATGATGAGCTGTTGACCCTGTTTGTGACTGTTTATGATGAGCTGTTGATCCTGTTTGTGTGACTGTTTATGATGAGCTGTTGATCCTGTTTGTGTCTGTTTATGATGAGCTGTTGATCCTGTTTGTGTGACTGTTTATGATGAGCTGTTGATCCTGTTTGTGTGACTGTTTATGATGAGCTGTTGATCCTGTTTGTGTGACTGTTTATGATGAGCTGTTGATCCTGTTTGTGTGACTGTTTATGATGAGCTGTTGATCCTGTTTGTGTGTCTGTTTATGATGAGCTGTTGACCCTGTTTGTGTGACATTTTATGATGAGCTGTTCACCCTGTTTGTGTCTGTTTATGATGAGATGTTGATCATGTTTGTGTGTCTGTTTATGCTGTGCTGTTGACCCTGTTTCTGTCTGTTTATGATGAGCTGTTTATCCTCTTTTTGTGTCTGTTTATGATGAGCTGTTGATCCTGTTTGTGTGTCTGTTTATGATGAGCTGTTGATCCTGTTTGTGTGACTGTTTATGATGAGCTGTTGTTCTTGTTTGTGTGACTGTTTATGATGAGCTGTTGATCATGTTTGTGTGTCTGTTTATGATGAGCTGTTGATCCTGTTTGTGTGTCTGTTTATGATGAGCTGTTGATCCTGTTTGTGTGTCTGTTTATGATGAGCGGTTGACCTTGTTTGTGTGACTGTTTATGATGAGCTGTTGATCCTGTTTGTGTGACTGTTTATGATGAGCTGTTGATCCTGTTTGTGTGTCTGTTTATGATGAGCTTTTGATGCTTTTTGTGTGTCTGTTTATGATGAGCTGTTGTTCCTGTTTGTGTCTTTTTATGATGACCAGTTGACCCTGTTTGTATGTCTGTTTATGATGAGCTGTTGACCCTGTTTGTGACTGTTTATGATGAGCTGTTGATCCTGTTTGTGTGACTGTTTATGATGAGCTGTTGATCCTGTTTGTGACTGTTTATGATGAGCTGATGTTCCTGCTTGTGTCTTTTTATGATGACCAGTTGACCCTGTTTGTATGTCTGTTTATGATGAGCTGTTGACCCTGTTTGTGACTGTTTATGATGAGCTGTTGATCCTGTTTGTGTCTGTTTATGATGAGCTGGTGATCCTGTTTGTGTGACTGTTTATGATGAGCTGTTGATCCTGTTTGTGTGACTGTTTATGATGAGCTGTTGATCCTGTTTGTGTGTCTGTTTATGATGAGCTGTTGACCCTGTTTGTGTCTCTTTATGATGAGCTGTTGATCCTGTTTGTGTGTCTGTTTATGATGAGCAGTTGACCCTGTTTGTGTCTGTTTATGATGAGGTGTTTATCCTCTTTTTGTGTCTGTTTATGATGAGCTGTTTATCCTGTTTGTGTGTCTGTTTATGATGAGCTGTTGATCCTGTTTGTGTGACTGTTTATGATGAGTTGTTGACCCTGTTTGTGTCTGTTTATGATGAGATGTTTATCCTCTTTTTGTGTCTGTTTGTGATGAGCTGTTCAACCTGTTTGTGTGTCTGTTTATGATGAGCTGTTGATCCTGTTTGTGTGTCTGTTTATAATGAGCTGTTGATCCGGTCTGTGTCTGTTTATGATGAGCTGCTGATCCTGTCTGTGTCTGTTTATGATGAGCTGTTGATCCTGTTTGTGTGACTGTTTATGATGAGCTGTTGATCCTGTTTGTGTGTCTGTTTATAATGAGCTGTTGATCCTGTCTGTGTCCGTTTATGATGAGCTGTTGATCCTGTCTGTGTCTGTTTATGATGAGCTGTTGATCCTGTTTGTGTGACTGTTTATGATGAGCTGTTGATCCTGTTTGTGTGACTGTTTATGATGAGCTGTTGATCCTGTTTGTGTCCGTTTATGATGAACTGTTGACCCTGTTTGTGTGACTGTTTATGATGAGCTGTTGATCCTGTTTGTGTGTCTGTTTATGATGAGCTGTTGATCCTGTTTGTGACTGTTTATGATGGGCTGTTGACCCTGTTTGTGTGACTTTTTACGATGAGCTGTTGATCCTGTTTGTGTGTCTGTTTATGATGAGCTGTTGATCCTGTTTGTGTGTCAGTTTATGATGAGCTGTTGATCCTGTTTGTGTCTGTTTATGATGAGCTGTTGATCCTGTTTGTGTCTGTTTATGATGAGCTGTTGATCCTGTTTGTGTGCCTGTTTATGATGAGCTGTTGACCCTGTTTGTGTGACGGTTTATGATAAGCTGTTGACCCTGTTTGTGTGACTTTTTATGATGAGCTGTTCACCCTGTTTGTGTCTGTTTATGATGAGCTGTTGATCCTGTTTGTGTGTCTGTTTATGATGAGCTGTTGATCCTGTTTTGTGTCTGATTATGATGAGCTGTTGATCGTGTTTGTGTCTGTTTATGATGAGAAGTTGATCCTCTTTGTGTGTCTGTTTATGATGAGCTGTTGATCCTGTCTGTGTCTGTTTATGATGAGCTGTTGATCCTGTTTGTGACTGTTTATGATGAGCTGTTGACCCTGTTTGTGACTGTTTATGATGAGCTGTTGATCCTGTTTGTGTGACTGTTTATGATGAGCTGTTGATCCTGTTTGTGTCTGTTTATGATGAGCTGTTGATCCCGTTTGTGTGTCTGTTTATGATGAGCTCTTGATCCTGTTTGTGTGACTGTTTATGATGAGCTGTTGATCCTGTTTGTGTGTCTGTTTATGATGAGCTGTTGATCCTGTTTGTGTCTGTTTATGATGAGCTGTTGATCCTGTCTGTGTCTGTTTATGATGAGTTGTTGATCCTGTTTGTGTGACTGTTTATGATGAGCTGTTGATCCTGTTTGTGTGTCTGTTTATGATGAGCTGTTGTTCCTGTTTGTGTGTCTGTTTATGATGAGCTGTTGATCCTGTTTGTGTGTCTGTTTATGATGAGCTGTTGATCCTGTTTGTGTGACTGTTTATGATGAGCTGTTGATCCTGTTTGTGTGACTGTTTATGATGAGCTGTTGATCCTGTTTGTGTGACTGTTTATGATGAGCTGTTGATCCTGTTTGTGTGACTGTTTATGATGAGCTGTTGATCCTGTTTGTGTGACTATTTATGATGAGCTGTTGATCCTGTTTGTGTGACTGTTTATGATGAGCTATTGATCCTTTTTGTGTGTCTGTTTATGATGAGCTGTTGACCCTGTTTGTGTGACTTTTTATGATGAGCTGTTCACCCTGTTTGTGTCTGTTTATGATGAGATGTTGATCATGTTTGTGTCTCTGTTTATGATGTGCTGTTGACACTGTTTCTGTCTGTTTATGATGAGCTGTTTATCCTCTTTTTGTGTGTGTTTATGATGAGCTGTTTATCCTGTTTGTGTGTCTGTTTATGATGAGCTGTTGATCCTGTTTGTGTGACTGTTTATGATGAGCTGTTGTTCTTGTTTGTGTGACTGTTTATGATGAGTTGTTGATCTTGTTTGTGTGAGTGTTTATGATGAGTTGTTGATCCTGGTTGTGTGACTGTTTATGATGAGTTGTTGATCCTGCTTGTGTGTCTGTTTATGATGAGCTGTTGATCCTGTTTGTGTGACTTTTTATGATGACCTGTTGATCCTGTTTGTGTGACTTTTTATGATGAGCTGTTCACCCTGTTTGTGTGTCTGTTTATGATGAGCTGTTGATCCTGTTTGTGTGTCTGCTTATGTTGAGCTGTTGATCCTGTTTGTGTGACTTTTTATGATGAGCTGTGCACCCTGTTTGTGTGTCTGTTTATGATGAGCTGTTGATCCTGTTTGTGTCTTTTTATGATGACCAGTTGACCCTGTTTGTATGTCTGTTTATGATGAGCTGTTGACCCTGTTTGTGACTGTTTATGTTGAGCTGTTGATCCTTTTTGTGTGACTGTTTATGATGAGCTGTTGATCCTGTTTGTGACTGTTTATGATGAGCTGATGTTCCTGCTTGTGTCTTTTTATGATGACCAGTTGACCCTGTTTGTATGTTTGTTTATGATGAGCAGTTGACCCTGTTTGTGACTGTTTATGATGAGCTGTTGATCCTGTTTGTGTCTGTTTATGATGAGCTATTGATCCTGTTTGTGTGACTGTTTATGATGAGCTGTTGATCCTGTTTGAGTGACTGTTTATGATGAGCTATTGACCCTGTTTGTGTTACTTTTTATGATGAGCTGTTCACCCTGTTTGTGTCTGTTTATGATGAGCTGTTGATCCTGTTTGTGTGTCTGTTTATGATGAGCTGTTGACCCTGTTTGTGTCTGTTTATGATGAGCTGTTTATCCTCTTTTTGTGTCTGTTTATGATGAGCTGTTTATCCTGTTTGTGTGTCTGTTTATGTTGAGCTGTTGATCCTGTTTGTGTGACTGTTTGTGATGAGTTGTTGATCCTGTTTGTGTGACTGTTTATGATGAACTGTTGATCCTGTTTGTGTGATGGTTTATGATGAGCTGTTGTTCC
The DNA here is from genome assembly GCA_026770705.1 of Isurus oxyrinchus. Classification (NCBI taxonomy): domain Eukaryota; kingdom Metazoa; phylum Chordata; class Chondrichthyes; order Lamniformes; family Lamnidae; genus Isurus; species Isurus oxyrinchus. The sequence goes on along the minus strand of JANJGN010000269.1, from coordinate 486,170 downwards.
TGTTTCTGTCTGTTTATGATGAACTGTTGATCCTGTCTGTGTCTGTTTATGATGAGCTGTTGATCCTGTTTGTGTGTCTGTTTATGATGAGCTGTTGACCCTGTTTGTGTGTCTGTTTATGATGTGCTGTTGACCCTGTCTGTGTCTGTTTATGATGAGCTGTTGATCCTGTTTGTGTCTGTTTATGATGAGCTGTTGACCCTGTTTGTGTGTATGTTTATGATGAGCTGTTGATCCTGTCTGTGTCTGTTTATGATGAGCTCTTGATCCTGTTTGTGACTGTTTATGATGATTGTGGATCCTGTTTGTGTGACTGTTTATGATGAGCTGTTGATCCTGTTTCTGTGTCTGTTTATGATGAGCTGTTGACCCTGTTTGTGTGTCTGTTTATGATGATTTGTTGACCCTGTTTGTGTCTGTTTATGATGAGCTGTTGATTCTGTTTGTGTCTGTTTATGATGAGCTGTTGTTCCTGTTTGTGTCTGTTTATGATGAGGAGTTGACCCTGTTTGTGTGTCTGTTTATGATGAGCTGTTGATCCTGTTTGTGTCCGTTTATGATGAGCTGTTGACTCTGTTTGTGGGTCCGTTTATGATGAGCTGTTGATCCTGTTTGTGTGTCCGTTTATGATGAGCTGTTGACCCTGTTTGTGTGACTGTTTATGATGAGCTGTTGATCCTGTTTGTGTGTCTGTTTATGATGAGCTGTTGATCCTGTTTGTGTGTCTGTTTATGATGAGCTGTTGATCCTGTTTGTGTCTGTTTACGATGAGCTGTTGATCCTGTTTGTGTGACTGTATATGATGAGCTGTTGATCCTGTTTGTGACTGTTTATGATGAGCTGTTGACCCTGTTTATGTGACTTTTATGATGAGCCGTTCACCCTGTTTGTGTCTGTTTATGATGAGCTGTTGACCTTGTTTGTGTCTGTTTATGATGACCTGTTGATCCTGTTTGTGTGTCTGTTTATGATGAGCTGTTGATCATGTTTGTGTGTCTGTTTATGATGAGCTGTTGATCCTGTTTGTGTGTCTGTTTATGATGAGCTGTTGATCCTGTTTGTGTGTCTGTTTATGATGAGCGGTTGACCTCGTTTGTGTGACTGTTTATGATGAGCTGTTGATCCTGTTTGTGTGACTGTTTATGATGAGCTGTTGATCCTGTTTGTGTGTCTGTTTATGATGAGCTTTTGATGTTTTTTGTGTGTCTGTTTATGATGAGCTGATGTTCCTGCTTGTGTCTTTTTATGATGAGCTGATGTTCCTGCTTGTGTCTTTTTATGATGACCAGTTGACCCTGTTTGTATGTCTGTTTATGATGAGCTGTTGACCCTGTTTGTGACTGTTTATGATGAGCTGTTGATCCTGTTTGTGTGACTGTTTATGATGAGCTGTTGATCCTGTTTGTGTGACTGTTTATGATGAGGTGTTGATCCTGTTTGTGTGACTGTTTATGATGAGCTGTTGATCCTGTTTGTGTGTCTGTTTATGATGAGCTGTTGATCCTGTTTGTGTCTGTTTATGATGAGCTGTTGATCCTGTCTGTGTCTGTTTATGATGAGTTGTTGATCCTGTTTGTGTGACTGTTTATGATGAGCTGTTGATCCTGTTTGTGTGTCTGTTTATGATGAGCTGTTGTTCCTGTTTGTGTGTCTGTTTATGATGAGCTGTTGATCCTGTTTGTGTGTCTGTTTATGATGAGCTGTTGATCCTGTTTGTGTGACTGTTTATGATGAGCTGTTGATCCTGTTTGTGTGACTGTTTATGATGAGCTGTTGATCCTGTTTGTGTGACTGTTTATGATGAGCTGTTGATCCTGTTTGTGTGACTGTTTATGATGAGCTGTTGATCCTGTTTGTGTGACTATTTATGATGAGCTGTTGATCCTGTTTGTGTGACTGTTTATGATGAGCTATTGATCCTTTTTGTGTGTCTGTTTATGATGAGCTGTTGACCCTGTTTGTGTGACTTTTTATGATGAGCTGTTCACCCTGTTTGTGTCTGTTTATGATGAGATGTTGATCATGTTTGTGTCTCTGTTTATGATGTGCTGTTGACACTGTTTCTGTCTGTTTATGATGAGCTGTTTATCCTCTTTTTGTGTGTGTTTATGATGAGCTGTTTATCCTGTTTGTGTGTCTGTTTATGATGAGCTGTTGATCCTGTTTGTGTGACTGTTTATGATGAGCTGTTGTTCTTGTTTGTGTGACTGTTTATGATGAGTTGTTGATCTTGTTTGTGTGAGTGTTTATGAAGAGTTGTTGATCCTGGTTGTGTGACTGTTTATGATGAGTTGTTGATCCTGCTTGTGTGTCTGTTTATGATGAGCTGTTGATCCTGTTTGTGTGACTTTTTATGATGACCTGTTGATCCTGTTTGTGTGACTTTTTATGATGAGCTGTTCACCCTGTTTGTGTGTCTGTTTATGATGAGCTGTTGATCCTGTTTGTGTGTCTGCTTATGTTGAGCTGTTGATCCTGTTTGTGTGACTTTTTATGATGAGCTGTGCACCCTGTTTGTGTGTCTGTTTATGATGAGCTGTTGATCCTGTTTGTGTCTTTTTATGATGACCAGTTGACCCTGTTTGTATGTCTGTTTATGATGAGCTGTTGACCCTGTTTGTGACTGTTTATGTTGAGCTGTTGATCCTTTTTGTGTGACTGTTTATGATGAGCTGTTGATCCTGTTTGTGACTGTTTATGATGAGCTGATGTTCCTGCTTGTGTCTTTTTATGATGACCAGTTGACCCTGTTTGTATGTTTGTTTATGATGAGCAGTTGACCCTGTTTGTGACTGTTTATGATGAGCTGTTGATCCTGTTTGTGTCTGTTTATGATGAGCTATTGATCCTGTTTGTGTGACTGTTTATGATGAGCTGTTGATCCTGTTTGAGTGACTGTTTATGATGAGCTATTGACCCTGTTTGTGTTACTTTTTATGATGAGCTGTTCACCCTGTTTGTGTCTGTTTATGATGAGCTGTTGATCCTGTTTGTGTGTCTGTTTATGATGAGCTGTTGACCCTGTTTGTGTCTGTTTATGATGAGCTGTTTATCCTCTTTTTGTGTCTGTTTATGATGAGCTGTTTATCCTGTTTGTGTGTCTGTTTATGTTGAGCTGTTGATCCTGTTTGTGTGACTGTTTGTGATGAGTTGTTGATCTTGTTTGTGTGACTGTTTATGATGAACTGTTGATCCTGTTTGTGTGATGGTTTATGATGAGCTGTTGTTCCTGTTTCTGTCTGTTTATGATGAACTGTTGATCCTGTCTGTGTCTGTTTATGATGAGCTGTTGATCCTGTTTGTGTGTCTGTTTATGATTAGCTGTTGACCCTGTTTGTGTGTCTGTTTATGATGTGCTGTTGACCCTGTCTGTGTCTGTTTATGATGAGCTGTTGATCCTGTTTGTGTCTGTTTATGATGAGCTGTTGACCCTGTTTGTGTGTATGTTTATGATGAGCTGTTGATCCTGTCTGTGTCTGTTTATGATGAGCTCTTGATCCTGTTTGTGACTGTTTATGATGATTGTGGATCCTGTTTGTGTGACTGTTTATGATGAGCTGTTGATCCTGTTTCTGTGTCTGTTTATGATGAGCTGTTGACCCTGTTTGTGTGTCTGTTTATGATGATTTGTTGACCCTGTTTGTGTCTGTTTATGATGAGCTGTTGATTCTGTTTGTGTCTGTTTATGATGAGCTGTTGTTCCTGTTTGTGTCTGTTTATGATGAGGTGTTGACCCTGTTTGTGTGTCTGTTTATGATGAGCTGTTGATCCTGTTTGTGTCCGTTTATGATGAGCTGTTGACTCTGTTTGTGGGTCCGTTTATGATGAGCTGTTGATCCTGTTTGTGTGTCCGTTTATGATGAGCTGTTGACCCTGTTTGTGTGACTGTTTATGATGAGCTGTTGATCCTGTTTGTGTGTCTGTTTATGATGAGCTGTTGATCCTGTTTGTGTGTCTGTTTATGATGAGCTGTTGATCCTGTTTGTGTCTGTTTACGATGAGCTGTTGATCCTGTTTGTGTGACTGTATATGATGAGCTGTTGATCCTGTTTGTGACTGTTTATGATGAGCTGTTGACCCTGTTTATGTGACTTTTATGATGAGCCGTTCACCCTGTTTGTGTCTGTTTATGATGAGCTGTTGACCTTGTTTGTGTCTGTTTATGATGACCTGTTGATCCTGTTTGTGTGTCTCTTTATGATGAGCTGTTGATCATGTTTGTGTGTCTGTTTATGATGAGCTGTTGATCCTGTTTGTGTGTCTGTTTATGATGAGCTGTTGATCCTGTTTGTGTGTCTGTTTATGATGAGCGGTTGACCTCGTTTGTGTGACTGTTTATGATGAGCTGTTGATCCTGTTTGTGTGACTGTTTATGATGAGCTGTTGATCCTGTTTGTGTGTCTGTTTATGATGAGCTTTTGATGTTTTTTGTGTGTCTGTTTATGATGAGCTGATGTTCCTGCTTGTGTCTTTTTATGATGAGCTGATGTTCCTGCTTGTGTCTTTTTATGATGACCAGTTGACCCTGTTTGTATGTCTGTTTATGATGAGCTGTTGACCCTGTTTGTGACTGTTTATGATGAGCTGTTGATCCTGTTTGTGTGACTGTTTATGATGAGCTGTTGATCCTGTTTGTGTGACTGTTTATGATGAGGTGTTGATCCTGTTTGTGTGACTGTTTATGATGAGCTGTTGATCCTGTTTGTGTGACTGTTTATGATGAGCTGTTGATCCTGTTTGTGTGACTGTTTATGATGAGCTATTGATCCTTTTTGTGTGTCTGCTAATGATGAGCTGTTGACCCTGTTTGTGTGACTTTTTATGATGAGCTGTTCACCCTGTTTGTGTCTGTTTATGATGAGATGTTGATCATGTTTGTGTGTCTGTTTATGATGTGCTGTTGACCCTGTTTCTGTCTGTTTATGATGAGCTGTTTATCCTCTTTTTGTGTGTGTTTATGATGAGATGTTTATCCTGTTTGTGTGTCTGTTTATGATGAGCTGTTGATCCTGTTTGTGTCTTTTTATGATGACCAGTTGACCCTGTTTGTATGTCTGTTTATGATGAGCTGTTGACCCTGTTTGTGACTGTTTATGTTGAGCTGTTGATCCTTTTTGTGTGACTGTTTATGATGAGCTGTTGATCCTGTTTGTGACTGTTTATGATGAGCTGATGTTCCTGCTTGTGTCTTTTTATGATGACCAGTTGACCCTGTTTGTATGTTTCTTTATGATGAGCAGTTGACCCTGTTTGTGACTGTTTATGATGAGCTGTTGATCCTGTTTGTGTCTGTTTATGATGAGCTATTGATCCTGTTTGTGTGACTGTTTATGATGAGCTGTTGATCCTGTTTGAGTGACTGTTTATGATGAGCTATTGACCCTGTTTGTGTTACTTTTTATGATGAGCTGTTCACCCTGTTTGGGTCTGTTTATGATGAGCTGTTGATCCTGTTTGTGTGTCTGTTTATGATGAGCTGTTGACCCTGTTTGTGTCTGTTTATGATGAGCTGTTTATCCTCTTTTTGTGTCTGTTTATGATGAGCTGTTTATCCTGTTTGTGTGTCTGTTTATGATGAGCTGTTGATCCTGTTTGTGTGACTGTTTGTGATGAGTTGTTGATCCTGTTTGTGTGACTGTTTATGATGAACTGTTGATCCTGTTTGTGTGACGGTTTATGATGAGCTGTTGTTCCTGTTTCTGTCTGTTTATGATGAACTGTTGATCCTGTCTGTGTCTGTTTATGATGAGCTGTTGATCCTGTTTGTGTGTCTGTTTATGATGAGCTGTTGACCCTGTTTGTGTGTATGTTTATGATGAGCTGTTGATCCTGTCTGTGTCTGTTTATGATGAGCTCTTGATCCTGTTTGTGACTGTTTATGATGATTGTGGATCCTGTTTGTGTGACTGTTTATGATGAGCTGTTGATCCTGTTTCTGTGTCTGTTTATGATGAGCTGTTGACCCTGTTTGTGTGTCTGTTTATGATGATTTGTTGACCCTGTTTGTGTCTGTTTATGATGAGCTGTTGATTCTGTTTGTGTCTGTTTATGATGAGCTGTTGTTCCTGTTTGTGTCTGTTTATGATGAGGTGTTGACCCTTTTTGTGTGTCTGTTTATGATGAGCTGTTGATCCTGTTTGTGTCCGTTTATGATGAGCTGTTGACTCTGTTTGTGGGTCCGTTTATGATGAGCTGTTGATCCTGTTTGTGTGTCCGTTTATGATGAGCTGTTGACCCTGTTTGTGTGACTGTTTATGATGAGCTGTTGATCCTGTTTGTGTGTCTGTTTATGATGAGCTGTTGATCCTGTTTGTGTGTCTGTTTATGATGAGCTGTTGATCCTGTTTGTGTCTGTTTACCGATGAGCTGTTGATCCTGTTTGTGTGACTGTATATGATGAGCTGTTGATCCTGTTTGTGACTGTTTATGATGAGCTGTTGACCCTGTTTATGTGACTTTTATGATGAGCCGTTCACCCTGTTTGTGTCTGTTTATGATGAGCTGTTGACCTTGTTTGTGTCTGTTTATGATGACCTGTTGATCCTGTTTGTGTGTCTGTTTATGATGAGCTGTTGATCATGTTTGTGTGTCTGTTTATGATGAGCTGTTGATCCTGTTTGTGTGTCTGTTTATGATGAGCTGTTGATCCTGTTTGTGTGTCTGTTTATGATGAGCGGTTGACCTCGTTTGTGTGACTGTTTATGATGAGCTGTTGATCCTGTTTGTGTGACTGTTTATGATGAGCTGTTGATCCTGTTTGTGTGTCTGTTTATGATGAGCTTTTGATGCTTTTTGTGTGTCTGTTTATGATGAGCTGATGTTCCTGCTTGTGTCTTTTTATGATGAGCTGATGTTCCTGCTTGTGTCTTTTTATGATGACCAGTTGACCCTGTTTGTATGTCTGTTTATGATGAGCTGTTGACCCTGTTTGTGACTGTTTATGATGAGCTGTTGATCCTGTTTGTGTGACTGTTTATGATGAGCTGTTGATCCTGTTTGTGTGACTGTTTATGATGAGGTGTTGATCCTGTTTGTGTGACTGTTTATGATGAGCTGTTGATCCTGTTTGTGTGACTGTTTATGATGAGCTGTTGATTCTGTTTGTGTGACTGTTTATGATGAGCTATTGATCCTTTTTGTGTGTCTGTTTATGATGAGCTGTTGACCCTGTTTGTGTGACTTTTTATGATGAGCTGTTCACCCTGTTTGTGTCTGTTTATGATGAGATGTTGATCATGTTTGTGTGTCTGTTTATGATGTGCTGTTGACCCTGTTTCTGTCTGTTTATGATGAGCTGTTTATCCTCTTTTTGTGTGTGTTTATGATGAGCTGTTTATCCTGTTTGTGTGTCTGTTTATGATGAGCTGTTGATCCTGTTTGTGTCTTTTTATGATGACCAGTTGACCCTGTTTGTATGTCTGTTTATGATGAGCTGTTGACCCTGTTTGTGACTGTTTATGTTGAGCTGTTGATCCTTTTTGTGTGACTGTTTATGATGAGCTGTTGATCCTGTTTGTGACTGTTTATGATGAGCTGATGTTCCTGCTTGTGTCTTTTTATGATGACCAGTTGACCCTGTTTGTATGTTTCTTTATGATGAGCAGTTGACCCTGTTTGTGACTGTTTATGATGAGCTGTTGATCCTGTTTGTGTCTGTTTATGATGAGCTATTGATCCTGTTTGTGTGACTGTTTATGATGAGCTGTTGATCCTGTTTGAGTGACTGTTTATGATGAGCTATTGACCCTGTTTGTGTTACTTTTTATGATGAGCTGTTCACCCTGTTTGTGTCTGTTTATGATGAGCTGTTGATCCTGTTTGTGTGTCTGTTTATGATGAGCTGTTGACCCTGTTTGTGTCTGTTTATGATGAGCTGTTTATCCTCGTTTTGTGTCTGTTTATGATGAGCTGTTTATCCTGTTTGTGTGTCTGTTTATGATGAGCTGTTGATCCTGTTTGTGTGACTGTTTGTGATGAGTTGTTGATCCTGTTTGTGTGACTGTTTATGATGAACTGTTGATCCTGTTTGTGTGACGGTTTATGATGAGCTGTTGTTCCTGTTTCTGTCTGTTTATGATGAACTGTTGATCCTGTCTGTGTCTGTTTATGATGAGCTGTTGATCCTGTTTGTGTGTCTGTTTATGATGTGCTGTTGACCCTGTCTGTGTCTGTTTATGATGAGCTGTTGATCCTGTTTGTGTCTGTTTATGATGAGCTGTTGACCCTGTTTGTGTGTCTGTTTATGATGAGCTGTTGATCCTGTCTGTGTCTGTTTATGATGAGCTCTTGATCCTGTTTGTGACTGTTTATGATGATTGTGGATCCTGTTTGTGTGACTGTTTATGATGAGCTGTTGATCCTGTTTCTGTGTCTGTTTATGATGAGCTGTTGACCCTATTTGTGTGTCCGTTTATGATGATTTGTTGACCCTGTTTGTGTCTGTTTATGATGAGCTGTTGATTCTGTTTGTGTCTGTTTATGATGAGCTGTTGTTCCTGTTTGTGTCTGTTTATGATGAGGTGTTGACCCTGTTTGTGTGTCTGTTTATGATGAGCTGTTGATCCTGTTTGTGTCCGTTTATGATGAGCTGTTGACTCTGTTTGTGGGTCCGTTTATGATGAGCTGTTGATCCTGTTTGTGTGTCCGTTTATGATGAGCTGTTGACCCTGTTTGTGTGACTGTTTATGATGAGCTGTTGATCCTGTTTGTGTGTCTGTTTATGATGAGCTGTTGATCCTGTTTGTGTGTCTGTTTATGATGAGCTGTTGATCCTGTTTGTGTCTGTTTACGATGAGCTGTTGATCCTGTTTGTGTGACTGTATATGATGAGCTGTTGATCCTGTTTGTGACTGTTTATGATGAGCTGTTGACCCAGTTTATGTGGCTTTTATGATGAGCCGTTCACCCTGTTTGTGTCTGTTTATGATGAGCTGTTGACCTTGTTTGTGTCTGTTTATGATGACCTGTTGATCCTGTTTGTGTGTCTGTTTATGATGAGCTGTTGATCATGTTTGTGTGTCTGTTTATGATGAGCTGTTGATCCTGTTTGTGTGTCTGTTTATGATGAGCTGTTGATCATGTTTGTGTGTCTGTTTATGATGAGCTGTTGATCCTGTTTGTGTGACTGTTTATGATGAGCTGTTGTTCCTGTTTGTGTCTTTTTATGATGACCAGTTGACCCTGTTTGTATGTCTGTTTATGATGAGCTGTTGACCCTGTTTGTGACTGTTTATGATGAGCTGTTGATCCTGTTTGTGTCTGTTTATGATGAGCTGGTGATCCTGTTTGTGTGACTGTTTATGATGAGCTGTTGATCCTGTTTGTGTGACTGTTTATGATGAGCTGTTGATCCTGTTTGTGTGTCTGTTTATGATGAGCTGTTGACCCTGTTTGTGTCTCTTTATGATGAGCTGTTGATCCTGTTTGTGTGTCTGTTTATGATGAGCAGTTGACCCTGTTTGTGTCTGTTTATGATGAGCTGTTTATCCTCTTTTTGTGTCTGTTTATGATGAGCTGTTTATCCTGTTTGTGTGTCTGTTTATGATGAGCTGTTGATCCTGTTTGTGTGACTGTTTATGATGAGTTGTTGACCCTGTTTGTGTCTGTTTATGATGAGATGTTTATCCTCTTTTTGTGTCTGTTTGTGATGAGCTGTTCAACCTGTTTGTGTGTCTGTTTATGATGAGCTGTTGATCCTGTTTGTGTGTCTGTTTATAATGAGCTGTTGATAATGTCTGTGTCTGTTTATGATGAGCTGCTGATCCTGTCTGTGTCTGTTTATGATGAGCTGTTGATCCTGTTTGTGTGACTGTTTATGATGAGCTGTTGATCCTGTTTGTGTGTCTGTTTATAATGAGCTGTTGATCCTGTCTGTGTCCGTTTATGATGAGCTGTTGATCCTGTCTGTGTCTGTTTATGATGAGCTGTTGATCCTGTTTGTGTGCCTGTTTATGATGAGCTGTTGACCCTGTTTGTGTGACTGTTAATGATGAGCTGTTGATCCTGTTTGTGTCCGTTTATGATGAACTGTTGACCCTGTTTGTGTGACTGTTTATGATGAGCTGTTGATCCTGTTTGTGTGTCTGTTTATGATGAGCTGTTGATCCTGTTTTGTGTCTGATTATGATGAGCTGTTGATCCTGTTTGTGTCTGTTTATGATGACAAGTTGATCCTCTTTGTGTGTCTGTTTATGATGAGCTCTTGATACTGTCTGTGTCTGTTTATGATGAGCTGTTGATCCTGTTTGTGACTGTTTATGATGAGCTGTTGACCCTGTTTGTGACTGTTTATGATGAGCTGTTGATCCTGTTTGTGTGACTGTTTATGATGAGCTGTTGATCCTGTTTGTGTCTGTTTATGATGAGCTGTTGATCCCGTTTGTGTGTCTGTTTATGATGAGCTGTTGATCCTGTTTGTGTGACTGTTTATGATGAGCTGTTGATCCTGTTTGTGTCTGTTTATGATGAGCTGTTGATCCTGTCTGTGTCTGTTTATGATGAGTTGTTGATCCTGTTTGTGTGACTGTTTATGATGAGCTGTTGATCCTGTTTGTGTGTCTGTTTATGATGAGCTGTTGATCCTGTTTGTGTCTGTTTATGATGAGCTGTTGATCCTGTCTGTGTCTGTTTATGATGAGTTGTTGATCCTGTTTGTGTGACTGTTTATGATGAGCTGTTGATCCTGTTTGTGTGTCTGTTTATGATGAGCTGATGTTCCTGCTTGTGTCTTTTTATGATGAGCTGATGTTCCTGCTTGTGTCTTTTTATGATGACCAGTTGACCCTGTTTGTATGTCTGTTTATGATGAGCTATTGACCCTGTTTGTGACTGTTTATGATGAGCTGTTGATCCTGTTTGTGTGACTGTTTATGATGAGCTTTTGATCCTGTTTGTGTGACTGTTTATGATGAGCTGTTGATCCTGTTTGTGTGACTGTTTATGATGAGCTGTTGATCCTGTTTGTGTGACTGTTTATGATGAGCTGTTGATCCTGTTTGTGTGACTGTTTATGATGAGCTATTGATCCTTTTTGTGTGTCTGTTTATGATGAGCTGTTGACCCTGTTTGTGTGACTTTTTATGATGAGCTGTTCACCCTGTTTGTGTCTGTTTATGATGAGATGTTGATCATGTTTGTGTGTCTGTTTATGATGTGCTGTTGACCCTGTTTCTGTCTGTTTATGATGAGCTGTTTATCCTCTTTTTGTGTGTGTTGATGATGAGCTGTTTATCCTATTTGTGTGTCTGTTTATAATGAGCTGTTGATCCTGTTTGTGTGACTGTTTATGATGAGCTGTTGTTCTTGTTTGTGTGACTGTTTATGATGAGTTGTTGATCCTGTTTGTGTGAGTGTTTATGATGAGTTGTTGATCCTGCTTGTGTGTCTGTTTATGATGAGCTGTTGATCCTGTTTGTGTGACTTTTTATGATGACCTGTTGATCCTGTTTGTGTGACTTTTTATGATGAGCTGTTCACCCTGTTTGTGTGTCTGTTTATGATGAGCTGTTGATCCTGTTTGTGTCTTTTTATGATGACCAGTTGACCCTGTTTGTATGTCTGTTTATGATGAGCTGTTGACCCTGTTTGTGACTGTTTATGTTGAGCTGTTGATCCTTTTTGTGTGACTGTTTATGATGAGCTGTTGATCCTGTTTGTGACTGTTTATGATGAGCTGATGTTCCTGCTTGTGTCTTTTTATGATGAGCAGTTGACCCTGTTTGTATGTCTGTTTATGATGAGCAGTTGACCCTGTTTGTGACTGTTTATGATGAGCTGTTGATCCTGTTTGTGTCTGTTTATGATGAGCTATTGATCCTGTTTGTGTGACTGTTTATGATGAGCTATTGACCCTGTTTGTGTTACTTTTATGATGAGCTGTTCACCCTGTTTGTGTCTGTTTATGATGAGCTGTTGATCCTGTTTGTGTGTCTGTTTATGATGAGCTGTTGACCCTGTTTCTGTCTGTTTATGATGAGCTGTTTATCCTCTTTTTGTGTCTGTTTATGATGAGCTGTTTATCCTGTTTGTGTGTCTGTTTATGATGAGCTGTTGATCCTGTTTGTGTGACTGTTTGTGATGAGTTGTTGATCCTGTTTGTGTGACTGTTTATGATGAACTGTTGATCCTGTTTGTGTGACGGTTTATGATGAGCTGTTGTTCCTGTTTCTGTCTGTTTATGATGAACTGTTGATCCTGTTTGTGTGTCTGTTTATGATGAGCTGTTGATCCTGTTTGTGTGTCTGTTTATGATGAGCTGTTGACCCTGTTTGTGTGTCTGTTTATGATGTGCTGTTGACCCTGTCTGTGTCTGTTTATGATGAGCTGTTGATCCTGTTTGTGTCTGTTTATGATGAGCTGTTGACCCTGTCTGTGTGTCTGTTTATGATGAGCTGTTGATCCTGTTTCTGTCTGTTTATGATGAGCTGTTAATCCTGTTTGTGTGTCTGTTTATGATGAGCTGTTGATTCTTTTTGTGCCTGTTTATGATTAGCTGTTGATTTTGTTTGTGTGTCTGTTTATGATGAGCTGTTGATCCTGTTTGTGCCTGTTTATGGTTAGCTGTTAATCTTGTTTGTGTGTCTGTTTATGATGAGCTGTTGATCCTGTTTGTGTGACTGTTTATGATGAGCTGTTGATCCTGTTTGTGTCTCTGTTTATGATGAGCTGTTGATCCTATTTATGTATCTGTTTATGATGAGCTGTTGATCCTGTTTGTGTCTGTTTATGATGAGCTGTTGATCCTGTTTGTGTGACAGTTTATGATGAGCTGTTGATCTTGTTTGTGTGTCTCTTTATGATAACCTGTTGATTCTGTTGTGTCTGTTTATGATGAGCTGTTGATCCTGTTTGTGTCTGTTTATGATTAGCTGTTCACCCTGTTTGTGTGTCTTTATAATGAGCTCTTGATCCAGTTTATGTGTCTGTTCATGATGAGCTGTTGATCCTGTTTGTGTGTGTGTTTATGATGAGCTGTTGATCCTGTTTGTGTGTCTGTTTATGATGAGCTGTTGTTCTGTTTTGTGTGTATGTTTACGATGAGCTGTTAATCCTGTTTGTGTGTCTGTTTATGATGAGCTGTTGATCCTGTTTGTGTGACTGTTTATGATGAGCTGTTAAGCATGTTTGTGTGTCTGTTTATGATGAGCTGTTGTTCCTGTTTGTGTGTCTGTTTATGATGAGCTGTTGATCCTGTTTGTGTGACTGTTTATGATGAGCTGTTAAACATGTTTGTGTGTCTGTTTATGATGAGCTGTTGATCCTGTTTGTGTGACTGTTTATGATGAGCTGTTGATCCTGTTTGTGTGTCTGTTTATGATGAGCTGTTGACTCTGTTTGTGTCTGTTTATGATGAGCTGTTGATCCTGTTTGTGTGACTGTATATGATGAGCTGTTGATCCTGTTTGTGACTGTTTATGATGAGCTGTTGACCCTGTTTATGTGACTTTTATGATGAGCCGTTCACCCTGTTTGTGTCTGTTTATGATGAGCTGTTGACCTTGTTTGTGTCTGTTTATGATGACCTGTTGATCCTGTTTGTGTGTCTGTTTATGATGAGCTGTTTATCCTCTTTTTGTGTCTGTTTATGATGAGCTGTTGATCCTGTTTGTGTGACTGTTTATGATGAGCTGTTGTTATTCTTTGTGTGACAGTTTATGATGAGTTGTTGATCCTGTTTGTGTGTCTGTTTATGATGAGCTGTTGATCCTGTTTCTGTCTGTTTATGATGAGCTGTTAATCCTGTTTGTGTGTCTGTTTATGATGAGCTGTTGATTCTTTTTGTGCCTGTTTATGATTAGCTGTTGATTTTGTTTGTGTGTCTGTTTATGATGAGCTGCTGATCCTGTTTGTGCCTGTTTATGGTTAGCTGTTAATCTTGTTTGTGTGTCTGTTTATGATGAGCTGTTGATCCTGTTTGTGTGACTGTTTATGATGAGCTGTTGATCCTGTTTGTGTCTCTGTTTATGATGAGCTGTTGATCCTATTTGTGTATCTGTTTATGATGAGCTGTTGATCCTGTTTGTGTCTGTTTATGATGAGCTGTTGATCCTGTTTGTGTGACAGTTTATGATGAGCTGTTGATCTTGTTTGTGTGTCTCTTTATGATGAGCTGTTGTTCTGTTTTGTGTGTATGTTTACGATGAGCTGTTAATCCTGTTTGTGTGTCTGTTTATGATGAGCTGTTGATCCTGTTTGTGTGACTGTTTATGATGAGCTGTTAAACATGTTTGTGTGTCTGTTTATGATGAGCTGTTGTTCCTGTTTGTGTGTCTGTTTATGATGAGCTGTTGATTCTGTTTGTGTGACTGTTTATGATGAGCTGTTAAACATGTTTGTGTGTCTGTTTATGATGAGCTCTTGATCCTGTTTGTGTGTCTGTTTATGATGAGCTGTTGATCCTGTTTGTGTGTCTGTTTATGATGAGCTGTTGATCCTGTTTGTCTGTCTGTTTATGATGAGCTGTTGATCCTGTTTGTGTGACTGTTTATGATGAGCTGTTTGTCCTGTTTGTGTCTGTTTATGATGAGCTGTTGATCCTGTTTGTGTGTCTGTTTATGATGAGCTGTTGATCCTGTTTGTGTGTCTGTTTATGATGAGCTGTTGATCCTGTTTGTGTGTCTGTTTATGGTGAGCTTTTGATCCACTTTGTGTGACAGTTTATGATGAGCTGTTGATCCTGTTTGTGTGACTGTTTATGATGAGCTGTTGATCCTGTTTGTGTGTCTGTTTATGATGATCTGTTGCTCCTGTTTGTGTGTCTGTTTATGATGAGCTGTTGCTCCTGTTTGTGTGTCTGTTTATGATGAGCTGTTGTTCCTGTTTGTGTCTGTTTATGATGAGCTGTTGATCCTGTTTGTGACTGTTTATGATGAGCTGTTGAACCAGTTTGTGTGTCTGTTTATGATGAGCTGTTGTTCCTGTTTGTGTGCCTGTTTATGATGAGCTGTTGATCCTGTTTGTGTCTTTTGATGATGAGCTGTTGATCCTGTTTGTGCCTGTTTATGATGAGCTGTTGATCCTGTTTGTGTGCCTGTTTATGATGAGCTGTTGTTCCTGTTTGTGTGCCTGTTTATGATGAGCTGTTGATCCTGTTTGTGTCTGTTTATGATGAGCTGTTGTTCCTTTTTGTGTGCCTGTTTATGATGAGCTGTTGTTCCTGTTTGTGTCTTTTTATGATGATATGTTGTTCCTGTTTGTGTTCCTGTTTATGATGAGCTGTCGACTCTGTTTGTGTGCCTGGTTATGATGACCTGTTGTTCCTGTTTGTGTGACTTTTTATGATGATCTGTCAACCCTGTTTGTGTGACTTTTTATGATGAGCTGTTGATCCTGTTTCTGTCTGTTTATGATGAGATGTTGACCCTGTTTGTGTGTCTGTTTATGATGAGCTGTTGATTCTGTTTGTTTCTGTTTATGATGTGCTGTTGATCCTGTTTCTCTCTGTTTATGATGAGCTGTTGATCCTGTTTATGTCTGTTTATGATGAGATGTTGACCCTGTTTGTGGGTCTGTTTATGATGAGCTGTTGATGCTGTTTGTGTCTGTTTATGATGAGCTGTTGATGCTGTTTGTGTCTGTTTATGATGAGCTGTTGATCCTGTTTGTGTGTCTGTTTATGATGGGCTGTTGATTCTGTTTGTGCCTGTTTATGATTAGCTGTTGATCTTCTTTGTGTGACTGTTTATGATGAGCTGTTGATCCTGTTTGTGTGACTGTTTATGATGAGCTTTTGATTCTGTTTGTGTCTGTTTATGATGAGCTGTTGATTCTGTTTGTGTCTGTTTATGATGAGCTGTTCATCCTGTTTCTCTCTGTTTATGATGAGCTGTTGATGCTGTTTGTGTGTCTGTTTATGATGAGCTGTTGGTCCTGTTTCTCTCTGTTTATGATGAGCTGTTAATCTTGTTTGTGTGTCTGTTTATGATGGGCTGTTTTTCCTGTTTGTGTGTCTGTTGATGATGATCTGCTGATTCTGTTTGTGCCTGTTTATCATGAGCTGTTGATCTTGTTTGTGTGACTGTTTATGATGAGCTTTTGATTCTGTTTGTGTCTGTTTATGATGAGCTGTTGATTCTGTTTGTGCCTGTTTATGATTAGCTGTTGATCTTGTTTGTTTGTCTGTTTATGATGAGCTGTTGTTCCTGTTTGTGTGTCTGTTTATGATGAGCTGTTGATCCTGTTTGTGTGTGTTTATGATGAGCTGTTGATCCTGTTTGTGTGACTGTTTATGATGCGCTTTTGATTCTGCTTGTGTCTGTTTATGATGAGCTGTTAATCCTGTTTGTGTGTCTGTTGATGATGATCTGTTGATTCTGTTTGTGCCTGTTTATGATGAGCTGTTGATTCAATTTGAGCTTGTTTATGATTAGCTGTTGATTTTGTTTGTGTGTCTGTCTATGATGAGCTGTTGATCCAGTTTGTGTCTGTTTATGATGATCTGTTGATTCTGTTTGTGCCTGTTTATGATTAGCTGTTGATCTTGATTGTGTGTCTGTTTATGATGAGCTGTTGTTCCTGTTTGTGTGTCTGTTTATGATCAGCTGTTGATTCTGTTTGTGCCTGTTTATGATTAGCAGTTGATCTTGTTTCTGTCCTTTTATGATGAGCTGTTGTTCCTGTTTCTGTCTGTTTATGATGAGCTGGTCATTCTGTTTGTGCCTTTTTATGATTAGCTGTTGATCTTGTTTCTGTCTGTTTATGATGAGCTGTTGATCCTGTTTGTTTCTGTTTATGATGAGCTGTTCTTCCTGTTTGTGTGTCTGTTTATGATGAGCTGTTGATCCTGTTTGTGTGTCTGTTTATGATGAGCTGTTGATCCTGTTTTTGTGTCTGTTTATGATGAGCTGTTGATCCTGTTTTTGTGTCTGTTTATGATGAGCTGTTGATCCTGTTTGTGTGTCTGTTTATGATTAGCTGTTGATCCTGTTTCTGTCTGTTTATGATGAGCTGTTGATTCTGTTTGTGTCTGTTTATGATGAGCTGTTGATCCTGTTTTTGTGTCTGTTTACGATGAGCTGTTGATTCTGTTTGTGTCTGTTTATGATGAGCTGTTGATCTTGTTTGTGTGTCTGTTTATGATGAGCTGTTGATCCTGTTTCTGTCTGTTTATGATGAGCTGTTGTTTCTGTTTGTGTGTCTGTTTATGATTAGCTATTGATCCTGTTTGTGTCTGTTTATGATGAGCTGTTGATTCTGTTTGTGTGTCTCTTTATGATGAACTGTTGATCCTGTTTGTGTGACTGTTTATGGTGAACTGTTGATCATGTTTGTGTGTCAATTTATGATGAGCTGTTGTTCCTGTTTGTGTGTCTGTTTATGATGAGCTGTTGATCCTGTCTGTGTCTGTTTATGATGAGCTGTTGATCCTGTTTGTGTCTGTTTATGATGAGCTGTTGATCCTGTTTGTGACTGTTTATGATGAGCTGTTGATCCTGTTTGTGTGTCTGTTTATGATGAGCTGTTGATCCTGTCTGTGTCTGTTTATGATGAGCTGTTGATCCTGTTTGTGTGTCTGTTTATGATGAGCTGTTTATCCTCTTTTTGTGTCTGTTTATGATGAGCTGTTGATCCTGTTTGTGTGACTGTTTATGATGAGCTGTTGTTATTCTTTGTGTGACAGTTTATGATGAGTTGTTGATCCTGTTTGTGTGTCTGTTTATGATGAGCTGTTGATCCTGTTTCTGTCTGTTTATGATGAGCTGTTAATCCTGTTTGTGTGTCTGTTTATGATGAGCTGTTGATTCTTTTTGTGCCTGTTTATGATTAGCTGTTGATTTTGTTTGTGTGTCTGTTTATGATGAGCTGCTGATCCTGTTTGTGCCTGTTTATGGTTAGCTGTTAATCTTGTTTGTGTGTCTGTTTATGATGAGCTGTTGATCCTGTTTGTGTGACTGTTTATGATGAGCTGTTGATCCTGTTTGTGTCTCTGTTTATGATGAGCTGTTGATCCTATTTGTGTATCTGTTTATGATGAGCTGTTGATCCTGTTTGTGTCTGTTTATGATGAGCTGTTGATCCTGTTTGTGTGACAGTTTATGATGAGCTGTTGATCTTGTTTGTGTGTCTCTTTATGATAACCTGTTGATCCTGTTGTGTCTGTTTATGATGAGCTGTTGATCCTGTTTGTGTCTGTTTATGATTAGCTGTTCACCCTGTTTGTGTGTCTTTATAATGAGCTCTTGATCCAGTTTATGTGTCTGTTCATGATGAGCTGTTGATCCTGTTTGTGTGTGTGTTTATGATGAGCTGTTGATCCTGTTTGTGTGTCTGTTTATGATGAGCTGTTGTTCTGTTTTGTGTGTATGTTTACGATGAGCTGTTAATCCTGTTTGTGTGTCTGTTTATGATGAGCTGTTGATCCTGTTTGTGTGACTGTTTATGATGAGCTGTTAAACATGTTTGTGTGTCTGTTTATGATGAGCTGTTGTTCCTGTTTGTGTGTCTGTTTATGATGAGCTGTTGATTCTGTTTGTGTGACTGTTTATGATGAGCTGTTAAACATGTTTGTGTGTCTGTTTATGATGAGCTCTTGATCCTGTTTGTGTGTCTGTTTATGATGAGCTGTTGATCCTGTTTGTGTGTCTGTTTATGATGAGCTGTTGATCCTGTTTGTCTGTCTGTTTATGATGAGCTGTTGATCCTGTTTGTGTGACTGTTTATGATGAGCTGTTTGTCCTGTTTGTGTCTGTTTATGATGAGCTGTTGATCCTGTTTGTGTGTCTGTTTATGATGAGCTGTTGATCCTGTTTGTGTGTCTGTTTATGATGAGCTGTTGATCCTGTTTGTGTGTCTGTTTATGGTGAGCTTTTGATCCACTTTGTGTGACAGTTTATGATGAGCTGTTGATCCTGTTTGTGTGACTGTTTATGATGAGCTGTTGATCCTGTTTGTGTGTCTGTTTATGATGATCTGTTGCTCCTGTTTGTGTGTCTGTTTATGATGAGCTGTTGCTCCTGTTTGTGTGTCTGTTTATGATGAGCTGTTGTTCCTGTTTGTGTCTGTTTATGATGAGCTGTTGATCCTGTTTGTGACTGTTTATGATGAGCTGTTGAACCAGTTTGTGTGTCTGTTTATGATGAGCTGTTGTTCCTGTTTGTGTGCCTGTTTATGATGAGCTGTTGATCCTGTTTGTGTCTTTTGATGATGAGCTGTTGATCCTGTTTGTGTGCCTGTTTATGATGAGCTGTTGTTCCTGTTTGTGTGCCTGTTTATGATGAGCTGTTGATCCTGTTTGTGTCTGTTTATGATTAGCTGTTGTTCCTTTTTGTGTGCCTGTTTATGATGAGCTGTTGTTCCTGTTTGTGTCTTTTTATGATGATATGTTGTTCCTGTTTGTGTTCCTGTTTATGATGAGCTGTCGACTCTGTTTGTGTGCCTGGTTATGATGACTTGTTGTTCCTGTTTGTGTGACTTTTTATGATGATCTGTCAACCCTGTTTGTGTGACTTTTTATGATGAGCTGTTGATCCTGTTTCTGTCTGTTTACGATGAGATGTTGACCCTGTTTGTGTGTCTGTTTATGATGAGCTGTTGATTCTGTTTGTTTCTGTTTATGATGTGCTGTTGATCCTGTTTCTCTCTGTTTATGATGAGCTGTTGATCCTGTTTATGTCTGTTTATGATGAGATGTTGACCCTGTTTGTGGGTCTGTTTATGATGAGCTGTTGATGCTGTTTGTGTCTGTTTATGATGAGCTGTTGATGCTGTTTGTGTCTGTTTATGATGAGCTGTTGATCCTGTTTGTGTGTCTGTTTATGATGGGCTGTTGATTCTGTTTGTGCCTGTTTATGATTAGCTGTTGATCTTCTTTGTGTGACTGTTTATGATGAGCTGTTGATCCTGTTTGTGTGACTGTTTATGATGAGCTTTTGATTCTGTTTGTGTCTGTTTATGATGAGCTGTTGATTCTGTTTGTGTCTGTTTATGATGAGCTGTTCATCCTGTTTCTCTCTGTTTATGATGAGCTGTTGATGCTGTTTGTGTGTCTGTTTATGATGAGCTGTTGGTCCTGTTTCTCTCTGTTTATGATGAGCTGTTAATCTTGTTTGTGTGTCTGTTTATGATGGGCTGTTTTTCCTGTTTGTGTGTCTGTTGATGATGATCTGCTGATTCTGTTTGTGCCTGTTTATCATGAGCTGTTGATCTTGTTTGTGTGACTGTTTATGATGAGCTTTTGATTCTGTTTGTGTCTGTTTATGATGAGCTGTTGATTCTGTTTGTGCCTGTTTATGATTAGCTGTTGATCTTGTTTGTTTGTCTGTTTATGATGAGCTGTTGTTCCTGTTTGTGTGTCTGTTTATGATGAGCTGTTGATCCTGTTTGTGTGTGTTTATGATGAGCTGTTGATCCTGTTTGTGTGACTGTTTATGATGCGCTTTTGATTCTGCTTGTGTCTGTTTATGATGAGCTGTTAATCCTGTTTGTGTGTCTGTTGATGATGATCTGTTGATTCAGTTTGTGCCTGTTTATGATGAGCTGTTGATTCAATTTGAGCTTGTTTATGATTAGCTGTTGATTTTGTTTGTGTGTCTGTCTATGATGAGCTGTTGATCCAGTTTGTGTCTGTTTATGATGATCTGTTGATTCTGTTTGTGCCTGTTTATGATTAGCTGTTGATCTTGATTGTGTGTCTGTTTATGATGAGCTGTTGTTCCTGTTTGTGTGTCTGTTTATGATCAGCTGTTGATTCTGTTTGTGCCTGTTTATGATTAGCAGTTGATCTTGTTTCTGTCCTTTTATGATGAGCTGTTGTTCCTGTTTCTGTCTGTTTATGATGAGCTGGTCATTCTGTTTGTGCCTTTTTATGATTAGCTGTTGATCTTGTTTCTGTCTGTTTATGATGAGCTGTTGATCCTGTTTGTTTCTGTTTATGATGAGCTGTTGTTCCTGTTTGTGTGACTGTTTATGATGAGCTGTTTGTCCTGTTTGTGTCTGTTTATGATGAGCTGTTGATCCTGTTTGTGTGTCTGTTTATGATGAGCTGTTGATCCTGTTTGTGTGTCTGTTTATGATGAGCTGTTGATCCTGTTTGTGTGTCTGTTTATGGTGAGCTTTTGATCCACTTTGTGTGACAGTTTATGATGAGCTGTTGATCCTGTTTGTGTGACTGTTTATGATGAGCTGTTGATCCTGTTTGTGTGTCTGTTTATGATGATCTGTTGCTCCTGTTTGTGTGTCTGTTTATGATGAGCTGTTGCTCCTGTTTGTGTGTCTGTTTATGATGAGCTGTTGTTCCTGTTTGTGTCTGTTTATGATGAGCTGTTGATCCTGTTTGTGACTGTTTATGATGAGCTGTTGAACCAGTTTGTGTGTCTGTTTATGATGAGCTGTTGTTCCTGTTTGTGTGCCTGTTTATGATGAGCTGTTGATCCTGTTTGTGTCTTTTGATGATGAGCTGTTGATCCTGTTTGTGTGCCTGTTTATGATGAGCTGTTGTTCCTGTTTGTGTGCCTGTTTATGATGAGCTGTTGATCCTGTTTGTGTCTGTTTATGATGAGCTGTTGTTCCTTTTTGTGTGCCTGTTTATGATGAGCTGTTGTTCCTGTTTGTGTCTTTTTATGATGATATGTTGTTCCTGTTTGTGTTCCTGTTTATGATGAGCTGTCGACTCTGTTTGTGTGCCTGGTTATGATGACCTGTTGTTCCTGTTTGTGTGACTTTTTATGATGATCTGTCAACCCTGTTTGTGTGACTTTTTATGATGAGCTGTTGATCCTGTTTCTGTCTGTTTATGATGAGATGTTGACCCTGTTTGTGTGTCTGTTTATGATGAGCTGTTGATTCTGTTTGTTTCTGTTTATGATGTGCTGTTGATCCTGTTTCTCTCTGTTTATGATGAGCTGTTGATCCTGTTTATGTCTGTTTATGATGAGATGTTGACCCTGTTTGTGGGTCTGTTTATGATGAGCTGTTGATGCTGTTTGTGTCTGTTTATGATGAGCTGTTGATGCTGTTTGTGTCTGTTTATGATGAGCTGTTGATCCTGTTTGTGTGTCTGTTTATGATGGGCTGTTGATTCTGTTTGTGCCTGTTTATGATTAGCTGTTGATCTTCTTTGTGTGACTGTTTATGATGAGCTGTTGATCCTGTTTGTGTGACTGTTTATGATGAGCTTTTGATTCTGTTTGTGTCTGTTTATGATGAGCTGTTGATTCTGTTTGTGTCTGTTTATGATGAGCTGTTCATCCTGTTTCTCTCTGTTTATGATGAGCTGTTGATGCTGTTTGTGTGTCTGTTTATGATGAGCTGTTGGTCCTGTTTCTCTCTGTTTATGATGAGCTGTTAATCTTGTTTGTGTGTCTGTTTATGATGGGCTGTTTTTCCTGTTTGTGTGTCTGTTGATGATGATCTGCTGATTCTGTTTGTGCCTGTTTATCATGAGCTGTTGATCTTGTTTGTGTGACTGTTTATGATGAGCTTTTGATTCTGTTTGTGTCTGTTTATGATGAGCTGTTGATTCTGTTTGTGCCTGTTTATGATTAGCTGTTGATCTTGTTTGTTTGTCTGTTTATGATGAGCTGTTGTTCCTGTTTGTGTGTCTGTTTATGATGAGCTGTTGATCCTGTTTGTGTGTGTTTATGATGAGCTGTTGATCCTGTTTGTGTGACTGTTTATGATGCGCTTTTGATTCTGCTTGTGTCTGTTTATGATGAGCTGTTAATCCTGTTTGTGTGTCTGTTGATGATGATCTGTTGATTCTGTTTGTGCCTGTTTATGATGAGCTGTTGATTCAATTTGAGCTTGTTTATGATTAGCTGTTGATTTTGTTTGTGTGTCTGTCTATGATGAGCTGTTGATCCAGTTTGTGTCTGTTTATGATGATCTGTTGATTCTGTTTGTGCCTGTTTATGATTAGCTGTTGATCTTGATTGTGTGTCTGTTTATGATGAGCTGTTGTTCCTGTTTGTGTGTCTGTTTATGATCAGCTGTTGATTCTGTTTGTGCCTGTTTATGATTAGCAGTTGATCTTGTTTCTGTCCTTTTATGATGAGCTGTTGTTCCTGTTTCTGTCTGTTTATGATGAGCTGGTCATTCTGTTTGTGCCTTTTTATGATTAGCTGTTGATCTTGTTTCTGTCTGTTTATGATGAGCTGTTGATCCTGTTTGTTTCTGTTTATGATGAGCTGTTGTTCCTGTTTGTGTGTCTGTTTATGATGAGCTGTTGATCCTGTTTGTGTGTCTGTTTATGATGAGCTGTTGATCCTGTTTTTGTGTCTGTTTATGATGAGCTGTTGATCCTGTTTTTGTGTCTGTTTATGATGAGCTGTTGATCCTGTTTGTGTGTCTGTTTATGATTAGCTGTTGATCCTGTTTCTGTCTGTTTATGATGAGCTGTTGATTCTGTTTGTGTCTGTTTATGATGAGCTGTTGATCCTGTTTTTGTGTCTGTTTACGATGAGCTGTTGATTCTGTTTGTGTCTGTTTATGATGAGCTGTTGATCTTGTTTGTGTGTCTGTTTATGATGAGCTGTTGATCCTGTTTCTGTCTGTTTATGATGAGCTGTTGTTTCTGTTTGTGTGTCTGTTTATGATTAGCTATTGATCCTGTTTGTGTCTGTTTATGATGAGCTGTTGATTCTGTTTGTGTGTCTCTTTATGATGAACTGTTGATCCTGTTTGTGTGACTGTTTATGGTGAACTATTGATCATGTTTGTGTGTCAATTTATGATGAGCTGTTGTTCCTGTTTGTGTGTCTGTTTATGATGAGCTGTTGATCCTGTCTGTGTCTGTTTATGATGAGCTGTTGATCCTATTTGTGTCTGTTTATGATGAGCTGTTGATCCTGTTTGTGACTGTTTATGATGAGCTGTTGATCCTGTTTGTGTGTCTGTTTATGATGAGCTGTTGATCCTGTCTGTGTCTGTTTATGATGAGCTCTTGATCCTGTTTGTGACTGTTTATGATGATTGTGGATCCTGTTTGTGTGACTGTTTATGATGAGCTGTTGATCCTGTTTCTGTGTCTGTTTATGATGAGCTGTTGACCCTGTTTGTGTGTCTGTTTATGATGAGTTGTTGACCCTGTTTGTGTCTGTTTATGATGAGCTGTTGATTCTGTTTGTGTCTGTTTATGATGAGCTGTTGTACCTGTTTGTGTCTGTTTATGATGAGGTGTTGACCCTGTTTGTGTGTCTGTTTATGATGAGCTGTTGACCCTGTTTGTGTGACTGTTTATGATGAGCTGTTGATCCTGTTTGTGTGTCTGTTTATGATGAGCTGTTGATCCTGTTTGTGTGTCTGTTTATGATGAGCTGTTGATCCTGTTTGTGTCTGTTTACCATGAGCTGTTGATCCTGTTTGTGTGACTGTATATGATGAGCTGTTGATCCTGTTTGTGACTGTTTATGATGAGCTGTTGACCCTGTTTATGTGACTTTTATGATGAGCCGTTCACCCTGTTTCTGTCTGTTTATGATGAGCTGTTGACCTTGTTTGTGTCTGTTTATGATGACCTGTTGATCCTGTTTGTGTGTCTGTTTATGATGAGCTGTTTATCCTCTTTTTGTGTCTGTTTATGATGAGCTGTTGATCCTGTTTGTGTGACTGTTTATGATGAGCTGTTGTTATTGTTTGTGTGACAGTTTATGATGAGTTGTTGATCCTGTTTGTGTGTCTGTTTATGATGAGCTGTTGTTCTTGTTTGTGTCTGTTTATAATGAGCTGTTGATCCTGTTTCTGTCTGTTTATGATGAGCTGTTAATCCTGTTTGTGTGTCTGTTTATGATGAGCTGTTGATTCTTTTTGTACCTGTTTATGATTAGCTGTTGATTTTGTTTGTGTGTCTGTTTATGATGAGCTGTTGATTCTGTTTGTGTCTGTTTATGATGAGCTGTTGTACCTGTTTGTGTCTGTTTATGATGAGGTGTTGACCCTGTTTGTGTGTCTGTTTATGATGAGCTGTTGATCCTGTTTGTGTGTCTGTTTATGATGAGCTGTTGATCCTGTTTGTGTGTCTGTTTATGATGAGCTGTTGATCCTGTTTGTGTCTGTTTACCATGAGCTGTTGATCCTATTTGTGTGACTGTATATGATGAGCTGTTGATCCTGTTTGTGACTGTTTATGATGAGCTGTTGACCCTGTTTATGTGACTTTTATGATGAGCCGTTCACCCTGTTTCTGTCTGTTTATGATGAGCTGTTGACCTTGTTTGTGTCTGTTTATGATGACCTGTTGATCCTGTTTGTGTGTCTGTTTATGATGAGCTGTTTATCCTCTTTTTGTGTCTGTTTATGATGAGCTGTTGATCCTGTTTGTGTGACTGTTTATGATGAGCTGTTGTTATTGTTTGTGTGACAGTTTATGATGAGTTGTTGATCCTGTTTGTGTGTCTGTTTATGATGAGCTGTTGTTCTTGTTTGTGTCTGTTTATAATGAGCTGTTGATCCTGTTTCTGTCTGTTTATGATGAGCTGTTAATCCTGTTTGTGTGTCTGTTTATGATGAGCTGTTGATTCTTTTTGTACCTGTTTATGATTAGCTGTTGATTTTGTTTGTGTGTCTGTTTATGATGAGCTGTTGATTCTGTTTGTGTCTGTTTATGATGAGCTGTTGATCCTGTTTGTGTGTCTGTTTATGATGAGCTGTTGATCCTGATTGTGCCTGTTTATGGTTAGCTGTTGATCTTGTTTGTGTGTCTGTTTATGATGAGCTGTTGATCCTGTTTGTGTGTCTGTTTATGATGAGCTGTTGATCCTGTTTGTGTGTCTGTTTATGGTGAGCTTTTGATCCACTTTGTGTGTCTGTTTATGATGAGCTGTTGATCCTGTTTGTGTCTGTTTATGATTAGCTGTTCACCCTGTTTGTGTGTCTTTATAATGAGCTCTTGATCCAGTTTATGTGTCTGTTCATGATGAGCTGTTGATCCTGTTTGTGTGTGTGTTTATGATGAGCTGTTGATCCTGTTTGTGTGTCTGTTTATGATGAGCTGTTGTTCTGTTTTGTGTGTATGTTTACGATGAGCTGTTAATCCTGTTTGTGTGTCTGTTTATGATGAGCTGTTGATCCTGTTTGTGTGACTGTTTATGATGAGCTGTTAAACATGTTTGTGTGTCTGTTTATGATGAGCTGTTGTTCCTGTTTGTGTGTCTGTTTATGATGAGCTGTTGATTCTGTTTGTGTGACTGTTTATGATGAGCTGTTAAACATGTTTGTGTGTCTGTTTATGATGAGCTCTTGATCCTGTTTGTGTGTCTGTTTATGATGAGCTGTTGATCCTGTTTGTGTGTCTGTTTATGATGAGCTGTTGATCCTGTTTGTCTGTCTGTTTATGATGAGCTGTTGATCCTGTTTGTGTGACTGTTTATGATGAGCTGTTTGTCCTGTTT
Organism: Isurus oxyrinchus; assembly: GCA_026770705.1. Classification (NCBI taxonomy): domain Eukaryota; kingdom Metazoa; phylum Chordata; class Chondrichthyes; order Lamniformes; family Lamnidae; genus Isurus; species Isurus oxyrinchus. Next base: position 459,849 of record JANJGN010000269.1, on the reverse strand, counting down.
GTGTCTGTTTATGATGAGCTGTTGATCCTGTTTGTGTGTCTGTTTATGATGAGCTGTTGATCCTGTTTGTGTGTCTGTTTATGATGAGCTGTTGATCCTGTTTGTGTGTCTGTTTATGGTGAGCTTTTGATCCACTTTGTGTGACAGTTTATGATGAGCTGTTGATCCTGTTTGTGTGACTGTTTATGATGAGCTGTTGATCCTGTTTGTGTGTCTGTTTATGATGATCTGTTGCTCCTGTTTGTGTGTCTGTTTATGATGAGCTGTTGCTCCTGTTTGTGTGTCTGTTTATGATGAGCTGTTGTTCCTGTTTGTGTCTGTTTATGATGAGCTGTTGATCCTGTTTGTGACTGTTTATGATGAGCTGTTGAACCAGTTTGTGTGTCTGTTTATGATGAGCTGTTGTTCCTGTTTGTGTGCCTGTTTATGATGAGCTGTTGATCCTGTTTGTGTCTTTTGATGATGAGCTGTTGATCCTGTTTGTGCCTGTTTATGATGAGCTGTTGATCCTGTTTGTGTGCCTGTTTATGATGAGCTGTTGTTCCTGTTTGTGTGCCTGTTTATGATGAGCTGTTGATCCTGTTTGTGTCTGTTTATGATGAGCTGTTGTTCCTTTTTGTGTGCCTGTTTATGATGAGCTGTTGTTCCTGTTTGTGTCTTTTTATGATGATATGTTGTTCCTGTTTGTGTTCCTGTTTATGATGAGCTGTCGACTCTGTTTGTGTGCCTGGTTATGATGACCTGTTGTTCCTGTTTGTGTGACTTTTTATGATGATCTGTCAACCCTGTTTGTGTGACTTTTTATGATGAGCTGTTGATCCTGTTTCTGTCTGTTTATGATGAGATGTTGACCCTGTTTGTGTGTCTGTTTATGATGAGCTGTTGATTCTGTTTGTTTCTGTTTATGATGTGCTGTTGATCCTGTTTCTCTCTGTTTATGATGAGCTGTTGATCCTGTTTATGTCTGTTTATGATGAGATGTTGACCCTGTTTGTGGGTCTGTTTATGATGAGCTGTTGATGCTGTTTGTGTCTGTTTATGATGAGCTGTTGATGCTGTTTGTGTCTGTTTATGATGAGCTGTTGATCCTGTTTGTGTGTCTGTTTATGATGGGCTGTTGATTCTGTTTGTGCCTGTTTATGATTAGCTGTTGATCTTCTTTGTGTGACTGTTTATGATGAGCTGTTGATCCTGTTTGTGTGACTGTTTATGATGAGCTTTTGATTCTGTTTGTGTCTGTTTCTGATGAGCTGTTGATTCTGTTTGTGTCTGTTTATGATGAGCTGTTCATCCTGTTTCTCTCTGTTTATGATGAGCTGTTGATGCTGTTTGTGTGTCTGTTTATGATGAGCTGTTGGTCCTGTTTCTCTCTGTTTATGATGAGCTGTTAATCTTGTTTGTGTGTCTGTTTATGATGGGCTGTTTTTCCTGTTTGTGTGTCTGTTGATGATGATCTGCTGATTCTGTTTGTGCCTGTTTATCATGAGCTGTTGATCTTGTTTGTGTGACTGTTTATGATGAGCTTTTGATTCTGTTTGTGTCTGTTTATGATGAGCTGTTGATTCTGTTTGTGCCTGTTTATGATTAGCTGTTGATCTTGTTTGTTTGTCTGTTTATGATGAGCTGTTGTTCCTGTTTGTGTGTCTGTTTATGATGAGCTGTTGATCCTGTTTGTGTGTGTTTATGATGAGCTGTTGATCCTGTTTGTGTGACTGTTTATGATGCGCTTTTGATTCTGCTTGTGTCTGTTTATGATGAGCTGTTAATCCTGTTTGTGTGTCTGTTGATGATGAGCTGTTGTTATTGTTTGTGTGACAGTTTATGATGAGTTGTTGATCCTGTTTGTGTGTCTGTTTATGATGAGCTGTTGTTCTTGTTTGTGTCTGTTTATAATGAGCTGTTGATCCTGTTTCTGTCTGTTTATGATGAGCTGTTAATCCTGTTTGTGTGTCTGTTTATGATGAGCTGTTGATTCTTTTTGTACCTGTTTATGATTAGCTGTTGATTTTGTTTGTGTGTCTGTTTATGATGAGCTGTTGATTCTGTTTGTGTCTGTTTATGATGAGCTGTTGATCCTGTTTGTGTGTCTGTTTATGATGAGCTGTTGATCCTGTTTGTGCCTGTTTATGGTTAGCTGTTGATCTTGTTTGTGTGTCTGTTTATGATGAGCTGTTGATCCTGTTTGTGTGTCTGTTTATGATGAGCTGTTGATCCTGTTTGTGTGTCTGTTTATGGTGAGCTTTTGATCCACTTTGTGTGTCTGTTTATGATGAGCTGTTGATCCTGTTTGTGTCTGTTTATGATTAGCTGTTCACCCTGTTTGTGTGTCTTTATAATGAGCTCTTGATCCAGTTTATGTGTCTGTTCATGATGAGCTGTTGATCCTGTTTGTGTGTGTGTTTATGATGAGCTGTTGATCCTGTTTGTGTGTCTGTTTATGATGAGCTGTTGTTCTGTTTTGTGTGTATGTTTACGATGAGCTGTTAATCCTGTTTGTGTGTCTGTTTATGATGAGCTGTTGATCCTGTTTGTGTGACTGTTTATGATGAGCTGTTAAACATGTTTGTGTGTCTGTTTATGATGAGCTGTTGTTCCTGTTTGTGTGTCTGTTTATGATGAGCTGTTGATTCTGTTTGTGTGACTGTTTATGATGAGCTGTTAAACATGTTTGTGTGTCTGTTTATGATGAGCTCTTGATCCTGTTTGTGTGTCTGTTTATGATGAGCTGTTGATCCTGTTTGTGTGTCTGTTTATGATGAGCTGTTGATCCTGTTTGTCTGTCTGTTTATGATGAGCTGTTGATCCTGTTTGTGTGACTGTTTATGATGAGCTGTTTGTCCTGTTTGTGTCTGTTTATGATGAGCTGTTGATCCTGTTTGTGTGTCTGTTTATGATGAGCTGTTGATCCTGTTTGTGTGTCTGTTTATGATGAGCTGTTGATCCTGTTTGTGTGTCTGTTTATGGTGAGCTTTTGATCCACTTTGTGTGACAGTTTATGATGAGCTGTTGATCCTGTTTGTGTGACTGTTTATGATGAGCTGTTGATCCTGTTTGTGTGTCTGTTTATGATGATCTGTTGCTCCTGTTTGTGTGTCTGTTTATGATGAGCTGTTGCTCCTGTTTGTGTGTCTGTTTATGATGAGCTGTTGTTCCTGTTTGTGTCTGTTTATGATGAGCTGTTGATCCTGTTTGTGACTGTTTATGATGAGCTGTTGAACCAGTTTGTGTGTCTGTTTATGATGAGCTGTTGTTCCTGTTTGTGTGCCTGTTTATGATGAGCTGTTGATCCTGTTTGTGTCTTTTGATGATGAGCTGTTGATCCTGTTTGTGCCTGTTTATGATGAGCTGTTGATCCTGTTTGTGTGCCTGTTTATGATGAGCTGTTGTTCCTGTTTGTGTGCCTGTTTATGATGAGCTGTTGATCCTGTTTGTGTCTGTTTATGATGAGCTGTTGTTCCTTTTTGTGTGCCTGTTTATGATGAGCTGTTGTTCCTGTTTGTGTCTTTTTATGATGATATGTTGTTCCTGTTTGTGTTCCTGTTTATGATGAGCTGTCGACTCTGTTTGTGTGCCTGGTTATGATGACCTGTTGTTCCTGTTTGTGTGACTTTTTATGATGATCTGTCAACCCTGTTTGTGTGACTTTTTATGATGAGCTGTTGATCCTGTTTCTGTCTGTTTATGATGAGATGTTGACCCTGTTTGTGTGTCTTTTTATGATGAGCTGTTGATTCTGTTTGTTTCTGTTTATGATGTGCTGTTGATCCTGTTTCTCTCTGTTTATGATGAGCTGTTGATCCTGTTTATGTCTGTTTATGATGAGATGTTGACCCTGTTTGTGGGTCTGTTTATGATGAGCTGTTGATGCTGTTTGTGTCTGTTTATGATGAGCTGTTGATGCTGTTTGTGTCTGTTTATGATGAGCTGTTGATCCTGTTTGTGTGTCTGTTTATGATGGGCTGTTGATTCTGTTTGTGCCTGTTTATGATTAGCTGTTGATCTTCTTTGTGTGACTGTTTATGATGAGCTGTTGATCCTGTTTGTGTGACTGTTTATGATGAGCTTTTGATTCTGTTTGTGTCTGTTTATGATGAGCTGTTGATTCTGTTTGTGTCTGTTTATGATGAGCTGTTCATCCTGTTTCTCTCTGTTTATGATGAGCTGTTGATGCTGTTTGTGTGTCTGTTTATGATGAGCTGTTGGTCCTGTTTCTCTCTGTTTATGATGAGCTGTTAATCTTGTTTGTGTGTCTGTTTATGATGGGCTGTTTTTCCTGTTTGTGTGTCTGTTGATGATGATCTGCTGATTCTGTTTGTGCCTGTTTATCATGAGCTGTTGATCTTGTTTGTGTGACTGTTTATGATGAGCTTTTGATTCTGTTTGTGTCTGTTTATGATGAGCTGTTGATTCTGTTTGTGCCTGTTTATGATTAGCTGTTGATCTTGTTTGTTTGTCTGTTTATGATGAGCTGTTGTTCCTGTTTGTGTGTCTGTTTATGATGAGCTGTTGATCCTGTTTGTGTGTGTTTATGATGAGCTGTTGATCCTGTTTGTGTGACTGTTTATGATGCGCTTTTGATTCTGCTTGTGTCTGTTTATGATGAGCTGTTAATCCTGTTTGTGTGTCTGTTGATGATGATCTGTTGATTCTGTTTGTGCCTGTTTATGATGAGCTGTTGATTCAATTTGAGCTTGTTTATGATTAGCTGTTGATTTTGTTTGTGTGTCTGTCTATGATGAGCTGTTGATCCAGTTTGTGTCTGTTTATGATGATCTGTTGATTCTGTTTGTGCCTGTTTATGATTAGCTGTTGATCTTGATTGTGTGTCTGTTTATGATGAGCTGTTGTTCCTGTTTGTGTGTCTGTTTATGATCAGCTGTTGATTCTGTTTGTGCCTGTTTATGATTAGCAGTTGATCTTGTTTCTGTCCTTTTATGATGAGCTGTTGTTCCTGTTTCTGTCTGTTTATGATGAGCTGGTCATTCTGTTTGTGCCTTTTTATGATTAGCTGTTGATCTTGTTTCTGTCTGTTTATGATGAGCTGTTGATCCTGTTTGTTTCTGTTTATGATGAGCTGTTGTTCCTGTTTGTGTGTCTGTTTATGATGAGCTGTTGATCCTGTTTGTGTGTCTGTTTATGATGAGCTGTTGATCCTGTTTTTGTGTCTGTTTATGATGAGCTGTTGATCCTGTTTTTGTGTCTGTTTATGATGAGCTGTTGATCCTGTTTGTGTGTCTGTTTATGATTAGCTGTTGATCCTGTTTCTGTCTGTTTATGATGAGCTGTTGATTCTGTTTGTGTCTGTTTATGATGAGCTGTTGATCCTGTTTTTGTGTCTGTTTACGATGAGCTGTTGATTCTGTTTGTGTCTGTTTATGATGAGCTGTTGATCTTGTTTGTGTGTCTGTTTATGATGAGCTGTTGATCCTGTTTCTGTCTGTTTATGATGAGCTGTTGTTTCTGTTTGTGTGTCTGTTTATGATTAGCTATTGATCCTGTTTGTGTCTGTTTATGATGAGCTGTTGATTCTGTTTGTGTGTCTCTTTATGATGAACTGTTGATCCTGTTTGTGTGACTGTTTATGGTGAACTGTTGATCATGTTTGTGTGTCAATTTATGATGAGCTGTTGTTCCTGTTTGTGTGTCTGTTTATGATGAGCTGTTGATCCTGTCTGTGTCTGTTTATGATGAGCTGTTGATCCTGTTTGTGTCTGTTTATGATGAGCTGTTGATCCTGTTTGTGACTGTTTATGATGAGCTGTTGATCCTGTTTGTGTGTCTGTTTATGATGAGCTGTTGATCCTGTCTGTGTCTGTTTATGATGAGCTCTTGATCCTGTTTGTGACTGTTTATGATGATTGTGGATCCTGTTTGTGTGACTGTTTATGATGAGCTGTTGATCCTGTTTCTGTGTCTGTTTATGATGAGCTGTTGACCCTGTTTGTGTGTCTGTTTATGATGAGTTGTTGACCCTGTTTGTGTCTGTTTATGATGAGCTGTTGATTCTGTTTGTGTCTGTTTATGATGAGCTGTTGTACCTGTTTGTGTCTGTTTATGATGAGGTGTTGACCCTGTTTGTGTGTCTGTTTATGATGAGCTGTTGACCCTGTTTGTGTGACTGTTTATGATGAGCTGTTGATCCTGTTTGTGTGTCTGTTTATGATGAGCTGTTGATCCTGTTTGTGTGTCTGTTTATGATGAGCTGTCGATCCTGTTTGTGTCTGTTTACCATGAGCTGTTGATCCTGTTTGTGTGACTGTATATGATGAGCTGTTGATCCTGTTTGTGACTGTTTATGATGAGCTGTTGACCCTGTTTATGTGACTTTTATGATGAGCCGTTCACCCTGTTTCTGTCTGTTTATGATGAGCTGTTGACCTTGTTTGTGTCTGTTTATGATGACCTGTTGATCCTGTTTGTGTGTCTGTTTATGATGAGCTGTTTATCCTCTTTTTGTGTCTGTTTATGATGAGCTGTTGATCCTGTTTGTGTGACTGTTTATGATGAGCTGTTGTTATTGTTTGTGTGACAGTTTATGATGAGTTGTTGATCCTGTTTGTGTGTCTGTTTATGATGAGCTGTTGTTCTTGTTTGTGTCTGTTTATAATGAGCTGTTGATCCTGTTTCTGTCTGTTTATGATGAGCTGTTAATCCTGTTTGTGTGTCTGTTTATGATGAGCTGTTGATTCTTTTTGTACCTGTTTATGATTAGCTGTTGATTTTGTTTGTGTGTCTGTTTATGATGAGCTGTTGATTCTGTTTGTGTCTGTTTATGATGAGCTGTTGATCCTGTTTGTGTGTCTGTTTATGATGAGCTGTTGATCCTGTTTGTGCCTGTTTATGGTTAGCTGTTGATCTTGTTTGTGTGTCTGTTTATGATGAGCTGTTGATCCTGTTTGTGTGTCTGTTTATGATGAGCTGTTGATCCTGTTTGTGTGTCTGTTTATGATGAGCTGTTGATCCTGTTTGTGCCTGTTTATGGTTAGCTGTTGATCTTGTTTGTGTGTCTGTTTATGATGAGCTGTTGATCCTGTTTGTGTGTCTGTTTATGATGAGCTGTTGATCCTGTTTGTGTGTCTGTTTATGATGAGCTGTTGATCCTGTTTGTGTCTGTTTATGATGAGCTGTTGATCCTGTTTGTGTGTCTCTTTATGATGAGCTGTTGATCCTGTTTGTGTGTCTGTTTATGATGAGCTGTTGATCCTGTTTGTGTGTCTGTTTATGATGAGCTGTTGATCCTGTTTGTGCCTGTTTATGGTTGGCTGTTGATCTTGTTTGTGTGTCTGTTTATGATGAGCTGTTGATCTTGTTTGTGTGTCTCTTTATGATAACCTGTTGATCCTGTTGTGTCTGTTTATGATGAGCTGTTGTTCCTGTTTGTGTGACTATTTATGATGACCTGTTGATCCTGTTTGTGTCTGTTTATGATTAGCTGTTCACCCTGTTTGTGTGTCTTTATAATGAGCTCTTGATCCAGTTTATGTGTCTGTTCATGATGAGCTGTTGATCCTGTTTGTGTGTCTGTTTATGATGAGCTGTTGATCCTGTTTGTGTGTGTTTATGATGAGCTGTTGATCCTGTTTGTGTGACTGTTTATGATGCGCTTTTGATTCTGCTTGTGTCTGTTTATGATGAGCTGTTAATCCTGTTTGTGTGTCTGTTGATGATGATCTGTTGATTCTGTTTGTGCCTGTTTATGATGAGCTGTTGATTCAATTTGAGCTTGTTTATGATTAGCTGTTGATCTTGTTTGTGTGTCTGTCTATGATGAGCTGTTGATCCAGTTTGTGTCTGTTTATGATGATCTGTTGATTCTGTTTGTGCCTGTTTATGATTAGCTGTTGATCTTGTTTGTGTGTCTGTTTATGATGAGCTGTTGTTCCTGTTTGTGTGTCTGTTTATGATCAGCTGTTGATTCTGTTTGTGCCTGTTTATGATTAGCAGTTGATCTTGTTTCTGTCCTTTTATGATGAGCTGTTGTTCCTGTTTCTGTCTGTTTATGATGAGCTGCTCATTCTGTTTGTGCCATTTTATGATTAGCTGTTGATCTTGTTTCTGTCTGTTTATGATGAGCTGTTGATCCTGTTTGTTTCTGTTTATGATGAGCTGTTGTTCCTGTTTGTGTGTCTGTTTATGATGAGCTGTTGATCCTGTTTGTGTGTCTGTTTATGATGAGCTGTTGATCCTGTTTTTGTGTCTGTTTATGATGAGCTGTTGATCCTGTTTTTGTGTCTGTTTATGATGAGCTGTTGATCCTGTTTGTGTGTCTGTTTATGATTAGCTGTTGATCCTGTTTCTGTCTGTTTATGATGAGCTGTTGATTCTGTTTGTGTCTGTTTATGGTGAGCTGTTGATCCTGTTTTTGTGTCTGTTTATGATGAGCTGTTGATTCTGTTTGTGTCTGTTTATGATGAGCTGTTGATCTTGTTTGTGTGTCTGTTTATGATGAGCTGTTGATCCTGTTTCTGTCTGTTTATGATGAGCTGTTGTTTCTGTTTGTGTGTCTGTTTATGATTAGCTATTGATCCTGTTTGTGTCTGTTTATGATGACCTGTTGATTCTGTTTGTGTGTCTGTTTATGATGAGCTGTTGATCCTGTTTGTGTGACTGTTTATGATGAACTGTTGATCATGTTTGTGTGTCAATTTATGATGAGCTGTTGTTCCTGTTTGTGTGTCTGTTTATGATGAGCTGTTGATCCTGTCTGTGTCTGTTTATGATGAGCTGTTGATCCTGTTTGTGTCTGTTTATGATGAGCTGTTGACCCTATTTGTGACTGTTTATTATGAGCTGTTGATCCTGTTTGTGACTGTTTATGATGAGCTGTTGATCCTGTTTGTGTGTCTGTTTATGATGAGCTGTTGATCCTGTCTGTGTCTGTTTATGATGAGCTCTTGATCCTGTTTGTGACTGTTTATGATGATTGTGGATCCTGTTTGTGTGACTGTTTATGATGAGCTGTTGATCCTGTTTCTGTGTCTGTTTATGATGAGCTGTTGACCCTGTTTGTGTGTCTGTTTATGATGAGTTGTTGACCCTGTTTGTGTCTGTTTATGATGAGCTGTTGATTCTGTTTGTGTCTGTTTATGATGAGCTGTTGTTCCTGTTTGTGTCTGTTTATGATGAGGTGTTGACCCTGTTTGTGTGTCTGTTTATGATGAGCTGTTGATCCTGTTTGTGTCCGTTTATGATGAGCTGTTGACTCTGTTTGTGTGTCCGTTTATGATGAGCTGTTGATCCTGTTTGTGTGTCCGTTTATGATGAGCTGTTGACCCTGTTTGTGTGACTGTTTATGATGAGCTGTTGATCCTGTTTGTGTGTCTGTTTATGATGAGCTGTTGATCCTGTTTGTGTGTCTGTTTATGATGAGCTGTTGATCCTGTTTGTGTCTGTTTACCATGAGCTGTTGATCCTGTTTGTGTGACTGTATATGATGAGCTGTTGATCCTGTTTGTGACTGTTTATGATGAGCTGTTGACCCTGTTTATGTGACTTTTATGATGAGCCGTTCACCCTGTTTGTGTCTGTTTATGATGAGCTGTTGACCTTGTTTGTGTCTGTTTATGATGACCTGTTGATCCTGTTTGTGTGTCTGTTTATGATGAGCTGTTTATCCTCTTTTTGTGTCTGTTTATGATGAGCTGTTGATCCTGTTTGTGTGACTGTTTATGATGAGCTGTTGTTATTGTTTGTGTGACAGTTTATGATGAGTTGTTGATCCTGTTTGTGTGTCTGTTTATGATGAGCTGTTGTTCTTGTTTGTGTCTGTTTATAATGAGCTGTTGATCCTGTTTCTGTCTGTTTATGATGAGTTGTTAATCCTGTTTGTGTGTCTGATTATGATGAGCTGTTGATTCTTTTTGTGTCCGTTTATGATGAGCTGTTGATCCTGTTTGTGTGTCCGTTTATGATGAGCTGTTGACCCTGTTTGTGTGTCTGTTTATGATCAGCTGTTGATTCTGTTTGTGCCTGTTTATGATTAGCAGTTGATCTTGTTTCTGTCCTTTTATGATGAGCTGTTGTTCCTGTTTCTGTCTGTTTATGATGAGCTGCTCATTCTGTTTGTGCCATTTTATGATTAGCTGTTGATCCTGTTTCTGTCTGTTTATGATGAGCTGTTGATTCTGTTTGTGTCTGTTTATGATGAGCTGTTGATCCTGTTTTTGTGTCTGTTTATGATGAGCTGTTGATTCTGTTTGTGTCTGTTTATGATGACCTGTTGATTCTGTTTGTGTGTCTGTTTATGATGAGCTGTTGATCCTGTTTGTGTGACTGTTTATGATGAGCTGTTGATCCTGTTTCTGTCTGTTTATGATGAGCTGTTGTTTCTGTTTGTGTGTCTGTTTATGATTAGCTATTGATCCTGTTTGTGTCTGTTTATGATGACCTGTTGATTCTGTTTGTGTGTCTGTTTATGATGAGCTGTTGATCCTGTTTGTGTGACTGTTTATGATGAACTGTTGATCATGTTTGTGTGTCAATTTATGATGAGCTGTTGTTCCTGTTTGTGTGTCTGTTTATGATGAGCTGTTGATCCTGTCTGTGTCTGTTTATGATGAGCTGTTGATCCTGTTTGTATCTGTTTATGATGAGCTGTTGACCCTGTTTGTGACTGTTTATTATGAGCTGTTGATCCTGTTTGTGACTGTTTATGATGAGCTGTTGATCCTGTTTGTGTGTCTGTTTATGATGAGCTGTTGATCCTGTCTGTGTCTGTTTATGATGAGCTCTTGATCCTGTTTGTGACTGTTTATGATGATTGTGGATCCTGTTTGTGTGACTGTTTATGATGAGCTGTTGATCCTGTTTCTGTGTCTGTTTATGATGAGCTGTTGACCCTGTTTGTGTGTCTGTTTATGATGAGTTGTTGACCCTGTTTGTGTCTGTTTATGATGAGCTGTTGATTCTGTTTGTGTCTGTTTATGATGAGCTGTTGTTCCTGTTTGTGTCTGTTTATGATGAGGTGTTGACCCTGTTTGTGTGTCTGTTTATGATGAGCTGTTGATCCTGTTTGTGTCCGTTTATGATGAGCTGTTGACTCTGTTTGTGTGTCCGTTTATGATGAGCTGTTGATCCTGTTTGTGTGTCCGTTTATGATGAGCTGTTGACCCTGTTTGTGTGACTGTTTATGATGAGCTGTTGATCCTGTTTGTGTGTCTGTTTATGATGAGCTGTTGATCCTGTTTGTGTGTCTGTTTATGATGAGCTGTTGATCCTGTTTGTGTCTGTTTACCATGTGCTGTTGATCCTGTTTGTGTGACTGTACATGATGAGCTGTTGATCCTGTTTGTGACTGTTTATGATGAGCTGTTGACCCTGTTTATGTGACTTTTATGATGAGCCGTTCACCCTGTTTGTGTCTGTTTATGATGAGCTGTTGACCTTGTTTGTGTCTGTTTATGATGACCTGTTGATCCTGTTTGTGTGTCTGTTTATGATGAGCTGTTTATCCTCTTTTTGTGTCTGTTTATGATGAGCTGTTGATCCTGTTTGTGTGTCTGTTCATGATGAGCTGTTGATCCTGTTTGTGTGTCTGTTTATGATGAGCTGTTGATCCTGTTTGTGCCTGTTTATGGTTAGCCATTGATCTTGTTTGTGTGTCTGTTTATGATGAGCTGTTGATCCTGTTTGTGTGTCTGTTTATGATGAGCTGTTGATCCTGTTTGTGTGTCTGTTTATGATGAGCTGTTGATCCTGTTTGTGTCTGTTTATGATGAGCTGTTGATCCTGTTTGTGTGTCTGTTTATGATGAGCTGTTGATCCTGTTTGTGCCTGTTTATGGTTAGCTGTTGATCTTGTTTGTGTGTCTGTTTATGATGAGCTGTTGATCCTGTTTGTGTGTCTGTTTATGATGAGCTGTTGATCCTGTTTGTGTGTCTGTTTATGATGAGCTGTTGATCCTGTTTGTGTCTGTTTATGATGAGCTGTTGATCCTGTTTGTGTGACAGTTTATGATGAGCTGTTGATCTTGTTTGCGTGTCTCTTTATGATAACCTGTTGATCCTGTTGTGTCTGTTTATGATGAGCTGTTGTTCCTGTTTGTGTGACTATTTATGATGACCTGTTGATCCTGTTTGTGTCTGTTTATGATTAGCTGTTCACCCTGTTTGTGTGTCTTTATAATGAGCTCTTGATCCAGTTTATGTGTCTGTTCATGATGAGCTGTTGATCCTGTTTGTGTGTGTGTTTATGATGAGCTGTTGATCCTGTTTGTGTGTCTGTTTATGATGAGCTGTTGTTCTGTTTTGTGTGTATGTTTACGTTGAGCTGTTAATCCTGTTTGTGTGTCTGTTTATGATGAGCTGTCGATCCTGTTTGTGTGACTGTTTATGATGAGCTGTTAAACATGTTTGTGTGTCTGTTTATGATGAGCTGTTGTTCCTGTTTGTGTGTCTGTTTATGATGAGCTGTTGATCCTGTTTGTGTGACTGTTTATGATGAGCTGTTAAACATGTTTGTGTGTCTGTTTATGATGAGCTGTTGATCCTGTTTGTGTGACTGTTTATGATGAGCTGTTGATCCTGTTTGTGTGTCTGTTTATGATGAGCTGTTGATCCTGTTTGTGTGTCTGTTTATGATGAGCTGTTGATCCTGTTTGTGTGTCTGTTTATGATGAGCTGTTGATCCTGTTTGTGTGTCTGTTTATGGTGAGCTTTTGATCCACTTTGTGTGACAGTTTATGATGAGCTGTTGATCCTGTTTGTGTGACTGTTTATGATGAGCTGTTGATCCTGTTTGTGTGTCTGTTTATGATGATCTGTTGCTCCTGTTTGTGTGTCTGTTTATGATGAGCTGTTGCTCCTGTTTGTGTGTCTGTTTATGATGAGCTGTTGTTCCTGTTTGTGTCTGTTTATGATGAGCTGTTGATCCTGTTTGTGACTGTTTATGATGAGCTGTTGAACCAGTTTGTGTGTCTGTTTATGATGAGCTGTTGTTCCTGTTTGTGTGCCTGTTTATGATGAGCTGTTGATCCTGTTTGTGTCTTTTGATGATGAGCTGTTGATCCTGTTTGTGCCTGTTTATGATGAGCTGTTGATCCTGTTTGTGTGCCTGTTTATGATGAGCTGTTGTTCCTGTTTGTGTGCCTGTTTATGATGAGCTGTTGATCCTGTTTGTGTCTGTTTATGATGAGCAGTTGTTCCTTTTTGTGTGCCTGTTTATGATGAGCTGTTGATCCTGTTTGTGTTCCTGTTTATCATGAGCTGTTGACTCTGTTTGTGTGCCTGGTTATGATGACCTGTTGTTCCTGTTTGTGTGACTTTTTATGATGATCTGTCGACCCTTTTTGTGTGACTTTTTATGATGAGCTGTTGATCCTGTTTGTGTCTGTTTATGATGAGATGTTGACCCTGTTTGTGTGTCTGTTTATGATGAGCTGTTGATTCTGTTTGTTTCTGTTTATGATGTGCTGTTGATCCTGTTTCTCTCTGTTTATGATGAGCTGTTGATCCTGTTTATGTCTGTTTATGATGAGATGTTGACCCTGTTTGTGTGTCTGTTTATGATGAGCTGTTGATGCTGTTTGTGTCTGTTTATGATGAGCTGTTGATGCTGTTTGTGTCTGTTTATGATGAGCTGTTGATCCTGTTTGTGTGTCTGTTTATGATGGGCTGTTGATTCTGTTTGTGCCTGTTTATGATTAGCTGTTGATCTTCTTTGTGTGACTGTTTATGATGAGCTGTTGATCCTGTTTGTGTGACTGTTTATGATGAGCTTTTGATTCTGTTTGTGTCTGTTTATGATGAGCTGTTGATTCTGTTTGTGTCTGTTTATGATGAGCTGTTCATCCTGTTTCTCTCTGTTTATGATGAGCTGTTAATCTTGTTTGTGTGTCTGTTTATGATGGGCTGTTTTTCCTGTTTGTGTGTCTGTTGATGATGATCTGCTGATTCTGTTTGTGCCTGTTTATCATGAGCTGTTGATCTTGTTTGTGTGACTGTTTATGATGAGCTGTTGATTCTGTTTGTGTCTGTTTATGATGAGCTGTTGATCTTGTTTGTGTGTCTGTTTATGATGAGCTGTTGATCCTGTTTCTGTCTGTTTATGATGAGCTGTTGTTTCTGTTTGTGTGTCTGTTTATGATTAGCTATTGATCCTGTTTGTGTCTGTTTATGATGACCTGTTGATTCTGTTTGTGTGTCTGTTTATGATGAGCTGTTGATCCTGTTTGTGTGACTGTTTATGATGAACTGTTGATCATGTTTGTGTGTCAATTTATGATGAGCTGTTGTTCCTGTTTGTGTGTCTGTTTATGATGAGCTGTTGATCCTGTCTGTGTCTGTTTATGATGAGCTGTTGATCCTGTTTGTGTCTGTTTATGATGAGCTGTTGACCCTATTTGTGACTGTTTATTATGAGCTGTTGATCCTGTTTGTGACTGTTTATGATGAGCTGTTGATCCTGTTTGTGTGTCTGTTTATGATGAGCTGTTGATCCTGTCTGTGTCTGTTTATGATGAGCTCTTGATCCTGTTTGTGACTGTTTATGATGATTGTGGATCCTGTTTGTGTGACTGTTTATGATGAGCTGTTGATCCTGTTTCTGTGTCTGTTTATGATGAGCTGTTGACCCTGTTTGTGTGTCTGTTTATGATGAGTTGTTGACCCTGTTTGTGTCTGTTTATGATGAGCTGTTGATTCTGTTTGTGTCTGTTTATGATGAGCTGTTGTTCCTGTTTGTGTCTGTTTATGATGAGGTGTTGACCCTGTTTGTGTGTCTGTTTATGATGAGCTGTTGATCCTGTTTGTGTCCGTTTATGATGAGCTGTTGACTCTGTTTGTGTGTCCGTTTATGATGAGCTGTTGATCCTGTTTGTGTGTCCGTTTATGATGAGCTGTTGACCCTGTTTGTGTGACTGTTTATGATGAGCTGTTGATCCTGTTTGTGTGTCTGTTTATGATGAGCTGTTGATCCTGTTTGTGTGTCTGTTTATGATGAGCTGTTGATCCTGTTTGTGTCTGTTTACCATGAGCTGTTGATCCTGTTTGTGTGACTGTATATGATGAGCTGTTGATCCTGTTTGTGACTGTTTATGATGAGCTGTTGACCCTGTTTATGTGACTTTTATGATGAGCCGTTCACCCTGTTTGTGTCTGTTTATGATGAGCTGTTGACCTTGTTTGTGTCTGTTTATGATGACCTGTTGATCCTGTTTGTGTGTCTGTTTATGATGAGCTGTTTATCCTCTTTTTGTGTCTGTTTATGATGAGCTGTTGATCCTGTTTGTGTGACTGTTTATGATGAGCTGTTGTTATTGTTTGTGTGACAGTTTATGATGAGTTGTTGATCCTGTTTGTGTGTCTGTTTATGATGAGCTGTTGTTCTTGTTTGTGTCTGTTTATAATGAGCTGTTGATCCTGTTTCTGTCTGTTTATGATGAGTTGTTAATCCTGTTTGTGTTTCTGTTTATGATGAGCTGTTGATTCTTTTTGTGTCCGTTTATGATGAGCTGTTGATCCTGTTTGTGTGTCCGTTTATGATGAGCTGTTGACCCTGTTTGTGTGTCTGTTTATGATCAGCTGTTGATTCTGTTTGTGCCTGTTTATGATTAGCAGTTGATCTTGTTTCTGTCCTTTTATGATGAGCTGTTGTTCCTGTTTCTGTCTGTTTATGATGAGCTGCTCATTCTGTTTGTGCCATTTTATGATTAGCTGTTGATCCTGTTTCTGTCTGTTTATGATGAGCTGTTGATTCTGTTTGTGTCTGTTTATGATGAGCTGTTGATCCTGTTTTTGTGTCTGTTTATGATGAGCTGTTGATTCTGTTTGTGTCTGTTTATGATGACCTGTTGATTCTGTTTGTGTGTCTGTTTATGATGAGCTGTTGATCCTGTTTGTGTGACTGTTTATGATGAGCTGTTGATCCTGTTTCTGTCTGTTTATGATGAGCTGTTGTTTCTGTTTGTGTGTCTGTTTATGATTAGCTATTGATCCTGTTTGTGTCTGTTTATGATGACCTGTTGATTCTGTTTGTGTGTCTGTTTATGATGAGCTGTTGATCCTGTTTGTGTGACTGTTTATGATGAACTGTTGATCATGTTTGTGTGTCTGTTTATGATGAGCTGTTGATCCTGTCTGTGTCTGTTTATGATGAGCTGTTGATCCTGTTTGTGTCTGTTTATGATGAGCTGTTGACCCTGTTTGTGACTGTTTATTATGAGCTGTTGATCCTGTTTGTGACTGTTTATGATGAGCTGTTGATCCTGTTTGTGTGTCTGTTTATGATGAGCTGTTGATCCTGTCTGTGTCTGTTTATGATGAGCTCTTGATCCTGTTTGTGACTGTTTATGATGATTGTGGATCCTGTTTGTGTGACTGTTTATGATGAGCTGTTGATCCTGTTTCTGTGTCTGTTTATGATGAGCTGTTGACCCTGTTTGTGTGTCTGTTTATGATGAGTTGTTGACCCTGTTTGTGTCTGTTTATGATGAGCTGTTGATTCTGTTTGTGTCTGTTTATGATGAGCTGTTGTTCCTGTTTGTGTCTGTTTATGATGAGGTGTTGACCCTGTTTGTGTGTCTGTTTATGATGAGCTGTTGATCCTGTTTGTGTCCATTTATGATGAGCTGTTGACTCTGTTTGTGTGTCCGTTTATGATGAGCTGTTGATCCTGTTTGTGTGTCCGTTTATGATGAGCTGTTGACCCTGTTTGTGTGACTGTTTATGATGAGCTGTTGATCCTGTTTGTGTGTCTGTTTATGATGAGCTGTTGATCCTGTTTGTGTGTCTGTTTATGATGAGCTGTTGATCCTGTTTGTGTCTGTTTACCATGTGCTGTTGATCCTGTTTGTGTGACTGTACATGATGAGCTGTTGATCCTGTTTGTGACTGTTTATGATGAGCTGTTGACCCTGTTTATGTGACTTTTATGATGAGCCGTTCACCCTGTTTGTGTCTGTTTATGATGAGCTGTTGACCTTGTTTGTGTCTGTTTATGATGACCTGTTGATCCTGTTTGTGTGTCTGTTTATGATGAGCTGTTTATCCTCTTTTTGTGTCTGTTTATGATGAGCTGTTGATCCTGTTTGTGTGTCTGTTTATGATGAGCTGTTGATCCTGTTTGTGTGTCTGTTTATGATGAGCTGTTGATCCTGTTTGTGCCTGTTTATGGTTAGCCATTGATCTTGTTTGTGTGTCTGTTTATGATGAGCTGTTGATCCTGTTTGTGTGTCTGTTTATGATGAGCTGTTGATCCTGTTTGTGTGTCTGTTTATGATGAGCTGTTGATCCTGTTTGTGTCTGTTTATGATGAGCTGTTGATCCTGTTTGTGTGTCTGTTTATGATGAGCTGTTGATCCTGTTTGTGCCTGTTTATGGTTAGCTGTTGATCTTGTTTGTGTGTCTGTTTATGATGAGCTGTTGATCCTGTTTGTGTGTCTGTTTATGATGAGCTGTTGATCCTGTTTGTGTGTCTGTTTATGATGAGCTGTTGATCCTGTTTGTGTCTGTTTATGATGAGCTGTTGATCCTGTTTGTGTGACAGTTTATGATGAGCTGTTGATCTTGTTTGCGTGTCTCTTTATGATAACCTGTTGATCCTGTTGTGTCTGTTTATGATGAGCTGTTGTTCCTGTTTGTGTGACTATTTATGATGACCTGTTGATCCTGTTTGTGTCTGTTTATGATTAGCTGTTCACCCTGTTTGTGTGTCTTTATAATGAGCTCTTGATCCAGTTTATGTGTCTGTTCATGATGAGCTGTTGATCCTGTTTGTGTGTGTGTTTATGATGAGCTGTTGATCCTGTTTGTGTGTCTGTTTATGATGAGCTGTTGTTCTGTTTTGTGTGTATGTTTACGTTGAGCTGTTAATCCTGTTTGTGTGTCTGTTTATGATGAGCTGTCGATCCTGTTTGTGTGACTGTTTATGATGAGCTGTTAAACATGTTTGTGTGTCTGTTTATGATGAGCTGTTGTTCCTGTTTGTGTGTCTGTTTATGATGAGCTGTTGATCCTGTTTGTGTGACTGTTTATGATGAGCTGTTAAACATGTTTGTGTGTCTGTTTATGATGAGCTGTTGATCCTGTTTGTGTGACTGTTTATGATGAGCTGTTGATCCTGTTTGTGTGTCTGTTTATGATGAGCTGTTGATCCTGTTTGTGTGTCTGTTTATGATGAGCTGTTGATCCTGTTTGTGTGTCTGTTTATGATGAGCTGTTGATCCTGTTTGTGTGTCTGTTTATGGTGAGCTTTTGATCCACTTTGTGTGACAGTTTATGATGAGCTGTTGATCCTGTTTGTGTGACTGTTTATGATGAGCTGTTGATCCTGTTTGTGTGTCTGTTTATGATGATCTGTTGCTCCTGTTTGTGTGTCTGTTTATGATGAGCTGTTGCTCCTGTTTGTGTGTCTGTTTATGATGAGCTGTTGTTCCTGTTTGTGTCTGTTTATGATGAGCTGTTGATCCTGTTTGTGACTGTTTATGATGAGCTGTTGAACCAGTTTGTGTGTCTGTTTATGATGAGCTGTTGTTCCTGTTTGTGTGCCTGTTTATGATGAGCTGTTGATCCTGTTTGTGTCTTTTGATGATGAGCTGTTGATCCTGTTTGTGCCTGTTTATGATGAGCTGTTGATCCTGTTTGTGTGCCTGTTTATGATGAGCTGTTGTTCCTGTTTGTGTGCCTGTTTATGATGAGCTGTTGATCCTGTTTGTGTCTGTTTATGATGAGCAGTTGTTCCTTTTTGTGTGCCTGTTTATGATGAGCTGTTGATCCTGTTTGTGTTCCTGTTTATCATGAGCTGTTGACTCTGTTTGTGTGCCTGGTTATGATGACCTGTTGTTCCTGTTTGTGTGACTTTTTATGATGATCTGTCGACCCTTTTTGTGTGACTTTTTATGATGAGCTGTTGATCCTGTTTGTGTCTGTTTATGATGAGATGTTGACCCTGTTTGTGTGTCTGTTTATGATGAGCTGTTGATTCTGTTTGTTTCTGTTTATGATGTGCTGTTGATCCTGTTTCTCTCTGTTTATGATGAGCTGTTGATCCTGTTTATGTCTGTTTATGATGAGATGTTGACCCTGTTTGTGTGTCTGTTTATGATGAGCTGTTGATGCTGTTTGTGTCTGTTTATGATGAGCTGTTGATGCTGTTTGTGTCTGTTTATGATGAGCTGTTGATCCTGTTTGTGTGTCTGTTTATGATGGGCTGTTGATTCTGTTTGTGCCTGTTTATGATTAGCTGTTGATCTTCTTTGTGTGACTGTTTATGATGAGCTGTTGATCCTGTTTGTGTGACTGTTTATGATGAGCTTTTGATTCTGTTTGTGTCTGTTTATGATGAGCTGTTGATTCTGTTTGTGTCTGTTTATGATGAGCTGTTCATCCTGTTTCTCTCTGTTTATGATGAGCTGTTAATCTTGTTTGTGTGTCTGTTTATGATGGGCTGTTTTTCCTGTTTGTGTGTCTGTTGATGATGATCTGCTGATTCTGTTTGTGCCTGTTTATCATGAGCTGTTGATCTTGTTTGTGTGACTGTTTATGATGAGCTTTTGATTCTGTTTGTGTCTGTTTATGATGAGCTGTTGATTCTGTTTGTTTGTCTGTTTATGATGAGCTGTTGTTCCTGTTTGTGTGTCTGTTTATGATGAGCTGTTGATCGTGTTTGTGTGTGTTTATGATGAGCTGTTGATCCTGTTTGTGTGACTGTTTATGATGCGCTTTTGATTCTGCTTGTGTCTGTTTATGATGAGCTGTTAATCCTGTTTGTGTGTCTGTTGATGATGATCTGTTGATTCTGTTTGTGCCTGTTTATGATGAGCTGTTGATTCAATTTGAGCTTGTTTATGATTAGCTGTTGATCTTGTTTGTGTGTCTGTCTATGATGAGCTGTTGATCCAGTTTGTGTCTGTTTATGATGATCTGTTGATTCTGTTTGTGCCTGTTTATGATTAGCTGTTGATCTTGTTTGTGTGTCTGTTTATGATGAGCTGTTGTTCCTGTTTGTGTGTCTGTTTATGATCAGCTGTTGATTCTGTTTGTGCCGGTTTATGATTAGCAGTTGATCTTGTTTCTGTCCTTTTATGATGAGCTGTTGTTCCTGTTTCTGTCTGTTTATGATGAGCTGTTGATCCTATTTGTATGTCTGTTTATGATGAGCTGTTGATTCTGTTTGTGTGTCTGTTTATGATGAGCTGTTGATTCTGTTTGTGTCTGTTTATGATGAGCTGTTGATCCTGTTTGTGTGTCTGTTTATGATGAGCTGTTGATCCTGTTTCTGTCTGTTTATGATGAGCTGTTGATCCTGTTTTTGTCTGTTTATGATGAGCTGTTGTTCCTGTTTGTGTCTGTTTATGATGAGCTGTTGATCCTGTTTGTGTCTGTTTATGATGAGCTGTTGATCCTGTTTGTGTGACAGTTTATGATGAGCTATTGATCCTGTTTGTGTCTGTTTATGATGAGCATTTGATCCTGTTTGTGTGTCTGTTTATGATGAGCTGTTGATCCTGTTTGTGTGTCTGTTTATGATGAGCTGTTGATCCTGTTTGTGTCTGTTTATGATGAGCTGTTGTTCCTGTTTGTGTGTCTGTTTATGATGAGCTGTTGATCCTGTTTGTGTGTCTGTTTATGATGAGCTGTTGATCCTGTTTGTGTCTGTTTATGATGAGCTGTTGATTCTGTTTGTGTGTCTGTTTATGATGAGCAGTTGATTCTGTTTGTGTCTGTTTATGATGAGCTTTTGATCCTGTTTCTGTCTGTTTATGATGACCTTTTGATTCTGTTTGTGTCTGTTTATGATGAGCTGTTTATCCTGTTTGTGTGTCTGTTTATGATGAGCTGTTGATCCTGTTTGTGTGACAGTTTATGATGAGCTGTTGATCCTGTTTGTGTGTCTGTTTATGATGACCTGTTGATCCTGTTGTGTCTGTTTATGATGAGCTGTTGTTCCTGTTTGTGTGACTATTTATGATGACCTGTTGACCTTGTTTGTGTCTGTTTATGATTAGCTGTTGACCCTGTTTGTGTGTCTTTATAATGAGCTCTTGATCCAGTTTGTGCCTCTGTTCATGATGAGCTGTTGATCCTGTTTGTGTGTGTGTTTATGATGAGCTGTTGATCCTGTTTGTGTGTCTGTTTATGATGAGCTATTGTTCTATTTTGTGTGTATGTTTATGATGAGCTGTTAATCCTGTTTGTGTTTGTTTATGATGAGCTGTTGATCCTGTTTGTGTGACTGTTTATGATGAGCTGTTAAACATGTTTGTGTGTCTGTTTATGATGAGCTGTTGTTCCTGTTTGTGTGTCTGTTTATGATGAACTGTTGATCCTGTTTCTGTCTGTTTATGATGCGCTGTTGATCCTGTTTGTGTGTCTGTTTATGATGAGCTGTTGATCCTGTTTGTGTGTCTGTTTATGATGAGCTGTTTATCCTGTTTCTGTGTCTGTTTATGGTGAGCTTTTGATCCACTTTGTGTGACAGTTTATGATGAGCTGTTGATCCTGTTTGTGTGTCTGTTTATGATGAGCTGTTGATCCTGTTTGTGTGTCTGTTTCTGATGAGTTGTTGATCCTGTTTGTGTGTCTGTTTATGATGAGTTGTTGATCCACTTTGTGTGACAGTTTATGATGAGCTGTTTTTCCTGTTTGTGTGTCTTTTATGATGAGCTGTTGATCCTGTTTGTGTGTCTGTTTATGATAAGCTGTTGATCCTGTTTGTGTGTCTGTTTATGATGAGTTGTTGATCTTGTTTGTGTGTCTGTTTATGATGAGTTGTTGATCCACTTTGTGTGACAGTTTATGATGAGCTGTTGATCCTGTTTGTGTGTCTTTTATGATGAGCTGTTGCTCCTGTTTGTGTGTCTGTTTATGATAAGCTGTTGATCCTGTTTGTGTGTCTGTTTATAATGAGTTGTTGATCTTGTTTGTGTGTCTGTTTATGATGAGCTGTTGATTTTGTTTGTTTCTGTTTATGATGAGCTGTTGTTCCTGTTTGTGTCGGTTTATGATGAGCTGTTGATCCTGTTTGTGTGTCTGTTTATGATTAGCTGTTGATCCTGTTTCTGTCTGTTTATGATGAGCTGTTGATTCTGTTTCTGTCTGTTTATGATGAGCTGTTGATCCTGTTTGTGTGTCTGTTTATGATGAGCTGTTGATTCTGTTTGTGTCTGTTTATGATGAGCTGTTGATCTTGTTTGTGTGTCTGTTTATGATGAGCTGTTGATTCTGTTTGTGTGTCTGTTTATGATGAGCTGTTGATCCTGTTTGTGTCTGTTTATGATGAGCTGTTGATTCTGTTTGTGTGTCTGTTTATGATGAGCTGTTGATCCTATTTCTGTCCGTTTATGATTAGCTGTTGATCCTCTTTGTGTGTGTTTATGATGACCTGTTGATCCTGTTTTTGTGTCTGTTTCTGATGAGCTGTTGAACTTCTTTGTGTTTCTGTTTATGATGAGCTGTTGATCCTGTTTCTGTCTGTTTATGATGAGCTGTTGATCCTGTTTGTGTGTCTGTTTGTGATGAGCTGTTTATCCTGTTTGTGTGTCTGTTTATGGTGAGCTTTTGATCCACTTTGTGTGACAGTTTATGATGAGCTGTTGATCCTGTTTGTGTGTCTGTTTATGATGAGCTGTTGTTCCTGTTTGTGTGTCTGTTTATGGTGAGCTTTTGATCCACTTTGTGTGACAATTCATGATGAGCTGTTGATCCTGTTTGTGTGTCTTTTATGATGAGCTGTTGCTCCTGTTTGTGTGTCTGTTTATGATGACCTGTTGATCCTGTTTGTGTGTCTGTTTATGATGAGCTGTTGATCCTGTTTCTTTCTGTTTATGATGAGCTGTTGATCCTGTTTGTGTCTGTTTATGATGAGCTGTTGTTCCTGTTTATGTGTCTGTTTATGATGAGCTGTTGATCCTGTTTGTGTGTCTGTTTATGATGAGCTGTTGATCCTGTTTGTGTCTGTTTATGATGAGCTGTTGATTCTGTTTGTGTGTCTGTTTATGATGAGCAGTTGATTCTGTTTGTGTCTGTTTATGATGAGCTGTTGATCCTGTTTCTGTCCGTTTATGATGACCTGTTGATTCTGTTTGTGTCTGTTTATGATGAGCCGTTTATCCTGTTTGTGTGTCTGTTTATGATGAGCTGTTGATCCTGTTTGTGTCTGTTTATGATGAGCTGTTGATCCTGTTTGTGTCTGTTTATGATGAGCTGTTGTTCCTGTTTGTGTGTCTGTTTGTGATGAGCTGTTGATCCTGTTTGTGTCTCTGTTTGTGATGAGCTGTTGATCCTGTTTGTGTCTGTTTATGATGAGCTGTTGATCCTGTTTGTGTGACAGTTTATGATGAGCTGTTGATCCTGTTTGTGTGTCTCTTTATGATGACCTGTTGGTCCTGTTGTGTCTGTTTATGATGAGCTGTTGTTCCTGTTTGTGTGACTATTTATGATGACCAGTTGACCTTGTTTGTGTCTGTTTATGATTAGCTGTTGACCCTGTTTGTGTGTCTTTATAATGAGCTCTTGATCCAGTTTGTGCGTCTGTTCATGATGAGCTGTTGATCCTGTTTGTGTGTCTGTTTATGATGAGCTATTGTTCTATTTTGTGTGTATGTTTATGATGAGCTGTTAATCCTGTTTGTGTCTGTTTATGATGAGCTGTTGATCCTGTTTGTGTGACTGTTTATGATGAGCTGTTAAACATGTTTGTGTGTCTGTTTATGATGAGCTGTTGTTCCTGTTTGTGTGTCTGTTTATGATGAACTGTTGATCCTGTTTCTGTCTGTTTATGATGCGCTGTTGATCCTGTTTGTGTGTCTGTTTATGATGAGCTGTTGATCCTGTTTGTGTGTCTGTTTATGATGAGCTGTTTATCCTGTTTGTGTGTCTGTTTATGGTGAGCTTTTGATCCACTTTGTGTGACAGTTTATGATGAGCTGTTGATCCTGTTTGTGTGTCTGTTTATGATGAGCTTTGATCCTGTTTGTGTCTTTTGATGATGAGCTGTTGATCCTGTTTGTGCCTGTTTATGATGAGCTGTTGATCCTGTTTGTGTGTCTGTTTATGATGAGCTGTTGATCCTGTTTGTGTGCCTGTTTATGATGAGCTGTTGATCCTGTTTGTGTGTCTGTTTATCATGAGTTGTTGATCCACTTTGTGTGACAGTTTATGATGAGCTGTTGATCCTGTTTGTGTGTCTTTTATGATGAGCTGTTGCTCCTGTTTGTGTGTCTGTTTATGATGAGCTGTTGATCCTGTTTGTGTGTCTGTTTATGATGAGTTGTTGATCTTGTTTGTGTGTCTGTTTATGATGAGCTGTTGATTTTGTTTGTTTCTGTTTATGATGAGCTGTTGTTCCTGTTTGTGTCGGTTTATGATGAGCTGTTGATCCTGTTTGTGTGTCTGTTTATGATTAGCTGTTGATCCTGTTTCTGTCTGTTTATGATGAGCTGTTGATTCTGTTTCTGTCTGTTTATGATGAGCT
This sequence comes from Isurus oxyrinchus, assembly GCA_026770705.1. Lineage (NCBI taxonomy): Eukaryota > Metazoa > Chordata > Chondrichthyes > Lamniformes > Lamnidae > Isurus > Isurus oxyrinchus. Next base: position 435,441 of record JANJGN010000269.1, on the reverse strand, counting down.
GTTGATCCTGTTTGTGTGTCTGTTTATGATGAGCTGTTGATTCTGTTTGTGTCTGTTTATGATGAGCTGTTGATCTTGTTTGTGTGTCTGTTTATGATGAGCTGTTGATTCTGTTTGTGTGTCTGTTTATGATGAGCTGTTGATCCTGTTTGTGTCTGTTTATGATGAGCTGTTGATTCTGTTTGTGTGTCTGTTTATGATGAGCTGTTGATCCTATTTCTGTCCGTTTATGATTAGCTGTTGATCCTCTTTGTGTGTGTTTATGATGACCTGTTGATCCTGTTTTTGTGTCTGTTTCTGATGAGCAGTTGATTCTGTTTGTGTCTGTTTATGATTAGCTGTTGATCTTCTTTGTGTTTCTGTTTATGATGAGCTGTTGATCCTGTTTCTGTCTGTTTATGATGAGCTGTTGATCCTGTTTGTGTGTCTGTTTATGATGAGCTGTTGATCCTGTTTGTGTGTCTGTTTATGATGAGCTGTTGATCCTGTTTGTGTGTCTGTTTATGATGAGCTGTTGATCCTGTTTGTGTGTCTGTTTATGATGAGCTGTTGATCCTGTTTGTGTCTGTTTATGATGAGCTGTTGTTCCTGTTTGTGTCTGTTTATGATGAGCTGTTGATCCTGTTTGTGACTGTTTATGATGAGCTGTTGATCCAGTTTGTGTGTCTATTTATGATGAGCTGTTGATCCTGTTTGTGTCTTTTGATGATGAGCTGTTGATCCTGTTTGTGTCTGTTTATGATGAGCTGTTGGTCCTGTTGTGTCTGTTTATGATGAGCTGTTGTTCCTGTTTGTGTGACTATTTATGATGAGCAGTTGACCTTGTTTGTGTCTGTTTATGATTAGCTGTTGACCCTGTTTGTGTGTCTTTATAATGAGCTCTTGATCCAGTTTGTGCGTCTGTTCATGATGAGCTGTTGATCCTGTTTGTGTGTGTGTTTTTGATGAGCTGTTGATCCTGTTTGTGTGTCTGTTTATGATGAGCTATTGTTCTATTTTGTGTGTATGTTTATGATGAGCTGTTAATCCTGTTTCTGTCTGTTTATGATGAGCTGTTGATCCTGTTTGTGTGACTGTTTATGATGAGCTTTTAAACATGTTTGTGTGTCTGTTTATGATGAGCTGTTTTTCCTGTTTGTGTGTCTGTTTATGATGAACTGTTGATCCTGTTTCTGTCTGTTTATGATGAGCTGTTGATCCTGTTTGTGTGTCTGTTTATGATGAGCTGTTGATCCTGTTTGTGTCTTTTGATGATGAGCTGTTGATCCTGTTTGTGCCTGTTTATGATGAGCTGTTGATCCTGTTTGTGTGTCTGTTTATGATGAGCTGTTGATCCTGTTTGTGTGCCTGTTTATGATGAGCTGTTGATCCTGTTTGTGTGTCTGTTTATGATGAGTTGTTGATCCACTTTGTGTGACAGTTTATGATGAGCTGTTGATCCTGTTTGTGTGTCTTTTATGATGAGCTGTTGCTCCTGTTTGTGTGTCTGTTTATGATGAGCTGTTGATCCTGTTTGTGTGTCTGTTTATGATGAGTTGTTGATCTTGTTTGTGTGTCTGTTTATGATGAGCTGTTGATTTTGTTTGTTTCTGTTTATGATGAGCTGTTGTTCCTGTTTGTGTCGGTTTATGATGAGCTGTTGATCCTGTTTGTGTGTCTGTTTATGATTAGCTGTTGATCCTGTTTCTGTCTGTTTATGATGAGCTGTTGATTCTGTTTCTGTCTTTTTATGATGAGCTGTTGATCCTGTTTGTGTGTCTGTTTATGATGAGCTGTTGATTCTGTTTATTTCTGTTTATGATGAGCTGTTGAGCTTGTTTGTGTGTCTGTTTATGATGAGCTGTTGATTCTGTTTGTGTGTCTGTTTATGATGAGCTGTTGATCCTGTTTGTGTCTGTTTATGATGAGCTGTTGATTCTGTTTGTGTGTCTGTTTATGATGAGCTGTTGATCCTATTTCTGTCCGTTTATGATTAGCTGTTGATCCTCTTTGTGTGTGTTTATGATGACCTGTTGATCCTGTTTTTGTGTCTGTTTCTGATGAGCAGTTGATTCTGTTTGTGTCTGTTTATGATTAGCTGTTGATCTTCTTTGTGTTTCTGTTTATGATGAGCTGTTGATCCTGTTTCTGTCTGTTTATGATGAGCTGTTGATCCTGTTTGTGTGTCTGTTTATGATGAGCTGTTGATCCTGTTTGTGTGTCTGTTTATGATGAGCTGTTGATCCTGTTTGTGTGTCTGTTTGTGATGAGCTGTTTATCCTGTTTGTGTGTCTGTTTATGGTGAGCTTTTGATCCACTTTGTGTGACAGTTTATGATGAGCTGTTGATCCTGTTTCTGTGTCTGTTTATGATGAGCTGTTGTTCCTGTTTGTGTGTCTTTTATGATGAGCTGTTGATCCTGTTTGTGTGTCTGTTTATGATGAGCTGTTGATCCTGTTTGTGTGTCTGTTTATGATGAGCTGTTGATCCTGTTTGTGTCTGTTTGTGATGAGCTGTTGTTCCTGTTTGTGTCTGTTTATGATGAGCTGTTGATCCTGTTTGTGACTGTTTATGATGAGCTGTTGATCCAGTTTGTGTGTCTATTTATGATGAGCTGTTGATCCTGTTTGTGTCTTTTGATGATGAGCTGTTGATCCTGTTTGTGTCTGTTTATGATGAGCTGTTGTTCCTGTTTGTGTCTTTTTATGATGATCTGTTGTTCCTGTTTGTGTGCCTGTTTCTGATGAGCTGTCGACTCTGTTTGTGTGTCTGTTTATGATGACCTATTGTTCCTGTTTGTGTGTCTGTTTATGATGAGCTGTTGATGCTGTTTGTGTCTGTTTATGATGAGCTGTTGATCCTGTTTGTGTGTCTGTTTATGATGAGCTTTTGATTCTGTTTGTGTCAGTTTATGATGAGCTGTTGATCCTGTTTGTGTGACAGTTTATGATGAGCTCTTGATTCTGTTTGTGTCTGTTTATGATGAGCTGTTGATTCTGTTTGTGTGTCTGTTTATGATGAGCTGTTGATCCTGTTTCTCTCTGTTTATGATGTGCTGTTGATCCTGTTTCTCTCTGTTTATGATGAGCTGTTAATCCTGTTTGTGTGTCTGTTTATGATGAGCTGTTAATCCTGTTTGTGTGTCTATTGATGATGATCTGTTGATTCTGTTTGTGCCTGTTTATGATTAGCTGTTGATCTTGTTTGTGTGACTGTTTATGATGAGCTGTTGATCCTGTTTGTGTGATTGTTTATGATGAGCTGTTGATTCTGTTTGTGTGTGTTTATGATGAGCTGTTGATCCTGTTTGTGTGACTGTTTATGATGAGCTGTTGATCCTGTTTTTGTGTCTGTTTATGATGAGCTGTTGATTCTGTTTGTGTCTGTTTATGATGAGCTGTTGATTCTGTTTGTGTCTGTTTATGATGAGTTGTTGATCTTGTTTGTGTGTCTGTTTATGATGAGTTGTTGATGTTGTTTGTGTGTCTGTTCATGATGAGCTGTTGATTTTGTTTGTTTCTGTTTATGATGAGCTGTTGTTCCTGTTTGTGTCGGTTTATGATGAGCTGTTGATCCTGTTTGTGTGTCTGTTTATGATTAGCTGTTGATCCTGTTTCTGTCTGTTTATGATGAGCTGTTGATTCTGTTTCTGTCTGTTTATGATGAGCTGTTGATCCTGTTTGTGTGTCTGTTTATGATGAGCTGTTGATCCTGTATTTGTGTCTGTTTATGATGAGCTGTTGATTCTGTTTGTGTCTGTTTATGATGAGCTGTTGATCTTGTTTGTGTGTCTGTTTATGCTGAGCTGTTGATCCTGTTTCTGTCTGTTTATGATGAGCTGTTGATTCTGTTTGTGTCTGTTTATGATGAGCTGTTGATCTTGTTTGTGTGTCTGTTTATGATGAGCTGTTGATTCTGTTTGTGTGTCTGTTTATGATGAGCTGTTGATCCTGTTTGTGTCTGTTTATGATGAACTGTTGATTCTGTTTGTGTGTCTGTTTATGATGAGTTGTTGATCCTATTTCTGTCTGTTTATGATGAGCTGTTGATCCTCTTTGTGTCTGTTTATGATGACCTGTTGATCCTGTTTTTGTGTCTGTTTCTGATGAGCAGTTGATTCTGTTTCTGTCTGTTTATGATTAGCTGTTGATCTTCTTTGTGTTTCTGTTTATGATGAGCTGTTGATCCTGTTTCTGTCTGTTTATGATGAGCTGTTGATCCTGTTTGTGTGTCTGTTTATGATGAGCTGTTGATCCTGTTTGTGTGTCTGTTTATGGTGAGCTTTTGATCCACTTTGTGTGACAGTTTATGATGAGCTGTTGATCCTGTTTGTGTGTCTGTTTATGATGAGCTGTTGTTCCTGTTTGTGTGTCTGTTTATGGTGAGCTTTTGATCCACTTTGTGTGACAATTTATGATGAGCTGTTGATCCTGTTTGTGTGTCTTTTATGATGAGCTGTTGCTCCTGTTTGTGTGTCTGTTTATGATGAGCTGTTGATCCTGTTTGTGTGTCTGTTTATGATGAGCTGTTGATCCTGTTTGTGTCTGTTTATGATGAGCTGTTGTTCCTGTTTGTGTCTGTTTATGATGAGCTGTTGATCCTGTTTGTGTCTTTTGATGATGAGCTTTTGATCCTGTTTGTGTCTGTTTATGATGAGCTGTTGTTCCTGTTTGTGTCTTTTTATGATGATCTGTTGTTCCTGTTTGTGTGCCTGTTTATGATGAGCTGTCGACTCTGTTTGTGTGTCTGTTTATGATGACCTGTTGTTCCTGTTTGTGTGACTTTTTATGATGATCTGTCGACCCTGTTTGTGTGACTTTTTATGATGAGCTGTTGATCCTGTTTGTGTGTCTGTTTATGATGAGCTGTTGATGCTGTTTGTGTCTGTTTATGATGAGCTGTTGATCCTGTTTGTGTGTCTGTTTATGATGAGCTTTTGATTCTGTTTGTGTCTGTTTATGATGAGCTGTTGATTCTGTTTGTGCCTGTTTTTGATTAGCTGTTGATCTTGTTTGTTTGTCTCTTTATGATGAGCTGTTGTTCCTGTTTGTGTGTCTGTTTATGATGAGCTGTTGATCCTGTTTGTGTCTGTTTATGATGAGCTGTTGATTCTGTTTGTGTGTCTGTTTATGATGAGCTGTTGATCCTGTTTCTCTCTGTTTATGATGAGCTGTTGATCCTGTTTCTCTCTGTTTATGATGAGCTGTTAATCCTGTTTGTGTGTCTGTTTATGATGAGCTGTTAATCCTGTTTGTGTGTCTGTTGATGATGATCTGTTGATTCTGTTTGTGCCTGTTTATGATTAGCTGTTGATCTTGTTAGTGTGACTGTTTATGATGAGCTGTTGATCCTGTTTGTGTGATTGTTTATGATGTGCTGTTGATTCTGTTTGTGTCTGTTTATGATGAGCTGTTGTTCCTGTTTGTGTCTGTTTATGATGAGCTGTTGATTCTGTTTCTGCCTGTTTATGATTAGCTGTTGATCTTGTTTGTGTGTCTGTTTATGATGAGCTGTTGTTCCTGTTTGTGTGTCTGTTTATGATGAGCTGTTGATTCTGTTTGTGCCTGTTTATGATTAGCTGTTGATCTTGTTTCTGTCTGTTTATGATGAGCTGTTGTTCCTGTTTCTGTCTGTTTATGATGAGCTTGTCATTCTGTTTGTGCCTGTTTATGATTAGCTGTTGATCTTGTTTCTGTCTATTTATGATGAGCTGTTGATCCTGTTTGTTTCTGTTTATGATGAGTTGTTGTTCCTGTTTGTGTGTCTGTTTATGATGAGCTGTTGATCCTGTTTGTGTGTCTGTTTATGATCAGCTGTTGATCCTGTTTCTGTCTGTTTATGATTAGCTGTTGATCTTGTTTCTGTCTGTTTATGCTGAGCTGTTGTTCCTGTTTGTGTCTGTTTATGATGAGCTGTTGATCCTCTTTGTGTGTGTTTATGATGACCTGTTGATCCTGTTTTTGTGTCTGTTTCTGATGAGCTGTTGATTCTGTTTGTGTCTGTTTATGATTAGCTGTTGATCTTCTTTGTGTTTCTGTTTATGATGAGCTGTTGATCCTGTTTCTGTCTGTTTATGATGAGCTGTTGATTCTGTTTGTCTATCTGTTTATGATGACCTGTTGATCCTGTTTGTGCCTGTTTATGATTAGCTGTTGATCTTGTTTGTGTGTCTATTTATGATGAGCTGTTGACTCTGTTTGTGTCTGTTTATGATGAGCTGTTGATCTTGTTTGTGTGTCTGTTTATGATGAGCTGTTGATCCTGTTTCTGTCTGTTTATGATGAGCCGTTGATTCTGTTTGTGCCTGTTTATGATTAGCTGTTGATCTTGTTTGTGTGTCTGTTTATGATGAGCTGTTGATTCTGTTTGTGTCTGTTTATGATGAGCTGTTAATCCTGTTTGTGTGTCTGTTTATGATGAGCTGTTGATTCTGTTTGTGCCTGTTTATGATTAGCTGTTGATCTTGTTTGTGTGTCTGTTTATGATGAGCTGTTGATCCTGTTTCTGTCTGTTTATGATGAGCTGTTTATCCTGTTTGTGTGTCTGTTTATGATGAGCTGTTGATTCTGTTTGTGTGTCTGTTTATGATAAGCTGTTGATCCTGTTTGTGTGTCTGTTTATGATGAGCTGTTGATCCTGTTTGTGTGTCTGTTTATGATGAGCTGTTGATTCTGTTTGTGTCTGTTTATGATGAGCTGTTAATCCTGTTTGTGTGTCTGTTTATGATGAGCTGTTGTTCCTGTTTGTGTGTCTGTTTATGATGAGCTGTTGATTCTGTTTGTGCCTGTTTATGATTAGCTGTTGATCTTGTTTCTGTCTGTTTATGATGAGCTGTTGTTCCTGTTTCTGTCTGTTTATGATGAGCTTGTCATTCTGTTTGTGCCTGTTTATGATTAGCTGTTGATCTTGTTTCTGTCTATTTATGATGAGCTGTTGATCCTGTTTGTTTCTGTTTATGATGAGCTGTTGTTCCTGTTAGTGTGTCTGTTTATGATGAGCTGTTGATCCTGTTTGTGTGTCTGTTTATGATCAGCTGTTGATCCTGTTTCTGTCTGTTTATGATTAGCTGTTGATCTTGTTTCTGTCTGTTTATGCTGAGCTGTTGTTCCTGTTTGTGTCTGTTTATGATGAGCTGTTGATCCTCTTTGTGTGTGTTTATGATGACCTGTTGATCCTGTTTTTGTGTCTGTTTCTGATGAGCTGTTGATTCTGTTTGTGTCTGTTTATGATTAGCTGTTGATCTTCTTTGTGTTTCTGTTTATGATGAGCTGTTGATCCTGTTTCTGTCTGTTTATGATGAGCTGTTGATTCTGTTTGTCTATCTGTTTATGATGACCTGTTGATCCTGTTTGTGCCTGTTTATGATTAGCTGTTGATCTTGTTTGTGTGTCTATTTATGATGAGCTGTTGACCCTGTTTGTGTCTGTTTATGATGAGCTGTTGATCTTGTTTGTGTGTCTGTTTATGATGAGCTGTTGATCCTGTTTCTGTCTGTTTATGATGAGCCGTTGATTCTGTTTGTGCCTGTTTATGATTAGCTGTTGATCTTGTTTGTGTGTCTGTTTATGATGAGCTGTTGATTCTGTTTGTGTCTGTTTATGATGAGCTGTTAATCCTGTTTGTGTGTCTGTTTATGATGAGCTGTTGATTCTGTTTGTGCCTGTTTATGATTAGCTGTTGATCTTGTTTGTGTGTCTGTTTATGATGAGCTGTTGATCCTGTTTTTGTCTGTTTATGATGAGCTGTTTATCCTGTTTGTGTGTCTGTTTATGATGAGCTGTTGATTCTGTTTGTGTGTCTGTTTATGATAAGCTGTTGATCCTGTTTGTGTGTCTGTTTATGATGAGCTGTTGATCCTGTTTGTGTGTCTGTTTATGATGAGCTGTTGATTCTGTTTGTGTCTGTTTATGATGAGCTGTTAATCCTGTTTGTGTGTCTGTTTATGATGAGCTGTTGATTTTGTTTGTGTGTCTGTTTATGATGAGCTGTTGATCTGTTTGTGCCTGTTTATGGATAGCTTTTGATCTTGTTTGTGTGTCTGTTTATGATGAGCTGTTAAACCTGTTTGAGTGACTGTTTGTGATGAGCTGTTAAACCTGTTTGTGTGTCTGTTTCTGATGAACTGTTGTTCCTGTTTGTGTGTATGTTTACGATGAGTTGTTAATCCTGTTTGTGTCTCTGTTTATGATGAGCTGTTGATCCTGTTTGCGTCTGTTTATGATGAGCTGTTGATCCTGTTTGTGTGTCTGTTTATGATGAGCTGTTGATCCTTTTTGTGTCTGTTTATGATGAGCTGTTGTTCCTGTTTATGTGACTATTTATGATGAACTGTTGATCCTGTTTGTGTATGTTCATGATGAGCTGTTTATCCTGTTTGTGTGTCTGTTTATGATTAGCTGTTGACCCTGTTTGTGTGTCTTTATAATGAGCTCTTGATCCAGTTTGTGTGTCTGTTCATGATGAGCTGTTTTTCCTGTTTGTGTGTTTTTATGATGAGCTGTTGATCCTGTTTGTGTGTCTGTTTATGGTGAGCTGTTAAACATGTTTGTGTGTCTGTTTCTGATGAGCTGTTGATCCTGTTTGTGTGTGTTTACGATGAGTTGTTAATCCTGTTTGTGTGTCTGTTTATGATGAGCTGTTGTTCCTGTTTGTGTCTTTTTATGATGAGCTGTTGATCCTGTTTTTGTCTGTTTATGATGAGCTGTTGATCCAGTTTGTGTGTCTGTTTATGATGAGCTGTTGATCCTGTTTGTGTGTCTGTTTATGATGAGCTGTTGATCCTGTTTGTGTCTGTTTATGATTAGCTGTTGATTCTGTTTGTGTCTGTTTATGATGAGCTGTTGATCCTGTTTGTGTGTCTGTTTATGATGAGCAGTTGATTCTGTTTGTGTCTGTTTATGATTAGCTGTTGATCTTGTTTGTGTGTCTTTTTATGATGAGCTGTTGTTCCTGTTTGTGTGTCTGTTTATGATGAGCTGTTGATCCTGTTTGTGTCTGTTTATGATGAGCTGTTGATCCTGTTTCTATCTGTTTATGATTAGCTGTTGATCCTGTTTGTGTCTGTTTATGATGAGCTGTTGTTCCTTTTTGTGTCTGTTTATGATGAGCTGTTGTTCCTGTTTGTGTCTGTTTATGATGAGCTGTTAATCCTGGTTGTGTGTCTGTTTATGATGAGCTGTTGATTCTGTTTGTGCCTGTTTATGATTAGCTGTTGATTTTGTTTGTGTGTCTGTTTATGATGAGCTGTTGATCCTGTTTCTGTCTGTTTATGATGAGCTGTTGATTCTGTTTGTGTCTGTTTATGATGAGCTGTTGTTCCTTTTTGTGTGTTTTTATGATGAGCTCTTGTTCCTGTTTGTGTGTCTGTTTATGATGAGCTGTTGATCCTGTTTGTGTGACAGTTTATGATGAGCTGTTGATCCTGTTTGTGTGTCTGTTTATGATGACCTGTTGATCCTGTTGTGTCTGTTTATGATGAGCTGTTGATCCTGTTTGTGTGTCTGTTTATGATGAGCTGTTGATCCTGTTTGTGTCTGTTTATGATGAGCTGTTGTTCCTGTTTGTGTCTGTTTATGATGAGCTGTTGATCCAGTTTGTGACTGTTTATGATGAGCTGTTTATCCAGTTTGTGTGTCTGTTTATGATGAGCTGTTGATCCTGTTTGTGTCTTTTGATGATGAGCTGTTGATCCTGTTTGTGTCTGTTTATGATGAGCTGTTGTTCCTGTTTGTGTCTGTTTATGATGAGCTGTTCATCCTGTTTGTGACTGTTTATGATGAGCTGTTGATCCTCTTTGTGTGTCTGTTTATGATGAGCTGTTGATCCTGTTTGTGTGACAGTTTATGATGAGCTGTTGATCCTTTTTGTGTCTGTTTATGATGAGCTGTTGTTCCTGTTTATGTGACTATTTATGATGAACTGTTGATCCTGTTTGTGTATGTTCATGATGAGCTGTTTATCCTGTTTGTGTCTCTGTTTATGATTAGCTGTTGACCCTGTTTGTGTGTCTTTATAATGAGCTCTTGATCCAGTTTGTGTGTCTGTTCATGATGAGCTGTTTTTCCTGTTTGTGTGTTTTTATGATGAGCTGTTGATCCTGTTTGTGTGTCTGTTTATGGTGAGCTGTTAAACATGTTTGTGTGTCTGTTTCTGATGAGCTGTTGATCCTGTTGGTGTGTGTTTACGATGAGTTGTTAATCCTGTTTGTGTGTCTGTTTATGATGAGCTGTTGTTCCTGTTTGTGTCTTTTTATGATGAGCTGTTGATCCTGTTTTTGTCTGTTTATGGTGAGCTGTTGATCCAGTTTGTGTGTCTGTTTATGATGAGCTGTTGATCCTGTTTGTGTGTCTGTTTATGATGAGCTGTTGATCCTGTTTGTGTCTGTTTATGATTAGCTGTTGATTCTGTTTGTGTCTGTTTATGATGAGCTGTTGATCCTGTTTGTGTGTGTGTTTATGATGAGCAGTTGATTCTGTTTGTGTCTGTTTATGATTAGCTGTTGATCTTGTTGTGTGTCTTTTTATGATGAGCTGTTGTTCCTGTTTGTGTGTCTGTTTATGATGAGCTGTTGATCCTGTTTGTGTCTGTTTATGATGAGCTGTTGATCCTGTTTCTATCTGTTTATGATTAGCTGTTGATCCTGTTTGTGTCTGTTTATGATGAGCTGTTGATCCTTTTTGTGTCTGTTTATGATGAGCTGTTAATCCTGTTTGTGTGTCTGTTTATGATGAGCTGTTGATTCTGTTTGTGCCTGTTTATGATTAGCTGTTGATTTTGTTTGTGTGTCTGTTTATGATGAGCTGTTGATCCTGTTTCTGTCTGTTTATGATGAGCTGTTGATTCTGTTTGTGTCTGTTTATGATGAGCTGTTGTTCCTTTTTGTGTGTTTTTATGATGAGCTCTTGTTCCTGTTTGTGTGTCTGTTTATGATGAGCTGTTGATCCTGTTTGTGTGACAGTTTATGATGAGCTGTTGATCCTGTTTGTGTGTCTGTTTATGATGACCTGTTGATCCTGTTGTGTCTGTTTATGATGAGCTGTTGCTCCTGTTTGTGTGTCTGTTTATGATGAGCTGTTGATCCTGTTTGTGTGTCTGTTTATGATGAGCTGTTGATCCTGTTTGTGTCTGTTTATGATGAGCTGTTGTTCCTGTTTGTGACAGTTTATGATGAGCTGTTGATCCAGTTTGTGTGTCTGTTTATGATGAGCTGTTGATCCTGTTTGTGTCTTTTGATGATGAGCTGTTGATCCTGTTTGTGTCTGTTTATGATGAGCTGTTGTTCCTGTTTGTGTCTTTTTATGATGAGCTGTTGTTCCTGTTTGTGTGTCTGTTTATGATGAGCTGTCGACTCTGTTTGTGTGACTTTTTATGATGATCTGTCGACCCTGTTTGTGTGACTTTTTATGATGAGCTGTTGATCCTGTTTGTGTGTCTGTTTATGATGAGCTGTTGATGCTGTTTGTGTCTGTTTATGATGAGCTGTTGATCCTTTTGTGTGTCTGTTTATAATGAGCTTTTGATTCTGTTTGTGTCTGTTTATGATGAGCTGTTGATTCTGTTTGTGCCTGTTTTTGATTAGCTGTTGATCTTGTTTGTTTGTCTCTTTATGATGAGCTGTTGTTCCTGTTTGTGTGTCTGTTTATGATGAGCTGTTGATCCTGTTTGTGTGTGTTTATGATGAGCTGTTGATCCTGTTTGTGTGACTGTTTATGATGAGCTCTTGATTCTGTTTGTGTCTGTTTATGATGAGCTGTTGATCCTGTTTGTGTGTGTTTATGATGAGCTGTTGATCCTGTTTGTGTGACTGTTTATGATGAGCTCTTGATTCTGTTTGTGTCTGTTTATGATGAGCTGTTGATTCTGTTTGTGTGTCTGTTTATGATGAGCTGTTGATCCTGTTTCTCTCTGTTTATGATGAGCTGTTGATCCTGTTTCTCTCTGTTTATGATGAGTTGTTGATTCTGTTTGTGTCTGTTTATGATGAGCTGTTGATTCTGTTTGTGCCTGTTTATGATTAGCTGTTGATCTTGTTTGTGTGTCTGTTTATGATGAGCTGTTGTTCCTGTTTGCGTGTCTGTTTATGATGAGCTGTTGTTCCTGTTTGCTTGTCTGTTTATGATGAGCTGTTGATCCTGTTTGTGTGTCTGTTTATGATGAGCTGTTGATCCTGTTTCTGTCTGTTTATGATTAGCTGTTGATCTTGTTTCTGTCTGTTTATGATGAGCTGTTTTTCCTGTTTCTGTCTGTTTATGATGAGCTGTTGTTCCTGTTTGTGTCTGTTTATGATGAGCTGTTGATCCTCTTTGTGTGTGTTTATGATGACCTGTTGATCCTGTTTTTGTGTCTGTTTCTGATGAGCTGTTGATTCTGTTTGTGTCTGTTTATGATTAGCTGTTGATCTTCTTTGTGTTTCTGTTTATGATGAGCTGTTGACTCTGTGTCTGTTTATGCTGAGCTGTTGATCCTATTTGTGTGTCTGTTTATGATGAGCTGTTGATTCTGTTTGTGTCTGTTTATGATGAGCTGTTAATCCTTTTTGTGTGTCTGTTTATGATGAGCTGTTGATTCTGTTTGTGCCTGTTTATGATTAGCTGTTGATCTTGTTTGTGTGTCTGTTTATGATGAGCTGTTGATCCTGTTTCTGTCTGTTTATGATGAGCTGTTGATTCTGTTTATGCCTGTTTATGATTAGCTGTTGATCTTGTTTGTGTGTCTGTTTATGATGAGCTGTTGATTCTGTTTGTGTCTGTTTATGATGAGCTGTTAATCCTGTTTGTGTGTCTGTTTATGATGAGCAGTTGATTCTGTTTGTGTCTGTTTATGATTAGCTGTTGATCTTGTTTGTGTGTCTTTTTATGATGAGCTGTTGTTCCTGTTTGTGTGTCTGTTTATGATGAGCTGTTGATGCTGTTTGTGTCTGTTTATGATGAGCTGTTGATGCTGTTTGTGTCTGTTTATGATGAGCTGTTGATCCTGTTTGTGTGTCTGTTTATGATGGGCTGTTGATTCTGTTTGTGCCTGTTTATGATTAGCTGTTGATCTTCTTTGTGTGACTGTTTATGATGAGCTGTTGATCCTGTTTGTGTGACTGTTTATGATGAGCTTTTGATTCTGTTTGTGTCTGTTTATGATGAGCTGTTGATTCTGTTTGTGTCTGTTTATGATGAGCTGTTCATCCTGTTTCTCTCTGTTTATGATGAGCTGTTGATGCTGTTTGTGTGTCTGTTTATGATGAGCTGTTGGTCCTGTTTCTCTCTGTTTATGATGAGCTGTTAATCTTGTTTGTGTGTCTGTTTATGATGGGCTGTTTTTCCTGTTTGTGTGTCTGTTGATGATGATCTGCTGATTCTGTTTGTGCCTGTTTATCATGAGCTGTTGATCTTGTTTGTTTGTCTGTTTATGATGAGCTGTTGTTCCTGTTTGTGTGTCTGTTTATGATGAGCTGTTGATCCTGTTTGTGTGTGTTTATGATGAGCTGTTGATCCTGTTTGTGTGACTGTTTATGATGCGCTTTTGATTCTGCTTGTGTCTGTTTATGATGAGCTGTTAATCCTGTTTGTGTGTCTGTTGATGATGATCTGTTGATTCTGTTTGTGCCTGTTTATGATGAGCTGTTGATTCAATTTGAGCTTGTTTATGATTAGCTGTTGATCTTGTTTGTGTGTCTGTCTATGATGAGCTGTTGATCCAGTTTCTGTCTGTTTATGATGATCTGTTGATTCTGTTTGTGCCTGTTTATGATTAGCTGTTGATCTTGATTGTGTGTCTGTTTATGATGAGCTGTTGTTCCTGTTTGTGTGTCTGTTTATGATCAGCTGTTGATTCTGTTTGTGCCTGTTTATGATTAGCAGTTGATCTTGTTTCTGTCCTTTTATGATGAGCTGTTGTTCCTGTTTCTGTCTGTTTATGATGAGCTGGTCATTCTGTTTGTGCCTTTCTATGATTAGCTGTTGATCTTGTTTCTGTCTGTTTATGATGAGCTGTTGATCCTGTTTGTTTCTGTTTATGATGAGCTGTTGTTCCTGTTTGTGTGTCTGTTTATGATGAGCTGTTGATCCTGTTTTTGTGTCTGTTTATGATGAGCTGTTGATCCTGTTTTTGTGTCTGTTTATGATGAGCTGTTGATCCTGTTTGTGTGTCTGTTTATGATTAGCTGTTGATCCTGTTTCTGTCTGTTTATGATGAGCTGTTGATTCTGTTTGTGTCTGTTTATGATGAGCTGTTGATCCTGTTTTTGTGTCTGTTTATGATGAGCTGTTGATTCTGTTTGTGTCTGTTTATGATGAGCTGTTGATCTTGTTTGTGTGTCTGTTTATGATGAGCTGTTGATCCTGTTTCTGTCTGTTTATGATGAGCTGTTGTTTCTGTTTGTGTGTCTGTTTATGATTAGCTATTGATCCTGTTTGTGTCTGTTTATGATGAGCTGTTGATTCTGTTTGTGTGTCTGTTTATGATGAGCTGTTGATCCTGTTTGTGTGACTGTTTATGATGAACTGTTGATCATGTTTGTGTGTCAATTTATGATGAGCTGTTGTTCCTGTTTGTGTGTCTGTTTATGATGAGCTGTTGATCCTGTCTGTGTCTGTTTATGATGAGCTGTTGATCCTGTTTGTGTCTGTTTATGATGAGCTGTTGATCCTGTTTGTGACTGTTTATGATGAGCTGTTGATCCTGTTTGTGTGTCTGTTTATGATGAGCTGTTGATCCTGTCTGTGTCTGTTTATGATGAGCTCTTGATCCTGTTTGTGTGTCTGTTTATGATGAGCTGTTGATCCTGTTTGTGTGTCCGTTTATGATGAGCTGTTGACCCTGTTTGTGTGACTGTTTATGATGAGCTGTTGATCCTGTTTGTGTGTCTGTTTATGATGAGCTGTTGATCCTGTTTGTGTGTCTGTTTATGATGAGCTGTTGATCCTGTTTGTGTCTGTTTACCATGAGCTGTTGATCCTGTTTGTGTGACTGTATATGATGAGCTGTTGATCCTGTTTGTGACTGTTTATGATGAGCTGTTGACCCTGTTTATGTGACTTTTATGATGAGCCGTTCACCCTGTTTGTGTCTGTTTATGATGAGCTGTTGACCTTGTTTGTGTCTGTTTATGATGACCTGTTGATCCTGTTTGTGTGTCTGTTTATGATGAGCTGTTTATCCTCTTTTTGTGTCTGTTTATGATGAGCTGTTGATCCTGTTTGTGTGACTGTTTATGATGAGCTGTTGTTATTGTTTGTGTGACAGTTTATGATGAGTTGTTGATCCTGTTTGTGTGTCTGTTTATGATGAGCTGTTGTTCTTGTTTGTGTCTGTTTATAATGAGCTGTTGATCCTGTTTCTGTCTGTTTATGATGAGCTGTTAATCCTGTTTGTGTGTCTGTTTATGATGAGCTGTTGATTCTTTTTGTGCCTGTTTATGATTAGCTGTTGATTTTGTTTGTGTGTCTGTTTATGATGTGCTGTTGATTCTGTTTGTGTCTGTTTATGATGAGCTGTTGATCCTGTTTGTGTGTCTGTTTATGATGAGCTGTTGATCCTGTTTGTGCCTGTTTATGGTTAGCTGTTGATCTTGTTTGTGTGTCTGTTTATGATGAGCTGTTGATCCTGTTTGTGTGTCTGTTTATGATGAGCTGTTGATCCTGTTTGTGTGTCTGTTTATGATGAGCTGTTGATCCTGTTTGTGCCTGTTTATGGTTAGCTGTTGATCTTGTTTGTGTGTCTGTTTATGATGAGCTGTTGATCCTGTTTGTGTGTCTGTTTATGATGAGCTGTTGATCCTGTTTGTGTGTCTGTTTATGATGAGCTGTTGATCCTGTTTGTGTCTGTTTATGATGAGCTGTTGATCCTGTTTGTGTGTCTCTTTATGATGAGCTGTTGATCCTGTTTGTGTGTCTGTTTATGATGAGCTGTTGATCCTGTTTGTGTGTCTGTTTAAGATGAGCTGTTGATCCTGTTTGTGCCTGTTTATGGTTAGCTGTTGATCTTGTTTGTGTGTCTGTTTATGATGAGCTGTTGATCTTGTTTGTGTGTCTCTTTATGATAACCTGTTGATCCTGTTGTGTCTGTTTATGATGAGCTGTTGTTCCTGTTTGTGTGACTATTTATGATGACCTGTTGATCCTGTTTGTGTCTGTTTATGATTAGCTGTTCACCCTATTTGTGTGTCTTTATAATGAGCTCTTGATCCAGTTTATGTGTCTGTTCATGATGAGCTGTTGATCCTGTTTGTGTGTCTGTTTATGATGAGCTGTTGATCCTGTTTGTGTGTGTTTATGATGAGCTGTTGATCCTGTTTGTGTGACTGTTTATGATGCGCTTTTGATTCTGCTTGTGTCTGTTTATGATGAGCTGTTAATCCTGTTTGTGTGTCTGTTGATGATGATCTGTTGATTCTGTTTGTGCCTGTTTATGATGAGCTGTTGATTCAATTTGAGCTTGTTTATGATTAGCTGTTGATCTTGTTTGTGTGTCTGTCTATGATGAGCTGTTGATCCAGTTTGTGTCTGTTTATGATGATCTGTTGATTCTGTTTGTGCCTGTTTATGATTAGCTGTTGATCTTGTTTGTGTGTCTGTTTATGATGAGCTGTTGTTCCTGTTTGTGTGTCTGTTTATGATCAGCTGTTGATTCTGTTTGTGCCTGTTTATGATTAGCAGTTGATCTTGTTTCTGTCCTTTTATGATGAGCTGTTGTTCCTGTTTCTGTCTGTTTATGATGAGCTGCTCATTCTGTTTGTGCCATTTTATGATTAGCTGTTGATCTTGTTTCTGTCTGTTTATGATGAGCTGTTGATCCTGTTTGTTTCTGTTTATGATGAGCTGTTGTTCCTGTTTGTGTGTCTGTTTATGATGAGCTGTTGATCCTGTTTGTGTGTCTGTTTATGATGAGCTGTTGATCCTGTTTTTGTGTCTGTTTATGATGAGCTTTTGATCCTGTTTTTGTGTCTGTTTATGATGAGCTGTTGATCCTGTTTGTGTGTCTGTTTATGATTAGCTGTTGATCCTGTTTCTGTCTGTTTATGATGAGCTGTTGATTCTGTTTGTGTCTGTTTATGATGAGCTGTTGATCCTGTTTTTGTGTCTGTTTATGATGAGCTGTTGATTCTGTTTGTGTCTGTTTATGATGAGCTGTTGATCTTGTTTGTGTGTCTGTTTATGATGAGCTGTTGATCCTGTTTCTGTCTGTTTATGATGCGCTGTTGTTTCTGTTTGTGTGTCTGTTTATGATTAGCTATTGATCCTGTTTGTGTCTGTTTATGATGACCTGTTGATTCTGTTTGTGTGTCTGTTTATGATGAGCTGTTGATCCTGTTTGTGTGACTGTTTATGATGAACTGTTGATCATGTTTGTGTGTCAATTTATGATGAGCTGTTGTTCCTGTTTGTGTGTCTGTTTATGATGAGCTGTTAATCCTGTTTGTGACTGTTTATGATGAGCTGTTGATCCTGTTTGTGTGTCTGTTTATGATGAGCTGTTGATCCTGTCTGTGTCTGTTTATGATGAGCTCTTGATCCTGTTTGTGACTGTTTATGATGATTGTGGATCCTGTTTGTGTGACTGTTTATGATGAGCTGTTGACCCTGTTTCTGTGTCTGTTTATGATGAGCTGTTGACCCTGTTTGTGTGTCTGTTTATGATGAGTTGTTGACCCTGTTTGTGTCTGTTTATGATGAGCTGTTGATTCTGTTTGTGTCTGTTTATGATGAGCTGTTGATCCTGTTTGTGTTTCCGTTTATGATGAGCTGTTGACCCTGTTTGTGTGACTGTTTATGATGAGCTGTTGATCCTGTTTGTGTGTCTGTTTATGATGAGCTGTTGATCCTGTTTGTGTGTCTGTTTATGATGAGCTGTTGATCCTGTTTGTGTCTGTTTACCATGAGCTGTTGATCCTGTTTGTGTGACTGTATATGATGAGCTGTTGATCCTGTTTGTGACTGTTTATGATGAGCTGTTGACCCTGTTTATGTGACTTTTATGATGAGCCGTTCACCCTGTTTGTGTCTGTTTATGATGAGCTGTTGACCTTGTTTGTGTCTGTTTATGATGACCTGTTGATCCTGTTTGTGTGTCTGTTTATGATGAGCTGTTTATCCTCTTTTTGTGTCTGTTTATGATGAGCTGTTGATCCTGTTTGTGTGACTGTTTATGATGAGCTGTTGTTATTGTTTGTGTGACAGTTTATGATGAGTTGTTGATCCTGTTTGTGTGTCTGTTTATGATGAGCTGTTGTTCTTGTTTGTGTCTGTTTATAATGAGCTGTTGATCCTGTTTCTGTCAGTTTATGATGAGCTGTTAATCCTGTTTGTGTGTCTGTTTATGATGAGCTGTTGATTCCTTTTGTGCCTGTTTATGATTAGCTGTTGATTTTGTTTGTGTGTCTGTTTATGATGAGCTGTTGATTCTGTTTGTGTCTGTTTATGATGAGCTGTTGATCCTGTTTGTGTGTCTGTTTATGATGAGCTGTTGATCCTGTTTGTGCCTGTTTATGGTTAGCTGTTGATCTTGTTTGTGTGTCTGTTTATGATGAGCTGTTGATCCTGTTTGTGTGTCTGTTTATGATGAGCTGTTGATCCTGTTTGTGTGTCTGTTTATGATGAGCTGTTGATCCTGTTTGTGCCTGTTTATGGTTAGCTGTTGATCTTGTTTGTGTGTCTGTTTATGATGAGCTGTTGATCCTGTTTGTGTGTCTGTTTATGATGAGCTGTTGATCCTGTTTGTGTGTCTGTTTATGATGAGCTGTTGATCCTGTTTGTGTCTGTTTATGATGAGCTGTTGATCCTGTTTGTGTGTCTCTTTATGATGAGCTGTTGATCCTGTTTGTGTGTCTGTTTATGATGAGCTGTTGATCCTGTTTGTGTGTCTGTTTATGATGAGCTGTTGATCTTGTTTGTGTGTCTCTTTATGATAACCTGTTGATCCTGTTGTGTCTGTTTATGATGAGCTGTTGTTCCTGTTTGTGTGACTATTTATGATGACCTGTTGATCCTGTTTGTGTCTGTTTATGATTAGCTGTTCACCCTGTTTGTGTGTCTTTATAATGAGCTCTTGATCCAGTTTATGTGTCTGTTCATGATGAGCTGTTGATCCTGTTTGTGTGTCTGTTTATGATGAGCTGTTGATCCTGTTTGTGTGTGTTTATGATGAGCTGTTGATCCTGTTTGTGTGACTGTTTATGATGCGCTTTTGATTCTGCTTGTGTCTGTTTATGATGAGCTGTTAATCCTGTTTGTGTGTCTGTTGATGATGATCTGTTGATTCTGTTTGTGCCTGTTGATGATGAGCTGTTGATTCAATTTGAGCTTGTTTATGATTAGCTGTTGATCTTGTTTGTGTGTCTGTCTATGATGAGCTGTTGATCCAGTTTGTGTCTGTTTATGATGATCTGTTGATTCTGTTTGTGCCTGTTTATGATTAGCTGTTGATCTTGTTTGTGTGTCTGTTTATGATGAGCTGTTGTTCCTGTTTGTGTGTCTGTTTATGATCAGCTGTTGATCCTGTTTGTGTCTGTTTATGATGAGCTGTTGACCCTGTTTGTGACTGTTTATTATGAGCTGTTGATCCTGTTTGTGACTGTTTATGATGAGCTGTTGATCCTGTTTGTGTGTCTGTTTATGATGAGCTCTTGATCCTGTTTGTGACTGTTTATGATGATTGTGGATCCTGTTTGTGTGACTGTTTATGATGAGCTGTTGATCCTGTTTCTGTGTCTGTTTATGATGAGCTGTTGACCCTGTTTGTGTGTCTGTTTATGATGAGTTGTTGACCCTGTTTGTGTCTGTTTATGATGAGCTGTTGATTCTGTTTGTGTCTGTTTATGATGAGCTGTTGTTCCTGTTTGTGTCTGTTTATGATGAGGTGTTGACCCTGTTTGTGTGTCTGTTTATGATGAGCTGTTGATCCTGTTTGTGTCCGTTTATGATGAGGTGTTGACTCTGTTTGTGTGTCCGTTTATGATGAGCTGTTGATCCTGTTTGTGTGTCCGTTTATGATGAGCTGTTGACCCTGTTTGTGTGACTGTTTATGATGAGCTGTTGATCCTGTTTGTGTGTCTGTTTATGATGAGCTGTTGATCCTGTTTGTGTGTCTGTTTATGATGAGCTGTTGATCCTGTTTGTGTCTGTTTACCATGAGCTGTTGATCCTGTTTGTGTGACTGTATATGATGAGCTGTTGATCCTGTTTGTGACTGTTTATGATGAGCTGTTGACCCTGTTTATGTGACTTTTATGATGAGCCGTTCACCCTGTTTGTGTCTGTTTATGATGAGCTGTTGACCTTGTTTGTGTCTGTTTATGATGACCTGTTGATCCTGTTTGTGTGTCTGTTTATGCTGAGCTGTTTATCCTCTTTTTGTGTCTGTTTATGATGAGCTGTTGATCCTGTTTCTGTCTGTTTATGATGAGTTGTTAATCCTGTTTGTGTGTCTGTTTATGATGAGCTGTTGATTCTTTTTGTGCCTGTTTATGATTAGCTGTTGATTTTGTTTGTGTGTCTGTTTATGATGAGCTGTTGATCCTTTTTGTGTCTGTTTATGATGAGCTGTTGATTCTTTTTGTGTCTGTTTATGATGAGCTGTTGATCCTGTTTGTGTGTCTGTTTATGATGAGCTGTTGATCCTTTTTGTGTCTGTTTATGATGAGCTGTTGTTCCTGTTTATGTGACTATTTATGATGAACTGTTGATCCTGTTTGTGTATGTTCATGATGAGCTGTTTATCCTGTTTGTGTGTCTGTTTATGATTAGCTGTTGACCCTGTTTGTGTGTCTTTATAATGAGCTCTTGATCCAGTTTGTGTGTCTGTTCATGATGAGCTGTTTTTCCTGTTTGTGTGTTTTTATGATGAGCTGTTGATCCTGTTTGTGTGTCTGTTTATGGTGAGCTGTTAAACATGTTTGTGTGTCTGTTTCTGATGAGCTGTTGATCCTGTTGGTGTGTGTTTACGATGAGTTGTTAATCCTGTTTGTGTGTCTGTTTATGATGAGCTGTTGTTCCTGTTTGTGTCTTTTTATGATGAGCTGTTGATCCTGTTTTTGTCTGTTTATGATGAGCTGTTGATCCAGTTTGTGTGTCTGTTTATGATGAGCTGTTGATCCTGTTTGTGTGTCTGTTTATGATGAGCTGTTGATCCTGTTTGTGTCTGTTTATGATTAGCTGTTGATTCTGTTTGTGTCTGTTTATGATGAGCTGTTGATCCTGTTTGTGTGTCTGTTTATGATGAGCTGTTGATTTTGTTTGTGTGTCTGTTTATGATGAGCTGTTGATCTGTTTGTGCCTGTTTATGGATAGCTTTTGATCTTGTTTGTGTGTCTGTTTATGATGAGCTGTTAAACCTGTTTGTGTGACTGTTTGTGATGAGCTGTTAAACCTGTTTGTGTGTCTGTTTCTGATGAACTGTTGTTCCTGTTTGTGTGTATGTTTACGATGAGTTGTTAATCCTGTTTGTGTCTCTGTTTATGATGAGCTGTTGATCCTGTTTGCGTCTGTTTATGATGAGCTGTTGATCCTGTTTGTGTGTCTGTTTATGATGAGCTGTTGATCCTTTTTGTGTCTGTTTATGATGAGCTGTTGTTCCTGTTTATGTGACTATTTATGATGAACTGTTGATCCTGTTTGTGTATGTTCATGATGAGCTGTTTATCCTGTTTGTGTGTCTGTTTATGATTAGCTGTTGACCCTGTTTGTGTGTCTTTATAATGAGCTCTTGATCCAGTTTGTGTGTCTGTTCATGATGAGCTGTTTTTCCTGTTTGTGTGCTTTTATGATGAGCTGTTGATCCTGTTTGTGTGTCTGTTTATGGTGAGCTGTTAAACATGTTTGTGTGTCTGTTTCTGATGAGCTGTTGATCCTGTTGGTGTGTGTTTACGATGAGTTGTTAATCCTGTTTGTGTGTCTGTTTATGATGAGCTGTTGTTCCTGTTTGTGTCTTTTTATGATGAGCTGTTGATCCTGTTTTTGTCTGTTTATGATGAGCTGTTGATCCAGTTTGTGTGTCTGTTTATGATGAGCTGTTGATCCTGTTTGTGTGTCTGTTTATGATGAGCTGTTGATCCTGTTTGTGTCTGTTTATGATTAGCTGTTGATTCTGTTTGTGTCTGTTTATGATGAGCTGTTGATCCTGTTTGTGTGTCTGTTTATGATGAGCAGTTGATTCTGTTTGTGTCTGTTTATGATTAGCTGTTGATCTTGTTTGTGTGTCTTTTTATGATGAGCTGTTGTTCCTGTTTGTGTGTCTGTTTATGATGAGCTGTTGATCCTGTTTGTGTCTGTTTATGATGAGCTGTTGATCCTGTTTCTATCTGTTTATGATTAGCTGTTGATCCTGTTTGTGTCTGTTTATGATGAGCTGTTGTTCCTTTTTGTGTCTGTTTATGATGAGCTGTTGTTCCTGTTTGTGTCTGTTTATGATGAGCTGTTAATCCTGGTTGTGTGTCTGTTTATGATGAGCTGTTGATTCTGTTTGTGCCTGTTTATGATTAGCTGTTGATTTTGTTTGTGTGTCTGTTTATGATGAGCTGTTGATCCTGTTTCTGTCTGTTTATGATGAGCTGTTGATTCTGTTTGTGTCTGTTTATGATGAGCTGTTGTTCCTTTTTGTGTGTCTGTTTATGATGAGCTGTTGATCCTGTTTGTGTGACAGTTTATGATGAGCTGTTGATCCTGTTTGTGTGTCTGTTTATGATGACCTGTTGATCCTGTTGTGTCTGTTTATGATGAGCTCTTGCTCCTGTTTGTGTGTCTGTTTATGATGAGCTGTTGATCCTGTTTGTGTGTCTGTTTATGATGAGCTGTTGATCCTGTTTGTGTCTGTTTATGATGAGCTGTTGTTCCTGTTTGTGTCTGTTTATGATGAGCTGTTGATCCTGTTTGTGACTGTTTATGATGAGCTGTTTATCCAGTTTGTGTGTCTGTTTATGATGAGCTGTTGATCCTGTTTGTGTCTGTTTACCATGAGCTGTTGATCCTGTTTGTGTGACTGTATATGATGAGCTGTTGATCCTGTTTGTGACTGTTTATGATGAGCTGTTGACCCTGTTTATGTGACTTTTATGATGAGCCGTTCACCCTGTTTGTGTCTGTTTATGATGAGCTGTTGACCTTGTTTGTGTCTGTTTATGATGACCTGTTGATCCTGTTTGTGTGTCTGTTTATGCTGAGCTGTTTATCCTCTTTTTGTGTCTGTTTATGATGAGCTGTTGATCCTGTTTCTGTCTGTTTATGATGAGTTGTTAATCCTGTTTGTGTGTCTGTTTATGATGAGCTGTTGATTCTTTTTGTGCCTGTTTATGATTAGCTGTTGATTTTGTTTGTGTGTCTGTTTATGATGAGCTGTTGATCCTTTTTGTGTCTGTTTATGATGAGCTGTTGATTCTTTTTGTGTCTGTTTATGATGAGCTGTTGATCCTGTTTGTGTGTCTGTTTATGATGAGCTGTTGATCCTTTTTGTGTCTGTTTATGATGAGCTGTTGTTCCTGTTTATGTGACTATTTATGATGAACTGTTGATCCTGTTTGTGTATGTTCATGATGAGCTGTTTATCCTGTTTGTGTGTCTGTTTATGATTAGCTGTTGACCCTGTTTGTGTGTCTTTATAATGAGCTCTTGATCCAGTTTGTGTGTCTGTTCATGATGAGCTGTTTTTCCTGTTTGTGTGTTTTTATGATGAGCTGTTGATCCTGTTTGTGTGTCTGTTTATGGTGAGCTGTTAAACATGTTTGTGTGTCTGTTTCTGATGAGCTGTTGATCCTGTTGGTGTGTGTTTACGATGAGTTGTTAATCCTGTTTGTGTGTCTGTTTATGATGAGCTGTTGTTCCTGTTTGTGTCTTTTTATGATGAGCTGTTGATCCTGTTTTTGTCTGTTTATGATGAGCTGTTGATCCAGTTTGTGTGTCTGTTTATGATGAGCTGTTGATCCTGTTTGTGTGTCTGTTTATGATGAGCTGTTGATCCTGTTTGTGTCTGTTTATGATTAGCTGTTGATTCTGTTTGTGTCTGTTTATGATGAGCTGTTGATCCTGTTTGTGTGTCTGTTTATGATGAGCTGTTGATTTTGTTTGTGTGTCTGTTTATGATGAGCTGTTGATCTGTTTGTGCCTGTTTATGGATAGCTTTTGATCTTGTTTGTGTGTCTGTTTATGATGAGCTGTTAAACCTGTTTGTGTGACTGTTTGTGATGAGCTGTTAAACCTGTTTGTGTGTCTGTTTCTGATGAACTGTTGTTCCTGTTTGTGTGTATGTTTACGATGAGTTGTTAATCCTGTTTGTGTCTCTGTTTATGATGAGCTGTTGATCCTGTTTGCGTCTGTTTATGATGAGCTGTTGATCCTGTTTGTGTGTCTGTTTATGATGAGCTGTTGATCCTTTTTGTGTCTGTTTATGATGAGCTGTTGTTCCTGTTTATGTGACTATTTATGATGAACTGTTGATCCTGTTTGTGTATGTTCATGATGAGCTGTTTATCCTGTTTGTGTGTCTGTTTATGATTAGCTGTTGACCCTGTTTGTGTGTCTTTATAATGAGCTCTTGATCCAGTTTGTGTGTCTGTTCATGATGAGCTGTTTTTCCTGTTTGTGTGCTTTTATGATGAGCTGTTGATCCTGTTTGTGTGTCTGTTTATGGTGAGCTGTTAAACATGTTTGTGTGTCTGTTTCTGATGAGCTGTTGATCCTGTTGGTGTGTGTTTACGATGAGTTGTTAATCCTGTTTGTGTGTCTGTTTATGATGAGCTGTTGTTCCTGTTTGTGTCTTTTTATGATGAGCTGTTGATCCTGTTTTTGTCTGTTTATGATGAGCTGTTGATCCAGTTTGTGTGTCTGTTTATGATGAGCTGTTGATCCTGTTTGTGTGTCTGTTTATGATGAGCTGTTGATCCTGTTTGTGTCTGTTTATGATTAGCTGTTGATTCTGTTTGTGTCTGTTTATGATGAGCTGTTGATCCTGTTTGTGTGTCTGTTTATGATGAGCAGTTGATTCTGTTTGTGTCTGTTTATGATTAGCTGTTGATCTTGTTTGTGTGTCTTTTTATGATGAGCTGTTGTTCCTGTTTGTGTGTCTGTTTATGATGAGCTGTTGATCCTGTTTGTGTCTGTTTATGATGAGCTGTTGATCCTGTTTCTATCTGTTTATGATTAGCTGTTGATCCTGTTTGTGTCTGTTTATGATGAGCTGTTGTTCCTTTTTGTGTCTGTTTATGATGAGCTGTTGTTCCTGTTTGTGTCTGTTTATGATGAGCTGTTAATCCTGGTTGTGTGTCTGTTTATGATGAGCTGTTGATTCTGTTTGTGCCTGTTTATGATTAGCTGTTGATTTTGTTTGTGTGTCTGTTTATGATGAGCTGTTGATCCTGTTTCTGTCTGTTTATGATGAGCTGTTGATTCTGTTTGTGTCTGTTTATGATGAGCTGTTGTTCCTTTTTGTGTGTCTGTTTATGATGAGCTGTTGATCCTGTTTGTGTGACAGTTTATGATGAGCTGTTGATCCTGTTTGTGTGTCTGTTTATGATGACCTGTTGATCCTGTTGTGTCTGTTTATGATGAGCTCTTGCTCCTGTTTGTGTGTCTGTTTATGATGAGCTGTTGATCCTGTTTGTGTGTCTGTTTATGATGAGCTGTTGATCCTGTTTGTGTCTGTTTATGATGAGCTGTTGTTCCTGTTTGTGTCTGTTTATGATGAGCTGTTGATCCTGTTTGTGACTGTTTATGATGAGCTGTTTATCCAGTTTGTGTGTCTGTTTATGATGAGCTGTTGATCCTGTTTGTGTCTTTTGATGATGAGCTGTTGATCCTGTTTGTGTCTGTTTATGATGAGCTGTTGTTCCTGTTTGTGTCTGTTTATGATGAGCTGTTCATCCTGTTTGTGACTGTTTATGATGAGCTGTTGATCCTCTTTGTGTGTCTGTTTATGATGAGCTGTTGATCCTGTTTGTGTGACAGTTTATGATGAGCTGTTGATCCTTTTTGTGTCTGTTTATGATGAGCTGTTGTTCCTCTTTATGTGACTATTTATGATGAACTGTTGATCCTGTTTGTGTATGTTCATGATGAGCTGTTTATCCTGTTTGTGTGTCTGTTTATGATTAGCTGTTGACCCTGTTTGTGTGTCTTTATAATGAGCTCTTGATCCAGTTTGTGTGTCTGTTCATGATGAGCTGTTTTTCCTGTTTGTGTGTTTTTATGATGAGCTGTTGATCCTGTTTGTGTGTCTGTTTATGGTGAGCTGTTAAACATGTTTGTGTGTCTGTTTCTGATGAGCTGTTGATCCTGTTGGTGTGTGTTTACGATGAGTTGTTAATCCTGTTTGTGTGTCTGTTTATGATGATCTGTTGTTCCTGTTTGTGTCTTTTTATGATGAGCTGTTGATCCTGTTTTTGTCTGTTTATGGTGAGCTGTTGATCCAGTTTGTGTGTCTGTTTATGATGAGCAGTTGATCCTGTTTGTGTGTCTGTTTATGATGAGCTGTTGATCCTGTTTGTGTCTGTTTATGATTAGCTGTTGATTCTGTTTGTGTCTGTTTATGATGAGCTGTTGATCCTGTTTGTGTGTCTGTTTATGATGAGCAGTTGATTCTGTTTGTGTCTGTTTATGATTAGCTGTTGATCTTGTTGTGTGTCTTTTTATGATGAGCTGTTGTTCCTGTTTGTGTGTCTGTTTATGATGAGCTGTTGATCCTGTTTGTGTCTGTTTATGATGAGCTGTTGATCCTGTTTCTATCTGTTTATGATTAGCTGTTGATCCTGTTTGTGTCTGTTTATGATGAGCTGTTGTTCCTGTTTGTGTCTGTTTATGATGAGCTGTTAATCCTGGTTGTGTGTCTGTTTATGATGAGCTGTTGATTCTGTTTGTGCCTGTTTATGATTAGCTGTTGATTTTGTTTGTGTGTCTGTTTATGATGAGCTGTTGATCCTGTTTCTGTCTGTTTATGATGAGCTGTTGATTCTGTTTGTGTTTGTTTATGATGAGCTGTTGTTCCTTTTTGTGTGTTTTTATGATGAGCTCTTGTTCCTGTTTGTGTGTCTGTTTATGATGAGCTGTTGATCCTGTTTGTGTGACAGTTTATGATGAGCTGTTGATCCTGTTTGTGTGTCTGTTTATGATGACCTGTTGATCCTGTTGTGTCTGTTTATGATGAGCTGTTGCTCCTGTTTGTGTGTCTGTTTATGATGAGCTGTTGATCCTGTTTGTGTCTGTTTATGATGAGCTGTTGTTCCTGTTTGTGACAGTTTATGATGAGCTGTTGATCCAGTTTGTGTGTCTGTTTATGATGAGCTGTTGATCCTGTTTGTGTCTTTTGATGATGAGCTGTTGATCCTGTTTGTGTCTGTTTATGATGAGCTGTTGTTCCTGTTTGTGTCTTTTTATGATGAGCTGTTGTTCCTGTTTGTGTGCCTGTTTATGATGAGCTGTCGACTCTGTTTGTGTGTCTGTTTATGATGACCTGTTGTTCCTGTTTGTGTGACTTTTTATGATGATCTGTCGACCCTGTTTGTGTGACTTTTTATGATGAGCTGTTGATCCTGTTTGTGTGTCTGTTTATGATGAGCTGTTGATGCTGTTTGTGTCTGTTTATGATGAGCTGTTGATCCTGTTTGTGTGTCTGTTTATAATGAGCTTTTGATTCTGTTTGTGTCTGTTTATGATGAGCTGTTGATTCTGTTTGTGCCTGTTTTTGATTAGCTGTTGATCTTGTTTGTTTGTCTCTTTATGATGAGCTGTTGTTCCTGTTTGTGTGTCTGTTTATGATGAGCTGTTGATCCTGTTTGTGTGTATTTATGATGAGCTGTTGATCCTGTTTGTGTGACTGTTTATGATGAGCTCTTGATTCTGTTTGTGTCTGTTTATGATGAGCTGTTGATCCTGTTTGTGTGTGTTTATGATGAGCTGTTGATCCTGTTTGTGTGACTGTTTATGATGAGCTCTTGATTCTGTTTGTGTCTGTTTATGATGAGCTGTTGTTCCTGTTTGTGTCTTTTTATGATGATCTGTTGTTCCTGTTTGTGTGCCTGTTTATGATGAGCTGTCGACTCTGTTTGTGTGTCTGTTTATGATGACCTGTTGTTCCTGTTTGTGTGACTTTTTATGATGATCTGTCGACCCTGTTTGTGTGACTTTTTATGATGAGCTGTTGATCCTGTTTGTGTGTCTGTTTATGATGAGCTGTTGATGCTGTTTGTGTCTGTTTATGATGAGCTGTTGATCCTGTTTGTGTGTCTGTTTATGATGAGCTTTTGATTCTGTTTGTGTCTGTTTATGATGAGCTGTTGATTCTGTTTGTGCCTGTTTTTGATTAGCTGTTGATCTTGTTTGTTTGTCTCTTTATGATGAGCTGTTGTTCCTGTTTGTGTGTCTGTTTATGATGAGCTGTTGATCCTGTTTGTGTGTGTTTATGATGAGCTGTTGATCCTGTTTGTGTGACTGTTTATGATGAGCTCTTGATTCTGTTTGTGTCTGTTTATGATGAGCTGTTGATTCTGTTTGTGTGTCTGTTTATGATGAGCTGTTGATCCTGTTTCTCTCTGTTTATGATGAGCTGTTGATCCTGTTTCTCTCTGTTTATGATGAGCTGTTAATCCTGTTTGTGTGTCTGTTTATGATGAGCTGTTAATCCTGTTTGTGTGTCTGTTGATGATGATCTGTTGATTCTGTTTGTGCCTGTTTATGATTAGCTGTTGATCTTGTTTGTGTGACTGTTTATGATGAGCTGTTGATCCTGTTTGTGTGATTGTTTATGATGTGCTGTTGATTCTGTTTGTGTCTGTTTATGATGAGCTGTTGATCCTGTTTGTGTCTGTTTATGATGAGCTGTTGATTCTGTTTGTGCCTGTTTATGATTAGCTGTTGATCTTGTTTGTGAGTCTGTTTATGATGAGCTGTTGTTCCTGTTTGTGTGTCTGTTTATGATGAGCTGTTGATTCTGTTTGTGCCTGTTTATGATTAGCTGTTGATCTTGTTTCTGTCTGTTTATGATGAGCTGTTGTTCCTGTTTCTGTCTGTTTATGATGAGCTTGTCATTCTGTTTGTGCCTGTTTATGATTAGCTGTTGATCTTGTTTCTGTCTATTTATGATGAGCTGTTGATCCTGTTTGTTTCTGTTTATGATGAGCTGTTGTTCCTGTTTGTGTGTCTGTTTATGATGAGCTGTTGATCCTGTTTGTGTGTCTGTTTATGATCAGCTGTTGATCCTGTTTCTGTCTGTTTATGATTAGCTGTTGATCTTGTTTCTGTCTGTTTATGATGAGCTGTTTTTCCTGTTTCTGTCTGTTTATGCTGAGCTGTTGTTCCTGTTTGTGTCTGTTTATGATGAGCTGTTGATCCTCTTTGTGTGTGTTTATGATGACCTGTTGATCCTGTTTTTGTGTCTGTTTCTGATGAGCTGTTGATTCTGTTTGTGTCTGTTTATGATTAGCTGTTGATCTTCTTTGTGTTTCTGTTTATGATGAGCTGTTGATCCTGTTTCTCTCTGTTTATGATGAGCTGTTGATTCTGTTTGTCTATCTGTTTATGATGACCTGTTGATCCTGTTTGTGCCTGTTTATGATTAGCTGTTGATCTTGTTTGTGTGTCTATTTATGATGAGCTGTTGACTCTGTTTGTGTCTGTTTATGATGAGCTGTTGATCTTGTTTGTGTGTCTGTTTATGATGAGCTGTTGATCCTGTTTCTGTCTGTTTATGATGAGCCGTTGATTCTGTTTGTGCCTGTTTATGATTAGCTGTTGATCTTGTTTGTGTGTCTGTTTATGATGAGCTGTTGATTCTGTTTGTGTCTGTTTATGATGAGCTGTTAATCCTGTTTGTGTGTCTGTTTATGATGAGCTGTTGATTCTGTTTGTGCCTGTTTATGATTAGCTGTTGATCTTGTTTGTGTCTGTTTATGATGAGCTGTTGATCCTGTTTCTGTCTGTTTATGATGAGCTGTTTATCCTGTTTGTGTGTCTGTTTATGATGAGCTGTTGATTCTGTTTGTGTGTCTGTTTATGATAAGCTGTTGATCCTGTTTGTGTGTCTGTTTATGATGAGCTGTTGATCCTGTTTGTGTGTTTGTTTATGATGAGCTGTTGATTCTGTTTGTGTCTGTTTATGATGAGCTGTTAATCCTGTTTGTGTGTCTGTTTATGATGAGCTGTTGATTTTGTTTGTGTGTCTGTTTATGATGAGCTGTTGATCTGTTTGTGCCTGTTTATGGATAGCTTTTGATCTTGTTTGTGTGTCTGTTTATGATGAGCTGTTAAACCTGTTTGTGTGACTGTTTGTGATGAGCTGTTAAACCTGTTTGTGTGTCTGTTTCTGATGAACTGTTGTTCCTGTTTGTGTGTATGTTTACGATGAGTTGTTAATCCTGTTTGTGTCTCTGTTTATGATGAGCTGTTGATCCTGTTTGCGTCTGTTTATGATGAGCTGTTGATCCTGTTTGTGTCTGTTTATGATGAGCTGTTGTTCCTGTTTATGTGACTATTTATGATGAACTGTTGATCCTGTTTGTGTATGTTCATGATGAGCTGTTTATCCTGTTTGTGTGTCTGTTTATGATTAGCTGTTGACCCTGTTTGTGTGTCTTTATAATGAGCTCTTGATCCAGTTTGTGTGTCTGTTCATGATGAGCTGTTTTTCCTGTTTGTGTGTTTTTATGATGAGCTGTTGATCCTGTTTGTGTGTCTGTTTATGGTGAGCTGTTAAACATGTTTGTGTGTCTGTTTCTGATGAGCTGTTGATCCTGTTGGTGTGTGTTTACGATGAGTTGTTAATCCTGTTTGTGTGTCTGTTTATGATGAGCTGTTGTTCCTGTTTGTGTCTTTTTATGATGAGCTGTTGATCCTGTTTTTGTCTGTTTATGATGAGCTGTTGATCCAGTTTGTGTGTCTGTTTATGATGAGCTGTTGATCCTGTTTGTGTGTCTGTTTATGATGAGCTGTTGATCCTGTTTGTGTCTGTTTATGATTAGCTGTTGATTCTGTTTGTGTCTGTTTATGATGAGCTGTTGATCCTGTTTGTGTGTCTGTTTATGATGAGCAGTTGATTCTGTTTGTGTCTGTTTATGATTAGCTGTTGATCTTGTTTGTGTGTCTTTTTATGATGAGCTGTTGTTCCTGTTTGTGTGTCTGTTTATGATGAGCTGTTGATCCTGTTTGTGTCTGTTTATGATGAGCTGTTGATCCTGTTTCTATCTGTTTATGATTAGCTGTTGATCCTGTTTGTGTCTGTTTATGATGAGCTGTTGTTCCTTTTTGTGTCTGTTTATGATGAGCTGTTGTTCCTGTTTGTGTCTGTTTATGATGAGCTGTTAATCCTGGTTGTGTGTCTGTTTATGATGAGCTGTTGATTCTGTTTGTGCCTGTTTATGATTAGCTGTTGATTTTGTTTGTGTGTCTGTTTATGATGAGCTGTTGATCCTGTTTCTGTCTGTTTATGATGAGCTGTTGATTCTGTTTGTGTCTGTTTATGATGAGCTGTTGTTCCTTTTTGTGTGTTTTTATGATGAGCTCTTGTTCCTGTTTGTGTGTCTGTTTATGATGAGCTGTTGATCCTGTTTGTGTGACAGTTTATGATGAGCTGTTGATCCTGTTTGTGTGTCTGTTTATGATGACCTGTTGATCCTGTTGTGTCTGTTTATGATGAGCTGTTGCTCCTGTTTGTGTGTCTGTTTATGATGAGCTGTTGATCCTGTTTGTGTGTCTGTTTATGATGAGCTGTTGATCCTGTTTGTGTCTGTTTATGATGAGCTGTTGTTCCTGTTTGTGTCTGTTTATGATGAGCTGTTGATCCTGTTTGTGACTGTTTATGATGAGCTGTTTATCCAGTTTGTGTGTCTGTTTATGATGAGCTGTTGATCCTGTTTGTGTCTTTTGATGATGAGCTGTTGATCCTGTTTGTGTCTGTTTATGATGAGCTGTTGTTCCTGTTTGTGTCTGTTTATGATGAGCTGTTCATCCTGTTTGTGACTGTTTATGATGAGCTGTTGATCCTCTTTGTGTGTCTGTTTATGATGAGCTGTTGATCCTGTTTGTGTGACAGTTTATGATGAGCTGTTGATCCTTTTTGTGTCTGTTTATGATGAGCTGTTGTTCCTGTTTATGTGACTATTTATGATGAACTGTTGATCCTGTTTGTGTATGTTCATGATGAGCTGTTTATCCTGTTTGTGTGTCTGTTTATGATTAGCTGTTGACCCTGTTTGTGTGTCTTTATAATGAGCTCTTGATCCAGTTTGTGTGTCTGTTCATGATGAGCTGTTTTTCCTGTTTGTGTGTTTTTATGATGAGCTGTTGATCCTGTTTGTGTGTCTGTTTATGGTGAGCTGTTAAACATGTTTGTGTGTCTGTTTCTGATGAGCTGTTGATCCTGTTGGTGTGTGTTTACGATGAGTTGTTAATCCTGTTTGTGTGTCTGTTTATGATGATCTGTTGTTCCTGTTTGTGTCTTTTTATGATGAGCTGTTGATCCTGTTTTTGTCTGTTTA
This sequence comes from Isurus oxyrinchus, assembly GCA_026770705.1. NCBI lineage: Eukaryota > Metazoa > Chordata > Chondrichthyes > Lamniformes > Lamnidae > Isurus > Isurus oxyrinchus. Next base: position 403,025 of record JANJGN010000269.1, on the reverse strand, counting down.
TGGTGAGCTGTTGATCCAGTTTGTGTGTCTGTTTATGATGAGCTGTTGATCCTGTTTGTGTGTCTGTTTATGATGAGCTGTTGATCCTGTTTGTGTCTGTTTATGATTAGCTGTTGATTCTGTTTGTGTCTGTTTATGATGAGCTGTTGATCCTGTTTGTGTGTCTGTTTATGATGAGCAGTTGATTCTGTTTGTGTCTGTTTATGATGATCTGTTGATCTTGTTGTGTGTCTTTTTATGATGAGCTGTTGTTCCTGTTTGTGTGTCTGTTTATGATGAGCTGTTGATCCTGTTTGTGTCTGTTTATGATGAGCTGTTGATCCTGTTTCTATCTGTTTATGATTAGCTGTTGATCCTGTTTGTGTCTGTTTATGATGAGCTGTTGATCCTTTTTGTGTCTGTTTATGATGAGCTGTTGTTCCTGTTTGTGTCTGTTTATGATGAGCTGTTAATCCTGGTTGTGTGTCTGTTTATGATGAGCTGTTGATTCTGTTTGTGCCTGTTTATGATTAGCTGTTGATTTTGTTCGTGTGTCTGTTTATGATGAGCTCTTGATCCTGTTTCTGTCTGTTTATGATGAGCTGTTGATTCTGTTTGTGTCTGTTTATGATGAGCTGTTGTTCCTTTTTGTGTGTTTTTATGATGAGCTCTTGTTCCTGTTTGTGTGTCTGTTTATGATGAGCTGTTGATCCTGTTTGTGTGACAGTTTATGATGAGCTGTTGATCCTGTTTGTGTGTCTGTTTATGATGACCTGTTGATCCTGTTGTGTCTGTTTATGATGGGCTGTTGCTCCTGTTTGTGTGTCTGTTTATGATGAGCTGTTGATCCTGTTTGTGTGTCTGTTTATGATGAGCTGTTGATCCTGTTTGTGTCTGTTTATGATGAGCTGTTGTTCCTGTTTGTGACAGTTTATGATGAGCTGTTGATCCTGTTTGTGTGTCTGTTTATGATGAGCTGTTGATCCTGTTTGTGTCTTTTGATGATGAGCTGTTGATCCTGTTTGTGTCTGTTTATGATGAGCTGTTGTTCCTGTTTGTGTCTTTTTATGATGAGCTGTTGTTCCTGTTTGTGTGCCTGTTTATGATGAGCTGTCGACTCTGTTTGTGTGTCTGTTTATGATGACCTGTTGTTCCTGTTTGTGTGACTTTTTATGATGATCTGTCGACCCTGTTTGTGTGACTTTTTATGATGAGCTGTTGATCCTGTTTGTGTGTCTGTTTATGATGAGCTGTTGATGCTGTTTGTGTCTGTTTATGATGAGCTGTTGATCCTGTTTGTGTGTCTGTTTATAATGAGCTTTTGATTCTGTTTGTGTCTGTTTATGATGAGCTGTTGATTCTGTTTGTGCCTGTTTTTGATTAGCTGTTGATCTTGTTTGTTTGTCTCTTTATGATGAGCTGTTGTTCCTGTTTGTGTGTCTGTTTATGATGAGCTGTTGATCCTGTTTGTGTGTGTTTATGATGAGCTGTTGATCCTGTTTGTGTGACTGTTTATGATGAGCTGTTGATCCTGTTTCTCTCTGTTTATGATGAGCTGTTGATCCTGTTTCTCTCTGTTTATGATGAGCTGTTGATTCTGTTTGTGTCTGTTTATGATGAGCTGTTGATCCTGTTTGTGTCTGTTTATGATGAGCTGTTGATTCTGTTTGTGCCTGTTTATGATTAGCTGTTGATCTTGTTTGTGTGTCTGTTTATGATGAGCTGTTGTTCCTGTTTGCGTGTCTGTTTATGATGAGCTGTTGATTCTGTTTGTGCCTGTTTATGATTAGCTGTTGATCTTGTTTCTGTCTGTTTATGATGAGCTGTTGTTCCTGTTTCTGTCTGTTTATGATGAGCTTGTCATTCTGTTTGTGCCTGTTTATGATTAGCTGTTGATCTTGTTTCTGTCTATTTATGATGAGCTGTTGATCCTGTTTGTTTCTGTTTATGATGAGCTGTTGTTCCTGTTTGTGTGTCTGTTTATGATGAGCAGTTGATTCTGTTTGTGTCTGTTTATGATTAGCTGTTGATCTTGTTTGTGTGTCTTTTTATGATGAGCTGTTGTTCCTGTTTGTGTGTCTGTTTATGATGAGCTGTTGATCCTGTTTCTATCTGTTTATGATTAGCTGTTGATCCTGTTTGTGTCTGTTTATGATGAGCTGTTGTTCCTTTTTGTGTCTGTTTATGATGAGCTGTTGTTCCTGTTTGTGTCTGTTTATGATGAGCTGTTAATCCTGTTTGTGTGTCTGTTTATGATGAGCTGTTGATTCTGTTTGTGCCTGTTTATGGTTAGCTGTTGATTTTGTTTGTGTGTCTGTTTATGATGAGCTGTTGATCCTGTTTCTGTCTGTTTATGATGAACTCTTGATTCTGTTTGTGTCTGATTATGATGAGCTGTTGTTCCTTTTTGTGTGTTTTTATGATGAGCTCTTGTTCCTGTTTGTGTGTCTGTTTATGATGAGCTGTTGATCCTGTTTGTGTGTCTGTTTATGATGAGCTGTTGATTCTGTTTGTGTCTGTTTATGATGAGCTGTTAATCTTGTTTGTGTGTCTGTTTATGATGAGCTGTTGATTCTGTTTGTGTCTGTTTATGATGAGCTGTTAATCCTGTTTGTGTGTCTGTTTATGATGAGCTGTTGATTCTGTTTGTGCCTGTTTATGATTAGCTGTTGATCTTGTTTGTGTGTCTGTTTATGATGAGCTGTTGATCCTGTTTCTGTCTGTTTATGATGAGCTGTTTATCCTGTTTGTGTGTCTGTTTATGATGAGCTGTTGATTCTGTTTGTGTGTCTGTTTATGATAAGCTGTTGATCCTGTTTGTGTGTCTGTTTATGATGAGCTGTTGATCCTGTTTGTGTGTTTGTTTATGATGAGCTGTTGATTCTGTTTGTGTCTGTTTATGATGAGCTGTTAATCCTGTTTGTGTGTCTGTTTATGATGAGCTGTTGATTTTGTTTGTGTGTCTGTTTATGATGAGCTGTTGATCTGTTTGTGCCTGTTTATGGATAGCTTTTGATCTTGTTTGTGTGTCTGTTTATGATGAGCTGTTAAACCTGTTTGTGTGACTGTTTGTGATGCGCTGTTAAACCTGTTTGTGTGTCTGTTTCTGATGAACTGTTGTTCCTGTTTGTGTGTATGTTTACGATGAGTTGTTAATCCTGTTTGTGTCTCTGTTTATGATGAGCTGTTGATCCTGTTTGCGTCTGTTTATGATGAGCTGTTGATCCTGTTTGTGTCTGTTTATGATGAGCTGTTGTTCCTGTTTATGTGACTATTTATGATGAACTGTTGATCCTGTTTGTGTATGTTCATGATGAGCTGTTTATCCTGTTTGTGTGTCTGTTTATGATTAGCTGTTGACCCTGTTTGTGTGTCTTTATAATGAGATCTTGATCCAGTTTGTGTGTCTGTTCATGATGAGCTGTTTTTCCTGTTTGTGTGTTTTTATGATGAGCTGTTGATCCTGTTTGTGTGTCTGTTTATGGTGAGCTGTTAAACATGTTTGTGTGTCTGTTTCTGATGAGCTGTTGATCCTGTTTTTGTCTGTTTATGATGAGCTGTTGATCCAGTTTGTGTGTCTGTTTATGATGAGCTGTTGATCCTGTTTGTGTGTCTGTTTATGATGAGCTGTTGATCCTGTTTGTGTCTGTTTATGATTAGCTGTTGATTCTGTTTGTGTCTGTTTATGATGAGCTGTTGATCCTGTTTGTGTGTCTGTTTATGATGAGCAGTTGATTCTGTTTGTGTCTGTTTATGATTAGCTGTTGATCTTGTTTGTGTGTCTTTTTATGATGAGCTGTTGTTCCTGTTTGTGTGTCTGTTTATGATGAGCTGTTGATCCTGTTTGTGTCTGTTTATGATGAGCTGTTGATCCTGTTTCTATCTGTTTATGATTAGCTGTTGATCCTGTTTGTGTCTGTTTATGATGAGCTGTTGTTCCTTTTTGTGTCTGTTTATGATGAGCTGTTGTTCCTGTTTGTGTCTGTTTATGATGAGCTGTTAATCCTGGTTGTGTGTCTGTTTATGATGAGCTGTTGATTCTGTTTGTGCCTGTTTATGATTAGCTGTTGATTTTGTTTGTGTGTCTGTTTATGATGAGCTGTTGATCCTGTTTCTGTCTGTTTATGATGAGCTGTTGATTCTGTTTGTGTCTGTTTATGATGAGCTGTTGTTCCTTTTTGTGTGTTTTTATGATGAGCTCTTGTTCCTGTTTGTGTGTCTGTTTATGATGAGCTGTTGATCCTGTTTGTGTGACAGTTTATGATGAGCTGTTGATCCTGTTTGTGTGTCTGTTTATGATGACCTGTTGATCCTGTTGTGTCTGTTTATGATGAGCTGTTGCTCCTGTTTGTGTGTCTGTTTATGATGAGCTGTTGATCCTGTTTGTGTGTCTGTTTATGATGAGCTGTTGATCCTGTTTGTGTCTGTTTATGATGAGCTGTTGTTCCTGTTTGTGTCTGTTTATGATGAGCTGTTGATCCTGTTTGTGACTGTTTATGATGAGCTGTTTATCCAGTTTGTGTGTCTGTTTATGATGAGCTGTTGATCCTGTTTGTGTCTTTTGATGATGAGCTGTTGATCCTGTTTGTGTCTGTTTATGATGAGCTGTTGTTCCTGTTTGTGTCTGTTTATGATGAGCTGTTCATCCTGTTTGTGACTGTTTATGATGAGCTGTTGATCCTCTTTGTGTGTCTGTTTATGATGAGCTGTTGATCCTGTTTGTGTGACAGTTTATGATGAGCTGTTGATCCTTTTTGTGTCTGTTTATGATGAGCTGTTGTTCCTGTTTATGTGACTATTTATGATGAACTGTTGATCCTGTTTGTGTATGTTCATGATGAGCTGTTTATCCTGTTTGTGTGTCTGTTTATGATTAGCTGTTGACCCTGTTTGTGTGTCTTTATAATGAGCTCTTGATCCAGTTTGTGTGTCTGTTCATGATGAGCTGTTTTTCCTGTTTGTGTGTTTTTATGATGAGCTGTTGATCCTGTTTGTGTGTCTGTTTATGGTGAGCTGTTAAACATGTTTGTGTGTCTGTTTCTGATGAGCTGTTGATCCTGTTGGTGTGTGTTTACGATGACTTGTTAATCCTGTTTGTGTGTCTGTTTATGATGAGCTGTTGTTCCTGTTTGTGTCTTTTTATGATGAGCTGTTGATCCTGTTTTTGTCTGTTTATGGTGAGCTGTTGATCCAGTTTGTGTGTCTGTTTATGATGAGCTGTTGATCCTGTTTGTGTGTCTGTTTATGATGAGCTGTTGTTCCTGTTTGTGTCTGTTTATGATGAGCTGTTGATCCTCTTTGTGTGTGTTTATGATGACCTGTTGATCCTGTTTTTGTGTCTGTTTCTGATGAGCTGTTGATTCTGTTTGTGTCTGTTTATGATTAGCTGTTGATCTTCTTTGTGTTTCTGTTTATGATGAGCTGTTGATCCTGTTTCTGTCTGTTTATGATGAGCTGTTGATTCTGTTTATCTATCTGTTTATGATTAGCTGTTGATCTTTTTGTGTGTCTATTTATGATGAGCTGTTGACTCTGTGTCTGTTTATGCTGAGCTGTTGATCCTATTTGTGTGTCTGTTTATGATGAGCTGTTGATTCTGTTTGTGTCTGTTTATGATGAGCTGTTAATCCTTTTTGTGTGTCTGTTTATGATGAGCTGTTGATTCTGTTTGTGCCTGTTTATGATTAGCTGTTGATCTTGTTTGTGTGTCTGTTTATGATGAGCTGTTGATCCTGTTTCTGTCTGTTTATGATGAGCTGTTGATTCTGTTTGTGCCTGTTTATGATTAGCTGTTGATCTTGTTTGTGTGTCTGTTTATGATGAGCTGTTGATTCTGTTTGTGTCTGTTTATGATGAGCTGTTAATCCTGTTTGTGTGTCTGTTTATGATGAGCAGTTGATTCTGTTTGTGTCTGTTTATGATTAGCTGTTGATCTTGTTTGTGTGTCTTTTTATGATGAGCTGTTGTTCCTGTTTGTGTGTCTGTTTATGATGAGCTGTTGATCCTGTTTCTATCTGTTTATGATGAGCTGTTAATCCTGTTTGTGTGTCTGTTTATGATGAGCTGTTGATTCTGTTTGTGCCTGTTTATGGTTAGCTGTTGATTTTGTTTGTGTGTCTGTTTATGATGAGCTGTTGATCCTGTTTCTGTCTGTTTATGATGAACTCTTGATTCTGTTTGTGTCTGATTATGATGAGCTGTTGTTCCTTTTTGTGTGTTTTTATGATGAGCTCTTGTTCCTGTTTGTGTGTCTGTTTATGATGAGCTGTTGATCCTGTTTGTGTGACAGTTTATGATGAGCTGTTGATCCTGTTTGTGTGTCTGTTTATGATGACCTGTTGATCCTGTTGTGTCTGTTTATGATGAGCTGTTGTTCCTGTTTGTGTGACTATTTATGATGAACTGTTGATCCTGTTTGTGTGTCTGTTTATGATGACCTGTTGATCCTGTTGTGTCTGTTTATGATGAGCTGTTTGTTCCTGTTTGTGTGACTATTTATGATGAGCTGTTGATCATATTTGTGTATCTGTTCATGATGAGCTGTTTTTCCTGTTTGTGTCTGTTTATGATGAGCTGTTTTTCCTGTTTGTGTCTCTTTATAATGAGCTGTTGATCCAGTTTGTGTGTCTTTTATGATGAGCTGTTGATCCACTTTGTGTGACAGTTTATGATGAGCTGTTGATCCAGTTTGTGTGTCTGTTTATGATCAGCAGTTGATCCTGTTTGTGTGTCTGTTTATGATGAGCTGTTGATCCTGTTTGTGTGTCTGTTTATGATGAGCTGTTGATCCTGTTTGTCTATCTGTTTATGATTAGCTGTTGATCCTGTTTGTGTGTCTGTTTATGATGAGCTGTTGATTCTGTTTGTGCCTGTTCATGATTAGCTGTTGATCTTATTTGTGTGTCTATTTATGATTAGCTGTTGAATCTGTTTGTGTCTGTTTATGATTAGCTGTTGATACTGTTTGTGTGTCTGTTTATGATGAGCTGTTGATTCTGTTTGTGTCTGTTTATGATGAGCTGTTAATCCTGTTTGTGTCTGTTTATGATGAGCTGTTGATTCTGTTTGTGCCTGTTTATGATTAGCTGTTGATTTTGTTTGTGTGTCTTTTTATGATTAGCTGTTGATTCTGTTTGTGTCTGTTTATGATGAGCTGTTGATTCTGTTTGTGCCTGTTTATGGTTAGCTGTTGATCTTGTTTGTGTGTCTGTTTATGATGAGCTGTTGTTCCGGTTTGTGTGTATGTTTACGATGAGTTGTTAATCCTGTTTGTGTCTCTGTTTATGATGAGCTGTTGATCCTGTTTGTGTATCTGTTTATGATGAGCTGTTGATCCTGTTTGTGTCTGTTTATTATGAGCTGTTGATCCTCTTTGTGTGTCTGTTTATGATGAGCTGTTGATCCTGTTTGTGTGACAGCTTATGATGAGCTGTTGATCCTGTTTGTGTGTCTGTTTATGATGACCTGTTGATCCTGTTGTGTCTATTTATGATGAGCTGTTGTTCCTGTTTGTGTGTCTTTATAATGAGCTCTTGATCCAGTTTGTGTGTCTGTTCATGAGGAGCTGTTTTTCCTGTTTGTGTCTGTTTATGATTAGCTGTTGATCCTGTTTGTGTGTCTGTTTGTGATGAGCTGTTGATCCTGTTTGTGTGTCTGTTTATGATGAGCTGTTAATCCTGTTTGTGTGTCTGTTTATGATGAGCTGTTGATCCTGTTTCTGTCTGTTTATGATGAGCTATTGATTCTGTTTGTGTCTGTTTATGATGAGCTGTTGTTCCTGTTTGTGTCTTTTTATGATGAGCTCTTGTTCTGTTTGTGTGTCTGTTTATGATGAGCTGTTGATCCTATTTGTGTGACAGTTTATGATGAGCTGTTGATCCTGTTTGTGTGTCTGTTTATGATGACCTGTTGATCCTGTTGTGTCTGTTTATGATGAGCTGTTGTTCCTGTTTGTGTGACTATTTATGATGAGCTGTTTATCCTGTTTGTGTATCTGTTCATGATGAGCTGTTTTTCCTGTTTGTGTCTGTTTATGATGAGCTGTTTTTCCTGTTTGTGTCTGTTTATGATGAGCTGTTGATCCAGTTTGTGTGTCTTTTATGATGAGCTGTTGATCCACTTTGTGTGACAGTTTCTGATGAGCTGTTGTTCCAATTTGTGTGTCTGTTTATGTTCAGCTGTTGATCCTGTTTGTGTGTCTGTTTATGATGAGCTGTTGATCCTGTTTGTGTGTCTGTTTATGCTGAGCTGTTGTTCCTGTTTGTCTATCTGTTTATGATGAGCTGTTGATCCTGTTTGTGTGTCTGTTTATGATGAGCTGTTGATTCTGTTTGTGCCTGTTTATGATTAGCTGTTGATCTTGTTTGTGTGTCTATTTATGATTAGCTGTTGAATCTGTTTGTGTCTGTTTATGATTAGCTGTTGATACTGTTTGTGTGTCTGTTTATGATGAGCTGTTGATTCTGTTTGTGTCTGTTTATGATGAGCTGTTAATCCTGTTTGTGTCTGTTTATGATGAGCTGTTGATTCTGTTTGTGCCTGTTTATGATTAGCTGTTGATTTTGTTTGTGTGTCTGTTTATGATTAGCTGTTGATTCTGTTTGTGTCTGTTTGTGATGAGCTGTTGATTCTGTTTGTGCCTGTTTATGGTTAGCTGTTGATCTTGTTTGTGTCTATGTTTATGATGAGTTGTTAATCCTGTTTGTGTCTCTGTTTATGATGAGCTGTTGATCCTGATTGTGTATCTGTTTATGATGAGCTGTTGATCCTGTTTGTGTCTGTTTATGATGAGCTGTTGATCCTCTTTGTGTGTCTGTTTATGATGAGCTGTTGATCCTGTTTCTGTGACAGTTTATGATGAGCTGTTGATCCTGTTTGTGTGTCTGTGTATGATGACCTGTTGATCCTGTTGTGTCTGTTTATGATGAGCTGCTGTTCCTGTTTGTGTGACATTTTATGATGAACTGTTGATCCTGTTTGTTTATGTTCATGATGAGCTGTTTATCCTGTTTGAGTGTCTGTTTCTGGTGACCTGTTCATCCTGTTTGTGTCTGTTTATGATGAGCTGTTTTTCCTGTTTGTGTGTCTTTATAATGAGCTCTTGATCCAGTTTGTGTGTCTGTTCATGATGAGCTGTTTTTCCTGTTTGTGTCTGTTTATGATTAGCTGTTGATCCTGTTTGTGTGTCTGTTTATGATGAGCTTTTGATCCTGTTTGTGTGTCTGTTTATGATGAGCTGTTGATCCTATTTGTGTGACAGTTTATGATGAGCTGTTGATCCTGTTTGTGTGTCTGTTTATGATGACCTGTTGATCCTGTTGTGTCTGTTTATGATGAGCTGTTGTTCCTGTTTGTGTGACTATTTATGATGAGCTGTTTATCCTGTTTGTGTATCTGTTCATGATGAGCTGTTTTTCCTGTTTGTGTCTGTTTATGATGAGCTGTTTTTCCTGTTTGTGTCTGTTTATGATGAGCTGTTGATCCAGTTTGTGTGTCTTTTATGATGAGCTGTTGATCCACTTTGTGTGACAGTTTCTGATGAGCTGTTGTTCCAATTTGTGTGTCTGTTTATGTTCAGCTGTTGATCCTGTTTGTGTGTCTGTTTATGATGAGCTGTTGATCCTGTTTGTGTGTCTGTTTATGCTGAGCTGTTGTTCCTGTTTGTCTATCTGTTTATGATGAGCTGTTGATCCTGTTTGTGTGTCTGTTTATGATGAGCTGTTGATTCTGTTTGTGCCTGTTTATGATTAGCTGTTGATCTTGTTTGTGTGTCTATTTATGATTAGCTGTTGAATCTGTTTGTGTCTGTTTATGATTAGCTGTTGATACTGTTTGTGTGTCTGTTTATGATGAGCTGTTGATTCTGTTTGTGTCTGTTTATGATGAGCTGTTAATCCTGTTTGTGTCTGTTTATGATGAGCTGTTGATTCTGTTTGTGCCTGTTTATGATTAGCTGTTGATTTTGTTTGTGTGTCTGTTTATGATTAGCTGTTGATTCTGTTTGTGTCTGTTTGTGATGAGCTGTTGATTCTGTTTGTGCCTGTTTATGGTTAGCTGTTGATCTTGTTTGTGTCTATGTTTATGATGAGTTGTTAATCCTGTTTGTGTCTCTGTTTATGATGAGCTGTTGATCCTGATTGTGTATCTGTTTATGATGAGCTGTTGATCCTGTTTGTGTCTGTTTATGATGAGCTGTTGATCCTCTTTGTGTGTCTGTTTATGATGAGCTGTTGATCCTGTTTCTGTGACAGTTTATGATGAGCTGTTGATCCTGTTTGTGTGTCTGTGTATGATGACCTGTTGATCCTGTTGTGTCTGTTTATGATGAGCTGCTGTTCCTGTTTGTGTGACATTTTATGATGAACTGTTGATCCTGTTTGTTTATGTTCATGATGAGCTGTTTATCCTGTTTGAGTGTCTGTTTCTGGTGACCTGTTCATCCTGTTTGTGTCTGTTTATGATGAGCTGTTTTTCCTGTTTGTGTGTCTTTATAATGAGCTCTTGATCCAGTTTGTGTGTCTGTTCATGATGAGCTGTTTTTCCTGTTTGTGTCTGTTTATGATTAGCTGTTGATCCTGTTTGTGTGTCTGTTTATGATGAGCTTTTGATCCTGTTTGTGTGTCTGTTTATGATGAGCTGTTGATCCTGTTTGTGTGTCTGTTCATGATGAGCTGTTGATCCTGTTTGTGTGTCTGTTTATGATGAGCTGTTGATCCTGTTTGTGTGTCTGTTCATGATGAGCTGTTGATCCTGTTTGTGTGTCTGTTTATGATGAGCTGTTGATCCTGTTTGTGTGTCTTTTTATGATGAGCTGTTGATCCTGTTTGTGTCTCTGTTTATGATCAGCTGTTGATCCTGTTTGTGTGTCTTTTTATGATGAGCTGTTGATCCTGTTTGTGTCTGTTTATGATGAGCTGTTGATCCTGTTTTTGTGTCTTTTTATGATGAGCTGTTGATCCTGTTTGTGTGTCTTTTTATGATGAGCTGTTGATCCTGTTTGTGTGTCTTTTTATGATGAGCTGTTGTTCCTGTTTGTGTCTGTTTATGATGAGCTGTTGACCCTGTTTGTGTGACTGTTTATGATGAGCTGTTGATCCTGTTTGTGTGTCTTTTTATGATGAGCTGTTGATCCTGTTTGTTTATGTTCATGATGAGCTGTTTATCCTGTTTGAGTGTCTGTTTCTGGTGACCTGTTCATCCTGTTTGTGTCTGTTTATGATGAGCTGTTTTTCCTGTTTGTGTGTCTTTATAATGAGCTCTTGATCCAGTTTGTGTGTCTGTTCATGATGAGCTGTTTTTCCTGTTTGTGTCTGTTTATGATTAGCTGTTGATCCTGTTTGTGTGTCTGTTTATGATGAGCTTTTGATCCTGTTTGTGTGTCTGTTTAGGATGAGCTGTTGATCCTGTTTGTGTGTCTGTTCATGATGAGCTGTTGATCCTGTTTGTGTGTCTGTTTATGATGAGCTGTTGATCCTGTTTGTGTGTCTGTTCATGATGAGCTGTTGATCCTGTTTGTGTGTCTGTTCATGATGAGCTGTTGATCCTGTTTGTGTGTCTGTTTATGATGAGCTGTTGATCCTGTTTGTGTGTCTTTTTATGATGAGCTCTTGATCCTGTTTGTGTGTCTGTTTATGATCAGCTGTTGATCCTGTTTGTGTGTCTTTTTATGATGAGCTGTTGATCCTGTTTGTGTCTGTTTATGATGAGCTGTTGATCCTGTTTTTGTGTCTTTTTATGATGAGCTGTTGATCCTGTTTGTGTGTCTTTTTATGATGAGCTGTTGATCCTGTTTGTGTGTCTTTTTATGATGAGCTGTTGTTCCTGTTTGTGTCTGTTTATGATGAGCTGTTGACCCTGTTTGTGTGACTGTTTATGATGAGCTGTTGATCCTGTTTGTGTGTCTTTTTATGATGAGCTGTTGATCCTGTTTGTGTGTCTGTTTACGATGAGTTGTTGTTCCTGTTTGTGTGTCTGTTTCTGATTAGCTGTTGTTCTTGTTTGTGTGACTGTTTATGATGAGCTTTTGTTCCTGTTTGTGTGACTGTTTATGATGAGCTGTTGATCCTGTTTGTGTGTCTGTTTATGATGAGCTGTTGATCCTGTTTGTGTGTCTTTTTATGATGAGCTGTTGATCCTGTTTGTGTGTCTGTTTATGATCAGCTGTTGATCCTGTTTGTGTGTTTTTTTATGATGAGCTGTTGATCCTGTTTGTGTCTGTTTATGATGAGCTGTTGATCCTGTTTTTGTGTCTTTTTATGATGAGCTGTTGATCCTGTTTGTGTGTCTTTTTATGATGAGCTGTTGATCCTGTTTGTGTGTCTTTTTATGATGAGCTGTTGTTCCTGTTTGTGTGTCTGTTTATGATGAGTTGTTGTTCCTGTTTGTGTGACTGTTTATGATGAGCTGTTGATCCTGTTTGTGTGTCTTTTTATGATGAGCTGTTGATCCTGTTTGTGTGTCTGTTTACGATGAGTTGTTGTTCCTGTTTGTGTGTCTGTTTCTGATTAGCTGTTGTTCTTGTTTGTGTGACTGTTTATGATGAGCTGTTGATCCTGTTTGTGTGTCTGTTTATGATGAGCTGTTGATCCTGTTTGTGTGTCTTTTTATGATGAGCTGTTGATCCTGTTTGTGTGTCTGTTTATGATCAGCTGTTGATCCTGTTTGTGTGTTTTTTTATGATGAGCTGTTGATCCTGTTTGTGTCTGTTTATGATGAGCTGTTGATCCTGTTTTTGTGTCTTTTTATGATGAGCTGTTGATCCTGTTTGTGTGTCTTTTTATGATGAGCTGTTGATCCTGTTTGTGTGTCTTTTTATGATGAGCTGTTGTTCCTGTTTGTGTGTCTGTTTATGATGAGTTGTTGTTCCTGTTTGTGTGACTGTTTATGATGAGCTGTTGATCCTGTTTGTGTGTCTTTTTATGATGAGCTGTTGATCCTGTTTGTGTGTCTGTTTACGATGAGTTGTTGTTCCTGTTTGTGTGTCTGTTTCTGATTAGCTGTTGTTCTTGTTTGTGTGACTGTTTATGATGAGCTTTTGTTCCTGTTTGTGTGTCTGTTTATGATGAGCTGTTGATCCTGTTTGTGTCTCTGTTGATGATGAGCTGTTGATCCTGTTTGTGTGACAGTTTATGATGAGCTGTTGATCCTGTTTGTGTGTCTGTTTATGATGTCCTGTTGATCCTGTTGTGTCTGTTTATGATGAGCTGTTGTTCCTGTTTGTGTGTCTGTTTATGATGAGCTGTCGACCCTGTTTGTGCGACTTTTTATGATGAGCTGTTGATCCTGTTTGTGTGTCTGTTTATGATGAGCTGTTGATCCTGTTTGTGTGACTGTTTATGATGAGCTGTTGATCCTGTTTGTGTGTCTGTTGATGATGAGCTATTGCTCCTGTTTGTGTGTCTTTTTATGATGATCTGTTGTTCCTGTTTGTGTGACTGTTTATGATGAGCTGTTGATCCTGTTTGTGTGTCTGTTTATGATGAGCTGTTGATCCTGTTTGTGTGTCTGTTTATGATGATCTGTCGACCCTGTTTGTGTGACTGTTTATGATGAGCTGTTGTTCCTGTTTGTGTGTCTGTTTATGATGAGCTGTTGATCCTGTTTGTGTGTCTGTTTATGATGAGCTGTTGATCCTGTTTGTGTGTCTGTTTATGATGAGCTGTTGATCCTGTTTGAGTGTCTGTTTATGATGAGCTGTTGATCCTGTTTGTGTGTCTGTTTATGATGGTCTGTCGACCATGTTTGTGTGTCTGTTTATGATGAGCCGTTGATGCTGTTTGTGTCTTTTTATGATGAGCTGTTGTTCCTGTTTGTGTCTGTTTGTGATGAGCTGTTGACCCTGTTTATGTGTGTCTTTTTATGATGAGCTGTTGTTCCTGTTTGTGTGCCTGTTTCTGATGAGCGGTCGACCCTGTTTGTGTGTCTGTTTATGATGACCTGTTGTTCCTGTTTGTGTGTCTTTTTATGATGAGCTGTTGATCCAATTTGTGTGTCTGTTTATGATGAGCTGTTGATCCTGTTTCTCTCTGTTTATGATGAGCTGTTGATGCTGTTTGTGTCTGTTTATGATGAGCTGTTGATCCTGTTTCTCTCTGTTTATGATGAGCTGTTGACCCTGTTTGTGTGTCTGTTGATGATGATCTGTTGATTCTGTTTGTGTGTCTGTTGATGATGATCTGTTGATTCTGTTTGTGTCTGTTTATGATGAGCTGTTGATTCTGTTTGTGTGACTGTTTACGATGAGCTTTTGATTCTGTTTGTGTCTGTTTATGATGAGCTGTTGATTCTGTTTGTGTCTGTTCATGATGAGCTGTTTTTCCTGTTTGTGTCTGTTTATGATTAGCTGTTGATCCTGTTTGTGTGTCTGTTTATGATGAGCTTTTGATCCTGTTTGTGTGTCTGTTTAGGATGAGCTGTTGATCCTGTTTGTGTGTCTGTTTATGATGAGCTGTTCACCCTGTTTGTGTGTCTTTTTATGATGAGCTGTTGATCCTGTTTGTGTGTCTTTTTATGATGAGTTGTTGTTCCTGTTTGTGTGTCTGTTTATGATTAGCTGTTGTTCCTGTTTGTGTGACTGTTTATGATGAGCTTTTGTTCCGGTTTGTGTGTCTGTTTATGATTAGCTGTTGATCCTGTTTGTGTCTCTGTTTACGATGAGTTGTTGTTCCTGTTTGTGTGTCTGTTTATGATTAGCTGTTGTTCCTGTTTGTGTGACTGTTTATGATTAGCTGTTGTTCCTGTTTGTGTGACTGTTTATGATGAGCTTTTGTTCCGGTTTGTGTGTCTGTTTATGATTAGCTGTTGATCCTGTTTGTGTGTCTTTTTATGATGAGCTGTTGATCCTGTTTGTGTGTCTGTTTACGATGAGTTGTTGTTCCTGTTTGTGTGTCTGTTTCTGATTAGCTGTTGTTCTTGTTTGTGTGACTGTTTATGATGAGCTGTTGATCCTGTTTGTGTGTCTGTTTATGATGAGCTGTTGATCCTGTTTGTGTGTCTTTTTATGATGAGCTGTTGATCCTGTTTGTGTGTCTGTTTATGATCAGCTGTTGATCCTGTTTGTGTGTTTTTTTATGATGAGCTGTTGATCCTGTTTGTGTCTGTTTATGATGAGCTGTTGATCCTGTTTTTGTGTCTTTTTATGATGAGCTGTTGATCCTGTTTGTGTGTCTTTTTATGATGAGCTGTTGATCCTGTTTGTGTGTCTTTTTATGATGAGCTGTTGTTCCTGTTTGTGTGTCTGTTTATGATGAGTTGTTGTTCCTGTTTGTGTGACTGTTTATGATGAGCTGTTGATCCTGTTTGTGTGTCTTTTTATGATGAGCTGTTGATCCTGTTTGTGTGTCTGTTTACGATGAGTTGTTGTTCCTGTTTGTGTGTCTGTTTCTGATTAGCTGTTGTTCTTGTTTGTGTGACTGTTTATGATGAGCTTTTGTTCCTGTTTGTGTGTCTGTTTATGATGAGCTGTTGATCCTGTTTGTGTCTCTGTTGATGATGAGCTGTTGATCCTGTTTGTGTGACAGTTTATGATGAGCTGTTGATCCTGTTTGTGTGTCTGTTTATGATGTCCTGTTGATCCTGTTGTGTCTGTTTATGATGAGCTGTTGTTCCTGTTTGTGTGTCTGTTTATGATGAGCTGTCGACCCTGTTTGTGCGACTTTTTATGATGAGCTGTTGATCCTGTTTGTGTGTCTGTTTATGATGAGCTGTTGATCCTGTTTGTGTGACTGTTTATGATGAGCTGTTGATCCTGTTTGTGTGTCTGTTGATGATGAGCTATTGCTCCTGTTTGTGTGTCTTTTTATGATGATCTGTTGTTCCTGTTTGTGTGACTGTTTATGATGAGCTGTTGATCCTGTTTGTGTGTCTGTTTATGATGAGCTGTTGATCCTGTTTGTGTGTCTGTTTATGATGATCTGTCGACCCTGTTTGTGTGACTGTTTATGATGAGCTGTTGTTCCTGTTTGTGTGTCTGTTTATGATGAGCTGTTGATCCTGTTTGTGTGTCTGTTTATGATGAGCTGTTGATCCTGTTTGTGTGTCTGTTTATGATGAGCTGTTGATCCTGTTTGAGTGTCTGTTTATGATGAGCTGTTGATCCTGTTTGTGTGTCTGTTTATGATGATCTGTCGACCATGTTTGTGTGTCTGTTTATGATGAGCCGTTGATGCTGTTTGTGTCTTTTTATGATGAGCTGTTGTTCCTGTTTGTGTCTGTTTGTGATGAGCTGTTGACCCTGTTTATGTGTGTCTTTTTATGATGAGCTGTTGTTCCTGTTTGTGTGCCTGTTTCTGATGAGCGGTCGACCCTGTTTGTGTGTCTGTTTATGATGACCTGTTGTTCCTGTTTGTGTGTCTTTTTATGATGAGCTGTTGATCCAATTTGTGTGTCTGTTTATGATGAGCTGTTGATCCTGTTTCTCTCTGTTTATGATGAGCTGTTGATGCTGTTTGTGTCTGTTTATGATGAGCTGTTGATCCTGTTTCTCTCTGTTTATGATGAGCTGTTGACCCTGTTTGTGTGTCTGTTGATGATGATCTGTTGATTCTGTTTGTGTGTCTGTTGATGATGATCTGTTGATTCTGTTTGTGTCTGTTTATGATGAGCTGTTGATTCTGTTTGTGTGACTGTTTATGATGAGCTTTTGATTCTGTTTGTGTCTGTTTATGATGAGCTGTTGATTCTGTTTGTGTCTGTTCATGATGAGCTGTTTTTCCTGTTTGTGTCTGTTTATGATTAGCTGTTGATCCTGTTTGTGTGTCTGTTTATGATGAGCTTTTGATCCTGTTTGTGTGTCTGTTTAGGATGAGCTGTTGATCCTGTTTGTGTGTCTGTTTATGATGAGCTGTTCACCCTGTTTGTGTGTCTTTTTATGATGAGCTGTTGATCCTGTTTGTGTGTCTTTTTATGATGAGTTGTTGTTCCTGTTTGTGTGTCTGTTTATGATTAGCTGTTGTTCCTGTTTGTGTGACTGTTTATGATGAGCTTTTGTTCCGGTTTGTGTGTCTGTTTATGATTAGCTGTTGATCCTGTTTGTGTCTCTGTTTACGATGAGTTGTTGTTCCTGTTTGTGTGTCTGTTTATGATTAGCTGTTGTTCCTGTTTGTGTGACTGTTTATGATGAGCTGTTGTTCCGGTTTGTGTGTCTGTTTATGATGAGCTGTTGATC
The DNA here is from genome assembly GCA_026770705.1 of Isurus oxyrinchus. Classification (NCBI taxonomy): domain Eukaryota; kingdom Metazoa; phylum Chordata; class Chondrichthyes; order Lamniformes; family Lamnidae; genus Isurus; species Isurus oxyrinchus. The sequence goes on along the minus strand of JANJGN010000269.1, from coordinate 385,882 downwards.
CTGTTTGTGTCTCTGTTTACGATGAGCTATTGATCCTGTTTGTGTGTCTGTTTATGATGAGCTGTTGATCCTGTTTGTGTCTCTGTTGATGATGAGCTGTTGATCCTGTTTGTGTGACAGTTTATGATGAGCTGTTGATCCTGTTTTTGTGTCTTTTTATGATGAGCTGTTGATCCTGTTTGTGTGTCTTTTTATGATGAGCTGTTGATCCTGTTTGTGTGTCTTTTTATGATGAGCTGTTGTTCCTGTTTGTGTGTCTGTTTATGATGAGTTGTTGTTCCTGTTTGTGTGACTGTTTATGATGAGCTGTTGATCCTATTTGTGTGTCTTTTTATGATGAGCTGTTGATCCTGTTTGTGTGTCTGTTTACGATGAGTTGTTGTTCCTGTTTGTGTGTCTGTTTCTGATTAGCTGTTGTTCTTGTTTGTGTGACTGTTTATGATGAGCTTTTGTTTCTGTTTGTGTGTCTGTTTATGATGAGCTGTTGATCCTGTTTGTGTCTCTGTTGATGATGAGCTGTTGATCCTGTTTGTGTGACAGTTTATGATGAGCTGTTGATCCTGTTTGTGTGTCTGTTTATGATGTCCTGTTGATCCTGTTGTGTCTGTTTATGATGAGCTGTTGTTCCTGTTTGTGTGTCTCTTTATGATGAGCTGTCGACCCTGTTTGTGTGACTGTTTATGATGAGCTGTTTTTCCTGTTTGTGTCGTTTATGATGAGCTTTTGATCCACTTTGTGTGACAGTTTATGATGAGCTGTTGATCCTGTTTGTGTGTCTGTTTATGCTGAGCTGTTGATCCTGTTTGTGTGTCTGTTTATGATGAGCTGTCGACCCTGTTTGTGCGACTTTTTATGATGAGCTGTTGATCCTGTTTGTGTGTCTGTTTATGATGAGCTGTTGATCCTGTTTGTGTGACTGTTTATGATGAGCTGTTGATCCTGTTTGTGTGTCTGTTGATGATGAGCTATTGCTCCTGTTTGTGTGTCTTTTTATGATGATCTGTTGTTCCTGTTTGTGTGACTGTTTATGATGAGCTGTTGATCCTGTTTGTGTGTCTGTTTATGATGAGCTGTTGATCCTGTTTGTGTGTCTGTTTATGATGATCTGTCGACCCTGTTTGTGTGACTGTTTATGATGAGCTGTTGTTCCTGTTTGTGTGTCTGTTTATGATGAGCTGTTGATCCTGTTTGTGTGTCTGTTTATTATGAGCTGTTGATCCTGTTTGTGTGTCTGTTTATGATGAGCTGTTGATCCTGTTTGAGTGTCTGTTTATGATGAGCTGTTGATCCTGTTTGTGTGTCTGTTTATGATGATCTGTCGACCATGTTTGTGTGTCTGTTTATGATGAGCCGTTGATGCTGTTTGTGTCTTTTTATGATGAGCTGTTGTTCCTGTTTGTGTCTGTTTGTGATGAGCTGTTGACCCTGTTTATGTGTGTCTTTTTATGATGAGCTGTTGTTCCTGTTTGTGTGTCTGTTTCTGATGAGCGGTCGACCCTGTTTGTGTGTCTGTTTATGATGACCTGTTGTTCCTGTTTGTGTGTCTTTTTATGATGAGCTGTTGATCCTGTTTGTGTGTCTGTTTTCGATGCGTTGTTGATCCAATTTGTGTGTCTGTTTATGATGAGCTGTTGATCCTGTTTCTCTCTGTTTATGATGAGCTGTTGATGCTGTTTGTGTCTGTTTATGATGAGCTGTTGATCCTGTTTCTCTCTGTTTATGATGAGCTGTTGACCCTGTTTGTGTGTCTGTTGATGATGATCTGTTGATTCTGTTTGTGTGTCTGTTTATGATGAGCTTTTGATTCTGTTTGTGTGTCTGTTGATGATGATCTGTTGATTCTGTTTGTGTCTGTTTATGATGAGCTGTTGATTCTGTTTGTGTGACTGTTTATGATGAGCTTTTGATTCTGTTTGTGTCTGTTTATGATGAGCTGTTGATTCTGTTTGTGTCTGTTCATGATGAGCTGTTTATCCTGTTTGTGTCTGTTTATGATTAGCTGTTGATCCTGTTTGTGTGTCTGTTTATGATGAGCTTTTGATCCTGTTTGTGTGTCTGTTTAGGATGAGCTGTTGATCCTGTTTGTGTGTCTGTTTATGATCAGCTGTTGATCCTGTTTGTGTGTCTTTTTATGATGAGCTGTTGATCCTGTTTGTGTGTCTGTTTATGATGAGCTGTTGATCCGGTTTGTGTGTCTGTTTATGATCAGCTGTTGATCCTGTTTTTGTGTCTTTTTATGATGAGCTGTTCACCCTGTTTGTGTGTCTTTTTATGATGAGCTGTTGATCCTGTTTGTGTGTCTTTTTATGATGAGTTGTTGTTCCTGTTTGTGTGTCTGTTTATGATTAGCTGTTGTTCCTGTTTGTGTGACTGTTTATGATGAGCTTTTGTTCCGGTTTGTGTGTCTGTTTATGATTAGCTGTTGATCCTGTTTGTGTCTCTGTTTACGATGAGTTGTTGTTCCTGTTTGTGTGTCTGTTTATGATTAGCTGTTGTTCCTGTTTGTGTGACTGTTTATGATGAGCTGTTGTTCCGGTTTGTGTGTCTGTTTATGATGAGCTGTTGATCCTGTTTGTGTCTCTGTTTACGATGAGCTATTGATCCTGTTTGTGTGTCTGTTTATGATGAGCTGTTGATCCTGTTTGTGTCTCTGTTGATGATGAGCTGTTGATCCTGTTTGTGTGACAGTTTATGATGAGCTGTTGATCCTGTTTGTGTGTCTGTTTATGATGTCCTGTTGATCCTGTTGTGTCTGTTTATGATGAGCTGTTGATCCTGTTTGTGTCTCTGTTTATGATGAGCTGTTGTTCCTGTTTGTGTGTCTCTTTATGATGAGCTGTCGACCCTGTTTGTGTGACTGTTTATGATGAGCTGTTTTTCCTGTTTGTGTCGTTTATGATGAGCTTTTGATCCACTTTGTGTGACAGTTTATGATGAGCTGTTGATCCTGTTTGTGTGTCTGTTTATGCTGAGCTGTTGATCCTGTTTGTGTGTCTGTTTATGATGAGCTGTCGACCCTGTTTGTGCGACTTTTTATGATGAGCTGTTGATCCTGTTTGTGTGTCTGTTTATGATGAGCTGTTGACCCTGTTTGTGTGTCTTTATAATGAGCTCTTGATCCAGTTTGTGTGTCTGTTCATGATGAGCTGTTTTTCCTGTTTGTGTCTGTTTATGATAAGCTGTTGATCCTGTTTGTGTGTCTGTTTGTGATGAGCTGTTGATCCTGTTTGTGTGTCTGTTTATGATGAGCTGTTAATCCTGTTTGTGTGTCTGTTTATGATGAGCTGTTGATCCTGTTTCTGTCTGTTTATGATGAGCTATTGATTCTGTTTGTGTCTGTTTATGATGAGCTGTTGTTCCTGTTTGTGTCTTTTTATGATGAGCTCTTGTTCCTGTTTGTGTGTCTGTTTATGATGAGCTGTTGATCCTGTTTGTGTGTCTGTTTATGATGACCTGTTGATCCTGTTGTGTCTGTTTATGATGAGCTGTTGTTCCTGTTTGTGTGACTATTTATGATGAGCTGTTTATCCTGTTTGTGTATCTGTTCATGATGAGCTGTTTTTCCTGTTTGTGTCTGTTTATGATGAGCTGTTTTTCCTGTTTGTGTCTGTTTATGATGAGCTGTTGATCCAGTTTGTGTGTCTTTTATGATGAGCTGTTGATCTACTTTGTGTGACAGTTTCTGATGAGCTGTTGATCCAATTTGTGTGTCTGTTTATGTTCAGCTGTTGATCCTGTTTGTGTGTCTGTTTATGATGAGCTGTTGATCCTGTTTGTGTGTCTGCTTATGATGAGCTGTTGTTCCTGTTTGTCTATCTGTTTATGATGAGCTGTTGATCCTGTTTGTGTGTCTGTTTATGATGAGCTGTTGATTCTGTTTGTGCCTGTTTATGATTAGCTGTTGATCTTGTTTGTGTGTCTATTTATGATTAGCTGTTGAATCTGTTTGTGTCTGTTTATGATTAGCTGTTGATACTGTTTGTGTGTCTGTTTATGATGAGCTGTTGATTCTGTTTGTGTCTGTTTATGATGAGCTGTTAATCCTGTTTGTGTCTGTTTATGATGTGCTGTTGATTGTGTTTGTGCCTGTTTATGGTTAGCTGTTGATCTTGTTTGTGTCTATGTTTATGATGAGTTGTTAATCCTGTTTGTGTCTCTGTTTATGATGAGCTGTTGATCCTGATTGTGTATCTGTTTATGATGAGCTGTTGATCCTGTTTGTGTCTGTTTATGATGAGCTGTTGATCCTCTTTGTGTGTCTGTTTATGATGAGCTGTTGATCCTGTTTCTGTGACAGTTTATGATGAGCTGTTGATCCTGTTTGTGTGTCTGTTTATGATGACCTGTTGATCCTGTTGTGTCTGTTTATGATGAGCTGTTGTTCCTGTTTGTGTGACTATTTATGATGAACTGTTGATCCTGTTTGTTTATGTTCATGATGAGCTGTTTATCCTGTTTGTGTGTCTGTTTCTGGTGACCTGTTCATCCTGTTTGTGTCTGTTTATGATGAGCTGTTTTTCCTGTTTGTGTGTCTTTATAATGAGCTCTTGATCCAGTTTGTGTGTCTGTTCATGATGAGCTGTTTTTCCTGTTTGTGTCTGTTTATGATTAGCTGTTGATCCTGTTTGTGCGTCTGTTTATGATGAGCTTTTGATCCTGTTTGTGTGTCTGTTTAGGATGAGCTGTTGATCCTGTTTGTGTGTCTGTTCATGATGAGCTGTTGATCCTGTTTGTGTGTCTTTTTATGATGAGCTGTTGATCCTGTTTGTGTGTCTGTTTATGATGAGCTGTTGATCCTGTTTGTGTGTCTTTTTATGATGAGCTGTTGATCCTGTTTGTGTGTCTGTTTATGATCAGCTGTTGATCCTGTTTGTGTGTCTTTTTATGATGAGCTGTTGATCCTGTTTGTGTGTCTTTTTATGATGAGCTGTTGATCCTGTTTGTGTGTCTGTTTATGATCAGCTGTTGATCCTGTTTGTGTGTCTTTTTATGATGAGCTGTTGATCCTGTTTGTGTGTCTTTTTATGATGAGCTGTTGATCCTGTTTGTGTGTCTTTTTATGATGAGCTGTTGTTCCTGTTTGTGTCTGTTTATGATGAGCTGTTGACCCTGTTTGTGTGACTGTTTATGATGAGCTGTTGATCCTGTTTGTGTGTCTTTTTATGATGAGCTGTTGATCCTGTTTGTGTGTCTGTTTACGATGAGTTGTTGTTCCTGTTTGTGTGTCTGTTTATGATTAGCTGTTGTTCCTGTTTGTGTGACTGTTTATGATGAGCTTTTGTTCCTGTTTGTGTGTCTGTTTATGATGAGCTGTTGATCCTGTTTGTGTCTCTGTTGATGATGAGCTGTTGATCCTGTTTGTGTGACAGTTTATGATGAGCTGTTGATCCTGTTTGTGTGTCTGTTTATGATGAGCTGTTGTTCCTGTTTGTGTGTCTCTTTATGATGAGCTGTCGACCCTGTTTGTGTGACTGTTTATGATGAGCTGTTTTTCCTGTTTGTGTCGTTTATGATGAGCTTTTGATCCACTTTGTGTGACAGTTTATGATGAGCTGTCGACCCTGTTTGTGCGACTTTTTATGATGAGCTGTTGATCCTGTTTGTGTGTCCGTTTATGATGAGCTGTTGATCCTGTTTGTGTGTCTGTTTATGATGATCTGTCGACCCTGTTTGTGTGTCTGTTTATGATGAGCTGTTGATCCTGTTTGTGTGTCTGTTTATGATGAGCTGTTGATCCTGTTTGTGTGTCTGTTTATGATGAGCTGTTGATCCTGTTTGTGTGTCTGTTTATGATGATCTGTCGACCATGTTTGTGTGTCTGTTTATGATGAGCCGTTGATGCTGTTTGTGTCTTTTTATGATGAGCTGTTGTTCCTGTTTGTGTCTGTTTGTGATGAGCTGTTGACCCTGTTTATGTGTGTCTTTTTATGATGAGCTGTTGTTCCTGTTTGTGTGCCTGTTTATGATGAGCTGTCGACCCTGTTTGTGTGTCTGTTTATGATGACCTGTTGTTCCTGTTTCTCTCTGTTTATGATGAGCTGTTGATGCTGTTTGTGTCTGTTTATGATGAGCTGTTGATCCTGTTTCTCTCTGTTTATGATGAGCTGTTGACCCTGTTTGTGTGTCTGTTGATGATGATCTGTTGATTCTGTTTGTGTCTGTTTATGATGAGCTGTTGATTCTGTTTGTGTGACTGTTTATGATGAGCTTTTGATTCTGTTTGTGTCTGTTTATGATGAGCTGTTGATTCTGTTTGTGTCTGTTCATGATGAGCTGTTTTTCCTGTTTGTGTCTGTTTATGATTAGCTGTTGATCCTGTTTGTGTGTCTGTTTATGATGAGCTTTTGATCCTGTTTGTGTGTCTGTTTAGGATGAGCTGTTGATCCTGTTTGTGTGTCTTTTTATGATGAGCTGTTGATCCTGTTTGTGTGTCTGTTTATGATCAGCTGTTGATCCTGTTTGTGTGTCTTTTTATGATGAGCTGTTGATCCTGTTTGTGTGTCTATTTATGATGAGCTTTTGTTCCGGTTTGTGTGTCTGTTTATGATGAGCTGTTGATCCTGTTTGTGTCTCTGTTTACGATGAGTTGTTGTTCCTGTTTGTGTGTCTGTTTATGATTAGCTGTTGTTCCTGTTTGTGTGTCTGTTTATGATGAGCTGTTGATCCTGTTTGTGTGACTGTTTATGATGAGCTGTTGATCCTGTTTGTGTGTCTGTTGATGATGAGCTGTTGCTCCTGTTTGTGTGTCTTTTTATGATGATCTGTTGTTCCTGTTTGTGTGACTGTTTATGATGAGCTGTTGATCCTGTTTGTGTGTCTGTTTATGATGAGCTGTCGACCCTGTTTGTGTGACTGTTTATGATGAGCTGTTGTTCCTGTTTGTGTGTCTGTTTATGATGAGCTGTTGATCCTGTTTGTGTGTCTGTTTATGATGAGCTGTTGATCCTGTTTGTGTGTCTGTTTATGATGAGCTGTTGATCCTGTTTGTGTGTCTGTTTATGATGATCTGTCGACCATGTTTGTGTGTCTGTTTATGATGAGCTGTTGATGCTGTTTGTGTCTTTTTATGATGAGCTGTTGTTCCTGTTTGTGTCTGTTTGTGATGAGCTGTTGACCCTGTTTATGTGTGTCTTTTTATGATGAGCTGTTGTTCCTGTTTGTGTGCCTGTTTATGATGAGCTGTTGACCCTGTTTGTGTGTCTGTTTATGATGACCTGTTGTTCCTGTTTGTGTGTCTTTTTATGATGAGCTGCTGATCCTGTTTGTGTGTCTGTTTTCGATGAGCTGTTGATCCAATTTGTGTGTCTGTTTATGATGAGCTGTTGATCCTGTTTCTCTCTGTTTATGATGAGCTGTTGATGCTGTTTGTGTCTGTTTATGATGAGCTGTTGATCCTGTTTCTCTCTGTTTATGATGAGCTGTTGACCCTGTTTGTGTGTCTGTTGATGATGATCTGTTGATTCTGTTTGTGTGTCTGTTTATGATGAGCTTTTGATTCTGTTTGTGTGTCTGTTGATGATGATCTGTTGATTCTGTTTGTGTCTGTTTATGATGAGCTGTTGATTCTGTTTGTGTGACTGTTTATGATGAGCTTTTGATTCTGTTTGTGTCTGTTTATGATGAGCTGTTGATTCTGTTTGTGTCTGTTTATGATGAGCTGTTGATCCTGTTTGTGTGACTGTTTATGATGAGCTTTTGATTCTGTTTGTGTCTGTTTATGATGAGCTGTTAATCCTGTTTGTGTCTGTTTATGATTAGCTGTTGATCTTGTTTGTGTGTCTGTTTATGATGAGCTGTTGATCCTGTTTGTGTGTCTTTTTATGATGAGCTGTTGATCCTGTTTGTGTGTCTTTTTATGATGAGCTGTTGTTCCTGTTTGTGTCTGTTTATGATGAGCTGTTGACCCTGTTTGTGTGACTGTTTATGATGAGCTGTTGATCCTGTTTGTGTGTCTTTTTATGATGAGCTGTTGATCCTGTTTGTGTGTCTGTTTACGATGAGTTGTTGTTCCTGTTTGTGTGTCTGTTTATGATTAGCTGTTGTTCCTGTTTGTGTGACTGTTTATGATGAGCTTTTGTTCCTGTTTGTGTGTCTGTTTATGATGAGCTGTTGATCCTGTTTGTGTCTCTGTTGATGATGAGCTGTTGATCCTGTTTGTGTGACAGTTTATGATGAGCTGTTGATCCTGTTTGTGTGTCTGTTTATGATGAGCTGTTGTTCCTGTTTGTGTGTCTCTTTATGATGAGCTGTCGACCCTGTTTGTGTGACTGTTTATGATGAGCTGTTTTTCCTGTTTGTGTCGTTTATGATGAGCTTTTGATCCACTTTGTGTGACAGTTTATGATGAGCTGTCGACCCTGTTTGTGCGACTTTTTATGATGAGCTGTTGATCCTGTTTGTGTGTCCGTTTATGATGAGCTGTTGATCCTGTTTGTGTGTCTGTTTATGATGATCTGTCGACCCTGTTTGTGTGTCTGTTTATGATGAGCTGTTGATCCTGTTTGTGTGTCTGTTTATGATGAGCTGTTGATCCTGTTTGTGTGTCTGTTTATGATGAGCTGTTGATCCTGTTTGTGTGTCTGTTTATGATGATCTGTCGACCATGTTTGTGTGTCTGTTTATGATGAGCCGTTGATGCTGTTTGTGTCTTTTTATGATGAGCTGTTGTTCCTGTTTGTGTCTGTTTGTGATGAGCTGTTGACCCTGTTTATGTGTGTCTTTTTATGATGAGCTGTTGTTCCTGTTTGTGTGCCTGTTTATGATGAGCTGTCGACCCTGTTTGTGTGTCTGTTTATGATGACCTGTTGTTCCTGTTTCTCTCTGTTTATGATGAGCTGTTGATGCTGTTTGTGTCTGTTTATGATGAGCTGTTGATCCTGTTTCTCTCTGTTTATGATGAGCTGTTGACCCTGTTTGTGTGTCTGTTGATGATGATCTGTTGATTCTGTTTGTGTCTGTTTATGATGAGCTGTTGATTCTGTTTGTGTGACTGTTTATGATGAGCTTTTGATTCTGTTTGTGTCTGTTTATGATGAGCTGTTGATTCTGTTTGTGTCTGTTCATGATGAGCTGTTTTTCCTGTTTGTGTCTGTTTATGATTAGCTGTTGATCCTGTTTGTGTGTCTGTTTATGATGAGCTTTTGATCCTGTTTGTGTGTCTGTTTAGGATGAGCTGTTGATCCTGTTTGTGTGTCTTTTTATGATGAGCTGTTGATCCTGTTTGTGTGTCTGTTTATGATCAGCTGTTGATCCTGTTTGTGTGTCTTTTTATGATGAGCTGTTGATCCTGTTTGTGTGTCTATTTATGATGAGCTTTTGTTCCGGTTTGTGTGTCTGTTTATGATGAGCTGTTGATCCTGTTTGTGTCTCTGTTTACGATGAGTTGTTGTTCCTGTTTGTGTGTCTGTTTATGATTAGCTGTTGTTCCTGTTTGTGTGTCTGTTTATGATGAGCTGTTGATCCTGTTTGTGTGACTGTTTATGATGAGCTGTTGATCCTGTTTGTGTGTCTGTTGATGATGAGCTGTTGCTCCTGTTTGTGTGTCTTTTTATGATGATCTGTTGTTCCTGTTTGTGTGACTGTTTATGATGAGCTGTTGATCCTGTTTGTGTGTCTGTTTATGATGAGCTGTCGACCCTGTTTGTGTGACTGTTTATGATGAGCTGTTGTTCCTGTTTGTGTGTCTGTTTATGATGAGCTGTTGATCCTGTTTGTGTGTCTGTTTATGATGAGCTGTTGATCCTGTTTGTGTGTCTGTTTATGATGAGCTGTTGATCCTGTTTGTGTGTCTGTTTATGATGATCTGTCGACCATGTTTGTGTGTCTGTTTATGATGAGCTGTTGATGCTGTTTGTGTCTTTTTATGATGAGCTGTTGTTCCTGTTTGTGTCTGTTTGTGATGAGCTGTTGACCCTGTTTATGTGTGTCTTTTTATGATGAGCTGTTGTTCCTGTTTGTGTGCCTGTTTATGATGAGCTGTTGACCCTGTTTGTGTGTCTGTTTATGATGACCTGTTGTTCCTGTTTGTGTGTCTTTTTATGATGAGCTGCTGATCCTGTTTGTGTGTCTGTTTTCGATGAGCTGTTGATCCAATTTGTGTGTCTGTTTATGATGAGCTGTTGATCCTGTTTCTCTCTGTTTATGATGAGCTGTTGATGCTGTTTGTGTCTGTTTATGATGAGCTGTTGATCCTGTTTCTCTCTGTTTATGATGAGCTGTTGACCCTGTTTGTGTGTCTGTTGATGATGATCTGTTGATTCTGTTTGTGTGTCTGTTTATGATGAGCTTTTGATTCTGTTTGTGTGTCTGTTGATGATGATCTGTTGATTCTGTTTGTGTCTGTTTATGATGAGCTGTTGATTCTGTTTGTGTGACTGTTTATGATGAGCTTTTGATTCTGTTTGTGTCTGTTTATGATGAGCTGTTGATTCTGTTTGTGTCTGTTTATGATGAGCTGTTGATCCTGTTTGTGTGACTGTTTATGATGAGCTTTTGATTCTGTTTGTGTCTGTTTATGATGAGCTGTTAATCCTGTTTGTGTCTGTTTATGATTAGCTGTTGATCTTGTTTGTGTGTCTGTTTATGATGAGCTGTTGTTCCTGTTTGTGTGTCTGTTTATGATGAGCTGTTGATTCTGTTTGTGCCTGTTTATGATTAGCTGTTGATCTTGTTTCTGTCTGTTTATGATGAGCTGTTGATTCTGTTTGTTTCTTTTATGATGAGCTATTGATTCTGTTTATGCCTGTTTATGATTAGCTGTTGATTCTGTTTGTGTCTGTTTATGATTAGCTGTTGATCTTGTTTGTGTGTCTGTTTATGATGAGCTGTTGATCCTGTTTGTGTCTGTTTATGATGAGCTGTTGACTCTGCTTATGATGAGCTCTTGATCGTGTTTGTGTGTCTGTTCATGATGAGCTGTTGATCCTATTTTTGTGTCTGTTTATGATGAGCTGTCGATCTTGTTTGTGTGTCAGTTTATGATGAGCTGTTGATCCTGTTTGTCTGTTTATGATGAGCTGTTGATCCTTTTTGTGTGACTGTTTATGATGAGCTGTTGATCCTGTTTGTGTCTGTTTATGATGAGCTGTTGTTCCTTTTTGTGTGTCTGTTTATTATGAGCTGTTGATCCTGTTTGTGTGTCTGTTTATGATGATCTGTCGACCCTGTTTGTGTGTCTTTTTATGATGAGCTGCTGATCCTGTTTGTGTGTCTGTTTACGATGAGCTGTTGTTCCTGTTTGTGTCTGTTTCTGATGAGCTGTTGATCCTGTTTGTGTGTCTGTTTATGATGAGCTGTTGATCCTGTTTGTATGTCTGTTTATGATGAACTGTTGTTCCTGTTTGTGTCTTTTGATGATGAGCTGTTGTTCCTGTTTGTGTGTCTGTTTATGATGAGCTGTTGATCCTGTTTGTGTGTCTGTTTATGATGAGCTGTTGTTCCTGTTTGTGTCTTTTTATTATGAGCTGTTGTTCCTGTTTGTGTGCCTGTTTATGATGAGCTGTCGACCCTGTTTGTGTGCCTGTTTATGATGAGCTGTTGTTCCTGTTTGTGTGACTTTTTATGATGATCTGTCGACCCTGTTTGTGTGTCTTTTTATGATGAGCTGTTGATCCTGTTTGTGTGTCTGTTTTTGATGAGCTGTTGATCCAATTTGTGTGACTGTTTATGATGAGCTGTTGATCCTGTTAATGTCTGTTTATGAGATGTTGACCCTGTTTGTGTGTCTGTTTATGTTGAGCTCTTGATCCTGTTTCTCTCTGTTTATGATGAGCTGTTGATGCTGTTTGTGTCTGTTTATGATGAGCTGTTGATGCTGTTTGTGTCTCTTTATGATGAGCTGTTGATGCTGTTTGTGTGTCTGTTTATGATTAGCTGTGGATCTTGTTTGTTTGACTGATTATGATGAGCTGTTGATCCTGTTTGTGTGACTGTTTATGATGAGCTTTTGATTCTGTTTGTGTGTCTGTTCATGATGAGCTGTTGATCCTGTTTGTGTGTCTGTTTATGATGATCTGTTTTTCCTGTTTGTGTCTGTTTATGAGGAGCTGTTGATCTTGTTTGTGTGTCTGTTTATGATGAGCTGTTGATCCTGTTTCTGTCTGTTTATGATTAGCTGTTGATCTTGTTTCTGTCTGTTTATGATGAGCTGTTTTTCCTGTTTCTGTCTGTTTATGATGAGCTGTTGATCCTGTTTTTGTGTCTGTTTATGATGAGCTGTTGATTCTGTTTGTGTGTCTGTTTATGATGAGCTGTTGATTTTGTTTGTTTCTGTTTATGATGAGCTGTTGATCCTGTTTGTGTGTCTGTTTATGATAAGCTGTTTTTCCTGTTTCTGTCTGTTTATGATGAGCTGTTTTTCCTGTTTCTGTCTGTTTATGATGAGCTGTTGATCCTGTTTTTGTGTCTGTTTATGATGAGTTGTTGATCTTGTTTGTGTGTCTGTTTATGATGAGCTGTTGATTTTGTTTGTTTCTGTTTATGATGAGCTGTTGATCCTGTTTGTGTGTCTGTTTATGATAAGCTGTTGATCCTGTTTCTGTCTGTTTATGATGAGCTGTTGATTCTGTTTCTGTCTGTTTATGTTGAGCTGTTGATCCTGTTTCTGTCTGTTTATGATGAGCTGTTGATTCTGTTTGTGTCTGTTTATGATGAGCTGTTGATCCTGTTTTTGTGTCTGTTTATGATGATCTGTCGACCCTGTTTGTGTGTCTTTTTATGATGAGCTGCTGATCCTGTTTGTGTGTCTGTTTACGATGAGCTGTTGTTCCTGTTTGTGTCTGTTTCTGATGAGCTGTTGATCCTGTTTGTGTGTCTGTTTATGATGAGCTGTTGATCCTGTTTGTATGTCTGTTTATGATGAACTGTTGTTCCTGTTTGTGTCTTTTGATGATGAGCTGTTGTTCCTGTTTGTGTGTCTGTTTATGATGAGCTGTTGATCCTGTTTGTGTGTCTGTTTATGATGAGCTGTTGTTCCTGTTTGTGTCTTTTTATTATGAGCTGTTGTTCCTGTTTGTGTGCCTGTTTATGATGAGCTGTCGACCCTGTTTGTGTGCCTGTTTATGATGAGCTGTTGTTCCTGTTTGTGTGACTTTTTATGATGATCTGTCGACCCTGTTTGTGTGTCTTTTTATGATGAGCTGTTGATCCTGTTTGTGTGTCTGTTTTTGATGAGCTGTTGATCCAATTTGTGTGACTGTTTATGATGAGCTGTTGATCCTGTTAATGTCTGTTTATGAGATGTTGACCCTGTTTGTGTGTCTGTTTATGTTGAGCTCTTGATCCTGTTTCTCTCTGTTTATGATGAGCTGTTGATGCTGTTTGTGTCTGTTTATGATGAGCTGTTGATGCTGTTTGTGTCTCTTTATGATGAGCTGTTGATGCTGTTTGTGTGTCTGTTTATGATTAGCTGTGGATCTTGTTTGTTTGACTGTTTATGATGACCTGTTGATCCTGTTTGTGTGACTGTTTATGATGAGCTTTTGATTCTGTTTGTGTGTCTGTTCATGATGAGCTGTTGATCCTGTTTGTGTGTCTGTTTATGATGATCTGTTTTTCCTGTTTGTGTCTGTTTATGAGGAGCTGTTGATCTTGTTTGTGTGTCTGTTTATGATGAGCTGTTGATCCTGTTTCTGTCTGTTTATGATTAGCTGTTGATCTTGTTTCTGTCTGTTTATGATGAGCTGTTTTTCCTGTTTCTGTCTGTTTATGATGAGCTGTTGATCCTGTTTTTGTGTCTGTTTATGATGAGCTGTTGATTCTGTTTGTGTCTGTTTATGATGAGTTGTTGATCTTGTTTGTGTGTCTGTTTATGATGAGCTGTTGATTTTGTTTGTTTCTGTTTATGATTAGCTGTTGATCCTGTTTGTGTGTCTGTTTATGATAAGCTGTTGATCCTGTTTCTGTCTGTTTATGATGAGCTGTTGATTCTGTTTCTGTCTGTTTATGTTGAGCTGTTGATCCTGTTTCTGTCTGTTTATGATGAGCTGTTGATTCTGTTTGTGTCTGTTTATGATGAGCTGTTGATCCTGTTTTTGTGTCTGTTTATGATGAGCTGTTGGTTCTGTTTGTGTCTGTTCTCTGATGAGCTGTTGATCTTGTTTGTGTGTCTGTTTATAATGAGCTGTTGATCCTGTTTCTGTCTGTTTATGATGAGATGTTGATTCTGTTTGTGTCTGTTTATGATGAGCTGTTGATCTTGTTTGTGTGTCTGTTTATGATGAGCTGTTGATTCTGTTTGTGTGTCTGTTTATGATCAGCTGTTGATCCTGTTTGTGTCTGTTTATGATGAGCTGTTGATTCTGTTTGTGTGTCTATTTATGATGAGCTGTTGATCCTGTTTCTGTCTGTTTATGATGAGCTGTTGATCCTGTTTGTGTGTCTGTTTATGATGTCCTGTTGATCCTGTTGTGTCTGTTTCTGATTAGCTGTTGATCTTCTTTGAGTGTCTGTTTATGATGAGATGTTGATCCTGTTTCTGTCTGTTTATGATTAGCTGTTGATCCTCTTTGTGTGTGTTTATGATGAGCTGTTGATCCTGTTTTTGTGTCTGTTTCTGATGAGCTGTTGATTCTGTTTGTGTCTGTTTATGATTAGCTGTTGATCTTCTTTGTGTGTCTGTTTATGATGTCCTGTTGATCCTGTTGTGTCTGTTTCTGATTAGCTGTTGATCTTCTTTGAGTGTCTGTTTATGATGAGCTGCTGATCCTGTTTGTGTGTCTGTTTACGATGAGCTGTTGTTCCTGTTTGTGTCTGTTTCTGATGAGCTGTTGATCCTGTTTGTGTCTGTTTATGATGAGCTGTTGATCCTGTTTGTGTGACTGCTTATGATGAGCTGTTAAACATGTTTGTGTGTCTGTTTATGATGAGCTGTTGATCCTGTTTCTGTGTCTTTTTATGATGAGCTGTTGATCCTGTTTGTGTGACTGTTTACGATGAGCTGTTAAACATGTTTGTGTGTCTGTTTATGATGAGCTGTTGATCCTCTTTGTGTGTCTTTTTATGATGAGCTGTTGATCCTGTTTGTGTGTCTGTTTACGATGAGCTTTTGATCCTGTTTGTGTGACTGTTGATGATGAGCTGTTGATCCTGTTTGTGTGTCTGTTTATGATGAACTGTTGTTCCTGTTTGTGTCTTTTTATTATGAGCTGTTGTTCCTGTTTGTGTGCCTGTTTATGATGAGCTGTCGACCCTGTTTGTGTGCCTGTTTATGATGACCTGTTGTTCCTGTTTGTGTGACTTTTTATGATGATCTGTCGACCCTGTTTGTGTGTCTTTTTATGATGAGCTGTTGATCCTGTTTGTGTGTCTGTTTTTGATGAGCTGTTGATCCAATTTGTGTGACTGTTTATGATGAGCTGTTGATCCTGTTTATGTCTGTTTATGATGAGATGTTGACCCTGTTTGTGTGTCTGTTTATGATGAGCTCTTGATCCTGTTTCTGTCTGTTTATGATGAGCTGTTGATGCTGTTTGTGTCTGTTTATGATGAGCTGTTGATGCTGTTTGAGTCTGTTTATGATGAGCTGTTGATGCTGTTTGTGCCTGTTTATGATTAGCTGTTGATCTTGTTTGTGTGACTGTTTATGATGAGCTGTTGATCCTGTTTGTGTGACTGTTTATGATGAGCTTTTGATTCTGTTTGTGTGTCTGTTCATGATGAGCTGTTGATCTTGTTTGTGTGTATGTTTACGATGAGTTGTTAATCCTGTTTGTGTCTCTGTTTATGATGAGCTGTTGATCCTGTTTGTGTCTGTTTATGATGAGCTGTTGATCCTCTTTGTGTGTCTGTTTATGATGAGCTCTTGATCCTGTTTGTGTGACAGTTTATGATGAGCTGTTGATCCTGTTTGTGTCTGTTTATGATGAGCTGTTGTACCTGTTTATGTGACTATTTATGATGAACTGTTGATCCTGTTTGTGTATGTTCATGATGAGCTGTATATCCTGTTTGTGTGTCTGTTTATGATTAGCTGTTGATCCAGTTTGTGTGTCTGTTTATGATGAGCTGTTGATCCTCTTTGTGTGTCTGTTTATGATGAGCTGTTGATCCAGTTTGTGTGTCCGTTTATGATGAGCTGTTGATCCTGTTTGTGTGTCTGTTTATGATGAGGTGTTGATTCTGTTTGTGTGTCTGTTTATGATGAGCTGTTGATCCAGTTTGTGTCTGTTTATGATGAGCTGTTGATCCTGTTTGTGTGTCTGTTTATGATGAGCTGTTGATCCTGTTTGTGTGTCTGTTTATGATGAGCAGTTGATTCTGTTTTTGTCTGTTTATGTTTAGCTGTTGATCTTGTTTGTGTGTCTTTTTATGATGAGCTGTTAATCCTGTTTGTGTCTGTTTATGATGAACTGTTGATCCTGTTTCTATCTGTTTATGATGAGCTGTTGATCCTGTTTGTGGGTCTGTTTATGATGAGCTCTTGATCCTGTTTGTGTGTCTGTTTATGATGAGCTGTTGATCCTGTTTGTGTGTCTGTTTATGATGAGCTGTTGATCCTGTTTTTGTCTGTTTATGATGAGCTGTTGATCCTGTTTCTATCTGTTTATGATTAGCTGTTGATCCTGTTTGTGTCTGTTTATGATGAGCTGTTGTTCCTATTTGTGTCTGTTTATGATGAGCTGTTGATCCTGTTTGTCTATCTGTTTATGATGAGCTGTTAATCCTGTTTGTGTGTCTGTTTATGATGAGCTGTTGATTCTGTTTGTGTCTGTTTCTGATTAGCTGTTGATCTTCTTTGTGTGTCTGTTTATGATGAGCTGTTGATTCTGTTTCTGTCTGTTTATGATGAGCTGTTGATTCTGTTCGTGTCTGTTTATGATGAGCTGTTAATCCCGTTTGTGTGTCTGTTTTTGATGAGCTGTTGATTCTGTTTGTGCCTGTTTATGATTAGCTGTTGATTTTGTATGTGTGTCTGTTTATGATGAGCTGTTGATTCTGCTTGTGTCTGTTTATGATGAGCTGTTGTTCCTGTTTGTGTCTTTTTATGATGAGCTCTTGTTCCTGTTTGTGTGTCTGTTTATGATGAGCTGTTGATCCTGTTTGTGTGACAGTTTATGATGAGCTGTTGATCCTGTTTGTGTGTCTGTTTATGATGACCTGTTGATCCTGTTGTGTCTGTTTATGAAGAGTTGTTGTTCCTGTTTGTGTCTGTTTATGATGAGCTGTTTATCCTGTTTGTGTGTCTGTTTATGATGAGCTGTTTTTCCTGTTTGTGTCTGTTTATGATGAGCTGTTTTTCCTGTTTGTGTCTGTTTATGATGAGCTGTTGATCCAGTTTGTCTGTCTTTTATGATGAGCTGTTGATCCACTTTGTGTGACAGTTTATGATGAGCTGTTGAATCTGTTTGTGTCTGTTTATGCTGAGCTGTTGATCCTGTTTGTGTGTCTGATAATGATGAGCTGTTGATTCTGTTTGTGCCTGTTTATGATTAGCTGTTGATCTTGTTTGTGTGTCTGTTTATGATGAGCTGTTGATTCTGTTTGTGTCTGTTTATGATGAGCTGTTAATCCTGTTTGTGTGTCTGTTTATGATGAGCTGTTGATTCTGTTTGTGCCTGTTTATGATTAGCTGTTGATCTTGTTCGTGTGTCTGTTTATGATGAGCTGTTGATCCTGTTTCTGTCTGTTTATGATGAGCTGTTGATTCTGTTTGTGTCTGTTTATGATCAGCTCTTAATCCTGTTTGTGTGTCTGTTTATGATGAGCTGTTGATTTTGTTTGTGTGTCTGTTTCTGATGAGCTGCTGATTCTGTTTGTGCCTGTTTATGGATAGCTGTTGATCTTGTTTGTGTGTATGTTTACGATGAGTTTTTAATCCTGTTTGTGTCTCTGTTTATGATGAGCTGTTGATCCTGTTTGTGTCTGTTTATGATGAGCTGTTGATCCAGTTTGTGTGTCTGTTCATGATGAGCTGTTTTTGCTGTTTGTGTCTTTTTATGATGAGCTGTTGATCCTGTTTGTGTGTCTGTTTACGATGAGCTGTTGATCCTGTTTGTGTGACTGTTTATGGTGAGCTGTTAAACATGTTTGTGTGTCTGTTTCTGATGAGCTGTTGATCCTGTTTGTGTGTGTTTACGATGAGTTTTTAATCCTGTTTGTGTGTCTGTTTATGATGAGCTGTTGATCCTGTTTTTGTCTGTTTATGATGAGCTGTTGATCCAGTTTTTGTGTCTGTTTATGATGAGCTGTTGATCCTGTTTGTGTGTCTGTTTATGATGAGCTGTTGATCCTGTTTGTGTCTGTTTATGATGAGCTGTTGATCCTGTTTGTGTGTCTGTTTATGATGAGCTGTTGATCCTGTTTGTGTGTCTGTTTATGATGAGCTGTTGATCCTGTTTGTGTGTCTGTTTATGATGAGCTGTTGTTCCTGTTTGTGTGACTGTTTATGATGAGCTGTTGATTCTGTTTGTGTCTGTTTATGATGAGCTGTTGATCCTGTTTGTATGTCTGTTTATGATGAGAAGTTGATTCTGTTTGTGTCTGTTTATGTTTAGCTGTTGATCTTGTTTGTGTGTCGTTTTATGATGAGCTGTTGATCCTGTTTGTGTCTGTTTATGATGAGCTGTTGATCCTGTTTCTATCTGTTTATGATCAGCTGTTGATCCTGTTTGTGTGTCTGTTTATGATGAGCTGTTGATCCTGTTTGTGTGTCTGTTTATGATGAGCTGTTGATCCTCTTTTTGTCTGTTTATGATGAGCTGTTGATCCTGTTTGTGTCTGTTTATGATGAGCTGTTGTTCCTATTTGTGTCTGTTTATGATGAGCTGTTGTTCCTGTTTGTGTCTGTTTATGATGAGCTGTTAATCCTGTTTGTGTGTCTGTTTATGATGAGCTGTTGATTCTGTTTGTGTCTGTTTCTGATTTGCTGTTGATCTTCTTTGTGTGTCTGTTTATGCTGAGCTGTTGATTCTGTTTCTGTCTGTTTATGATGAGCTGTTGATTCTGTTTCTGTCTGTTTATGATGAGCTGTTGATTCTGTTTGTGTCTGTTTATGATGAGCTGTTAATCCCGTTTGTGTGTCTGTTTATGATGAGCTGTTGATTCTGTTTGTGCCTGTTTATGATTAGCTGTTGATTTTGTTTGTGTGTCTGTTTATGATGAGCTGTTGATCCTGTTTCTGTCTGTTTATGATGAGCTGTTGATTCAGTTTGTGTCTGTTTATGATGAGCTGTTGTTCCTGTTTGTGTCTTTTTATGATGAGCTCTTGTTCCTGTTTGTGTGTATGTTTATGATGAGCTGTTGATCCTGTTTGTGTGACAGTTTATGATGAGCTGTTGATCCTGTTTGTGTGTCTGTTTTTGATGACCTGTTGATCCTGTTGTGTCTTTTTATGAAGAGCTGTTGTTCCTGTTTGTGTCTGTTTATGATGAGCTGTTTATCCTTTTTGTGTGTCTGTTTATGATGAGCTGTTTTTCCTGTTTGTGTCTGTTTATGATGAGCTGTTTTTCCTGTTTGTGTCTGTTTATGATGAGCTGTTGATCCAGTTTGTGTGTCTTTTATGATGAGCTGTTGATCCACTTTGTGTGACAGTTTATGATGAGCTGTTGAATCTGTTTGTGTCTGTTTATGCTGAGCTATTGATCCTGTTTGTGTGTCTGTTTATGATGAGCTGTTGCTTCTGTTTGTGTCTGTTTATGATGAGCTGTTAATCCTGTTTCTATCTGTTTATGATTAGCTGTTGATCCTGTTTGTGTCTGCTTATGATGAGCTGTTGATTCTGTTTGTGCCTGTTTATGATTTACTGTTGATCTTGTTTGTGTGTCTGTTTATGATGAGCTGTTGATCCTGTTTCTGACTGTTTATGATGAGCTGTTGATTCTGTTTGTGCCTGTTTATGATTAGCTGTTGATCTTGTTTGTGTGTCTATTTATGATGAGCTGTTGAATCTGTTTGTGTCTGTTTATGATGAGCTGTTGATCCTGTTTGTGTGTCTGTTTATGATGAGCTGTTGATCCTGTTTGTGTGTCTGTTTATGATGAGCTGTTGATCCTGTTTTTGTCTCTTTATGATGAGCTGTTGATCCTGTTTCTATCTGTTTATGATTAGCTGTTGATCCTGTTTGTGTCTGTTTATGATGAGCTGTTGTTCCTATTTGTGTCTGTTTATGATGAGCTGTTGTTCCTGTTTGTGTCTGTTTATGATGAGCTGTTAATCCTGTTTGTGTGTCTGTTTATGATGAGCTGTTGATTCTGTTTGTGTCTGTTTCTGATTAGCTGTTGATCTTCTTTGTGTGTCTGTTTATGATGAGCTGTTGATTCTGTTTCTGTCGGTTTATGATGAGCTGTTGATTCTGTTTGTGTCTGTTTATGATGAGCTGTTAATCCCGTTTGTGTGTCTGTTTATGATGAGCTGTTGATTCTGTTTGTGCCTGTTTATGATTAGCTGTTGATTTTGTTTGTGTGTCTGTTTATGATGAGCTGTTGATCCTGTTTCTGTCTGTTTATGATGAGCTGTTGATTCTGTTTGTGTCTGTTTATGATGAGCTGTTGTTCCTGTTTGTGTCTTTTTATGATGAGCTCTTGTTCCTGTTTGTGTGTCTGTTTATGATGAGCTGTTGATCCTGTTTGTGTGACAGTTTATGATGAGCTGTTGATCCACTTTGTGTGACAGTTTATGATGAGCTGTTGATTCTGTTTGTGTCTGTTTATGCTGAGCTGTTGATCCTGTTTGTGTGTCTGTTTATGATGAGCTGTTGATTCTGTTTGTGTCTGTTTATGATGAGCTGTTAATCCTGTTTGTGTGTCTGTTTATGATGAGCTGTTGATTCTGTTTGTGCCTGTTTATGATTTACTGTTGATCTTGTTTGTGTGTCTGTTTATGATGAGCTGTTGATCCTGTTTCTGTCTGTTTATGATGAGCTGTTGATTCTGTTTGTGCCTGTTTATGATTAGCTGTTTGATCTTGTTTGTGTGTCTATTTATGATGAGCTGTTGAATTTGTTTGTGTCTGTTTATGATGAGCTGTTAATCTTGTTTGTGTGTCTGTTTATGATGAGCTGTTGATCCTGTTTCTGTCTGTTTATGATGAGCTGTTGATTCTGTTTGTGTCTGTTTATGATGAGCTGTTAATCCTGTTTGTGTCTCTGTTTATGATGAGCTGTTGATCCTGTTTGTGTCTGTTTATGCTGAGCTGTTGATCCTGTTTGTGTGTCTGTTTATGATGTCCTGTTGATCCTGTTGTGTCTGTTTCTGATTAGCTGTTGATCTTCTTTGTGTGTCTGTTTATGATGAGCTGTTTTTCCTGTTTGTGTCTGTTTATGATGAGCTGTTTTTCCTGTTTGTGTCTGTTTATGATGAGCTGTTGATCCAGTTTGTGTGTCTTTTATGATGAGCTTTTGATTCACTTTGTGTGACAGTTTATAATGAGCTGTTGATCCTGTTTGTGTGTCTGTTTATGATGAGCTGTTGATCCTGTTTGTCTATCTGTTTATGATGAGCTGTTAATCCTGTTTGTGTGTCTGTTTATGATGAGCTGTTGATTCTGTTTGTGTCTGTTTATGATGAGCTGTTGATCCAGTTTGTGTGTCTTTTATGATGAGCTGTTGATCCTCTTTGTGTGACAGTTTATGATGAGCTATTGATCCTGTTTGTGTGTCTGTTTATGATGAGCTGTTTTTCCTGTTTGTGTCTGTTTATGATGAGCTGTTTTTCCTGTTTGTGTCTGTTTATGATGAGCTGTTGATCCAGTTTGTGTGTCTTTTATGATGAGCTGTTGATCCACTTTGTGTGACAGTTTATGATGAGCTTTTGATCCTGTTTGTGTGTCTGTTTATGATGAGCTGTTGATCCTGTTTGTCTATCTGTTTATGATGAGCTGTTGATCCTGTTTGTGTGTCTGTTTATGATGAGCTGTTGATTCTGTTTGTGCCTGTTTATGATTAGCTGTTGATTTTGTTTGTGTGTCTGTTTATGATGAGCTGTTGATCCTGTTTCTGTCTGTTTATGATGAGCTGTTGATTCTGTTTGTGTCTGTTTATGATGAGCTGTTAATCCCGTTTGTGTGTCTGTTTATGATGAGCTGTTGATTCTGTTTGTGCCTGTTTATGATTAGCTGTTGATTTTGTTTGTGTGTCTGTTTATGATGAGCTGTTGATCCTGTTTCTGTCTGTTTATGATGAGCTGTTGATTCTGTTTGTGTCTGTTTATGATGAGCTGTTGTTCCTGTTTGTGTCTTTTTATGATGAGCTCTTGTTCCTGTTTGTGTGTCTGTTTATGATGAGCTGTTGATCCTGTTTGTGTGACAGTTTATGATGAGCTGTTGATCCTGTTTGTGTGTCTGTTTATGATGACCTGTTGATCCTGTTGTGTCTGTTTATGAAGAGCTGTTGTTCCTGTTTGTGTCTGTTTATGATGAGCTGTTTATCCTGTTTGTGTGTCTGTTTATGATGAGCTGTTTTTCCTGTTTGTGTCTGTTTATGATTTGCTGTTTTTCCTGTTTGTGTCTGTTTATGATGAGCTGTTGATCCAGTTTGTGTGTCTTTTATGATGAGCTGTTGATCCACTTTGTGTGACAGTTTATGATTTGCTGTTGAATCTGTTTGTGTCTGTTTATGCTGAGCTGTTGATCCTGTTTGTGTGTCTGTTTATGATGAGCTGTTGATTCTGTTTGTGTCTGTTTATGATGAGCTGTTAATCCTGTTTGTGTGTCTGTTTATGATGAGCTGTTGATTCTGTTTGTGCCTGTTTATGATTTACTGTTGATCTTGTTTGTGTGTCTGTTTATGATGAGCTGTTGATCCTGTTTCTGTCTGTTTATGATGAGCTGTTGATTCTGTTTGTGCCTGTTTATGATTAGCTGTTGATCTTGTTTGTGTGTCTATTTATGATGAGCTGTTGAATCTGTTTGTGTCTGTTTATGATGAGCTGTTGATCTTGTTTGTGTGTCTGTTTATGATGAGCTGTTGATCCTGTTTCTGTCTGTTTATGATGAGCTGTTGATTCTGTTTGTGTCTGTTTATGATGAGCTGTTAATCCTGTTTGTGTCTGTTTATAATGAGCTGTTGATTTTGTTTGTGTGTCTGTTTCTGATGAGCTGTTGATTCTGTTTGTGCCTGTTTATGGATAGCTGTTGATCTTGTTTGTGTGTATGTTTACGATGAGTTTTTAATCCTGTTTGTGTCTCTGTTTATGATGAGCTGTTGATCCTGTTTGTGTCTGTTTATGATGAGCTGTTGATCCTGTTTGTGTGTCTGTTTATGATGTCCTGTTGATCCAGTTGTGTCTGTTTCTGATTAGCTGTTGATCTTCTTTGTGTGTCTGTTTATGATGAGCTGTTGATCCTGTTTCTGTCTACTTATGATGAGCTGTTGATTCTGTTTGTGTCTGTTTATGATGAGCTGTTAATCCTGTTTGTGTGTCTGTTTATGATGAGCTGTTGATTCTGTTTGTGCCTGTTTATGATTAGCTGTTGATTTTGTTTGTGTGTCTGTTTATGATGAGCTGTTGATCCTGTTTCTGTCTGTTTATGATGAGCTGTTGATTCTGTTTGTGACTGTATATGATGAGCTGTTGTTCCTGTTTGTGTCTTTTTATGATGAGCTCTTGTTCCTGTTTGTGTGTCTTTTTATGATGAGCTGTTGATCCTGTTTGTGTGACAGTTTATGATGAGCTGTTGATCCTGTTTGTGTGTCTGTTTATGATTACCTGTTGATCCTGTTGTGTCTGTTTATGATGAGCTGTTGTTCCTGTTTGTGTGACTATTTATGATGAGCTGTTTTTCCTGTTTGTGTCTGTTTATGATGAGCTGTTTTTCCTGTTTGTGTCTGTTTATGATGAGCTGTTTTTCCTGTTTGTGTCTGTTTATGATGAGCTGTTGATCCAGTTTGTGTGTCTTTTATGATGAGCTGTTGATCCTGTTTGTGTGTCTGTTTATGATGAGCTGTTGATCCTGTTTGTCTATCTGTTTATGATGAGCTGTTGATCCTGTTTGTGTGTCTTTTTATGATGAGCTGTTGATTCTGTTTGTGCCTGTTTATGATTAGCTGTTGATCTTTTTTGTGTGTCTGTTTATGATGAGCTGTTGATTCTGTTTGTGTCTGTTTATGATGAGCTGTTGTTCCTGTTTGTGTGTCTGTTTATGATGAGCTGTTGATCCTGTTTCTGTCTGTTTATGATGAGCTGTTGATTCTGTTTGTGTCTGTTTATGATGAGCTGTTAATCCTGTTTGTGTCTGTTTATGATGAGCTGTTGATTCTGTTTGTGCCTGTTTATGATTAGCTGTTGATTTTGTTTGTGTGTCTGTTTATGATTAGCTGTTGATTCTGTTTGTGTCTGTTTATGATGAACTGTTGATCCTGTTTGTGTGTCTGTTTACGATGAGGTGTTGTTCCGGTTTGTGTGTCTGTTTATGATTAGCTGTTGTTCCTGTTTGTGTGTCTGTTTATGATGAGCTGTTGTTCCGGTTTGTGTGTCTGTTTACGATGAGCTGTTGATCCTGTTTGTGTCTCTGTTTACGATGAGCTGTTGATCCTGTTTGTGTCTCTGTTTATGATGAGCTTTTGATCCTGTTTGTGTATCTGTTTATGATGAGCTGTTGATCCTGTTTGTGTCTGTTTATGATGAGCTGTTGATCCTGTTTGTGTGTCTGTTTATGATGTCCTGTTGATCCTGTTGTGTCTGTTTATGATGAGCTGTTGATCCTGTTTGTGTGTCTGTTTATGATGAGCTGTTGATCCTGTTTGTGTGACTGTTTATGATGAGCTGTTGATCCTGTTTGTGTGTCTCTTTATGATGAGCTGTTGATCCTGTTTGTGTGTCTGTTTATGATGAGCTGTTGACCCTGTTTGTGTGTCTGTTTATGATGAGCTGTTGATGCTGTTTGTGTCTTTTTATGATGAGCTGTTGTTCCTGTTTGTGTGTCTCTTTATGATGAGCTGTCGACCCTGTTTGTGTGACTGTTTATGATGAGCTGTTTATCCTGTTTGTGTATGTTCATGATGAGCTGTTGATCCTGTTTGTGTGTCTGTTCATGAAGAGCTGTTTTTCCTGTTTGTGTCTGTTTATGATGAGCTTTTGATCCTGTTTGTGTGTCTGTTTATGCTGAGCTGTTGATCCTGTTTGTGTGTCTGTTTACGATGAGCTGTCGACCCTGTTTGTGTGACTTTTTATGATGAGCTGCTTATCCTGTTTGTGTCTGTTTATGATGAGCTGTTGATCCTGTTTGTGTGTCTTTTTATGATGAGCTGTTGATCCTGTTTCTGTGACTGTTATGATGAGCTGTTGATCCTGTTTGTGTGTCTGTTTATGATGAGCTGTTGATCCTGTTTGTGTGTCTGTTTATGATGAGCTGTTGATCCTGTTTGTGTGTCTGTTTATGATGATCTGTTGACCCTGTTTGTGTGTCTGTTTATGATGAGCTGTTGATCCTGTTTCTGTGACTGTTTATGATGAGCTGTTGATCCTGTTTGTGTGTCTGTTTATGATGAGCTGTTGATGCTGTTTGTGTCTTTTTATGATGAGCTGTTGTTCCTGTTTGTGTCTGTTTATGATAAGCTGTTGTTCCTTTTTGTGTCTGTGTGTGATGAGCTGTTGACCCTGTTTGTGTGTCTTTTTATGATGAGCTGTTGTTCCTGTTTGTTTGCCTGTTTATGATGAGCTGTCGACCCTGTTTGTGTGCCTGTTTATGATGAGCTGTTGTTCCTGTTTGTGTGTCTTTTTATGATGAGCTGTTGATCCTATTTGTGTGTCTGTTTTCGATGAGCTGTTGATCCTGTTTCTCTCTGTTTATGATGAGCTGTTGACCCTGTTTCTCTCTGTTTATGATGAGCTGTTGACCCTGGTTGTGTGTCTGTTGATGATGATCTGTTGATTCTGTTTGTGTGTCTGTTTATGATGAGCTTTTGATTCTGTTTGTGTGTCTGTTGATGATGATCTGTTGACCCTGTTTGTCTGTCTGTTGATGATGAGCTGTTGTTCCTGTTTGTGTCTGTTTATGATGAGCTGTTGTTCCTGTTTGTGTCTGTTTATGATTAGCTGTTGATCTTGTTTGTGTGTCTGTTTATGATGAGCTGTTGTTCCTGTTTGTGTGTCTGTTTATGATGAGCTGTTGATTCTGTTTGTGCCTGTTTATGATTTGCTGTTGATCTTGTTTCTGTCTGTTTATGATGAGCTGTTGATCCTGTTTGTGTCTGTTTATGATGAGCTGTTTATCCTGTTTGTGTGTCTGTTTATGATGAGCTGTTTTTCCTGTTTGTGTCTGTTTATGATGAGCTGTTTTTCCTGTTTGTGTCTGTTTATGATGAGCTGTTGATCCAGTTTGTGTGTCTTTTATGATGAGCTGTTGATCCACTTTGTGTGACAATTTATGATGAGCCGTTGATCCTGTTTGTGTGTCTGTTTATGATGAGCTGTTGATCCTGTTTGTCTATCTGTTTATGATGAGCTGTTGATCCTGTTTGTGTGTCTGTTTATGATGAGCTGTTGATTCTGTTTGTGCCTGTTTATGATTAGCTGTTGATCTTGTTTGTGTGTCTGTTTATGATGAGCTGTTGATTCTGTTTGTGTCTGTTTATGATGAGCTGTTGATTCTGTTTGTGTCTGTTTATGATGAGCTGTTGATCCTGTTTGTGTGTCTTCTTATGATGAGCTGTTGATCCTGTTTGTGTGTCTGTTTACGATGAGGTGTTGTTCCGGTTTGTGTGTCTGTTTATGATTAGCTGTTGTTCCTGTTTGTGTGTCTGTTTATGGTGAGCTGTTGTTCCGGTTTGTGTGTCTGTTTACGATGAGCTGTTGATCCTGTTTGTGTATGTTCATGATGAGCTGTTGATTCTGTTTGTGCCTGTATATGATGAGCTGTTGATTCTGTTTGTTTCTGCTTATGATGAGCTGTTGATTCTGTTCGTGCCTGTTTATGATGAGCTGTTGATCTTGTTTCTGTCTGTTTATGATGAGCTGTTGTTCCTGTTTGTGTCTGTTTATGTTGAGCTGTTGATTCTGTTTGTGTCTGTTTATGATTCGCTGTTGATTCTGTTTGTGTCTGTTTATGATGAGCTGTTGATCCTGCTTTTGTGTCTGTTTATGATGAGCTGTTGATTCTGTTTGTGTCTGTTTATGATGACCTGTTGTTCCTGTTTGTGTGACTGTTTATGATGAGCTGTTGATCTTGTTTGTGTGTCTGTTTATGATGAGCTGTTGATCCTGTTTGTGTGTCTGTTTATGATGAGCTGTTGATCATGTTTGTGTGTCTGTTTATGATGAGCTGCTGATTCTGTTTGTGTCTGTTTATGATGAGCTGTTGATCCTTTTTGTGTGTCTGTTTATGATGAGCTGTTGATCCTGTTTGTGTGACTGTTTATGATGAGCTGTTTATCCTGCTTGTGTGTCTGTTTATGATGAGCTGTTGATCCTGTTTGTGTGACTGTTTATGATGAGCTGTTGATCCTGTTTGTGTGACTGTTTATGATGAGATGTTGTTCCTGTTTGTGTCTGTTTATGATGAGCTGTTGTTCCTGTTTGTGTGTCTGTTTATGATGAGCTGTTTATCCTGTTTGTGACTGTTTATGATGAGCTGTTGATCCTGTTTGTGTCTGTTTATGATGAGCTGTTTATCCTGTTTGTGTCTGTTTATGATGAGCTGTTGATCCTTTTTGTGTCTCTGTTTATGATGAGCTGTTGATCCTGTTTGTGTCTGTTTATGATGATCTGACGGCCCTGTTTGTGTGTCTTTTTATGATGAGCTGTTGATCCTGTTTGTGTGTCTGTTTACGATGAGCTGTTGTTCCTGTTTGTGTCTGTTTATGATGAGCTGTTGATTCTGTTTGTGCCTGTTTATGGATAGCTGTTGATCTTGTTTGTGTGTATGTTTACGATGAGTTTTTAATCCTGTTTGTGTCTCTGTTTATGATGAGCTGTTGATCCTGTTTGTGTCTGTTTATGATGAGCTGTTGATCCTGTTTGTGTGTCTGTTTATGATGTCCTGTTGATCCTGTTGTGTCTGTTTCTGATTAGCTGTTGATCTTCATTGTGTGTCTGTTTATGATGAGCTGTTGATCCTGTTTCTGTTTATTTATGATGAGCTGTTGATTCTGTTTGTGTCTGTTTATGATGAGCTGTTAATCCTGTTTGTGTGTCTGTTTATGATGAGCTGTTGATTCTGTTTTGCCTGTTTATGATTAGCTGTTGATTTTGTTTGTGTGTCTGTTTATGATGAGCTGTTGATCCTGTTTCTGTCTGTTTATGATGAGCTGTTGATTCTGTTTCTGTCTGTTTATGATGAGCTGTTGATTCTGTTTGTGACTGTATATGATGAGCTGTTGTTCCTGTTTGTGTCTTTTTATGATGAGCTCTTGATCCTGTTCGTGTGTCTTTTTATGATGAGCTGTTGATCCTGTTTGTGCGACAGTTTATGATGAGCTGTTGATCCTGTTTGTGTGTCTGTTTATGATTACCTGTTGATCCTGTTGTGTCTGTTTATGATGAGCTGTTGTTCCTGTTTGTGTGACTATTTATGATGAACTGTTGATCCTGTTTGTGTCTGTTCATGATGAGCTGTTTATCCTGTTTGTGTGTCTGTTTATGATGAGCTGTTTTTCCTGTTTGTGTCTGTTTATGATGAGCTGTTTTTCCTGTTTGTGTCTGTTTATGATGAGCTGTTGATCCAGTTTGTGTGTCTTTTATGATGAGCTGTTGATCCTGTTTGTGTGTCTGTTTATGATGAGCTGTTGATCCTGTTTGTCTATCTGTTTATGATGAGCTGTTGATCCTGTTTGTGTGTCTTTTTATGATGAGCTGTTGATTCTGTTTGTGCCTGTTTATGATTAGCTGTTGATCTTTTTTGTGTGTCTGTTTATGATGAGCTGTTGATTCTGTTAGTGTCTGTTTATGATGAGCTGTTGTTCCTGTTTGTGTGTCTGTTTATGATGAGCTGTTGATCCTGTTTCTGTCTGTTTATGATGAGCTGTTGATTCTGTTTGTGTCTGTTTATGATGAGCTGTTAATCCTGTTTGTGTCTGTTTATGATGAGATGTTGATTCTGTTTGTGCCTGTTTATGATTAGCTGTTGATTATGTTTGTGTGTCTGTTTATGATTAGCTGTTGATTCTGTTTGTGTCTGTTTATGATGAGCTGTTGATCCTGTTTGTGTGTCTGTTTACGATGAGGTGTTGTTCCGGTTTGTGTGTCTGTTTATGATTAGCTGTTGTTCCTGTTTGTGTGTCTGTTTATGATGAGCTGTTGTTCCGGTTTGTGTGTCTGTTTACGATGAGCTGTTGATCCTGTTTGTGTCTCTGTTTACGATGAGCTGTTGATCCTGTTTGTGTCTCTGTTTATGATGAGCTTTTGATCCTGTTTGTGTATCTGTTTATGATGAGCTGTTGATCCTGTTTGTGTCTGTTTGTGATGAGCTGTTGATCCTGTTTGTGTGTCTGTTTATGATGTCCTGTTGATCCTGTTGTGTCTGTTTATGATGAGCTGTTGAACCTGTTTGTGGGTCTGTTTATGATGAGCTGTTGTTCCTGTTTGTTTGCCTGTTTATGATGAGCTGTCGACCCTGTTTGTGTGCCTGTTTATGATGAGCTGTTGTTCCTGTTTGTGTGTCTTTTTATGATGAGCTGTTGATCCTATTTGTGTGTCTGTTTTCGATGAGCTGTTGATCCTGTTTCTCTCTGTTTATGATGAGCTGTTGACCCTGTTTCTCTCTGTTTATGATGAGCTGTTGACCCTGGTTGTGTGTCTGTTGATGATGATCTGTTGATTCTGTTTGTGTGTCTGTTTATGATGAGCTTTTGATTCTGTTTGTGTGTCTGTTGATGATGATCTGTTGACCCTGTTTGTCTGTCTGTTGATGATGAGCTGTTGTTCCTGTTTGTGTCTGTTTATGATGAGCTGTTGTTCCTGTTTGTGTCTGTTTATGATTAGCTGTTGATCTTGTTTGTGTGTCTGTTTATGATGAGCTGTTGTTCCTGTTTGTGTGTCTGTTTATGATGAGCTGTTGATTCTGTTTGTGCCTGTTTATGATTAGCTGTTGATCTTGTTTCTGTCTGTTTATGATGAGCTGTTGATCCTGTTTGTGTCTGTTTATGATGAGCTGTTTATCCTGTTTGTGTGTCTGTTTATGATGAGCTGTTTTTCCTGTTTGTGTCTGTTTATGATGAGCTGTTTTTCCTGTTTGTGTCTGTTTATGATGATCTGACGGCCCTGTTTGTGTGTCTTTTTATGATGAGCTGTTGATCCTGTTTGTGTGTCTGTTTACGATGAGCTGTTGTTCCTGTTTGTGTCTGTTTATGATGAGCTGTTGATTCTGTTTGTGCCTGTTTATGGATAGCTGTTGATCTTGTTTGTGTGTATGTTTACGATGAGTTTTTAATCCTGTTTGTGTCTCTGTTTATGATGAGCTGTTGATCCTGTTTGTGTCTGTTTATGATGAGCTGTTGATCCTGTTTGTGTGTCTGTTTATGATGTCCTGTTGATCCTGTTGTGTCTGTTTCTGATTAGCTGTTGATCTTCTTTGTGTGTCTGTTTATGATGAGCTGTTGATCCTGTTTCTGTTTATTTATGATGAGCTGTTGATTCTGTTTGTGTCTGTTTATGATGAGCTGTTAATCCTGTTTGTGTGTCTGTTTATGATGAGCTGTTGATTCTGTTTTGCCTGTTTATGATTAGCTGTTGATTTTGTTTGTGTGTCTGTTTATGATGAGCTGTTGATCCTGTTTCTGTCTGTTTATGATGAGCTGTTGATTCTGTTTCTGTCTGTTTATGATGAGCTGTTGATTCTGTTTGTGACTGTATATGATGAGCTGTTGTTCCTGTTTGTGTCTTTTTATGATGAGCTCTTGATCCTGTTCGTGTGTCTTTTTATGATGAGCTGTTGATCCTGTTTGTGCGACAGTTTATGATGAGCTGTTGATCCTGTTTGTGTGTCTGTTTATGATTACCTGTTGATCCTGTTGTGTCTGTTTATGATGAGCTGTTGTTCCTGTTTGTGTGACTATTTATGATGAACTGTTGATCCTGTTTGTGTCTGTTCATGATGAGCTGTTTATCCTGTTTGTGTGTCTGTTTATGATGAGCTGTTTTTCCTGTTTGTGTCTGTTTATGATGAGCTGTTTTTCCTGTTTGTGTCTGTTTATGATGAGCTGTTGATCCAGTTTGTGTGTCTTTTATGATGAGCTGTTGATCCTGTTTGTGTGTCTGTTTATGATGAGCTGTTGATCCTGTTTGTGTCTGTTTACGATGAGCTGTTGATCCTGTTTGTGTGACTGTATATGATGAGCTGTTGATCCTGTTTGTGTCTGTTTATGATTAGCTGTTGATCTTGTTTGTGTGTCTGTTTATGATGAGCTGTTGTTCCTGTTTGTGTGTCTGTTTATGATGAGCTGTTGATTCTGTTTGTGCCTGTTTATGATTAGCTGTTGATCTTGTTTCTGTCTGTTTATGATGAGCTGTTGATCCTGTTTGTGTCTGTTTATGATGAGCTGTTTATCCTGTTTGTGTGTCTGTTTATGATGAGCTGTTTTTCCTGTTTGTGTCTGTTTATGATGAGCTGTTTTTCCTGTTTGTGTCTGTTTATGATGATCTGACGGCCCTGTTTGTGTGTCTTTTTATGATGAGCTGTTGATCCTGTTTGTGTGTCTGTTTACGATGAGCTGTTGTTCCTGTTTGTGTCTGTTTATGATGAGCTGTTGATTCTGTTTGTGCCTGTTTATGGATAGCTGTTGATCTTGTTTGTGTGTATGTTTACGATGAGTTTTTAATCCTGTTTGTGTCTCTGTTTATGATGAGCTGTTGATCCTGTTTGTGTCTGTTTATGATGAGCTGTTGATCCTGTTTGTGTGTCTGTTTATGATGTCCTGTTGATCCTGTTGTGTCTGTTTCTGATTAGCTGTTGATCTTCTTTGTGTGTCTGTTTATGATGAGCTGTTGATCCTGTTTCTGTTTATTTATGATGAGCTGTTGATTCTGTTTGTGTCTGTTTATGATGAGCTGTTAATCCTGTTTGTGTGTCTGTTTATGATGAGCTGTTGATTCTGTTTTGCCTGTTTATGATTAGCTGTTGATTTTGTTTGTGTGTCTGTTTATGATGAGCTGTTGATCCTGTTTCTGTCTGTTTATGATGAGCTGTTGATTCTGTTTCTGTCTGTTTATGATGAGCTGTTGATTCTGTTTGTGACTGTATATGATGAGCTGTTGTTCCTGTTTGTGTCTTTTTATGATGAGCTCTTGATCCTGTTCGTGTGTCTTTTTATGATGAGCTGTTGATCCTGTTTGTGCGACAGTTTATGATGAGCTGTTGATCCTGTTTGTGTGTCTGTTTATGATTACCTGTTGATCCTGTTGTGTCTGTTTATGATGAGCTGTTGTTCCTGTTTGTGTGACTATTTATGATGAACTGTTGATCCTGTTTGTGTCTGTTCATGATGAGCTGTTTATCCTGTTTGTGTGTCTGTTTATGATGAGCTGTTTTTCCTGTTTGTGTCTGTTTATGATGAGCTGTTTTTCCTGTTTGTGTCTGTTTATGATGAGCTGTTGATCCAGTTTGTGTGTCTTTTATGATGAGCTGTTGATCCTGTTTGTGTGTCTGTTTATGATGAGCTGTTGATCCTGTTTGTCTATCTGTTTATGATGAGCTGTTGATCCTGTTTGTGTGTCTTTTTATGATGAGCTGTTGATTCTGTTTGTGCCTGTTTATGATTAGCTGTTGATCTTTTTTGTGTGTCTGTTTATGATGAGCTGTTGATTCTGTTAGTGTCTGTTTATGATGAGCTGTTGTTCCTGTTTGTGTGTCTGTTTATGATGAGCTGTTGATCCTGTTTCTGTCTGTTTATGATGAGCTGTTGATTCTGTTTGTGTCTGTTTATGATGAGCTGTTAATCCTGTTTGTGTCTGTTTATGATGAGATGTTGATTCTGTTTGTGCCTGTTTATGATTAGCTGTTGATTATGTTTGTGTGTCTGTTTATGATTAGCTGTTGATTCTGTTTGTGTCTGTTTATGATGAGCTGTTGATCCTGTTTGTGTGTCTGTTTACGATGAGGTGTTGTTCCGGTTTGTGTGTCTGTTTATGATTAGCTGTTGTTCCTGTTTGTGTGTCTGTTTATGATGAGCTGTTGTTCCGGTTTGTGTGTCTGTTTACGATGAGCTGTTGATCCTGTTTGTGTCTCTGTTTACGATGAGCTGTTGATCCTGTTTGTGTCTCTGTTTATGATGAGCTTTTGATCCTGTTTGTGTATCTGTTTATGATGAGCTGTTGATCCTGTTTGTGTCTGTTTGTGATGAGCTGTTGATCCTGTTTGTGTGTCTGTTTATGATGTCCTGTTGATCCTGTTGTGTCTGTTTATGATGAGCTGTTGACCCTGTTTGTGTGACTGTTTATGATGAGCTGTTGATCCTGTTTGTGTGTCTGTTTATGATGAGCTGTTTTTCCTGTTTGTGTCTGTTTATGATGAGCTGTTGATCCTGTTTGTGTCTGTTTATGATGAGCTGTTTATCCTGTTTGTGTGTCTGTTTATGATGAGCTGTTTTTCCTGTTTGTGTCTGTTTATGATGAGCTGTTTTTCCTGTTTGTGTCTGTTTATGATGATCTGACGGCCCTGTTTGTGTGTCTTTTTATGATGAGCTGTTGATCCTGTTTGTGTGTCTGTTTACGATGAGCTGTTGTTCCTGTTTGTGTCTGTTTATGATGAGCTGTTGATTCTGTTTGTGCCTGTTTATGGATAGCTGTTGATCTTGTTTGTGTGTATGTTTACGATGAGTTTTTAATCCTGTTTGTGTCTCTGTTTATGATGAGCTGTTGATCCTGTTTGTGTCTGTTTATGATGAGCTGTTGATCCTGTTTGTGTGTCTGTTTATGATGTCCTGTTGATCCTGTTGTGTCTGTTTCTGATTAGCTGTTGATCTTCTTTGTGTGTCTGTTTATGATGAGCTGTTGATCCTGTTTCTGTTTATTTATGATGAGCTGTTGATTCTGTTTGTGTCTGTTTATGATGAGCTGTTAATCCTGTTTGTGTGTCTGTTTATGATGAGCTGTTGATTCTGTTTTGCCTGTTTATGATTAGCTGTTGATTTTGTTTGTGTGTCTGTTTATGATGAGCTGTTGATCCTGTTTCTGTCTGTTTATGATGAGCTGTTGATTCTGTTTCTGTCTGTTTATGATGAGCTGTTGATTCTGTTTGTGACTGTATATGATGAGCTGTTGTTCCTGTTTGTGTCTTTTTATGATGAGCTCTTGATCCTGTTCGTGTGTCTTTTTATGATGAGCTGTTGATCCTGTTTGTGCGACAGTTTATGATGAGCTGTTGATCCTGTTTGTGTGTCTGTTTATGATTACCTGTTGATCCTGTTGTGTCTGTTTATGATGAGCTGTTGTTCCTGTTTGTGTGACTATTTATGATGAACTGTTGATCCTGTTTGTGTCTGTTCATGATGAGCTGTTTATCCTGTTTGTGTGTCTGTTTATGATGAGCTGTTTTTCCTGTTTGTGTCTGTTTATGATGAGCTGTTTTTCCTGTTTGTGTCTGTTTATGATGAGCTGTTGATCCAGTTTGTGTGTCTTTTATGATGAGCTGTTGATCCTGTTTGTGTGTCTGTTTATGATGAGCTGTTGATCCTGTTTGTCTATCTGTTTATGATGAGCTGTTGATCCTGTTTGTGTGTCTTTTTATGATGAGCTGTTGATTCTGTTTGTGCCTGTTTATGATTAGCTGTTGATCTTTTTTGTGTGTCTGTTTATGATGAGCTGTTGATTCTGTTAGTGTCTGTTTATGATGAGCTGTTGTTCCTGTTTGTGTGTCTGTTTATGATGAGCTGTTGATCCTGTTTCTGTCTGTTTATGATGAGCTGTTGATTCTGTTTGTGTCTGTTTATGATGAGCTGTTAATCCTGTTTGTGTCTGTTTATGATGAGATGTTGATTCTGTTTGTGCCTGTTTATGATTAGCTGTTGATTATGTTTGTGTGTCTGTTTATGATTAGCTGTTGATTCTGTTTGTGTCTGTTTATGATGAGCTGTTGATCCTGTTTGTGTGTCTGTTTACGATGAGGTGTTGTTCCGGTTTGTGTGTCTGTTTATGATTAGCTGTTGTTCCTGTTTGTGTGTCTGTTTATGATGAGCTGTTGTTCCGGTTTGTGTGTCTGTTTACGATGAGCTGTTGATCCTGTTTGTGTCTCTGTTTACGATGAGCTGTTGATCCTGTTTGTGTCTCTGTTTATGATGAGCTTTTGATCCTGTTTGTGTATCTGTTTATGATGAGCTGTTGATCCTGTTTGTGTCTGTTTGTGATGAGCTGTTGATCCT
Organism: Isurus oxyrinchus; assembly: GCA_026770705.1. Classification (NCBI taxonomy): domain Eukaryota; kingdom Metazoa; phylum Chordata; class Chondrichthyes; order Lamniformes; family Lamnidae; genus Isurus; species Isurus oxyrinchus. Next base: position 350,661 of record JANJGN010000269.1, on the reverse strand, counting down.
GTTTGTGTGTCTGTTTATGATGTCCTGTTGATCCTGTTGTGTCTGTTTATGATGAGCTGTTGAACCTGTTTGTGGGTCTGTTTATGATGAGCTGTTGTTCCTGTTTGTTTGCCTGTTTATGATGAGCTGTCGACCCTGTTTGTGTGCCTGTTTATGATGAGCTGTTGTTCCTGTTTGTGTGTCTTTTTATGATGAGCTGTTGATCCTATTTGTGTGTCTGTTTTCGATGAGCTGTTGATCCTGTTTCTCTCTGTTTATGATGAGCTGTTGACCCTGTTTCTCTCTGTTTATGATGAGCTGTTGACCCTGGTTGTGTGTCTGTTGATGATGATCTGTTGATTCTGTTTGTGTGTCTGTTTATGATGAGCTTTTGATTCTGTTTGTGTGTCTGTTGATGATGATCTGTTGACCCTGTTTGTCTGTCTGTTGATGATGAGCTGTTGTTCCTGTTTGTGTCTGTTTATGATGAGCTGTTGTTCCTGTTTGTGTCTGTTTATGATTAGCTGTTGATCTTGTTTGTGTGTCTGTTTATGATGAGCTGTTGTTCCTGTTTGTGTGTCTGTTTATGATGAGCTGTTGATTCTGTTTGTGCCTGTTTATGATTAGCTGTTGATCTTGTTTCTGTCTGTTTATGATGAGCTGTTGATCCTGTTTGTGTCTGTTTATGATGAGCTGTTTATCCTGTTTGTGTGTCTGTTTATGATGAGCTGTTTTTCCTGTTTGTGTCTGTTTATGATGAGCTGTTTTTCCTGTTTGTGTCTGTTTATGATGAGCTGTTGATCCAGTTTGTGTGTCTTTTATGATGAGCTGTTGATCCACTTTGTGTGACAATTTATGATGAGCCGTTGATCCTGTTTGTGTGTCTGTTTATGATGAGCTGTTGATCCTGTTTGTCTATCTGTTTATGATGAGCTGTTGATCCTGTTTGTGTGTCTGTTTATGATGAGCTGTTGATTCTGTTTGTGCCTGTTTATGATCAGCTGTTGATCTTGTTTGTGTGTCTGTTTATGATGAGCTGTTGATTCTGTTTGTGTCTGTTTATGATGAGCTGTTGATTCTGTTTGTGTCTGTTTATGATGAGCTGTTGATCCTGTTTGTGTGTCTTCTTATGATGAGCTGTTGATCCTGTTTGTGTGTCTGTTTACGATGAGGTGTTGTTCCGGTTTGTGTGTCTGTTTATGATTAGCTGTTGTTCCTGTTTGTGTGTCTGTTTATGATGAGCTGTTGTTCCGGTTTGTGTGTCTGTTTACGATGAGCTGTTGATCCTGTTTGTGTATGTTCATGATGAGCTGTTGATTCTGTTTGTGCCTGTTTATGATGAGCTGTTGATTCTGTTTGTTTCTGCTTATGATGAGCTGTTGATTCTGTTTGTGCCTGTTTATGATGAGCTGTTGATCTTGTTTCTGTCTGTTTATGATGAGCTGTTGTTCCTGTTTGTGTCTGTTTATGTTGAGCTGTTGATTCTGTTTGTGTCTGTTTATGATTCGCTGTTGATTCTGTTTGTGTCTGTTTATGATGAGCTGTTGATCCTGCTTTTGTGTCTGTTTATGATGAGCTGTTGATTCTGTTTGTGTCTGTTTATGATGACCTGTTGTTCCTGTTTGTGTGACTGTTTATGATGAGCTGTTGATCTTGTTTGTGTGTCTGTTTATGATGAGCTGTTGATCCTGTTTGTGTGTCTGTTTATGATGAGCTGTTGATCCTGTTTGTGTGTCTGTTTATGATGAGCTGTTGATTCTGTTTGTGTCTGTTTATGATGAGCTGTTGATCCTTTTTGTGTGTCTGTTTATGATGAGCTGTTGATCCTGTTTGTGTGACTGTTTATGATGAGCTGTTGATCCTGTTTGTGTGTCTGTTTATGATGAGCTGTTGATCCTGTTTGTGTGACTGTTTATGATGAGCTGTTGATCCTGTTTGTGTGACTGTTTATGATGAGATGTTGTTCCTGTTTGTGTCTGTTTATGATGAGCTGTTGTTCCTGTTTGTGTGTCTGTTTATGATGAGCTGTTTATCCTGTTTGTGACTGTTTATGATGAGCTGTTGATCCTGTTTGTGTCTGTTTATGATGAGCTGTTTATCCTGTTTGTGTCTGTTTATGATGAGCTGTTGATCCTTTTTGTGTCTCTGTTTATGATGAGCTGTTGATCCTGTTTGTGTCTGTTTATGATGATCTGTCGGCCCTGTTTGTGTGTCTTTTTATGATGAGCTGTTGATCCTGTTTGTGTGTCTGTTTACGATGAGCTGTTGTTCCTGTTTGTGTCTGTTTATGATGAGCTGTTGATTCTGTTTGTGCCTGTTTATGGATAGCTGTTGATCTTGTTTGTGTGTATGTTTACGATGAGTTTTTAATCCTGTTTGTGTCTCTGTTTATGATGAGCTGTTGATCCTGTTTGTGTCTGTTTATGATGAGCTGTTGATCCTGTTTGTGTGTCTGTTTATGATGTCCTGTTGATCCTGTTGTGTCTGTTTCTGATTAGCTGTTGATCTTCTTTGTGTGTCTGTTTATGATGAGCTGTTGATCCTGTTTCTGTTTATTTATGATGAGCTGTTGATTCTGTTTGTGTCAGTTTATGATGAGCTGTTAATCCTGTTTGTGTGTCTGTTTATGATGAGCTGTTGATTCTGTTTTGCCTGTTTATGATTAGCTGTTGATTTTGTTTGTGTGTCTGTTTATGATGAGCTGTTGATCCTGTTTCTGTCTGTTTATGATGAGCTGTTGATTCTGTTTGTGACTGTATATGATGAGCTGTTGTTCCTGTTTGTGTCTTTTTATGATGAGCTCTTGATCCTGTTCGTGTGTCTTTTTATGATGAGCTGTTGATCCTGTTTGTGCGACAGTTTATGATGAGCTGTTGATCCTGTTTGTGTGTCTGTTTATGATTACCTGTTGATCCTGTTGTGTCTGTTTATGATGAGCTGTTGTTCCTGTTTGTGTGATTATTTATGATGAACTGTTGATCATGTTTGTGTCTGTTCATGATGAGCTGTTTATCCTGTTTGTGTGTCTGTTTATGATGAGCTGTTTTTCCTGTTTGTGTCTGTTTATGATGAGCTGTTTTTCCTGTTTGTGTCTGTTTATGATGAGCTGTTGATCCAGTTTGTGTGTCTTTTATGATGAGCTGTTGATCCTGTTTGTGTGTCTGTTTATGATGAGCTGTTGATCCTGTTTGTCTATCTGTTTATGATGAGCTGTTGATCCTGTTTGTGTGTCTTTTTATGATGAGCTGTTGATTCTGTTTGTGCCTGTTTATGATTAGCTGTTGATCTTTTTTGTGTGTCTGTTTATGATGAGCTGTTGATTCTGTTAGTGTCTGTTTATGATGAGCTGTTGTTCCTGTTTGTGTGTCTGTTTATGATGAGCTGTTGATCCTGTTTCTGTCTGTTTATGATGAGCTGTTGATTCTGTTTGTGTCTGTTTATGATGAGCTGTTAATCCTGTTTGTGTCTGTTTATGATGAGCTGTTGATTCTGTTTGTGCCTGTTTATGATTAGCTGTTGATTATGTTTGTGTGTCTGTTTATGATTAGCTGTTGATTCTGTTTGTGTCTGTTTATGATGAGCTGTTGATCCTGTTTGTGTGTCTGTTTACGATGAGGTGTTGTTCCGGTTTGTGTGTCTGTTTATGATTAGCTGTTGTTCCTGTTTGTGTGTCTGTTTATGATGAGCTGTTGTTCCGGTTTGTGTGTCTGTTTACGATGAGCTGTTGATCCTGTTTGTGTCTCTGTTTACGATGAGCTGTTGATCCTGTTTGTGTCTCTGTTTATGATGAGCTTTTGATCCTGTTTGTGTATCTGTTTATGATGAGCTGTTGATCCTGTTTGTGTCTGTTTGTGATGAGCTGTTGATCCTGTTTGTGTGTCTGTTTATGATGTCCTGTTGATCCTGTTGTGTCTGTTTATGATGAGCTGTTGATCCTGTTTGTGTGTCTGTTTATGATGAGCTGTTGATCCTGTTTGTGTGACTGTTTATGATGAGCTGTTGATCCTGTTTGTGTGTCTCTTTATGATGAGCTGTTGATCCTGTTTGTGTGTCTGCTTATGATGAGATGTTGATCCTGTTTGTGTGTCTGTTTATAATGATCTGTTGACCCTGTTTGTGTGTCTGTTTATGATGAGCTGTTGATGCTGTTTGTGTCTTTTTATGATGAGCTGTTGTTCCTGTTTGTGTGTCTCTTTATGATGAGCTGTCGACCCTGTTTGTGTGACTGTTTATGATGAGCTGTTTATCCTGTTTGTGTATGTTCATGATGAGCTGTTGATCCTGTTTGTGTGTCTGTTCATGAAGAGCTGTTTTTCCTGTTTGTGTCTGTTTATGATGAGCTTTTGATCCACTTTGTGTGACAGTTTATGATGAGCTGTTGATCCTGTTTGTGTGTCTGTTTATGCTGAGCTGTTGATCCTGTTTGTGTGTCGGTTTATGATGAGCTGTCGACCCTGTTTGTGTGACTTTTTATGATGAGCTGCTTATCCTGTTTGTGTCTGTTTGTGATGAGCTGTTGATCCTGTTTGTGTGTCTTTTTATGATGAGCTGTTGATCCTGTTTCTGTGACTGTTATGATGAGCTGTTGATCCTGTTTGTGTGTCTGTTTATGATGAGCTGTTGATCCTGTTTGTGTGTCTGTTTATGATGAGCTGTTGATCCTGTTTGTGTGTCTGTTTATGATGATCTGTTGACCCTGTTTGTGTGTCTGTTTATGATGAGCTGTTGATCCTGTTTCTGTGACTGTTTATGATGAGCTGTTGATCCTGTTTGTGTGTCTGTTTATGATGAGCTGTTGATGCTGTTTGTGTCTATTTATGATGAGCTGTTGTTCCTGTTTGTCTCTGTTTATGATGAGCTGTTGTTCCTGTTTGTGTCTGTGTATGATGAGCTGTTGACCCTGTTTGTGTGTCTTTTTATGATGAGCTATTGTTCCTGTTTGTGTGCCTGTTTATGATGAGCTGTCGACCCTGTTTGTGTGCCTGTTTATGATGTGCTGTTGTTCCTGTTTGTGTGTCTTTTTATGATGAGCTGTTGATCCTATTTGTGTGTCTGTTTTCGATGAGCTGTTGATCCTGTTTCTCTCTGTTTATGATGAGCTGTTGACCCTGTTTTTCTCTGTTTATGATGAGCTGTTGACCCTGGTTGTGTGTCTGTTGATGATGATCTGTTGATTCTGTTTGTGTGTCTGTTTATGATGAGCTTTTGATTCTGTTTGTGTGTCTGTTGATGATGATCTGTTGACCCTGTTTGTCTGTCTGTTGATGATGAGCTGTTGATCCTGTTTGTGTCTGTTTATGATGAGCTGTTGTTCCTGTTTGTGTCTGTTCATGATGAGCTGTTGACCCTGTTTGTGTGTCTTTTTTTGATGAGCTGTTGTTCCTGTTTGTGTGCCTGTTTATGAGGAGCTGTCGACCCTGTTTGTGTTCCTGTTTATGATGACCTGTTGTTCCTGTTTGTGTGACTTTTTATGATGATCTATCGACCCTGTTTGTGTGTCTGTTTTCGATGAGCTGTTGATCCAATTTGTCTGACTGTTTATGATGAACTGTTGATCCTGTTTATGTCTGTTTATGATGAGCTGTTGATCCTGTTTCTCTCTGTTTATGATGAGCTGTTGATGCTGTTTGTGTCTGTTTATGATGAGCTGTTGATGCTGTTTGTGTCTGTTAATGATGAGCTGTTGATGCTGTTTGTGCCTGTTTATGATTAGCTGTTGATCTTGTTTGTGTGACTGTTTATGATGAGCTGTTGATCCTGTTTGTGTGTCTGTTTATGATGAGCTGTTGATTCTGTTTGTGTGACTGTTTATGATGAGCTGTTGATTCTGTTTGTGTCTGTTTATGATGAGCTGTTGATCCTGTTTGTGTGACTGTTTATGATGGGAATTTGATTCTGTTTGTGTCTGTTTATGATGAGCTGTTGATCCTGTTTGTGTCTGTTTATGATTCGCTGTTGATCTTGTTTGTGTGTCTGTTTATGATGAGCTGTTGTTCCTGTTTGTGTGTCTGTTTATGATGAGCTGTTGATTCTGTTTGTGCCTGTTTATGATTAGCTGTTGATCTTGTTTCAGTCTGTTTATGATGAGCTGTTGATCCTGTTTGTGTCTGTTTATGATGAGCTGTTTATCCTGTTTGTGTGTCTGTTTATGATGAGCTGTTTTTCCTGTTTGTGTCTGTTTATGATGAGCTGTTTTTCCTGTTTGTGTCTGTTTATGATGAGCTGTTGATCCAGTTTGTGTGTCTTTTATGATGAGCTGTTGATCCACTTTGTGTGACAATTTATGATGAGCCGTTGATCCTGTTTGTGTGTCTGTTTATGATGAGCTGTTGATCCTGTTTGTCTATCTGTTTATGATGAGCTGTTGATCCTGTTTGTGTGTCTGTTCATGATGAGCTGTTGATTCTGTTTGTGTCTGTTTATGATGAGCTGTTAATCCTGTTTGTGTCTGTTTATGATGAGCTGTTGATCCTGTTTGTGTCTCTGTTTATGATTAGCTGTTGTTCCTGTTTGTGTGTCTGTTTATGATGAGCTGTTGTTCCGGTTTGTGTGTCTGTTTACGATGAGCTGTTGATCCTGTTTGTGTCTCTGTTTACGATGAGCTGTTGATCCTGTTTGTGTCTCTGTTTATGATGAGCTTTTGATCCTGTTTGTGTATCTGTTTATGATGAGCTGTTGATCCTGTTTGTGTCTGTTTATGATGAGCTGTTGATCCTGTTTGTGTGTCTGTTTATGATGTCCTGTTGATCCTGTTGTGTCTGTTTATGATGAGCTGTTGATCCTGTTTGTGTGTCTGTTTATGATGAGCTGTTGATCCTGTTTGTGTGACTGTTTATGATGAGCTGTTGATCCTGTTTGTGTGTCTCTTTATGATGAGCTGTTGATCCTGTTTGTGTGTCTGTTTATGATGAGCTGTTGATCCTGTTTGTGTGTCTGTTTATAATGATCTGTTGACCCTGTTTGTGTGTCTGTTTATGATGAGCTGTTGATGCTGTTTGTGTCTTTTTATGATGAGCTGTTGTTCCTGTTTGTGTGTCTCTTTATGATGAGCTGTCGACCCTGTTTGTGTGACTGTTTATGATGAGCTGTTTATCCTGTTTGTGTATGTTCATGATGAGCTGTTGATCCTGTTTGTGTGTCTGTTCATGAAGAGCTGTTTTTCCTGTTTGTGTCTGTTTATGATGAGCTTTTGATCCACTTTGTGTGACAGTTTATGATGAGCTGTTGATCCTGTTTGTGTGTCTGTTTATGCTGAGCTGTTGATCCTGTTTGTGTGTCTGTTTATGATGAGCTGTCGACCCTGTTTGTGTGACTTTTTATGATGAGCTGCTTATCCTGTTTGTGTCTGTTTGTGATGAGCTGTTGATCCTGTTTGTGTGTCTTTTTATGATGAGCTGTTGATCCTGTTTCTGTGACTGTTATGATGAGCTGTTGATCCTGTTTGTGTGTCTGTTTATGATGAGCTGTTGATCCTGTTTGTGTGTCTGTTTATGATGAGCTGTTGATCCTGTTTGTGTGTCTGTTTATGATGATCTGTTGACCCTGTTTGTGTGTCTGTTTATGATGAGCTGTTGATCCTGTTTCTGTGACTGTTTATGATGAGCTGTTGATCCTGTTTGTGTGTCTGTTTATGATGAGCTGTTGATGCTGTTTGTGTCTTTTTATGATGAGCTGTTGTTCCTGTTTGTGTCTGTTTATGATGAGCTGTTGTTCCTGTTTGTGTCTGTGTATGATGAGCTGTTGACCCTGTTCGTGTGTCTTTTTATGATGAGCTGTTGTTCCTGTTTGTGTGCCTGTTTATGATGAGCTGTCGACCCTGTTTGTGTGCCTGTTTATGATGAGCTGTTGTTCCTGTTTGTGTGTCTTTTTATGATGAGCTGTTGATCCTATTTGTGTGTCTGTTTTCGATGAGCTGTTGATCCTGTTTCTCTCTGTTTATGATGAGCTGTTGACCCTGTTTCTCTCTGTTTATGATGAGCTGTTGACCCTGGTTGTGTGTCTGTTGATGATGATCTGTTGATTCTGTTTGTGTGTCTGTTTATGATGAGCTTTTGATTCTGTTTGTGTGTCTGTTGATGATGAGCTGTTGTTCCTGTTTGTGTCTGTTTATGATGAGCTGTTGTTCCTGTTTGTGTCTGTTCATGATGAGCTGTTGACCCTGTTTGTGTGTCTTTTTATGATGAGCTGTTGTTCCTGTTTGTGTGCCTGTTTATGAGGAGCTGTCGACCCTGTTTGTGTTCCTGTTTATGATGACCTGTTGTTCCTGTTTGTGTGACTTTTTATGATGATCTATCGACGCTGTTTGTGTGTCTGTTTTCGATGAGCTGTTGATCCAATTTGTCTGACTGTTTATGATGAGCTGTTGATCCTGTTTATGTCTGTTTATGATGAGCTGTTGATCCTGTTTCTCTCTGTTTATGATGAGCTGTTGATGCTGTTTGTGTCTGTTTATGATGAGCTGTTGATTCTGTTTGTGTCTGTTAATGATGAGCTGTTGATGCTGTTTGTGCCTGTTTATGATTAGCTGTTGATCTTGTTTGTGTGACTGTTTATGATGAGCTGTTGATCCTGTTTGTGTGTCTGTTTATTATGAGCTGTTGATTCTGTTTGTGTGACTGTTTATGATGAGCTGTTGATTCTGTTTGTGTCTGTTTATGATGAGCTGTTGATCCTGTTTGTGTGACTGTTTATGATGAGCTTTTGATTCTGTTTGTGTCTGTTTATGATGAGCTGTTGATCCTGTTTGTGTCTGTTTATGATTAGCTGTTGATCTTGTTTGTGTGTCTGTTTATGATGAGCTGTTGTTCCTGTTTGTGTGTCTGTTTATGATGAGCTGTTGATTCTGTTTGTGCCTGTTTATGATTAGCTGTTGATCTTGTTTCTGTCTGTTTATGATGAGCTGTTGATCCTGTTTGTGTCTGTTTATGATGAGCTGTTTATCCTGTTTGTGTGTCTGTTTATGATGAGCTGTTTTTCCTGTTTGTGTCTGTTTATGATGAGCTGTTTTTCCTGTTTGTGTCTGTTTATGATGAGCTGTTGATCCAGTTTGTGTGTCTTTTATGATGAGCTGTTGATCCACTTTGTGTGACAATTTATGATGAGCCGTTGATCCTGTTTGTGTGTCTGTTTATGATGAGCTGTTGATCCTGTTTGTCTATCTGTTTATGATGAGCTGTTGATCCTGTTTGTGTGTCTGTTTATGATGAGCTGTTGATTCTGTTTGTGCCTGTTTATGATTAGATGTTGATCTTGTTTGTGTGTCTGTTTATGATGAGCTGTTGATTCTGTTTGTGTCTGTTTATGATGAGCTGTTGATTCTGTTTGTGTCTGTTTATGATGAGCTGTTAATCCTGTTTGTGTCTGTTTATGATGAGCTGTTGATTCTGTTTGTGCCTGTTTATGATTAGCTGTTGATTTTGTTTGTGTGTCTGTTTATGATTAGCTGTTGATTCTGTTTGTGTCTGTTTATGATGAGCTGTTGATCCTGTTTGTGTGTCTTCTTATGATGAGCTGTTGATTCTGTTTGTGTGTCTGTTTACGATGAGGTGTTGTTCCGGTTTGTGTGTCTGTTTATGATTAGCTGTTGTTCCTGTTTGTGTGTCTGTTTATGATGAGCTGTTGTTCCGGTTTGTGTGTCTGTTTACGATGAGCTGTTGATCCTGTTTGTGTATGTTCATGATGAGCTGTTGATTCTGTTTGTGCCTGTTTATGATGAGCTGTTGATTCTGTTTGTTTCTGCTTATGATGAGCTGTTGATTCTGTTTGTGCCTGTTTATGATGAGCTGTTGATCTTGTTTCTGTCTGTTTATGATGAGCTGTTGTTCCTGTTTGTGTCTGTTTATGTTGAGCTGTTGATTCTGTTTGTGTCTGTTTATGATTCGCTGTTGATTCTGTTTGTGTCTGTTTATGATGAGCTGTTGATCCTGCTTTTGTGTCTGTTTATGATGAGCTGTTGATTCTGTTTGTGTCTGTTAATGAAGAGCTGTTGATGCTGTTTGTGCCTGTTTATGATTAGCTGTTGATCTTGTTTGTGTGACTGTTTATGATGAGCTGTTGATCCTGTTTGTGTGTCTGTTTATGATGAGCTGTTGATTCTGTTTGTGTGACTGTTTATGATGAGCTGTTGATCCTGTTTGTGTGACTGTTTATGATGAGCTTTTGATTCTGTTTGTGTCTGTTTATGATGAGCTGTTGATCCTGTTTGTGTCTGTTTATGATTAGCTGTTGATCTTGTTTGTGTGTCAGTTTATGATGAGCTGTTGTTCCTGTTTGTGTGTCTGTTTATGATGAGCTGTTGATTCTGTTTGTGCCTGTTTATGATTAGCTGTTGATCTTGTTTCTGTCTGTTTATGATGAGCTGTTGATCCAATTTGTGTGACTGTTTATGATGAGCTGTTGATCCTGTTTATGTCTGTTTATGATGAGCTGTTGATCCTGTTTCTCTCTTATTATGATTAGCTGTTGATGCATTTTGTGTCTGTTTATGATGAGCTGTTGATGCTGTTTGTGTCTGTTTATGATGAGCTGTTGATGCTGTTTGTGTCTGTTTATGATTAGCTGTTGATCTTGTTTGTGTGACTTTTTATGATGAGCTGTTGATCCTGTTTGTGTGACTGTTTATGATGAGCTTTTGATTCTGTTTGTGTGTCTGTTCATGATGAGCTGTTGATCCTGCTTGTGTGTCTGTTTATGATGATCTGTTGTTCCTGTTTGTGTCTGTTTATGAGGAGCTGTTGATCTTGTTTGTGTGACTGTTTATGATGAGCTTTTGATTCTGTTTGTGTCTGTTTATGATGAGCTGTTGTTCCTGTTTGTGTGTCTGTTTATGATGAGCTGTTGATCCTGTTTGTGTCTGTTTATGATGAGCTGTTTTTCCTGTTTGTGTCTGTTTATGATGAGCTGTTTTTCCTGTTTGTGTCTGTTTATGATGAGCTGTTGATCCAGTTTGTGTGTCTTTTATGATGAGCTGTTGATCCACTTTGTGTGACAATTTATGATGAGCCGTTGATCCTGTTTGTGTGTCTGTTTATGATGAGCTGTTGATCCTGTTTGTCTATCTGTTTATGATGAGCTGTTGATCCTGTTTGTGTGTCTGTTTATGATGAGCTGTTGATTCTGTTTGTGCCTGTTTATGATTAGCTGTTGATCATGTTTGTGTGTCTGTTTATGATGAGCTGTTGATCCTGTTTGTGTGTCTTCTTATGATGAGCTGTTGATCCTGTTTGTGTGTCTGTTTACGATGAGGTGTTGTTCCGGTTTGTGTGTCTGTTTATGATTAGCTGTTGTTCCTGTTTGTGTGTCTGTTTATGATGAGCTGTTGTTCCGGTTTGTGTGTCTGTTTACGATGAGCTGTTGATCCTGTTTGTGTATGTTCATGATGAGCTGTTGATTCTGTTTGTGCCTGTTTATGATGAGCTGTTGATTCTGTTTGTTTCTGCTTATGATGAGCTGTTGATTCTGTTTGTGCCTGTTTATGATGAGCTGTTGATCTTGTTTCTGTCTGTTTATGATGAGCTGTTGTTCCTGTTTGTGTCTGTTTATGTTGAGCTGTTGATTCTGTTTGTGTCTGTTTATGATTCGCTGTTGATTCTGTTTGTGTCTGTTTATGATGAGCTGTTGATCCTGCTTTTGTGTCTGTTTATGATGAGCTGTTGATTCTGTTTGTGTCTGTTTATGATGACCTGTTGTTCCTGTTTGTGTGACTGTTTATGATGAGCTGTTGATCTTGTTTGTGTGTCTGTTTATGATGAGCTGTTGATCCTGTTTGTGTGTCTGTTTATGATGAGCTGTTGATCCTGTTTGTGTGTCTGTTTATGATGAGCTGTTGATTCTGTTTGTGTCTGTTTATGATGAGCTGTTGATCCTTTTTGTGTGTCTGTTTATGATGAGCTGTTGATCCTGTTTGTGTGTCTGTTTATGATGAGCTGTTGATCCTGTTTGTGTGACTGTTTATGATGAGCTGTTGATCCTGTTTGTGTGACTGTTTATGATGAGATGTTGTTCCTGTTTGTGTCTGTTTATGATGAGCTGTTGTTCCTGTTTGTGTGTCTGTTTATGATGAGCTGTTTATCCTGTTTGTGACTGTTTATGATGAGCTGTTGATCCTGTTTGTGTCTGTTTATGATGAGCTGTTTATCCTGTTTGTGTCTGTTTATGATGAGCTGTTGATCCTTTTTGTGTGTCTGTTTATGATGAGCTGTTGATCCTGTTTGTGTCTGTTTATGATGATCTGTCGACCCTGATTGTGTGTCTTTTTATGATGAGCTGTTGATCCTGTTTGTGTGTCTGTTTACGATGAGCTGTTGTTCCTGTTTGTGTCTGTTTATGATGAGCTGTTGATTCTGTTTGTGTCTGTTTGTGATGAGCTGTTGATCCTGTTTGTGTGTTTGTTTATGATGAGCTGTTGATCCTGTTTGTGTGACTTTTTATGATGATCTGTCGACCCTGTTTGTGTGTCTTTTTATGATGAGCTGTTGATCCTGTTTGTATGTCTGTTTATGATGAGCTGTTGATCCTGTTTGTGTCTTTTTATGATGAGCTGTTGTTCCTGTTTGTGTCTTTTGATGAGCTGTTGTTCCTGTTTGTGTCTGTTTATGATGAGCTGTTGATCCTGTTTGTGTGTATGTTTATGATGAGCTGTTGATTCTGTTTGTGTCTTTTTATGATGAGCTGTTGTTCCTGTTTGTGTGCCTGTTTATGATGAGCTGTCGACCCTGTTTGTGTGCCTGTTTATGATGACCTGTTGTTCCTGTTTGTGTGACTTTTTATGATGATCTGTCGACCCTGTTTGTGTGTCTGTTTTCGATGAGCTGTTGATCCAATTTGTGTGACTGTTTATGATGAGCTGTTGATCCTGTTTATGTCTGTTTATGATGAGCTGTTGATCCTGTTTCTCTCTTATTATGATTAGCTGTTGATGCATTTTGTGTCTGTTTATGATGAGCTGTTGATGCTGTTTGTGTCTGTTTATGATGAGCTGTTGATGCTGTTTGTGTCTGTTTATGATTAGCTGTTGATCTTGTTTGTGTGACTTTTTATGATGAGCTGTTGATCCTGTTTGTGTGACTGTTTATGATGAGCTTTTGATTCTGTTTGTGTGTCTGTTCATGATGAGCTGTTGATCCTGCTTGTGTGTCTGTTTATGATGATCTGTTGTTCCTGTTTGTGTCTGTTTATGAGGAGCTGTTGATCTTGTTTGTGTGACTGTTTATGATGAGCTTTTGATTCTGTTTGTGTCTGTTTATGATGAGCTGTTGTTCCTGTTTGTGTGTCTGTTTATGATGTGCTGTTGATTCTGTTTGTGTCTGTTTATGATGAGCTGTTGATTCTGTTTGTGCCTGTTTATGATTAGCTGTTGATCTTGTTTTTGTCTGTTTATGATGAGCTGTTGATTCTGTTTGTTTCTGTTTATGATGAGCTGTTGTTCCTGTTTGTGTGTCTGTTTATGATGTGCTGTTGATTCTGTTTGTGCCTGTTTATGATTAGCTGTTGATCTTGTTTCTGTCTGTTTATGATGAGCTGTTGTTCCTGCTTGTGTCTCTGTTTATGTTGAGCTGTTGATTCTGTTTGTGTCTGTTTATGATGAGCTGTTGATTCTGTTTGTGTCTGTTCATGATGAGCTGTTGATTCTGTTTGTGTCTGTTTATGATGAGCTGTTGATCTTGTTTGTGTGTCTGTTCATGATGAGCTGTTGATCCTGTTTGTGTGTCTGTTTATGATGATCTGTTGTTCCTGTTTGTGTGTCTGTTTATGATGAGCTGTTGTTCCTGTTTGTGTGACTGTTTATGATGATCTGTCGACCCTGTTTGTGTGTCTTTTTATGATGAGCTGTTGATCCTGTTTGTGTGTCTGTTTACGATGAGCTGTTGTTCCTGTTTGTGTCTGTTTATGATGAGCTGTTGATTCTGTTTGTGTCTGTTTATGATGAGCTGTTGATCATGTTTGTGTGTCTGTTTATGATGAGCTGTTGATCCTGTTTGTGTCTTTTTATGATGAGCTGTTGTTCCTGTTTGTGTCTTTTTATGATGAGCTGTTGTTCCTGTTTGTGTCTTTTGATGATGAGCTGTTGATCCTGTCTGTGTCTGTTTATGATGAGCTGTTGTTCCTGTTTGTGTCTTTTGATGATGAGCTGTTGTTCCTGTCTCTGTCTGTTTATGATGAGCTGTTAATCCTGTTTGTGTGTCTGTTTATGATGAGCTGTTGTTCCTGTTTGTGTCTTTTTATGATGAGCTGTTGTTCCTGTTTGTGTGTCTGTTTATGATGAGCTGTTAATCCTGTTTGTGTGTCTGTTTATGATGAGCTGTTGTTCTCGTTTGTGTCTTTTTATGATGAGCTGTTGTTTCTGTTTGTGTGCCTGTTTATGATGAGATGTCGACCCTGTTTGTGTGCCTGTTTATGATGACCTGTTGTTCCTGTTTGTGTGACTTTTTATGATGATCTGTCGACCCTGTTTGTGTGTCTTTTTATGATGAGCTGTTGATCCTGTTTGTGTGACTGTTTATGATGTGCTGTTGATCCTGTTTATGTCTGTTTATGATGAGATGTTGACCCTGTTTATGTCTGTTTATGATGAGATGTTGACCCTGTTAGTGTGTCTGTTTATGATGAGCTGTTGATCCTGTTTCTCTCTGTTTATGATGAGCTGTTGATGCTGTTTGTGTGTCTGTTTATGATGAGCTGTTGTTCCTGTTTGTGTGTCTGTTCATGTTGAGCTGTTGTTCCTGTTTGTGTGTCTGTTTATGATGAGCTGTTGATTCTGTTTGTGCCTGTTTATGATTAGCTTTTGATCTTGTTTCTGTCTGTTTATGATGAGCTGTTGATTCTGTTTGTTTCTGTTTATGATGAGCTGTTGTTCCTGTTTGTGTCTGTTTATGTTGAGCTGTTGATTCTGTTTGTGTGTCTGTTTATGATTAGCTGTTGATTTTGTTTGTGTCTGTTTATGATTAGCTGTTGATCTTGTTTGTGTGTCTGTTTATGATGAGCTGTTGATCCTGTTTGTGTGACTGTTTATGATGAGCTGTTGATCCTGTTTGTGTCTGTTTATGATGAGCTGTTGATCCTGTTTTTGTGTCTGTTTATGATGAGCTGTTGATCCTGTTTGTGTCTGTTTATGATGAGCTGTTGATCCTGTTTGTGTGTCTTCTTATGATGAGCTGTTGATCCTGTTTGTGTGTCTGTTTACGATGAGGTGTTGTTCCGGTTTGTGTGTCTGTTTATGATTAGCTGTTGTTCCTGTTTGTGTGTCTGTTTATGATGAGCTGTTGTTCCGGTTTGTGTGTCTGTTTACGATGAGCTGTTGATCCTGTTTGTGTATGTTCATGATGAGCTGTTTATTCTGTTTGTGCCTGTTTATGATGAGCTGTTGATTCTGTTTGTTTCTGCTTATGATGAGCTGTTGATTCTGTTTGTGCCTGTTTATGATGAGCTGTTGATCTTGTTTCTGTCTGTTTATGATGAGCTGTTGTTCCTGTTTGTGTCTGTTTATGTTGAGCTGTTGATTCTGTTTGTGTCTGTTTATGATTCGCTGTTGATTCTGTTTGTGTGTCTGTTTATGATGAGCTGTTGATCCTGCTTTTGTGTGACTGTTTATGATGAGCTGTTGATCCTGTTTGTGTCTGTTTATGATGAGCTGTTTATCCTGTTTGTGTCTGTTTATGATGAGCTGTTGATCCTGTTTGTGTGTCTGTTTATGATGAGCTGTTGATTCTGTTTGTGTCTGTTTATGATGATCTGTCGACCCTGTTTGTGTGTCTTTTTATGATGAGCTGTTGATCCTGTTTGTGTGTCTGTTTACGATGAGCTGTTGTTCCTGTTTGTGTCTGTTTATGATGAGCTGTTGATTCTGTTTGTGTCTGTTTGTGATGAGCTGTTGATCCTGTTTGTGTGTTTGTTTATGATGAGCTGTTGATCCTGTTTGTGTGACTTTTTATGATGATCTGTCGACCCTGTTTGTGTGTCTTTTTATGATGAGCTGTTGATCCTGTTTGTATGTCTGTTTATGATGAGCTGTTGATCCTGTTTGTGTCTTTTTATGATGAGCTGTTGTTCCTGTTTGTGTCTTTTGATGAGCTGTTGTTCCTGTTTGTGTCTGTTTATGATGAGCTGTTGATCCTGTTTGTGTGTATGTTTATGATGAGCTGTTGTTCCTGTTTGTGTCTTTTTATGATGAGCTGTTGTTCCTGTTTGTGTGCCTATTTATGATGAGCTGTCGACCCTGTTTGTGTGCCTGTTTATGATGACCTGTTGTTCCTGTTTGTGTGACTTTTTATGATGATCTGTCGACCCTGTTTGTGTGTCTGTTTTCGATGAGCTGTTGATCCAATTTGTGTGACTGTTTATGATGAGCTGTTGATCCTGTTTATGTCTGTTTATGATGAGCTGTTGATCCTGTTTCTCTCTTATTATGATTAGCTGTTGATGCATTTTGTGTCTGTTTATGATGAGCTGTTGATGCTGTTTGTGTCTGTTTATGATGAGCTGTTGATGCTGTTTGTGTCTGTTTATGATTAGCTGTTGATCTTGTTTGTGTGACTTTTTATGATGAGCTGTTGATCCTGTTTGTGTGACTGTTTATGATGAGCTTTTGATTCTGTTTGTGTGTCTGTTCATGATGAGCTGTTGATCCTGCTTGTGTGTCTGTTTATGATGATCTGTTGTTCCTGTTTGTGTCTGTTTATGAGGAGCTGTTGATCTTGTTTGTGTGACTGTTTATGATGAGCTTTTGATTCTGTTTGTGTCTGTTTATGATGAGCTGTTGTTCCTGTTTGTGTGTCTGTTTATGATGTGCTGTTGATTCTGTTTGTGTCTGTTTATGATGAGCTGTTGATTCTGTTTGTGCCTGTTTATGATTAGCTGTTGATCTTGTTTTTGTCTGTTTATGATGAGCTGTTGATTCTGTTTGTTTCTGTTTATGATGAGCTGTTGTTCCTGTTTGTGTGTCTGTTTATGATGTGCTGTTGATTCTGTTTGTGCCTGTTTATGATTAGCTGTTGATCTTGTTTCTGTCTGTTTATGATGAGCTGTTGATTCTGTTTGTTTCTGTTTATGATGAGCTGTTGTTCCTGCTTGTGTCTCTGTTTATGATGAGCTGTTGATTCTGTTTGTGTCTGTTTATGATGAGCTGTTGATTCTGTTTGTGTCTGTTCATGATGAGCTGTTGATTCTGTTTGTGTCTATTTATGATGAGCTGTTGATCTTGTTTGTGTGTCTGTTCATGATGAGCTGTTGATCCTGTTTGTGTGTCTGTTTATGATGAGCTGTTGATCTTGTTTTTGTGTCTGTTTATGATGATCTGTTGTTCCTGTTTGTGTGTCTGTTTATGATGAGCTGTTGTTCCTGTTTGTGTGACTGTTTATGATGATCTGTCGACCCTGTTTGTGTGTCTTTTTATGATGAGCTGTTGATCCTGTTTGTGTGTCTGTTTACGATGAGCTGTTGTTCCTGTTTGTGTCTGTTTATGATGAGCTGTTGATTCTGTTTGTGTCTGTTTATGATGAGCTGTTGATCATGTTTGTGTGTCTGTTTATGATGAGCTGTTGATCCTGTTTGTGTCTTTTTATGATGAGCTGTTGTTCCTGTTTGTGTCTTTTTATGATGAGCTGTTGTTCCTGTTTGTGTCTTTTGATGATGAGCTGTTGATCCTGTCTGTGTCTGTTTATGATGAGCTGTTAATCCTGTTTGTGTGTCTGTTTATGATGAGCTGTTGTTCCTGTTTGTGTCTTTTTATGATGAGCTGTTGTTCCTGTTTGTGTGTCTTTTTATGATGAGCTGTTGTTCCTGTTTGTGTCTTTTGATGATGAGCTGTTGTTCCTGTTTGTGTCTTTTTATGATGAGCTGTTGTACCTGTTTGTGTCTTTTGATGATGAGCTGTTGTTCCTGTCTCTGTCTGTTTATGATGAGCTGTTAATCCTGTTTGTGTGTCTGTTTATGATGAGCTGTTGTTCCTGTTTGTGTCTTTTTATGATGAGCTGTTGTTCCTGTTTGTGTGTCTGTTTATGATGAGCTGTTAATCCTGTTTGTGTGTCTGTTTATGATGAGCTGTTGTTCTCGTTTGTGTCTTTTTATGATAAGCTGTTGTTTCTGTTTGTGTGCCTGTTTATGATGAGATGTCGACCCTGTTTGTGTGCCTGTTTATGATGACCTGTTGTTCCTGTTTGTGTGACTTTTTATGATGATCTGTCGACCCTGTTTGTGTGTCTTTTTATGATGAGCTGTTGATCCTGTTTGTGTGTCTGTTTTCGATGAGCTGTTGATCCAATTTGTGTGACTGTTTATGATGTGCTGTTGATCCTGTTTATGTCTGTTTATGATGAGATGTTGACCCTGTTTATGTCTGTTTATGATGAGATGTTGACCCTGTTTGTGTGTCTGTTTATGATGAGCTGTTGATCCTGTTTCTCTCTGTTTATGATGAGCTGTTGATGCTGTTTGTGTGTCTGTTTATGATGAGCTGTTGTTCCTGTTTGTGTGTCTGTTCATGTTGAGCTGTTGTTCCTGTTTGTGTGTCTGTTTATGATGAGCTGTTGATTCTGTTTGTGCCTGTTTATGATTAGCTTTTGATCTTGTTTCTGTCTGTTTATGATGAGCTGTTGATTCTGTTTGTTTCTGTTTATGATGAGCTGTTGTTCCTGTTTGTGTCTGTTTATGTTGAGCTGTTGATTCTGTTTGTGTGTCTGTTTATGATTAGCTGTTGATTCTGTTTGTGTCTGTTTATGATTAGCTGTTGATCTTGTTTGTGTGTCTGTTTATGATGAGCTGTTGATCCTGTTTGTGTGACTGTTTATGATGAGCTGTTGATCCTGTTTGTGTCTGTTTATGATGAGCTGTTGATCCTGTTTTTGTGTCTGTTTATGATGAGCTGTTGATCCTGTTTGTGTCTGTTTATGATGAGCTGTTGATCCTGTTTGTGTGTCTTCTTATGATGAGCTGTTGATCCTGTTTGTGTGTCTGTTTACGATGAGGTGTTGTTCCGGTTTGTGTGTCTGTTTATGATTAGCTGTTGTTCCTGTTTGTGTGTCTGTTTATGATGAGCTGTTGTTCCGGTTTGTGTGTCTGTTTACGATGAGCTGTTGATCCTGTTTGTGTATGTTCATGATGAGCTGTTGATTCTGTTTGTGCCTGTTTATGATGAGCTGTTGATTCTGTTTGTTTCTGCTTATGATGAGCTGTTGATTCTGTTTGTGCCTGTTTATGATGAGCTGTTGATCTTGTTTCTGTCTGTTTATGATGAGCTGTTGTTCCGGTTTGTGTGTCTGTTTACGATGAGCTGTTGATCCTGTTTGTGTATGTTCATGATGAGCTGTTGATTCTGTTTGTGCCTGTTTATGATGAGCTGTTGATTCTGTTTGTGTCTGTTTATGATGAGCTGTTGATCCTGCTTTTGTGTGACTGTTTATGATGAGCTGTTGATCTTGTTTGTGTGTCTGTTTATGATGAGCTGTTGATCCTGTTTGTGTGTCTGTTTATGATGAGCTGTTGATCCTGTTTGTGTGTCTGTTTATGATGAGCTGTTGATTCTGTTTGTGTCTGTTTATGATGAGCTGTTGATCCTTTTTGTGTGTCTGTTTATGCTGAGCTGTTGATCCTGTTTGTGTGACTGTTTATGATGAGCTGTTGATCCTGTTTGTGTGTCTGTTTATGATGAGCTGTTGATCCTGTTTGTGTGCCTGTTTATGATGAGATGTCGACCCTGTTTGTGTGCCTGTTTATGATGACCTGTTGTTCCTGTTTGTGTGACTTTTTATGATGATCTGTCGACCCTGTTTGTGTGTCTTTTTATGATGAGCTGTTGATCCTGTTTGTGTGTCTGTTTTCGATGAGCTGTTGATCCAATTTGTGTGACTGTTTATGATGTGCTGTTGATCCTGTTTATGTCTGTTTATGATGAGATGTTGACCCTGTTTATGTCTGTTTATGATGAGATGTTGACCCTGTTTGTGTGTCTGTTTATGATGAGCTGTTGATCCTGTTTCTCTCTGTTTATGATGAGCTGTTGATGCTGTTTGTGTGTCTGTTTATGATGAGCTGTTGTTCCTGTTTGTGTGTCTGTTCATGTTGAGCTGTTGTTCCTGTTTGTGTGTCTGTTTATGATGAGCTGTTGATTCTGTTTGTGCCTGTTTATGATTAGCTTTTGATCTTGTTTCTGTCTGTTTATGATGAGCTGTTGATTCTGTTTGTTTCTGTTTATGATGAGCTGTTGTTCCTGTTTGTGTCTGTTTATGTTGAGCTGTTGATTCTGTTTGTGTGTCTGTTTATGATTAGCTGTTGATTCTGTTTGTGTCTGTTTATGATTAGCTGTTGATCTTGTTTGTGTGTCTGTTTATGATGAGCTGTTGATCCTGTTTGTGTGACTGTTTATGATGAGCTGTTGATCCTGTTTGTGTCTGTTTATGATGAGCTGTTGATCCTGTTTTTGTGTCTGTTTATGATGAGCTGTTGATCCTGTTTGTGTCTGTTTATGATGAGCTGTTGATCCTGTTTGTGTGTCTTCTTATGATGAGCTGTTGATCCTGTTTGTGTGTCTGTTTACGATGAGGTGTTGTTCCGGTTTGTGTGTCTGTTTATGATTAGCTGTTGTTCCTGTTTGTGTGTCTGTTTATGATGAGCTGTTGTTCCGGTTTGTGTGTCTGTTTACGATGAGCTGTTGATCCTGTTTGTGTATGTTCATGATGAGCTGTTGATTCTGTTTGTGCCTGTTTATGATGAGCTGTTGATTCTGTTTGTTTCTGCTTATGATGAGCTGTTGATTCTGTTTGTGCCTGTTTATGATGAGCTGTTGATCTTGTTTCTGTCTGTTTATGATGAGCTGTTGTTCCGGTTTGTGTGTCTGTTTACGATGAGCTGTTGATCCTGTTTGTGTATGTTCATGATGAGCTGTTGATTCTGTTTGTGCCTGTTTATGATGAGCTGTTGATTCTGTTTGTGTCTGTTTATGATGAGCTGTTGATCCTGCTTTTGTGTGACTGTTTATGATGAGCTGTTGATCTTGTTTGTGTGTCTGTTTATGATGAGCTGTTGATCCTGTTTGTGTGTCTGTTTATGATGAGCTGTTGATCCTGTTTGTGTGTCTGTTTATGATGAGCTGTTGATTCTGTTTGTGTCTGTTTATGATGAGCTGTTGATCCTTTTTGTGTGTCTGTTTATGCTGAGCTGTTGATCCTGTTTGTGTGACTGTTTATGATGAGCTGTTGATCCTGTTTGTGTGTCTGTTTATGATGAGCTGTTGATCCTGTTTGTGTGACTGTTTATGATGAGCTGTTGATCCTGTTTGTGTGACTGTTTATGATGAGATGTTGTTCCTGTTTGTGTCTGTTTATGATGAGCTGTTGTTCCTGTTTGTGTGTCTGTTTATGATGAGCTGTTTATCCTGTTTGTGACTGTTTATGATAAGCTGTTGATCCTGTTTGTGTCTGTTTATGATGAGCTGTTTATCCTGTTTGTGTCTGTTTATGATGAGCTGTTGATCCTTTTTGTGTGTCTGTTTATGATGAGCTGTTGATCCTGTTTGTGTCTGTTTATGATGATCTGTCGACCCTGTTTGTGTGTCTTTTTATGATGAGCTGTTGATCCTGTTTGTGTGTCTGTTTACGATGAGCTGTTGTTCCTGTTTGTGTCTGTTTATGATGAGCTGTTGATTCTGTTTTTGTCTGTTTGTGATGAGCTGTTGATCCTGTTTGTGTGTTTGTTTATGATGAGCTGTTGATCCTGTTTGTGTGACTTTTTATGATGATCTGTCGACCCTGTTTGTGTGTCTTTTTATGATGAGCTGTTGATCCTGTTTGTATGTCTGTTTATGATGAGCTGTTGATCCTGTTTGTGTCTTTTTATGATGAGCTGTTGTTCCTGTTTGTGTCTTTTGATGAGCTGTTGTTCCTGTTTGTGTCTGTTTATGATGAGCTGTTGATCCTGTTTGTGTGTAGGTTTATGATGAGCTGTTGTTCCTGTTTGTGTCTTTTTATGATGAGCTGTTGTTCCTGTTTGTGTGCCTGTTTATGATGAGCTGTCGACCCTGTTTGTGTGCCTGTTTATGATGACCTGTTGTTCCTGTTTGTGTGACTTTTTATGATGATCTGTCGACCCTGTTTGTGTGTCTGTTTTCGATGAGCTGTTGATCCAATTTGTGTGACTGTTTATGATGAGCTGTTGATCCTGTTTATGTCTGTTTATGATGAGCTGTTGATCCTGTTTCTCTCTTATTATGATTAGCTGTTGATGCATTTTGTGTCTGTTTATGATGAGCTGTTGATGCTGTTTGTGTCTGTTTATGATGAGCTGTTGATGCTGTTTGTGTCTGTTTATGATTAGCTGTTGATCTTGTTTGTGTGACTTTTTATGATGAGCTGTTGATCCTGTTTGTGTGACTGTTTATGATGAGCTTTTGATTCTGTTTGTGTGTCTGTTCATGATGAGCTGTTGATCCTGCTTGTGTGTCTGTTTATGATGATCTGTTGTTCCTGTTTGTGTCTGTTTATGAGGAGCTGTTGATCTTGTTTGTGTGACTGTTTATGATGAGCTTTTGATTCTGTTTGTGTCTGTTTATGATGAGCTGTTGTTCCTGTTTGTGTGTCTGTTTATGATGTGCTGTTGATTCTGTTTGTGTCTGTTTATGATGAGCTGTTGATTCTGTTTGTGCCTGTTTATGATTAGCTGTTGATCTTGTTTTTGTTAGTTTATGATGAGCTGTTGATTCTGTTTGTTTCTTTTTATGATGAGCTGTTGTTCCTGTTTGTGTGTCTGTTTATGATGTGCTGTTGATTCTGTTTGTGCCTGTTTATGATTAGCTGTTGATCTTGTTTCTGTCTGTTTATGATGAGCTGTTGATTCTGTTTGTTTCTGTTTATGATGAGCTGTTGTTCCTGCTTGTGTCTCTGTTTATGATGAGCTGTTGATTCTGTTTGTGTCTGTTTATGATGAGCTGTTGATTCTGTTTGTGTCTGTTCATGATGAGCTGTTGATTCTGTTTGTGTCTGTTTATGATGAGCTGTTGATCTTGTTTGTGTGTCTGTTCATGATGAGCTGTTGATCCTGTTTGTGTGTCTGTTTATGATGAGCTGTTGATCTTGTTTTTGTGTCTGTTTATGATGATCTGTTGTTCCTGTTTGTGTGTCTGTTTATGATGAGCTGTTGTTCCTGTTTGTGTGACTGTTTATGATGATCTGTCGACCCTGTTTGTGTGTCTTTTTATGATGAGCTGTTGATCCTGTTTGTGTGTCTGTTTACGATGAGCTGTTGTTCCTGTTTGTGTCTGTTTATGATGAGCTGTTGATTCTGTTTGTGTCTGTTTATGATGAGCTGTTGATCCTGTCTGTGTCTGTTTATGATGAGCTGTTAATCCTGTTTGTGTGTCTGTTTATGATGAGCTGTTGTTCCTGTTTGTGTCTTTTTATGATGAGCTGTTGTTCCTGTTTGTGTGTCTTTTTATGATGAGCTGTTGTTCCTGTTTGTGTCTTTTGATGATGAGCTGTTGTTCCTGTTTGTGTCTTTTAATGATGAGCTGTTGTTCCTGTTTGTGTCTTTTGATGATGAGCTGTTGTTCCTGTCTCTGTCTGTTTATGATGAGCTGTTAATCCTGTTTGTGTGTCTGTTTATGATGAGCTGTTGTTCCTGTTTGTGTCTTTTTATGATGAGCTGTTGTTCCTGTTTGTGTGTCTGTTTATGATGAGCTGTTAATCCTGTTTGTGTGTCTGTTTATGATGAGCTGTTGTTCTCGTTTGTGTCTTTTTATGATGAGCTGTTGTTTCTGTTTGTGTGCCTGTTTATGATGAGATGTCGACCCTGTTTGTGTGCCTGTTTATGATGACCTGTTGTTCCTGTTTGTGTGACTTTTTATGATGATCTGTCGACCCTGTTTGTGTGTCTTTTTATGATGAGCTGTTGGTCCTGTTTGTGTGTCTGTTTTCGATGAGCTGTTGATCCAATTTGTGTGACTGTTTATGATGTGCTGTTGATCCTGTTTATGTCTGTTTATGATGAGATGTTGACCCTGTTTATGTCTGTTTATGATGAGATGTTGACCCTGTTTGTGTGTCTGTTTATGATGAACTGTTGATCCTGTTTCTCTCTGTTTATGATGAGCTGTTGATGCTGTTTGTGTGTCTGTTTATGATGAGCTGTTGTTCCTGTTTGTGTGTCTGTTCATGTTGAGCTGTTGTTCCTGTTTGTGTGTCTGTTTATGATGAGCTGTTGATTCTGTTTGTGCCTGTTTATGATTAGCTTTTGATCTTGTTTCTGTCTGTTTATGATGAGCTGTTGATTCTGTTTGTTTCTGTTTATGATGAGCTGTTGTTCCTGTTTGTGTCTGTTTATGTTGAGCTGTTGATTCTGTTTGTGTGTCTGTTCATGATTAGCTGTTGATTCTGTTTGTGTCTGTTTATGATTAGCTGTTGATCTTGTTTGTGTGTCTGTTTATGGTGAGCTGTTGATCCTGTTTGTGTGACTGTTTATGATGAGCTGTTGATCCTGTTTGTGTCTGTTTATGATGAGCTGTTGATCCTGTTTTTGTGTCTGTTTATGATGAGCTGTTGATCCTGTTTGTGTCTGTTTATGATGAGCTGTTGATCTTGTTTTTGTGTCTGTTTATGATGATCTGTTGTTCCTGTTTGTGTGTCTATTTATGATGAGCTGTTGTTCCTGTTTGTGTGACTGTTTATGATGATCTGTCGACCCTGTTTGTGTGTCTTTTTATGATGAGCTGTTGTTCCTGTTTGTGTCTGTTTATGATGAGCTGTTGTTCCTGTTTGTGTGTCTGTTTATGATGAGCTGTTGATTCTGTTTGTGTGTCTGTTTACGATGAGCTGTTGTTCCTGTTTGTGTCTGTTTATGATGAGCTGTTAATTCTGTTTCTGTCTGTTTATGATGAGCTGTTGATCCTGTTTGTGTGTCTGTTTACGATGAGCTGTTGTTCCTGTTTGTGTCTGTTTATGATGAGCTGTTGATTCTGTTTCTGTCTGTTTATGATGAGCTGTTGATCCTGTTTGTGTGTCTGTTTACGATGAGCTGTTGTTCCTGTTTGTGTCTGTTTATGATGAGCTGTTGATCCTGTTTGTGTCTGTTTATGATGAGCTGTTGATACTGTTTGTGTCTGTTTATGATGAGCTGTTGATGCTGTTTGTGTGTGTTTATGATGAGCTGTTGATCCTGTTTGTGTCTGTTCATGATGAGCTGTTGAACCTGTTTGTGTCTTTTTATGATGAGCTGTTGTTCCTGTTTGTGTCTTTTTATGATGAGCTGTTGTTCCTGTTTGTGTCTTTTGATGATGAGCTGTTGATCCTGTCTGTGTCTGTTTATGATGAGCTGTTGATCCTGTTTGTGTGTCTGTTTATGATGAGCTGTTGTTCCTGTTTGTGTCTTTTTATGATGAGCTGTTGTTCCTGTTTGTGTGTCTTTTTATGATGAGCTGTTGTTCCTGTTTGTGTCTTTTGATGATGAGCTGTTGTTCCTGTTTGTGTCTTTTTATGATGAGCTGTTGTTCCTGTTTGTGTCTTTTGATGATGAGCTGTTGTTCCTGTCTCTGTCTGTTTATGATGAGCTGTTAATCCTGTTTGTGTGTCTGTTTATGATGAGCTGTTGTTCCTGTTTGTGTCTTTTTATGATGAGCTGTTGTTCCTGTTTGTGTGTCTGTTTATGATGAGCTGTTAATCCTGTTTGTGTGTCTGTTTATGATGAGCTGTTGTTCCTGTTTGTGTCTTTTTATGATGAGCTGTTGTTTCTGTTTGTGTGCCTGTTTATGATGAGCTGTCGACCCTGTTTGTGTGCCTGTTTATGATGACCTGTTGTTCCTGTTTGTGTGACTTTTTATGATGATCTGTCGACCCTGTTTGTGTGTCTTTTTATGATGAGCTGTTGATCCTGTTTGTGTGTCTGTTTTCGATGAGCTGTTGATCCAATTTGTGTGACTGTTTATGATGTGCTGTTGATCCTGTTTATGTCTGTTTATGATGAGTTGTTGATTCTGTTTCTGTCTGTTTATGATGAGCTGTTGATCCTGTTTGTGTGTCTGTTTACGATGAGCTGTTGTTCCTGTTTGTGTCTGTTTATGATGAGCTGTTGATACTGTTTGTGTCTGTTTATGATGAGCTGTTGATGCTGTTTGTGTGTGTTTATGATGAGCTGTTGATCCTGTTTGTGTCTGTTTATGATGAGCTGTTGAACCTGTTTGTGTGACTGTTTATGATGATCTGTCGACCCTGTTTGTGTGTCTTTTTATGATGAGCTGTTGTTCCTGTTTGTGTCTGTTTATGATGAGCTGTTGTTCCTGTTTGTGTGTCTGTTTATGATGAGCTGTTGATCCTGTTTGTGTGTCTGTTTACGATGAGCTGTTGTTCCTGTTTGTCTCTGTTTATGATGAGCTGTTGATTCTGTTTCTGTCTGTTTATGATGAGCTGTTGATCCTGTTTGTGTGTCTGTTTACGATGAGCTGTTGTTCCTGTTTGTGTCTGTTTATGATGAGCTGTTGATTCTGTTTCTGTCTGTTTATGATGAGCTGTTGATCCTGTTTGTGTGTCTGTTTACGATGAGCTGTTGTTCCTGTTTGTGTCTGTTTATGATGAGCTCTTGATCCTGTTTGTGTCTGTTTATGATGAGCTGTTGATCCTGTTTGTGTGTCTGTTTATGATGATCTGTTGTTCCTGTTTGTGTCTGTTTATGAGGAGCTGTTGATCCTGTTTCTCTCTGTTTATGATGAGCTGTTGATACTGTTTGTGTCTGTTTATGATGAGCTGTTGATCCTGTTTGTGTCTGTTTATGATGAGCTGTTGATACTGTTTGTGTCTGTTTATGATGAGCTGTTGATGCTGTTTGTGTGTGTTTATGATGAGCTGTTGATCCTGTTTGTGTCTGTTTATGATGAGCTGTTGATCCTGTTTGTGTATGTTTATGATGAGCTGTTAATCCTGTTTGTGTGTCTGTTTATGATGAGCTGTTGATTCTGTTTGTGTCTGTTTGTGATGAGCTGTTGATCTTGTTTTTGTGTCTGTTTATGATGAGCTGTTGATCTTGTTTGTGTGTCTGTTTATGATGAGCTGTTGTTCCTGTTTGTGTGTCTGTTTATGATGAGCTGTTGATCTTGTTTTTGTGTCTGTTTATGATGAGCTGTTGATTCTGTTTGTGCCTGTTTATGATTAGCTGTTGATCATGTTTGTGTGTCTGTTTATGATGGGCTGTTGATCCTTTTTCTGTCTGTTTATGATGAGCTGTTGTTCCTGTTTTTGTGACTGTTTATGATGAGCTGTTGATCTTGTTTGTGTGTCTGTTTATGATGAGCTGTTGTTCCTGTTTGTGTGTCTGTTTATGATGAGCTGTTGATCTTGTTTTTGTGTCTGTTTATGATGAGCTGTTGATTCTGTTTGTGCCTGTTTATGATTAGCTGTTGATCCTGTTTGTGTGTCTGTTTATGATGGGCTGTTGATCCTGTTTGTGTCTGTTTATGATGAGCTGTTGATTCTGTTTGTGCCTGTTTATGATTAGCTGTTGATCCTGTTTGTGTGTCTGTTTATGATGGGCTGTTGATCCTTTTTCTGTCTGTTTATGATGAGCTGTTGTTCCTGTTTGTGTGACTGTTTATGATGAGCTGTTGATCTTGTTTGTGTGTCTGTTTATGATGAGCTGTTGTTCCTGTTTGTGTGTCTGTTTATGATGAGCTGTTGATCTTGTTTTTGTGTCTGTTTATGATTAGCTGTTGATCCTGTTTGTGTGTCTGTTTATGATGAGCTGTTGATCCTGTTTGTGTGTCTGTTTATGATGAGCTGTTGTTCCTGTTTGTGTCTGTTTATGATGAGCTGTTGATCCTGTTTGTGTGTCTGTTTATGATGTGCTGTTGATCCTGTTTGTGTGTCTGTTTATGATGAGCTGTTGATCCTGTTTGTGTGTCTGTTTATGATTAGCTGTTGACCAGTTTTGGTTGGGTTTGGGTTTTAGCGATGGAGATGGGCACCAAGATTCCAAAGACAATTGTCCAGAAACGCCAAACAGCTCCCAGCTGGATTCTGACAACGATGGGTTGGGCGATGAGTGTGACGATGATGATGACAACGATGGAATTCCTGACTATGGACCTTTGGGCCCTGATAATTGCCGCTTAGTTGTGAACCCCAATCAGAAGGATTCTGATGGTTAGTGATTCACATCAAGTCTCCCACCGTAAAGGGGTTAGATAGTATCCTTGAAAACATCCACGGGGAACTGGGGCTGGGGTTTGAGGGTGAGGGTGAGGTTTGGTGATGGGGTGGAGATCGGGGGAGGGGATGAATTTTGTGGAGCTGGGCTTGGTATGAGGAGGGGGTGTTGCTTATAGGTAACGGGGCCAGATGGTGTAGGTGTCAATGTTTCATTCTGATATTGTCCTTATCTTTTGTGCCAGATAACGGGATTGGTGATGTTTGTGAAAATGACTTTGATAATGATGCTGTCTTTGACCAGTTTGATGTCTGTCCCGAGAGTGCAGAGATCACTCTTACGGACTTCCGTGCCTATCAGACTGTTGTTCTAGATCCTGAGGGTGATGCACAGATTGACCCGAACTGGGTGGTGCTAAACCAGGTAAATTTATTCTTTCTGCAGCTCTGTACCTGTATTAATTCTCGTTCCCGCTTTCGCTTTTTCTCTGAGGTTGTATCTTTCTGTAACTCATTAATGATGAGCTAATATAAAACCTTAATGGGACCTCAGCCAAAACCCTGCAGTCCAAGGCTGCTATGGGAGGCATATTAACGCAGCAGAGAGGCTTCCACACAGACTTACTGGGTGTTGCTCAAAAGAAACAAAAAACTACAAGGAAAAACCAAAACTTGGGTCTTGTTTTGCTGGAATATCGATTATGGGGCGATGTGATGGAAGTGTTTGAAAATATGAAAGAAGGGGCAGCGGAAAGAG
This sequence comes from Isurus oxyrinchus, assembly GCA_026770705.1. NCBI lineage: Eukaryota > Metazoa > Chordata > Chondrichthyes > Lamniformes > Lamnidae > Isurus > Isurus oxyrinchus. Next base: position 321,816 of record JANJGN010000269.1, on the reverse strand, counting down.
AAGCAGATCATTCCCAATAGCTGTCTGGAAAGGGGCCAGACACACAGGATTCAATGTGAGAGATTTAGAACAGAGGACAGGAGCAATATTTACACTGTTGTAGTGCTGTGAAATTCACTTCCAGAGTTAGTGATTGAGGTAGAAACTGTCACCATTTCGGATCAGAATAGAATCAGGAAACAAAGCAAGTAAACATGATTAGAACGGTTGCTTCGAGTGAAAGGCAACGCGGATGGATTGGTTCGCCTGAACAACCTGTTTTTGCCTTGTAAATTTGATGGATTTCGATGTACAGTCACCACTGTCTGTAGTGTCTGTTTCAGTGTTTTAGGGGTTAATCGGTGATAGCTGAACCGATTTCGGCCCCAGTTTTGAGAATGGATCCAAAATCGAATCATTGGAGCAATGTCACTAACGACCCACACACATAACAGGCTGTACAGCTCACCCTGAACAGATTGTTACCCTCCAAATCCCTGATTTACCACAACTCCATGTTTGACTCTCTCAGACCGTCCAGTAACACTGAAATATTCTAACCAAAGTCACAAAATAAATCCTCCTGGTCTATGACCGTGCATCATTACCCCTTCTTGGCAGTCTTTCACACATTCAATTTGATCGTCTTCCTTCGACTTTCCTCTGTTGTCTGTGGACCTGTCTTCATTTGGTTCCATTTTTCTTACAGCCAAATATACACCAAATACGGGCAGAGCATCTTCAGCAAGGGCATCACCTCTTCTTGTATATTGTTGCCTCTGGAACTCCCCAAAAATCTCTTCTTGTTCCCCCGACCTCTTCCTCATTGACACGCTGCCTCTTCTGCGATATCGCCCACAGATAAAGCTTTTCAGTTTCCATATGTATGCTCCACCTCCCTCCCATCTCTGTCCTTACACTACTTCTCTGATATCTAATCTTGGATCAGCTGCCTCAGGTTAAACCTGGGAAAGACAGAAGTCAGCGTCTGCGGTCTGTCACAAACCTTCTCTCCTTGGCATGGACTCCAGCTTCCCCCTCGCTCCCTTCCCGGCCACTGATTCAATGTCCTTCAGCAGCACGTGCGGGCCCTGAAGTTTCTAACTTAGCCCTCCTCAATCACCTTTCTGTTTGTATGACAGGGAATGGAGATTGTTCAGACGATGAACAGTGACCCTGGACTGGCTGTCGGTAAGTTGATGTAATTTGTTCGATCAGAGAAATGTGATGTCATCCCAAACTGGACCAACTGAGAACAAACAGGGCAGCTTCACGTACTCACTCACCAGCGCCTTTACTATTCAACTGGCCACCAAGACTTCTACACTAGAAGTTCAGATATTTCCCACTCTTTGGGAATGTTTGATGGGGACAGTGTAGAGGGAGCTTTACTCTGTATCTAACCCCGTGCCGTACCTGTCCTGGGAGTGTTTGATGGGGACAGTGTAGAGGGAGCTTTACTCTGTATCTAACCCCGTGCTGTAGCTGTCCTGGGAGTGTTTGATGGGGACAGTGTAGAGGGAGCTTTACTCTGTATCTAACCCTGTGCTGTACCTGTCCTGGGAGTGTTTGATGGGGACAGTGTAGAGGGAGCTTTACTCTGTATCTAACCCCGTGCTGTACCTGTCCTGGGAGTGTTTGATGGGACAGTGTAGAGGGAGCTTTACTCTGTATCTAACCCCGTGCTGTACCTGTCCTGGGAGTGTTTGATGGGACAGTGTAGAGGGAGCTTTACTCTGTATCTAACCCCGTGCTGTACCTGTCCTGGGAGTGTTTGATGGGGACAGTGTAGAAGGAACTTTACTCTGTATCTAACCCCGTGCTGTACCTGTCCTGGGAGTGTTTGATGGGACAGTGTAGAGGGAGCTTTACTCTGTATCTAACCCCGTGCTGTACCTGTCCTGGGAGTGTTTGATGGGGACAGTGTAGAGGGAGCTTTACTCTGTATCTAACCCTGTGCTGTACCTGTCCTGGGAGTGTTTGATGGGGACAGTGTAGAGGGAGCTTTACTCTGTATCTAACCCCATTCTGTACCTGTCCTGGGTGTGTTTGATGGGGACAGTGTAGAGGGAGCTCTACTCTGTATCTAACCCTGTGCTGTACCTGTCCTGGGAGTGTTTGATGGGGACAGTGTAGAGGGAGCTTTACTCTGTATCTAACCCCGTGCTGTACCTGTCCTGGGAGTGTTTGATGGGGACAGTGTAGAGGGAGCTTTACTCTGTATCTAACCCCGTGCTGTACCTGTCCTGGGAGTGTTTGATGGGGACAGTGTAGAGGGAGCTTTACTCTGTATCTAACCCCGTGCTGTACCTGTCCTGGGAGTGTTTGATGGGGACAGTGTAGAGGGAGATTTACTCTGTATCTAACCCCGTGCTGTAGCTGTCCTGGGAGTGTTTGATGGGGACAGTGTAGAGGGAGCTTTACTCTGTATCTAACCCTGTGCTGTACCTGTCCTGGGAGTGTTTGATGGGGACAGTGTAGAGGGAGCTTTACTCTGTATCTAACCCCGTGCTGTACCTGTCCTGGGTGTGTTTGATGGGGACAGTGTAGAGAGAGCTTTACTCTGTATCTAACCCCATGCTGTACCTGTCCTGCAAGTGTATGATGGGGACAGTGTAGAGGGAGCTTTACTCTGTATCTAACCCCGTGCTGTAGCTGTCCTGGGAGTGTTTGATGGGGACAGTGTAGAGGGAGCTTTACTCTGTATCTAACCCCGTGCTGTACCTGTCCTGGGAGTGTTTGATGGGACAGTGTAGAGGGAGCTTTACTCTGTATCTAACCCCGTGCTGTACCTGTCCTGGGAGTGTTTGATGGGGACAGTGTAGAAGGAGCTTTACTCTGTATCTAACCCCATGCTGTACCTGTCCTGGGAGTGTTTGATGGGACAGTGTAGAGGGAGCTTTACTCTGTATCTAACCCCGTGCTGTAGCTGTCCTGGGAGTGTTTGATGGGGACAGTGTAGAGAGAGCTTTACTCTGTATCTAACCCCGTGCTGTACCTGTCCTGGGAGTGTTTGATGGGGACAGTGTAGACGGTGTTTTACTCTGTATCTAACCCCGTGCTGTACCTGTCCTGGGAGTGTTTGATGGGACAGTGTAGAGGGAGCTTTACTCTGTATCTAACACCGTGTTGTACCTGTCCTGGGAGTGTTTGATGGGTACAGTGTAGAGGGAGCTTTACTCTGTATCTAACCCCGTGCTGTACCTGTCCTGGGAGTGTTTGATGGGGACAGTGTAGAAGGAGCTTTACTCTGTATCTAACCCCGTGCTGTACCTGTCCTGGGAGTGTTTGATGGGACAGTGTAGAGGGAGCTTTACTCTGTATCTAACCCCGTGCTGTACCTGTCCTGGGAGTGTTTGATGGGGACAGTGTAGAGGGAGCTTTACTCTGTATCTAACCCTGTGCTGTACCTGTCCTGGGAGTGTTTGATGGGGACAGTGTAGAGGGAGCTTTACTCTGTATCTAACCCCATTCTGTACCTGTCCTGGGTGTGTTTGATGGGGACAGTGTAGAGGGAGCTCTACTCTGTATCTAACCCTGTGCTGTACCTGTCCTGGGAGTGTTTGATGGGGACAGTGTAGAGGGAGCTTTACTCTGTATCTAACCCCGTGCTGTACCTGTCCTGGGAGTGTTTGATGGGGACAGTGTAGAGGGAGCTTTACTCTGTATCTAACCCCGTGCTGTACCTGTCCTGGGAGTGTTTGATGGGGACAGTGTAGAGGGAGCTTTACTCTGTATCTAACCCCGTGCTGTACCTGTCCTGTGAGTGTTTGATGGGGACAGTGTAGAGGGAGATTTACTCTGTATCTAACCCCGTGCTGTACCTGTCCTGGGAGTGTTTGATGGGGACAGTGTAGAGGGAGCTTTACTCTGTATCTAACCCTGTGCTGTACCTGTCCTGGGAGTGTTTGATGGGGACAGTGTAGAGGGAGCTTTACTCTGTATCTAACCCCGTGCTGTACCTGTCCTGGGTGTGTTTGATGGGGACAGTGTAGAGAGAGCTTTACTCTGTATCTAACCCCATGCTGTACCTGTCCTGCAAGTGTATGATGGGGACAGTGTAGAGGGAGCTTTACTCTGTATCTAACCCCGTGCTGTAGCTGTCCTGGGAGTGTTTGATGGGGACAGTGTAGAGGGAGCTTTACTCTGTATCTAACCCCGTGCTGTACCTGTCCTGGGAGTGTTTGATGGGACAGTGTAGAGGGAGCTTTACTCTGTATCTAACCCCGTGCTGTACCTGTCCTGGGAGTGTTTGATGGGGACAGTGTAGAAGGAGCTTTACTCTGTATCTAACCCCATGCTGTACCTGTCCTGGGAGTGTTTGATGGGACAGTGTAGAGGGAGCTTTACTCTGTATCTAACCCCGTGCTGTAGCTGTCCTGGGAGTGTTTGATGGGGACAGTGTAGAGAGAGCTTTACTCTGTATCTAACCCCGTGCTGTACCTGTCCTGGGAGTGTTTGATGGGGACAGTGTAGACGGTGTTTTACTCTGTATCTAACCCTGTGCTGTACCTGTCCTGGGAGTGTTTGATGGGACAGTGTAGAGGGAGCTTTACTCTGTATCTAACCCCGTGCTGTACCTGTCTTGGGAGTGTTTGGAGCTCCCTGTTAGGTTAGGTCCTGATAATAAACAGGAAGTTTTTGATTATGGTTTACTCAGCTGGTGTTGGCTCTGTCTCACTCTAACCCAATGGTTTATGCAGGTTTTGCTGTTGTAAGAACTGAGAATGTTGATTGTACTATTTTCATCCCCTGACCTAGGTTACACTGCGTTCAATGGAGTGGACTTTGAAGGCACTTTTCATGTGAACACTGTGACGGACGATGACTATGCAGGGTTTATCTTTGGCTATCAGGACAGTTCCAGCTTCTACGTGGTGATGTGGAAACAGACAGAGCAGACGTACTGGCAGTCAACGCCGTTCCGTGCGGTAGCTGAACCAGGACTTCAGCTCAAGGTGAAACAAATGCACAAAGCTGTAAGAGACTGGACTGTGCCTGCTAACTCAGTAACCAGGAGCTGGGTGAGAGACAGGCCTGTCCCTGCTAACTCAGTAACCAGGAGCTGGGTGAGAGACGGGCCTGTCCCTGCTAACTCAGTAACCAGGAGCTGGGTGAGAGACGGGCCTGTCCCTGCTAACTCAGTAACAAGGAGCTGGGTGAGAGACAGGCCTGTCCCTGCTAACTCAGTAACCAGGAGCTGGGTGAGAGACAGGTCTGTCCCTGCTAACTCAGTAACCAGGAGCTGGGTGAGAGACGGGCCTGTCCCTGCTAACTCAGTAACCAGGAGCTGGGTGAGAGACAGTCCTGTCCCTGCTAACTCAGTAACCAGGAGCTGGGTGAGAGACAGGGCTGTCCCTGCTAACTCAGTAACCAGGAGCTGGGTGAGAGACGGGTCTGTCCCTGCTAACTCAGTAACCAGGAGCTGGGTGAGAGACAGGTCTGTCCCTGCTAACTCAGTAACCAGGAGCTGGGTGAGAGACGGGCCTGTCCCTGCTAACTCTGTAACCAGGAGCTGGGTGAGAGACAGTCCTGTCCCTGCTAACTCAGTAACCAGGAGCTGGGTGAGAGACGGGCCTGTCCCTGCTAACTCAGTAACCAGGAGCTGGGTGAGAGACGGGCCTGTCCCTGCTAACTCAGTAACCAGGAGCTGGGTGAGAGACGGGCCTGTCCCTGCTAACTCAGTAACCAGGAGCTGGGTGAGAGACGGGCCTGTCCCTGCTAACTCAGTAACCAGGAGCTGGGTGAGAGACAGGTCTGTCCCTGCTAACTCAGTAACCAGGAGCTGGGTGAGAGACAGGCCTGTCCCTGCTAACTCAGTAACCAGGAGCTGGGTGAGAGACAGGCCTGTCCCTGCTAACTCTGTAACCAGGAGCTGGGTGAGAGACAGGCCTGTCCCTGCTAACTCAGTAACCAGGAGCTGGGTGAGAGACAGGTCTGTCCCTGCTAACTCTGTAACCAGGAGCTGGGTGAGAGACAGTCCTGTCCCTGCTAACTCTGTAACCAGGAGCTGGGTGAGAGACAGTCCTGTCCCTGCTAACTCAGTAACCAGGAGCTGGGTGAGAGACAGGCCTGTCCCTGCTAACTCAGTAACCAGGAGCTGGGTGAGAGACAGGCCTGTCCCTGCTAACTCAGTAACCAGGAGCTGGGTCAGAGACAGGCCTGTCCCTGCTAACTCAGTAACCAGGAGCTGGGTGAGAGACAGGTCTGTCCCTGCTAACTCAGTAACTAGGAGCTGGGTGAGAGACAGGGCTGTCCCTGCTAACTCAGTAACCAGGAGCTGGGTGAGAGGCCTGTCCCTGCTAACTCAGTAACCAGGAGCTGGGTCAGAGACAGTCCTGTCCCTGCTTACTCAGTAACCAGGAGCTGGGTGAGAGACAGGACTGTCCCTGCTAACTGTAACCAGGAGCTGGGTGAGAGGCCTGTCCCTGCTAACTCAGTAACCAGGAGCTGGGTGAGAGACAGGCCTGTCCCTGCTAACTCAGTAACCAGGAGCTGGGTGAGAGACAGGTCTGTCCCTGCTAACTCTGTAACCAGGAGCTGGGTGAGAGACAGTCCTGTCCCTGCTAACTCTGTAACCAGGAGCTGGGTGAGAGACAGTCCTGTCCCTGCTAACTCAGTAACCAGGAGCTGGGTGAGAGACAGGTCTGTCCCTGCTAACTCAGTAACTAGGAGCTGGGTGAGAGACAGGGCTGTCCCTGCTAACTCAGTAACCAGGAGCTGGGTGAGAGGCCTGTCCCTGCTAACTCAGTAACCAGGAGCTGGGTCAGAGACAGTCCTGTCCCTGCTAACTCAGTAACCAGGAGCTGGGTGAGAGACAGGACTGTCCCTGCTAACTGTAACCAGGAGCTGGGTGAGGGGCCTGTCCCTGCTAACTCAGTAACCAGGAGCTGGGTGAGAGACAGGCCTGTCCCTGCTAACTCAGTAACCAGGAGCTGGGTGAGAGACAGGCCTGTCCCTGCTAACTCAGTAACCAGGAGCTGGGTGAGAGACAGGCCTGTCCCTGCTAACTCAGTAACCAGGAGCTGGGTGAGAGACAGGCCTGTCCCTGCTAACTCAGTAACCAGGAGCTGGGTGAGAGACAGGCCTGTCCCTGCTAACTCAGTAACCAGGAGCTGGGTGAGAGACAGGACTGTCCCTGCTAACTCAGTAACCAGGAGCTGGGTGAGAGACAGGCCTGTCCCTGCTAACTCAGTAACCAGGAGCTGTGTGAGAGACAGGCCTGTCCCTGCTAACTCAGTAACCAGGAGCTGGGTGAGAGACAGGCCTGTCCCTGCTAACTCAGTAACCAGGAGCTGGGTGAGAGACGGGCCTGTCCCTGCTAACTCAGTAACCAGGAGCTGGGTGAGAGACAGGCCTGTCCCTGCTAACTCTGTAACCAGGAGCTGGGTGAGAGACAGGCCTGTCCCTGCTAACTCAGTAACCAGGAGCTGGGTGAGAGACAGGCCTGTCCCTGCTAACTCAGTAACCAGGAGCTGGGTGAGTGACGGGCCTGTCCCTGCTAACTCTGTAACCAGGAGCTGGGTGAGAGACAGGTCTGTCCCTGCTAACTCAGTAACCAGGAGCTGGGTGAGAGACAGGCCTGTCCCTGCTAACTCAGTAACCAGGAGCTGGGTGAGAGACAGGCCTGTCCCTGCTAACTCAGTAACCAGGAGCTGGGTGAGAGACAGGCCTGTCCCTGCTAAATCAGTAACCAGGAGCTGGGTGAGAGACAGGTCTGTCCCTGCTAACTCAGTAACTAGGAGCTGGGTGAGAGACAGGGCTGTCCCTGCTAACTCAGTAACCAGGAGCTGGGTGAGAGGCCTGTCCCTGCTAACTCAGTAACCAGGAGCTGGCTCAGAGACAGTCCTGTCCCTGCTAACTCAGTAACCAGGAGCTGGGTGAGAGACAGGCCTGTCCCTGCTAACTCAGTAACCAGGAGCTGTGTGAGAGACAGGCCTGTCCCTGCTAACTCTGTAACCAGGAGCTGGGTGAGAGACAGGTCTGTCCCTGCTAACTCAGTAACTAGGAGCTGGGTGAGAGACAGGGCTGTCCCTGCTAACTCAGTAACCAGGAGCTGGGTGAGAGGCCTGTCCCTGCTAACTCAGTAACCAGGAGCTGGGTGAGAGGCCTGTCCCTGCTAACTCAGTAACCAGGAGCTGGGTGAGAGACAGGCCTGTCCCTGCTAACTCAGTAACCAGGAGCTGGGTGAGAGACAGGCCTGTCCCTGCTAACTCAGTAACCAGGAGCTGGGTGAGAGACAGGCCTGTCCCTGCTAACTCAGTAACCAGGAGCTGGGTGAGAGACGGGCCTGTCCCTGCTAACTCAGTAACCAGGAGCTGGGTGAGAGACAGTCCTGTCCCTGCTAACTCAGTAACCAGGAGCTGGGTGAGAGACGGGTCTGTCCCTGCTAACTCAGTAACCAGGAGCTGGGTGAGAGACAGGTCTGTCCCTGCTAACTCAGTAACCAGGAGCTGGGTGAGAGACGGGCCTGTCCCTGCTAACTCTGTAACCAGGAGCTGGGTGAGAGACAGTCCTGTCCCTGCTAACTCAGTAACCAGGAGCTGGGTGAGAGACGGGCCTGTCCCTGCTAACTCAGTAACCAGGAGCTGGGTGAGAGACGGGCCTGTCCCTGCTAACTCAGTAACCAGGAGCTGGGTGAGAGACGGGCCTGTCCCTGCTAACTCAGTAACCAGGAGCTGGGTGAGAGACGGGCCTGTCCCTGCTAACTCAGTAACCAGGAGCTGGGTGAGAGACGGGCCTGTCCTGCTAACTCAGTAACCAGGAGCTGGGTGAGAGACGGGTCTGTCCCTGCTAACTCAGTAACCAGGAGCTGGGTGAGAGACAGGCCTGTCCCTGCTAACTCAGTAACCAGGAGCTGGGTGAGAGACAGGCCTGTCCCTGCTAACTCTGTAACCAGGAGCTGGGTGAGAGACAGGCCTGTCCCTGCTAACTCAGTAACCAGGAGCTGGGTGAGAGACAGGTCTGTCCCTGCTAACTCTGTAACCAGGAGCTGGGTGAGAGACAGTCCTGTCCCTGCTAACTCTGTAACCAGGAGCTGGGTGAGAGACAGTCCTGTCCCTGCTAACTCAGTAACCAGGAGCTGGGTGAGAGACAGGCCTGTCCCTGCTAACTCAGTAACCAGGAGCTGGGTGAGAGACAGGCCTGTCCCTGCTAACTCAGTAACCAGGAGCTGGGTCAGAGACAGGCCTGTCCCTGCTAACTCAGTAACCAGGAGCTGGGTGAGAGACAGGTCTGTCCCTGCTAACTCAGTAACTAGGAGCTGGGTGAGAGACAGGGCTGTCCCTGCTAACTCAGTAACCAGGAGCTGGGTGAGAGGCCTGTCCCTGCTAACTCAGTAACCAGGAGCTGGGTCAGAGACAGTCCTGTCCCTGCTAACTCAGTAACCAGGAGCTGGGTGAGAGACAGGACTGTGCCTGCTAACTGTAACCAGGAGCTGGGTGAGAGGCCTGTCCCTGCTAACTCAGTAACCAGGAGCTGGGTGAGAGACAGGCCTGTCCCTGCTAACTCAGTAACCAGGAGCTGGGTGAGAGACAGGCCTGTCCCTACTAACTCAGTAACCAGGAGCTGGGTGAGAGACAGGCCTGTCCCTGCTAACTCAGTAACCAGGAGCTGGGTGAGAGACAGGCCTGTCCCTGCTAACTCAGTAACCAGGAGCTGGGTGAGAGACAGGCCTGTCCCTGCTAACTCAGTAACCAGGAGCTGGGTGAGAGACAGGACTGTCCCTGCTAACTCAGTAACCAGGAGCTGGGTGAGAGACAGGCCTGTCCCTGCTAACTCAGTAACCAGGAGCTGTGTGAGAGACAGGCCTGTCCCTGCTAACTCAGTAACCAGGAGCTGGGTGAGAGACGGGCCTGTCCCTGCTAACTCAGTAACCAGGAGCTGGGTGAGAGACGGGCCTGTCCCTGCTAACTCAGTAACCAGGAGCTGGGTGAGAGACAGGCCTGTCCCTGCTAACTCTGTAACCAGGAGCTGGGTGAGAGACAGGCCTGTCCCTGCTAACTCAGTAACCAGGAGCTGGGTGAGAGACGGGCCTGTCCCTGCTAACTCAGTAACCAGGAGCTGGGTGAGAGACGGGCCTGTCCCTGCTAACTCTGTAACCAGGAGCTGGGTGAGAGACAGGTCTGTCCCTGCTAACTCAGTAACCAGGAGCTGGGTGAGAGACAGGCCTGTCCCTGCTAACTCAGTAACCAGGAGCTGGGTGAGAGACAGGCCTGTCCCTGCTAACTCAGTAACCAGGAGCTGGGTGAGAGACAGGCCTGTCCCTGCTAACTCAGTAACCAGGAGCTGGGTGAGAGACAGGTCTGTCCCTGCTAATTCAGTAACTAGGAGCTGGGTGAGAGACAGGGCTGTCCCTGCTAACTCAGTAACCAGGAGCTGGGTGAGAGGCCTGTCCCTGCTAACTCAGTAACCAGGAGCTGGCTCAGAGACAGTCCTGTCCCTGCTAACTCAGTAACCAGGAGCTGGGTGAGAGACAGGACTGTCCCTGCTAACTCAGTAACCAGGAGCTGGGTGAGAGACAGGCCTGTCCCTGCTAACTCAGTAACCAGGAGCTGGGTGAGAGACAGGCCTGTCCCTGCTAACTCTGTAACCAGGAGCTGGGTGAGAGACAGGTCTGTCCCTGCTAACTCAGTAACTAGGAGCTGGGTGAGAGACAGGGCTGTCCCTGCTAACTCAGTAACCAGGAGCTGGGTGAGAGGCCTGTCCCTGCTAACTCAGTAACCAGGAGCTGGGTGAGAGGCCTGTCCCTGCTAACTCAGTAACCAGGAGCTGGGTGAGAGACAGGCCTGTCCCTGCTAACTCAGTAACCAGGAGCTGGGTGAGAGACAGGCCTGTCCCTGCTAACTCAGTAACCAGGAGCTGGGTGAGAGACAGGCCTGTCCCTGCTAACTCAGTAACCAGGAGCTGGGTGAGAGACAGGCCTGTCCCTGCTAACTCAGTAACCAGGAGCTGGGTGAGAGACAGGTCTGTCCCTGCTAACTCAGTAACCTGGAGCTGGGTGAGAGACAGGCCTGTCCCTGCTAACTCAGTAACCAGGAGCTGGGTGAGAGACAGGACTGTCCCTGCTAACTCAGTAACCAGGAGCTGGGTGAGAGGCCTGTCCCTGCTAACTCAGTAACCAGGAGCTGGGTGAGAGACAGGCCTGTCCCTGCTAACTCAGTAACCAGGAGCTGGGTGAGAGACAGGCCTGTCCCTGCTAACTCAGTAACCAGGAGCTGGGTGAGAGACAGGCCTGTCCCTGCTAACTCAGTAACAAGGAGCTGGGTGAGAGACAGGCCTGTCCCTGCTAACTCAGTAACCAGGAGCTGGGTGAGAGACAGGCCTGTCCCTGCTAACTCAGTAACCAGGAGCTGGGTCAGAGACAGGACTGTCCCTGCTAACTCAGTAACCAGGAGCTGGGTGAGAGACAGGCCTGTCCCTGCTAACTCAGTAACCAGGAGCTGGGTAAGAGACAGGCCTGTCCCTGCTAACTCAGTAACCAGGAGCTGGGTGAGAGACGGGCCTGTCCCTGCTAACTCAGTAACCAGGAGCTGGGTGAGAGACAGGCCTGTCCCTGCTAACTCAGTAACCAGGAGCTGGGTGAGAGACAGGCCTGTCCCTGCTAACTCAGTAACCAGGAGCTGGGTGAGGGACAGGCCTGTCCCTGCTAACTCAGTAACCAGGAGCTGGGTGAGAGACAGGCCTGTCCCTGCTAACTCAGTAACCAGGAGCTGGGTGAGAGACGGGCCTGTCCCTGCTAACTCAGTAACCAGGAGCTGGGTGAGAGACAGGCCTGTCCCTGCTAACTCAGTAACCAGGAGCTGGGTGAGAGACAGGCCTGTCCCTGCTAACTCAGTAACCAGGAGCTGGGTGAGAGACAGGCCTGTCCCTGCTAACTCAGTAACCAGGAGCTGGGTGAGAGACAGGCCTGTCCCTGCTAACTCAGTAACCAGGAGCTGGGTGAGAGACAGGCCTGTCCCTGCTAACTCAGTAACCAGGAGCTGGGTGCGAGACAGGCCTGTCCCTGCTAACTCAGTAACCAGGAGCTGGGTGCGAGACAGGCCTGTCCCTGCTAACTCAGTAACCAGGAGCTGGGTGAGAGACAGGCCTGTCCCTGCTAACTCAGTAACCAGGAGCTGGGTGAGAGACGGGCCTGTCCCTGCTAACTCAGTAACCAGAAGCTGGGTGAGAGACAGGACTGTCCCTGCTAACTCAGTAACCTGGAGCTGGGTGAGAGACAGGACTGTCCCTGCTAACTCAGTAGCTACAATTCTGAGCTGTGAATGTCAGCCATGGTTCCTGCTGCATATCACTGTGCAGTGACCTCTTGTTGGGAAATGTGTAGGTTGATGACAGGAGAAGTACAGGCTAATGCCTGAACAGTGATTCTTCCAAACACCTGATGGCCCGATTGTTTCTCCAGAAGCCCTTGATTCGAAGCACATCAAGCACAAGGATCCACGCTAGAGGTCTAACTTGGGCATTAGCCCAGAGCCTGCCGGGCACATGTGTGCCCTTTGTGGTGAACTGGTGTCCAGAATCAGAGACACTATTGACCTATGATGTCACTGACTGCAGGGTCCTGTCTAAATGTAGTGGCTGGAATTGTCCAGACTACACCCTCTCTGATGGAGCTGCAGGAAACTCAAAGCCTGTCCAGCCTTGCTGTCTCTCTTTCAGGTCCTCAGTCGAAGAAAGCCAGGCAACGTGGTAACTGCCAACTCTGCTGGATTCCTCTGGCTGTCCCTTCTCTTTAAAGGGATGCATCTGCCTGGAACCTTAACTCTGTCCCTGTGCCCTGCTTCCCCCAGCCGCCTGGCCTCAGGTGTTTGCAATCACCCTCCTGCCTAAGGCACAGGACCGCTCATGCCTCCCTCTAGCCTTCCCTCAGGTATCTCTGCCCACCTCCTGCTTTCAGGGTGTCCCCCTTTAAGGGGAAGGGGATTAGTTATGGTGTAATGGATCTGCCTTGTACCAGGGGGAGAGTTCTGGGGAGGTGGTGACATGGACTAGTACTCCAGAGACCCAGGGTAATGCTCTGGGGTACCCCAGCTCAAATCCCACCAAGGCAGATGGTGAAATTTGAATAAAATCTGGAATTGAAAACCAGGAAACTATTGCCAATTGTCATAAAACCCCATCTGCTTCACTAATGTCCTTTAGGGAAGGAAATCTGCTGTCCTTACCCGGTCTGGCCTATACGTGACTCCAGACCCACAACTACGTGGTTGACTCTTCAAAAACAAATGCTCTGTGAACAAGGACAATTAGGGATGGGCAATAAATACTGGCCCAGCCAGCGACACCCACACCCCATGAACAAATGTACAAAAAAGCAGAATGAATCAGGCCTCCAAGTCGATATTCAAACAGCGAGCTGGGTCACTTTGGTGGTGTATGTTTGTATATTGTAAGAGTGAGACCCTTCAGGAGATGGGAGAACAACAGCTGAGTCTGAGAGGTCACAACACTCAGAGGTGTTCATTGTTGGAGCCGCCACACAGACCATGCACCAAAGCATGAAGTGAGAACGGCCACTGTCTGGTCAATGAGTTGACCTAATCAGTGCGCTTGGACAATCTGTTCTGTTTGTGATGGCGATACATCGCTCAAGTTCCTAACCTGTGCTTCTACTTGGATCCCGATCAGGCTGTGAAATCAAAGAGTGGCCCAGGGGAGCACCTAAGGAATGCGTTGTGGAATACTGGCACCACACAGGACCAGGTCACCCTCCTGTGGAAAGATCCCCGGGACGTGGGCTGGCAGGACAAGACCTCCTACCGATGGCAGCTAATGCACAGGCCACAGGTCGGCTATATAAGGTGAGCTGTGGGGCCAGTAAGACCTTGTGTAGACTGCACCCCAGTATAAGCACACAGGCTCAACCCCTTCTGACAGTCTCCACTGTATTTATGCAGCACCTTTAAGCAGTAAAATGTCCCAAGGTGGTTCACAGGAAAGTTTCAAACAGAATTTGACACTGTGTCACCTAAGATATTTGGCAGATGAGAGGTAAGACCATAGGATGTAGGAGCAGACAGTAGGCCATTCAGCCCATCAAGTCTGCTCTCCCATTCAATGAGATCATGGCTGATCTGCTAATCCTCAACTCCACTTTCCTGCCTTTTCCCCATAACGCTTGATTCCCTTACTGATTAAAAATCTGTCTATCTCAGCCTTGAATATACTAAATGACCCAGCCTCTACAGCCCTCTGTAATAAAGAATTCCAGATTGACTACCCTCTGAGAAGAAATTCCTCCTCATCTCTGTATTAAATCTCACTCTGAGATTATGCCCTCTGGTCCTAGACTCTCCCTCAAGGGAAAACAACCTCTCAGCATCTACCCTGTCAAGCTCCCTAAGAATCTTATATGTTTCAATAATGTCGCCTCTCATTCTTCCAATGAGTACAGGCCTAACCTACTCAACCTCTCCTCAAAAGAAAATCCCTCCACACCCAGGATCAACCGAGTGAACCTTCTCTGGACTGCCCCCAATGCTAGTACATCCTTCCTTAGATAAAAGGACCAAAAAAGTGTTCACACTATTCTAGGTTTGGTCTAACTCGTGCCTTGTATCATTTTAGCAAGACTCAGCTATTTTTGGACTCCATTCCCTTTGAAATAAAGGCCAACATTCCATTTGCTTCCCTATCACCGGCTGAACATGTACGCCAGCGTGATTCATGCACCAGGACCCCCAAATCCCTCTGTGCTGCAGCTTTCTGCAGTCTTTCTCCATTTAAATAATATTCAGCTCCTCTATTCTTCCTGCCAAAGTGCATAACCTCACATATTCTCACATTATATTCCAACTGCCAAGTTTTTGCCCACTCACTTAACCCGTCTATATCCCTCTGTAGACTCTGTCGTCCTCACCACTTGCCTTCCCACCTATTTTTGTGTCATCCGCAAACTCGGCAATAGTACATTCACTTCCCTTATCCAAGTCATTAATATATATATGTATATATGTATATGCATGTATATAATTGCAGCCCCAGCACTGAGCCCTGTGGCACTTCACTAGTTACAGACTGCCATCCTGAAAATGCCCCCCTTATCCCAACTCTCTGTCTTCTATAGATTTTAAGGAACATGTTATGACAAGGTTAGCAGAGGGTGAACTGACTCCTCTCTTTGTCCCACTCCTGAGTTGTGATAGCAGAGTCTGAAGTTAAAAAGGTGATATTGCCAATTTAGTATCCATTTAACTGTGTATAGCCTGGTGCAACAAATAAGCCAGCTAACTCATGCAGGTAACAATGCAGAAATTATTAACAAAAGGTTTAATATATACATAATGTCCAAATATCCATTAATGGAAAAACAACACACACACAACACACCTCTCCCCCGACCCCCCCTGTTAAACATACCAAAAGAAAGTAAAACTCTGCAGAGCATCTTAAAAACTTGGCCAAGTTATAAATCAGAAATAACGTTCTTCTCGGAGTGCTCAGATGTTTCTTTCCAGCCGAAGGGTCTTGGTCCACAGCAGCTGCTGGTTGATTCTCTTGTCTCTTGGAGACAATGGTGTTGATTCATAATTCTTCTTTAAGAACGCTTGGTTTGCAGCAATGAGATCTTCTGGTGAGTTTTTCAAATCACAAACAGCTCAGCTTTGATGAGAGAAGTTTCAGAAGAAAGACTGGGTCAGCCTGGGTCAGCCTGTGGCTCTGTCTCTCTGACTATACAAAATCCAGCGTTTTTTATGTACCCAGGAGCTGGATCACATGATCTCCTTCTGCGAGCACCATAGACTCCGTGACTCCCTAAAAGCAGCTAATGCAAGTGCAGCAAGTAGTTAAAAAGGCAAATGATATGTTAGCCTTCATTGCGAGAGGACTTGAGTATAGGATCAAGGATGTCTTACTGCAGCTCTATGGGGTCTTGGTGAGACCACACCTGGAGTATTGAGTAGTTTTGGTTTCCTTACCTAAGAAAAGATATACTTACCATAGAGGGAGTGCAGGGATGGCAGGCTTGCTGTATGAGGAGAGATTGAGCTGACTGGGCCTGTATTCACTGGGGTTTGGAAGAATGAGAGGGGATCTCATTGAAACGTATAAAATTCTGACAGAGTTGGACAGACTGGATGCAGGGATGATGTTTCCTCTGGCTGGGTGGGGGAGGGGGGGGTCTACAACAGTCTCAGGATACGGGGTAGACCATTTAGGACTGAGATGAGGAGAAACTTCTTCACTCAGAGGGTGGTGAACCTGTGGAATTCTCTACCAGAGGAAGCTGTGGAGGCCAAGTCATTGAATATATTTAAGGAGGAAATTGAAGTATTTCCGGACTCTAAAGGCATCAAGGAGTATGGGGAGAGAGCGGGAGTACGGTGTTGAGATCGAGACTCAGCTATGATCACACTGAATGGTGGCACAGGCTCAAAGGGCTGATTGACCTCCTCCTGCTCCTGTTTCCTGTGTGCCCTTTGCAAATGCAGGACAATAGCTGCTGTAGGACCAATGTCCTTTGCTTACCAAAATGCCCTTGTCAAAAACACTCAGTACATATGTATGTCCACCTGACGATAGAAAGTGAAATTTTATATAATATATCTTCATAACAAACATCTTAAAGAAGGAGACGGACAGACAGTTTTAGGGCAGGAATTCCGAAGCTTGAGGCCCCCTTGACCAGCTGTCCTGTATTGTAAGTGTTTGTCCCTTTTTTCTCTGTTATTCTCACATCCCTTAAGGTATGCCTTTTGTTCGGGTGACTAGATTTTCAACTATCAAAGCTGGGATACACTGAACATGCTTGGGAAGGTGGGGCTCTGGGATGATTGACGTGTTGGGTAACCAATGGCAGCAATCTGGGGGAGGGGCAGTTGAAGTAACAGGTCATGTGATGACATCAGCCAGAATCACAGGATCTTTACAGTGCAGGAGGAGGCCATTCAGCCCATCAAGTCTGCACTGGCTCCCTGAAAGAGTATTCCAGCTAGTCCCACTGCCCTGTCTTATCCCCGTGACCTTGCACTTTCTCTCATTTCAGATAACTATCCAACTCCCTGTTCAATACCTCGATCGAACCTGCCTCCACCACCCTCTCAGGAAGTTCACTCCAGACTCCAACCATCCTCTGGGTGAAAAAGCTTTCCTCACTTCACATTTACTCCTTTTGCCAATTATTTTGAATCTGTGCCCTTGAATTCTTGATGCTCTCAAGTGGAAACAGCCCAAAGACTCCTTTCAAGTGAAGCAGCATTTCACTTGCATTTCCCCCAACTTAGTCTACTGCATTCGTTGCTCCCAATGTGGTCTCCTCTACATTGGAGAGACCAAATGTAAACTGGGCGACCGCTTTGCAGAACACCTGCGGTCTGTCCGCAAGAATGACCCAAACCTCCCTGTCGCTTGCCATTTTAACACTCCACCCTGCTCTCTTGCCCACATGTCTGTCCTTGGCTTACTGCATTGTTCCAGTGAAGCCCAACGCAAACTGGAGGAACAACACCTCATCTTCCGACTAGGCACCTTACAGCCTTCCGGACTGAATATTGAATTCAACAACTTTAGGTCGTGAGCTCCCTCCCCCATCCCCACCCCCTTTCTGTTTCCCCCTTCCTTTTCTTTTTTTTCCAATAAATTATAAAGATTTTCCTTTTCCCACCTATTTCCATTATTTAAAAAAAAACACCCCCACTAGAGCTATACCTTGAGTGCCCTACCATCCATTCTTAATTAGCACATTCGTTTAGATAATATCACCAACTTTAACTTTAACACCTATGTGTTCTTTTGTACCATTGTCACTGACATCTTTTGATGATCTGCTTCTATCACTGCTTGTTTGTCCCTACAACCACACCCCCACTCCACCTCTCTCTCTCCGCCCCCCACACACACACCTTAAACCAGCTTATATTTCAACTCTTTCTTGGACTCGAACTCAAGTTCTGTCGAAGGGTCATGAGGACTCGAAACGTCAACTCTTTTCTTCTCCGCCGATGCTGCCAGACCTGCTGAGTTTTTCCAGGTAATTCTGTTTTTGTTTTGGATTTCCAGCATCCGCAGTTTTTTTGTTTTTGTCTCACTATTTAGCCTGTCCATACCCCTCAGGATTTTGAAAACCACTATCAAGTCTCCTCTCCGCCTTCTTATCTCCAAGGAAGACAGTCCCAACCTAGCCGATCTATCCTCATAGCTACAGTTCTTTATCCTTGGAATCATTTGTGTGAATCTGCTCTCTACTCTCTCCAGTGCCCTCACATCCTTGCTCAGGTTTGGTGCCCAGAACTGGGCGCAGTACTCCAGACAAGGCCAAACGAGTGACTTAGACAAGTTCAGCATGACCTCCTTACTCTTGTACTGAACATGTTCAGTCATAGTTGACAACCCCATTAAAACACCCAGTTATTGAAATCAGCAGTTAGGAACCATAGACTGGACCAAGACTTCATTTATCAGAAGCTCCCAGCTAGAATCCCCTATTCCACTCCAACTTTACTTACTGGGCAATGCACAATGGTAAGAGCAACTTCCATTTACAAGCCTTGCTTATTTTCATTTCCACACTGGGTTCTAACAATGGACATTTTTTTTAGCTAGAAGCTGAACTTTAAACTTGCAAATGTACCTCAAGTTTGAGAGATTTTATTTGCAATCTTTCAACTAAAAGTTTGGTTGAAAAAAACTCCGGTCTGACAGCATCTGTGGAGAGAACACAGTTAACGTCTCGAGTCCGTGTGATTCTTCAACAGAACTAAGGAAAAATAGAAAAGAGATGAAATATAAGCTGGTTTAAGGGGGGGTGGGATAGAGGGCCAGTGATAGGTGGAGATAACCAAAAGATGTCACAGACAAAAGGACAAAGAGGTGTTGAAGGTGGTGATATTATCTAAGGAATGTGCCAATTAAGGGTAGAAAGCAGGACAAGCGAGGTACAGATAGCCCTAGTGGGGGTGGGGTGGGGTGAAGGGAAGGAATCGATAAAGGCTAAAAGGTAAAGATAAAACAATGGATGGAAATACATTTAAAAATAATAGAAATAGGTGGGAAAAGAAAAATCTATATAAATTATTGGAAAAAAGGGGGATCGGAAAGGGGGTGGGGATGGAGGAGAGAGTTCATGATCTAAAATTGTTGAACTCAATATTCAGTCCGGATGGCTGTAAAGTGCCTAGTCGGAAGATGAGGTGCTGTTCCTCCAGTTTGCGTTGAACTTTACTGGAACAATGCAGCAAGCCAAGGACAGACATGTGGGCAAGAGAGCAGGGTGGAGTGTTAAAATGGCAAGCGACAGGGAGGTTTGGGTCATTCTTGCGGACAGACTGAAGATGTTCTGCAAAGTGGTCACCCAGTCTGTGTTTGGTCCCTCCAATAGAGAGGAAACCGCATTGGGAGCAGCGAATGCAATGTTCCTCTCCGCAGATGCTGCCAGACCTGCTGAGTTTTTCCAGGTATTTTTGTTTCTGTTTTGGATTTCCAGCATCCGCAGTTTTTTGCTTCTATAAAAGTTTGGTTGAACATGCCACAGCTCAGCCGAAGGTGCCCACCACCTTGCTCAGCGCTGTGATGTTTTACTGAAGGGTGGCGTCCAGCTACATCCTCAAGTGTGATTGGCACACGTCACTGTCAATCCTCCTGTCTTCACCCAGAAGCTGACAGCCTCCCGGCCACAAGCGGGTCATGGGATTAACTTATAGATGCTCAGCATGACCTCCAATAAATTAAAAACAAAAACAGAATTACCTGGAAAAACTCAGCAGGTCCGGCAGCATCAGCGGAGACCTGCTGAGTTTTTCCAGGTAATTCTGTTTTTGTTTTGGATTTCCAGCATCCGCAGTTTTTTTGTTTTTATCTCCAATAAATTAATCCCGGTGCCTCCTCTAAATCAGTGCCTTCCCCCGCTGGCTTCTGACTCACCCCTGCTGGCCCTCCCGTGCCCCTTACCCTGCCCTCCTCACCCTCCCCCTCACACACTGTTCAAACCCACTGCCTGTTGAGACAGGGCTCCCGCGGTACATATACCTACAACTCTGGCTCAGTGAGCGACCGGCACCCACTGCCATTACCATTCCTAAAGAGAGAGAGAGAGACTCGTTTCATCCAAAGAGTACCAATAAGACCCATTAAAGCAACATATCTGATCTGATCATAGACTAATAAATATATATATGCATCTATAAATATACAGGGAGCTACGTTGATACCCAAACTTAAAAAGTAAGATCAACATTAAATTCCAGCTCGATCGGTGTCGTTTTTCCTTATTATCTGCAGACTTGTTTTTAATAAAAGGCTCCATATATTTGGTTTGTTTTTGGTGAGGGACTGGGTGACCTGGGAAGGCACAGGGTCAGTGCAGCAGCTGAAGGGACAGAGTGACAGCTTCATGGCCCCTAAACACCAAGCACACGAGGAATCTCTCCCTCAGCACGCGAGAGCCAGCCAGACACACCTTCGCCACACTCTCGTTTGCAGGGGCAAGGTTGTTTTTGGAGTGAAGTCCCAAGCCCAGCAGTAGGATGTGATTGCGGAGAAGTTTGCAGAGCGCCGTTGTTATTGAGGAAACAGCTGAACATGTCCAGAAACATGGAGCTGGAAAGTCTAAAGCATGTGGGCCTTGGACAGAAAGAGCGACGATGAGCCCCGACAATGTGTACAAAGCAGCAGCTGCTGTTCAGTGAGGAGGTACACAAAGCGGATTAAAGGGGACAGCAAGTAACAGGGAGGAGGGGGTGGGGGTGGGGTGGTCACACCCTCAGCTGTGCTCCGTGATTGGTTGAGGTTGGATTGGGCAGTGGCCACCCCCACCCCTGACCCCAGCGCTGGGCTGTGTCCACCCCACTCCCACCCTGACCCTTGACCCCAGCGCTGGGCTGTGTCCACCCCACCCCCACCCCTGACCCCAGCGCTGGGCTGTGTCCACCCCACCCCCACCCCTGACCCCAGCGCTGGGCTGTGTCCACCCCACCCCTGACCCCTGACCCCAGCGCTGGGCTGTGTCCGCCCCGTCACTCACCAGTGATAACAGAGGTCACTCTCCCCCACCAACCGGCCTGACTTTCAGTTACTTCTCCGCTTTTCCAGCCGGAGTGTAAAGCGCTGCCCCCTTCCCATCTCCGACTTTGTCAGCTTGACATGGACAAAGACAAGGGAAATGTAATGTGTTCCTGAAAGGCAAAGGGAATGCTCCCAGGACATACTCCCTGTTCCTCAACTCTCTCGCTAATTCCCATTGCCAGGGATTTTACAGCTGTAACATCCCCCCAGGCAGGGAGGGGACTGTAACATCCCCCCAGGCAGGGAGGGGACTGTAACATCCCCCCAGGCAGGGAGGGGACTGTAACATCCCCCCAGGCAGGGAGGGGACTGTAACATCCCCCCAGGCAGGGAAGGGACTGTAACATCCCCCCAGGCAGGGAGGGGACGGTAACATCCCCCCAGGCAGGGAGGGGACTGTAACATCCCCCCAGGCAGGGAGGGGACTGTAACATCCCCCCAGGCAGGGAGGGGACTGTAACATCCCCCCAGGCAGGGAGGGGACTGTAACATCCCCCCAGGCAGGGAAGGGACTGTAACATCCCCCCAGGCAGGGAGGGGACGGTAACATCCCCCCAGGCAGGGAGGGGACTGTAACATCCCCCCAGGCAGGGAGGGGACTGTAACATCCCCCCAGGCAGGGAGGGGGGGCTGTAATATCCCCCAGGCGGGGGGGGGGGCTGTAATATCCCCCAGGCGGGGGGGGGGGGCTGTAATATCCCCCAGGCGGTGGGGGAGGGGCTGTAATATCCCCCAGATGGTGAGGGGGGGCTGTAATATCCCCCAGGCGGTGGAGAAGGGGCTGTAAAATCCCCCAGATGGTGGGGGAGGGGCTGTAATATCCCCCAGACGGTGGGGGAGGGGCTGTAATATCCCCCAGGTGGTGGGGGAGGGGCTGTAATATCACCCAGGCGGTGGGGGAGGGGCTGTAATATCCCCCAGGCGGTGGGGGGTGGGGGCTGTAATATCCCCGAGGCAGGGGGGGGGCTGTAATATCCCCCAGGCAGTGGGGGAGGGGCTGTAATATCCCCCCAGGCAGGGAGGCGGGGCTGTAATATCCCCCAGGCGGTGGGGGAGGGGCTGTAATATCCCCCAGGCAGGTGGGAGGAGGGGCTGTAATATCCCCCAGACGGTGGGGGAGGGGCTGTAATATCCCTCAGATGGGGGGGAGGGGCTGTAATATCCCCCAGACGGGGGGGGGAGGGGCTGTAATATCCCCCAGACGGTGGGGGAGGGCTGTAATATCCCTCAGGCGGTGGGGGGGGGCTGTAATATCACCCAGGCGGTGGGGGAGGGGCTGTAATATCCCCCAGATGGGGGGGGAGGGGCTGTAATATCCCCCAGGCGGTGGGGGAGGGGCTGTAATATCCCCCAGGCGGTGGGGGAGGGGCTGTAATATCCCCCAGACGGGGGGGGAGGGGCTGTAATATCCCCCAGACGGGGGGGAGGGGCTGTAATATCCCCCAGGCAGGGAGGGGACTGTAACATCCCCCCAGGCAGGGAGGGGACTGTAACATCCCCCCAGGCAGGGAGGGGACTGTAACATCCCCCCAGGCAGGGAGGGGACTGTAACATCCCCCCAGGCAGGGAGGGGACTGTAACATCCCCCCAGGCAGGGAATAGGCTGTAATATCCCCCTAGGCAGGGGTGTGGGGAGGTGGGGACGGGCTGTAATATCCCCCCAGGCGGTGGGGGGGACTGTAATATCCCCCCAGGCAGGAAATGGGCTGTAATATACCCCCAGGCAAAGAGTGGGCTGTAATATCCCCCCAGCCAGGTGTGGGGGGGGGGGGGGGGAATGGGCTGTAATGTCCCCCCATGTGGGGGGGTGGGGGGAGGGATGCTGTAATATCCCCCAGGCGGTTGGGGGGGTGCTGTAATATCCCCCAGACAGGGGTGGGGGGCTGTAATATCCCTCCAGGTGATGGGGGTGGGGTGCTGTAATATCCCCCAGGCAGGGAGGGTTGTGCTGTAATATCCCCCAGGCAGGGAGGGGGGGGTCTGTAATATCCCCCAGGCAGGGAGGGGGGGCTGTAATATCCCCCAGTCAGGGAGCGGGGGCTGTAATATCCCCCAGGCGGTGGGGGAGGGGTTGTAATATCCCCCAGGCGGTGGGGGAGGGGCTGTAATATCCCCCAGGCGGTGGGGGAGGGGCTGTAATATCCCCCAGATGGTGAGGGGGGGCTGTAATATCCCCCAGGCGGTGGGGGAGGGGCTGTAAAATCCCCCAGATGGTGGGGGAGGGGCTGTAATATCCCCCAGACGGTGGGGGAGGGGCTGTAATATCCCCCAGGCGGTGGGGGAGGGGCTGTAATATCACCCAGGCGGTGGGGGAGGGGCTGTAATATCCCCCAGATGGTGGGCGGGGGGCTGTAATATCCCCCAGGCGGTGGGGGGGGGGGCTGTAATATCCCCAAGGCAGGGGGGGGGGCTGTAATATCCCCCAGGCAGTGGGGGAGGGGCTGTAATATCCCCCCAGGCGGTGGGGGAGGGGCTGTAATATCCCTCAGGCAGGTGGGGGGAGGGGCTGTAATATCCCCCAGACGGTGGGGGAGGGCTGTAATATCCCCCAGGTGGTGGGGGAGGGGCTGTAATATCCCCCAGGCGGTGGGGGAGGGGCTGTAATATACCTCAGATGGGGGGGGAGGGGCTGTAATATCCCCCAGGCGGTGGGGGGGGGGGGGGGGGCTGTAATATCCCCCAGGCGGTGGGGAGGGGCTGTAATAACCCCCAGATGGGGGGGGGGGGGCTGTAATATCCCCCAGGCGGTGGGGGGGGGGGGGCTGTAATATCCCCCAGGCGGTGGGGAGGGGCTGTAATAACCCCCAGATGGGGGGGGGGGGGGCTGTAATATCCCCCAGGCAGGGGGGGGGGGGCTGTGAAATCCTAGCCCAGGTTTTTTCTGGGCTGCCAACAGTGAATGGAATGTAAGGGGTGAGTTGAAGAGGAGGGGTCTGGAGCAGACGATGGGGGCACCGTGATGCTTGGTGAAAAACCCTGACCGTCCTGGTAAAACTGGGACTACTTTTTGTCCCTTATTTCCAGGAGTGAGGCTGAGGCTGGGAGTCCTGTCTCCGTCTGTTTGGGTGAGCATGTGCAGTGTGGCCGTCAGCCACCAGGGGGAGGTATGGCCACCACCCCCCTCCCCATCGAAAGTGGCCCTTGCTCCACTTGGTCAGAGTTGATCCGCCTTTGTGCTGGCCAGTCTGAGGCCGATTTGTATTACAGAATCTGTGGAAATCCCGGATGTTTGGGAATTTGAAGGTTTGGTGACATTTGTTGAAGGCCCTTGTGCCTCAGAATCATTGTGAATAAACAGAGGCAGCCCATGCTGATTGGGCTTGTGTGCTCTGTTACGCTGCTGAATGCTAAACATTCTCCAGGCTCAAAAGACATCGCTTCCCTTCTAGTAACAGTTACTTTTCCATAGCAACAGGATCCTGGCAGGTCAGTTTGGGCCCCCTTTCTATTGTAATGTAAATCCTGGAGACAAGGACTGACAGGCTGAGTTCCCCATTGTCAGACCAGCGTGACTCTAGCTTTAAGCTATTTCAGTCCTTTCTTTGTTAGGTTCACTCTGCCCCTCCGTGGGCTCAGAGCCTGAAAGCAGACTGGGAAAAAAAATCATTTCGCTGTAACATGCAATGAAAGACAGGGAGATAGCGAGAAGACACTAGAAAGAGAGAGAGAGAGAGAGAGAGAAACACTTACTTACAGCCCAAAAGGTGCACACACACAAACAACCCATGCAAAGTTAGAGACGAAGAAATACATACAGCAGAGTCAGAGACACACACATAGTGCAGTTGGAGACCCAGAGAGAGACAGTGCAGTCAAAGAGACACGCTGTAAAGTTAGAGACCAAGAGACCCACTGTGGTTAGAGACAGAGAGATATGTACAGTGCAGAGATAAGCTTCTAATGTCGACTGTGAAATCTTTGGCTCTGACTGTGGATGGGTCTCTCTCTCCCTCGGTTAGTGTATGTGGCTCTGGAATGAGATTCCCCAAAGTATAGAATTATAGAATGAAGGAAGCTATTCAGCCCATTGTGTCTGTGCCGGCTCTCTGCACCCCAGCTAGTGCCACTACCCTGCCCTGTCCCTGTAGCCTTGCACTTTTTGTCTCTTCAGGTACTTATCCAATTCACTTTTGAAAGCCATGATTCAATCTGCCTCCACCACCCTTCCAGATCCTAACCACTCACTGCGAAAGATATCTGCTAAACATATTTCCAAGGATGAAATGTTGAGTGTTTGTATCCTAAGGGCTTAATATCTTTGTTCTGATCTTTGATCTTGATCACCCTCCCCAACTAGCCTGTTCACAACCCCCAAAAAGCTCCCATTCTAGATGTGATAAGGTGCCACATCAAAGGTTATTACAGAAAATACAAGCTCATGGTGTAGGGAGTGACATTAGCATGGATAGAAGATTGGCTGGCTGGCAGAAAGCAAACAGTATGCATAAATGGGTCTCTTTCTGATTGGCAGGATGTGACACGTAGAGTCCCACAGGGGTCTGTGTTGGGTCCTCAACTTTTTACCATTTACATCAATGACTTAGGTGAGGGGAATGAAGACATGGTAGCTCAATCTGCAGATGACACAAAGATAGGTCGGAAAGTATGTTGTGAAGAGGACATAAGGAGTTGTAGAAGGATATAGATGGGTTGAGTGAACGAGCAAAGATCTGGCAGATGTAGAGTATAATGTGGGAAAATATGAAGTTGTTCACTTTGGCAGGAAGAATAAAAGTGCAGAGTATTACTTAAATGGAAAACGACTGCAGAATTCTGAGGTGCAGAGGGATCTGGGTGTCCGTGTGCATGAGTCACAAAAAGTTAGTATGCAGGTACAGCAAGTAAGTAGGAAGGCTAATGGAATGCTATCCTTTATTAGGAGAGGAATTGAACATAAAAGTAAGGATTACCTGGAAAAACTCAGCAGGTCTGGCAGCATCGGCGGAGAAGAAAAGAGTTGACATTTTGAGTCCTCTGACCCTTCGACAGAACTGTTCTATT
Organism: Isurus oxyrinchus; assembly: GCA_026770705.1. Classification (NCBI taxonomy): domain Eukaryota; kingdom Metazoa; phylum Chordata; class Chondrichthyes; order Lamniformes; family Lamnidae; genus Isurus; species Isurus oxyrinchus. Next base: position 295,836 of record JANJGN010000269.1, on the reverse strand, counting down.
GAAGGGTCATGAGGACACGAAACGTCAACTCTTTTCTTCTCCGCCGATGCTGCCAGACCTGCTGAGTTTTTCCAGGTCATTCTGTTTTTGTTTTGGATTTCCAGCATCCGCAGTTTTTTTGTTTTTATAAAAGTGAGGATGTTATGCTTCAGTTATACAGGGCACTGGTGAGACCACATCTTGAATACTGTGTGCAGTTTTAGTCTCCTTATTTAAGGAAGGATGTAAACACATTGGAGACGGTTCAGAGGAGGTTTACTAGATTGATACCTGGAATGAGTGGGTTGTCTGATGAGGAAAGGTTGGACAGACTGGGCTTGTTTCCACTGGAGTTTAGAAGAGTGAGGGGGTGATTTGATTGAAGTATATAAGATCCTGAACGGCCTTGACAAGGTGGACATGGAAAGGATGTTTCCTCTTGTGGGTGAGTCCAGAACTAGGAGGCACTGATTTAAAATTAGGGGTCACCCTTTTAGGCCAGAGATGAGGATAATTTTTTTTCTCTCAGAGGGTTGTGTGACTTTGGAACTCTCTGCCTCCGAAGGTGGTGGAGACGGGGTCATTGAGTATTTTTAAGGTGGGGGTAGATAGATTCTTGTTAGGCAAGGGAATCAGAGGTTATCGGGGGTAGATGGGAATGTGGAAACCGAAACACAAACAGATCAGCCATGATCTTATTGAATGAGGGAGCAGGCTCGAGGGGCTGAATGGTCTACTCCTTATATGGTCCATTTCTTATATGTTACCTAAGTTTTCCTGCTGTAATTGGCTGGTTACTTTCAGTGAAGCTACACACAACCACTGGGACCAATATCTGACTATTCTGCTTGCCCTCTGATCAGACCTTTGAACCTAATAAGTCTTTGGACCCAGAACCCTCCATTTTCTTTACAGCAAGGGTGTCAGGATATCTGTCTGTCCGAGAGGAGGGGAGTCAGGTTCAAAGGTGACACAGCCAAATGGCCATAACCCACCTTACAGACTGACTGACTGACCCGCTGTGGATTTCCAGGCTGGTTACACCAGCTTGTGTGCAGACAGGAAGTTTACAGCCGCACCGTTTCAAGGGGCTCCTAAAAACTGAGGGCAGAGAGAAATATTTCTGTCAACTGAAAAGCTGTTTCTTTGTTCCCTTTCAGAGTTAAACTGTACGAAGGACCTAATCTGGTGGCCGACTCGGGGGTAACAATCGACACAACGATGCGGGGGGGGCGTCTCGGGGTCTTCTGCTTTTCCCAAGAGAACATTATTTGGTCCAACCTGCGTTACAGGTGTAATGGTGAGTACAGCTACGGCCAGTAGACCAAATGCTCACAAAATATTCATTCCAAGTAGTGGCGACTGAAACGTGTGATTGGGAAATGTGCCTGACTCTTCCACTCATTTGATCTCTCTTCCCTGCTTGTCCCACAGACACAATTCCCGATGACTTTGAGCCATTTTGGAAGCTGCTGCAACTTGGCCTATGAAGATCAAAGAGGTTCTTATTCCCGGTGGCCTCAGCGATGCTTGGCAGTCGTTTCCACAAACAGTGAATTTGACCCAATGGCAACAAGAAGTAATTTTTTAAAATGCCAAAAACATTAAAAAAAAAATAGAAAAGGAAACAAGCCTGGCTGGGAGTGTGAATGTCAGAATAACATTGGCCCTAGGTGACTCCAAGGGGTTGGTGATTACAGGTACTTACTGCAAAGGGTCGGTTTGACTTTACACCTGACAGATCTTGCATGGTATCCGTTCCAATAACAAACATTTACTTCTCGAACCCTCTCCCGCTTCAGGGATTCCAGTACACAGGGACTCCTCCTCACTGCCCCCCTTTGGGACCGGCCGTATACTCAGTCTCAGCCCCTCCGGGGTGAGGTTTCTGGTTTTGATATTCCAAGCGGGGGGAGTGTTAGGTGTTGCCCAGGACTCATGGTTCTCCCCTTCCTGCTGCCTCACTGCTCTGCACATGTGGAATGTACCTCAGTCAGCCTGGGAGGAGAAGGTGAACATTGAGTGCCTGTGTAAGTCAGGTGTTGAAAGGAAATGTCTGGGCATCAGTTACTTACATTCACGTTATCAAACTGCTCCCAAACAGTAGTAACAGCGCTAGCAATAATTGTTCATTATTCTAGGATCACCCTGGAAAGCAAAGATAAACCCTGGCTTCTTTTCACGATTGCAGATCATCTTCTTAAACCCATCTCCTCTACCCACATCTCCAACATTCATTGTGAGGACCTCCTGGACTTTGCCACTAAGATCAAGAGCATCCGATCAGCTGTCTCGGCAGCGTCTCTCCCTTCCACTAGCTCCCCGGCAAGTTCCCACTGCCTTAGCTCAAACGTCATCTTTCTCCAGCCTCTCCCCTATCTCCCCTCGTGCCCTCTTCTAGCTCATCTTGTCCATGAGACCCAGCTCCTGCTCCCGTGATTCCCTTGACCCTGTTCCTACTTAACTGCCGACCACCTAACTTCCTACCCTGGCCCCCAAGTTAGCCAATATTGTAAACGGTTCTCTCTTCAGAGGTTGTCTCTGTCATTGTTACCCCTCTCCTCAAAAAAAAAGCAATCCTTGACCCCAATACGGCCCCCATCTCTGACCTTCCTTTTCTTCCACAAAGTCCGTGAACGTGTTTTTGCCCCTCAAATCTGTGCCGGTCTTTCCCGGAGCCCTAGGTCTGAATCCCTGCAATCGGGGTTCTGCTCTTGCCACAGTCTGCAAGCCACAAACAACTTATCGTAAATAGCATCCTATGTTTCTGTGACTTAAGTAAACGTCCCTCATCATGCTGCTTGACCTATCTGCAGCCTTTGACATGGCTGACCACACCATCCTCCTCCAAAGCCTCCTCATTAACGTCCGGCTGGGTGAAAGTGCTCTTGCCTGGTTCAAGGAAAGGGACCTATCCTTGGTCCCCTCCTATTTACATGCTGCCTCTTGGTGCATCACCCACAAGCACAGCATGAGCTTTCACAAGTACGCCGGCAACACCTAGCTCAACATCACCACCCCTCCACTGGTGTTAAATATCAGACTGTTTATCCAACATCCAGAACTGAACAAGCAGGCATTTCCTCCAAGTAAAACTAGGAAGACTGAAGCCATTGTTTTTAGTTCCTGCTCCAAGCATCATCCCTCTCCTGGAATGGAGTGAGGTGAAACCAGTATGTTGGTCATCTCGGTGTCATGTTTGGTCCCGAGATGAGCTTTTGACCACATTCATTCCATTACTAAAACCGCCTATTTTCACCTCCCTCCGCTCACCTCTGAAACCCTCAGTCGTGCCTTTGTCACCAGTTCCAACGCAACGCTGACCTTCTAATCTCCATAAACTTGTAATCATCCAAAACTTTGCTGCCCATCTAACTCGCACGAAGTCTCATTAAACTATCACCTTTGTCAGTCACCTGCATTGGCTCCTAGTGTCTTGGTTTTAAAATTCTCATTATTGTTTTCAAAGCTCTCCCTATCTCTGTAATCTTCCCCAGCTTCACAACCCTCAGATAGCTGTGCTCATCTATTTCTGGACTCCAGAGCATCCCCAATTGTAATCACTCTGGCATGGGTGGCCATTCCTTCAGCTGCCTAGGCCCCAAGTTCTGCAATTCTCACCCTACACTCCCTGCCTCTCTACCTCATTTTCCTCCTTTAAAATGCTGTTTAAAACCTCCCTCTTTGACCAAGCTTTTGGCCATCTGACCTCAGATCAATAAACGTGGCTCGGTATACTTTATTTTTCTCCCGTGAAGTGCCTCAAGATGTTTGATTACGTTAAAGGTGCGATACAAACATAATTAGCTGTTTGCTTTACTGAACATCAGACTGAGCGACTTGGACCATGCGAGTCCATGAAGTGGGACTCCAGCGTAGTTAGATGTTTCACATGGTTGTTACAGCCAGACTCACCAAGACCATAGCAACAGCATTCACCCACAGACAGGCCGCGTGCAAACCGGGCTGGAACCAGTGTCCCAGGTCTGCGCACGCCCCTGGGTTTGTGTGTCCTTGTTCCGCGTGCCCTGGTGCCTGGCGATCCACTGGATGAGGAGTGAGGACAGGATCAGGCCAGTTGTGGTGGTCTCTGGGGACAAGGAAGCTCCAGGTAGCCACTAAGCATCTGCCAGTTAACGTGATGTGGCCCTGAGATGCGTAACCCCCTCAGACTCTGGCCGGGATGAGTGCAATGCCTTTTAAGGAAAAACTCAATGCAAATTACAGCCCTCCCAACCTTAGAATGAAAGGAAGCCCCTGTACACCAGCAGGCCACATCTGATCGCAGCAACTGCCCCTCAGTGGATCAATCCAGCCAGAACAGGAGGCCGGGACGAGTGCAATATTGGAAGGTCATGAGACAACAATGCACCTCATCCCGCACCAGCTGCTCAGTTGGAGTAACAAAGTGCATCTTCAGCGTGACTCTGCGACACTGCCACTTCAACCTGAAGGATATAATGGCAGGAATTAAACCGAGGAAGAACGGGTGAGGAAGGGCACAAATCTGATGTGCTGAGTATTTTGCACAGAGATAAAGTGGCTGAGCTGGAGCAAGCAAGTCACAGGACCAAGGTTCAACGTTCACTTATTGTCTTTCAAAGTTAAATTTCCAAAACAAAACACAATATTTTAAATTATTCCTCAAGGGTTCATTCATTTTCATGGATTGTGATCTTTAAAAGAATATGGTGTGAGTCGAGTGTTCGAGCTCAGAGACCTTGTTAATAAAGAAGGAAAGAGCGAGGATGTCCCAAAGTGAATTACATCTGAAGTGCGGTCATTTTGTAAGACAGGGAACATGACAGTACTATGAGTAAAACACACAGCATGCCCAGTTGAAATCTCTTACGATGGATATAGGGATCACTGGATAAATCTTACTGTGGACTGTGGGGATCCTGACATTAAATCTCATTGTGGGGATCCTTTGAATAATCTCATTATGTGCATCCCTAGACTAATCTCTCTATGGCGACCTCTGGATTAATCCCACTGCATGGATCCCTCAACTAATCTCACTGTGGGAATACTTTGATTAATTTCACAATGTGGATCTCTGGATTAATCTCACTATCAGGATACCTAGACTAATCTCTCTGGGGATTTCTGGATTAATCTCACTATATGGATCCCTCAACTAATCTGACTGTGGAAATCTATGGATTAATATGTCTGTGAGATGTGGGATTCCTGAATTAGTGTCACTGAGGGGATCCCTAGACAATCCGACTGTGAGGTGTGGGGATCCCTTGAATAATTTCTCTGTGGGATCCTGAAAATAACCTCTATATGGCGATCCCTGGATCAATATCTCTGAGATGTGGGGATCCCTGGATCAATCTCTCGGGGACGTGGGGATCCCTGCAACAATCTCTCAGGTAATGGGGAATCCCTGGAACAATCTCTCAGGGATGGGGAGATCCCTGGAACAAATTCTCTGGGATGTAGGGATCCCTGGATCACTCACTCTGGGATGTAGGGATACCTAGATCACACTCTCTGGGATGTAGGGATACCTAGATCACTCTCTCTGGGATGTGGGGAGCCCTGGATCAATCTCTCTGGGATGTGGGGATCCCTGGATCAATCTCTCTGGGATGGAGGAATCCCTGGATCAATCTCTCTGGGATGTGGGGATCCCTGGATCAATCTCTCAGGGATGTGGGGATCCCTGTATCAATCTCTCTGTGATGTGGGGATCCCTGGATCAATCTCTCTGGAATGTGGGAATCCCTGGATCAATCACTCGGGGATGTGGGGATCCCTGGTTCAATCACTCAGGGATGTGGGGATCCATCGATCAATCTCTCTGGGATGTGGGGATCCCTGGATCAATTTCTCTGTGATGTGGGGATCCCTGGATCAATCTCTCTGGACTGTGGGAATCCCTGGATCAAACTCTCTGGGATGTGGGGATCCCTAGATCAATCCCTTTGGGATGTGGGAATCCCTGGATCAATCTCTCTGGGATGTGGAGAACCCTGGATCAATCTCTCTGGGATGTGGGTATCTCTGGATCAATCTCTCTGGGATGTGAAGATCCTTGAATCAATCTCTCTGGGATGTGGGGATCCCTGGATCAATCTCTCTGGGATGTGGGGATCCCTGGATCAATCTCTCTGGGATGGAGGAATCACTGGATCAATCTCTCTGGGATGTGGGGATCCCTGGATCAATCTCTCAGGGATGTGGGGATCCATCGATCAATCTCTCTGGAATGTGGGGATCCCTGGATCAATATCTCTCGGATGGGGGTGAATACCTGGATCAATCTCTCTGGGATGTGGGTATCTCTGGATCAATCTCTCTGGGATGTGAAGATCCTTGGATCAATCTCTCTGGGATGTGGGGATCCCTGGATCAATCTCTCTGGGATGTGGGTATCTCTGGATCAATCTCTCTGGGATGCGGGGATCCCTGGATCAATCTCTCTGGGATGTGGGGATCCCTGGATCAATCTCTCTGGGATGTGAAGATCCATCGATCACTCTCTCTGGGATGTGGGCATCCCTGGATCAATCTCTCTGGGATGTGGGGATCCCAGGATCAATCACTCGCGGATGTGAGGATCCCTGGATCAATCCCTCTGGGATGTAGGGATCCCTGGATCAATCTCCCTGGAATGTGGGGATCCCTGGATCAATCTCTCTGGGATGTGGGGATCCCTGGATCAATCTCTCGGGGATGTGGCGATCACTGGGTCAATCTCCCTGCGATGTGAGCAACACTGGAGCAATCTCTCTGGGATGTTTGGATCCCTGGATCAAACTCTCAGCGATTTGGGGATCACTGGATCAATCTCTCTGGGATGTGTGAAGCCTGGATCAATCACTCTAGGATGAGGGGATCCCTGGATCAATCTCTCTGGGATGTGGGGATCACTGGATCAATCTCTTGGGGATGTGAAGAACACTGGTTCAATCTCTCTGGGATTTGGGGATCTCTGGATCAATACCTCTGGGATGTGGGGAATCCCTGGATCAATCTCTCTGGGATGTGAGCATCCCTGGAGCAATCACTCTGGGATGTTTGGATCCCTGGATCAAACTCTCAGCGATTTGGAGATCACTGGATCAATCTGTCAGGAATGTGGGGATCCCTGGATCAATCTCTCAGCGATGTGGGGATCCCTGGATCAATTTCTCAGTGATATAGGGATCCCTGGATCAATATCGCTGGGATGGGGGAACCCTGGATCAATCTCTCTGGGATGTAGGGATCCCTGGATCAATCTCTCTGGGGTGTGGGGAGCCCTGGATAAATATCTCTGGAATGTGGGGATCCCTGGATCAATATCTCTCGGATGGGGGTGAATCCCTGTATCAATCTCTCTGGGTTGTGAGGATCCCTGGAACAATCTCTCTGGAATGTGGGGATCCTGGGTCACTCATTCTGGAATGTGGGGATCCCTAGATCAATCTCTCTGGGATGTGGGGATCCCTGGATCAATCTCTCTGCGATGTGAGTAACCCTGGATCAATCTCTGTGGGATGTTGGAATCCCTAGATCAATCTCGCAGCGATTTGGGGATCCCTGGATCAATCTCTCTGGAATGTGGGGATCGCTGGATCAATCTCTCTCGGATGTGGGGATCCCTGGATCAATCTTACTGAGATGGGGGTGAATCCCTGGATCAATCTCTCGGGGATGGGGGAATCCCAGGAACAATCTCTCTGGGATGTGGGGATCCCTGTATCAATCTCTCAGCGATGTCGGGATCCCTGGATCAATCTCTCTGGGCTGTGGGGATCCCTCGATGAATCTATCTGGGAAGAGGGGATCCCTGGATCAATCTCTCCGGGGTGTGGGGATACCGACATCAATCTCTCAGTGATTTGGTCATCCCTGGATCAATCTCTCTGGGATGTAGGGATCCCTGGATCAATCTCTCTGGGATGTGGGAAACCCTGGATCAATCACTCTGGGATGGGGGAATCCCTGGATCTATCTTTCTGGGATGTGGGAAGCGTGGATCAATCACTCTAGGATGTGGGGATACCTGGATCAATCTCGCCGGGATGTGGGGATCCCTGGATCAATACCTCTGGAATGTGGGGATCCCTGGATCAATCTCTCTGGAATGTGGGGATCCCTGGATCAATATCTCTCGGATGGGGGCGAATACATGGATCAATCTCTCTGGGATGTGGGGAACCCTGGATCAATCTCTCTGGGATGTGGGGATGCCTGCATCAATCTTTCTGAGATTTGGTTACCCTGAATCAATCTTTCTGGGATGTGGGGATCCCTGGATCACTCACTCTGGGATGTGAGGATACCTGAATCATTCTCTCTGGGATGTGGGGATTCCGGGATCAATCTCTCTGGGATGTGGGGATTCTGGGATCAATCTCCCTGGGATGTGAGGATCCCTGGATCAAACTCTCAGGGATGTGGGGATCCCTGGATCAATCTCTCTGGGATGTTGGGATCCCTGGATCACTCACTCTGGGATGTGGGGATCCCTGGATCACTCACTCTGGGATGTGGGGATCCCTGGATCACTCTCTCTGGGCTGTGGGGATCCCTTGATGAATCTATCTGGGATGACGGTATACCTGGATCAATCTCTCTGGGATGTGGGGATACCGAGATCAATCTCTCAGTGATTTGGTCATCCCTGGATCAATCTCTCTGGGATGTAGGGATCCCTGGATCAATCACTCTGGGATGGGGGAATCCCTGGATCTATCTTTCTGGGATGTGGGAAGCCTGGATCAATCTCGCCGGGATGTGGGGATCCCTGGATCAATCTCTCTGGGATGTGGGGATCCCTGGATCAATCTCTCTTGGATGTGGGCATCCCTGGATCAATACCTCTGGAATGTGGGGATCCCTGGATCAATCTCTCCTGAATGTGGGGATCCCTGGATCAATATCTCTCGGATGGGGGCGAATACATGGATCAATCTCTCTGGGATGTGGGGAACCCTGGATCAATCTCTCTGGGATGTGGGGATGCCTGCATCAATCTTTCTGGGATTTGGTTACCCTGAATCAATCTTTCTGGGATGTGGGGATCCCTGGATCACTCACTCTGGGATGTGGGGATTCCGGGATCAATCTCTCTGGGATGTGGGGATTCTGGGATCAATCTCCCTGGGATGTGAGGATCCCTGGATCAAACTCTCTGGGATGTGGGGATCCCTGGATCAATCTCTCTGGGATGTGGGGATACTGCATCAATATGCCTGGGATTTGGGAATACCTGGATCTAACTCTCTGCGATGTCGGGATCTCTGGATCAATCTCTCTGGAATGTGGGGATACCGAGATCAATCTCTCAGTGATTTGGTCATCCCTGGATCAATCTCTCTGGGATGTTGGGATCCCTGGATCAATCTCTCTGGGATGGGGGAATCCCGGGATCAATCTCTCTGGGATGTTGGGATCCCTGGATCAATCTCTCTGGGATGGGGGAATCCCGGGATCAGTCTCTATGGCATGTGGGGATCCCTGGATCAATCTCTCTGGGATGTGGGGATCCCTGGATCAATCTCCCTGGGGTGTGGGGATCCCTGGATGAATCTCTCTGGGATGAGGGGATACCTGGATCAATCTCTCCGGGATGTGGGGATACCGAGATCAATCTCTCAGTGATTTGGTCATCCCTGGATCAATCTCTCTGGGACGGGGGAATCACTGGATCAATCTCTCTGGGATGTGGGAACCCCTGGATCAATCTCTCTGGGATGTGGGGATCCCTGGATCAATCTCTCTGGGATGTGGAGATCCCTGGATCAATCTCTCTGGGATGTGGGGAACCCTGGATCAATCTCTCTAGGATGTGGGGATCCCTGGATCAATTTCTCTGCAATGTGGGAATCCCAGGATCAATTTCTCTGGGATGTGTGGATCAATATCTCAGCTATGTTTGGATCCCAGGATCATACTCGCAGCGATGTGGGGATCCCTAGATCAATCTCTCTGGGATGTGGGGATCCCTGGATCAATCTCTCTGCGATGTGAGTAACCCTGGATCAATCTCTCTGGGATGTGGAGATCCCTGGATCAATCTCTCTGGGATGTGGGGAACCCTGGATCAATCTCTCTAGGATGTGGGGATCCCTGGATCAATTTCTCTGCAATGTGGGGATCCCAGGATCAATTTCTCTGGGATGTGTGGATCCCTGGATCAATATCTCAGCTATGTTTGGATCCCAGGATCATACTCGCAGCGATGTGGGGATCCCTAGATCAATCTCTCTGGGATGTGGGGATCCCTGGATCAATCTCTCTGCGATGTGAGTAACCCTAGATCAATCTCTCTGGGATGTGGGGAACCCTCGATCAATCTCTCTGGGATGAGGCGATACCTGGATCAATCTCTCTGGGATGAGGGGATACTTGGATCAATCTCTCTGGGACGGGGGAATCACTGGATCAATCTCTCTGGGATGTGGGAACCCCTGGATCAATCTCTCTGGCTTGTGAGGAAACCTGGATCATTCTCTCTGGGATGAGGGGATCCCTGGATCAATCTCTCTGGGTTACGAGGATCCCTGGAACAATCTCTCTGGGATGGGGAAATCCCTGGATCTATCTCTCTGGGATGTGGGATCCCTGGATCAATCACTCTGGGATGGGGAAATCCCTGGATCTATCTCTCTGGGATGTGGGAAGCCTGGATCAATCACTCTAGGATGTGGGTATACCTGGATCAATCTCGCTGGGATGTGGGGATCCCTGGATCAATCTCTCTGGGATGTGGGGAACCCTGGATCAATCTCTCTGGGATGTGGGGATCCCTGGATCAATCTCTCTGGGATGTGGGGACCCCTGGATCAATATCTCTGGAATGTAGGGATCCCTGGATCAATATCTCTGGAATGTGGGGATCCCTGGATCAATATCTCTCGGATGGGGGTGAATACCTGGATCAATCTCTCTGGGATGTGGGGATCCCTGGATCAATCTCTCTGGGATGTGGGGATCCCTGGATCAATATCTCTGGAATGTAGGGATCCCTGGATCAATATCTCTGGAATGTGGGGATCCCTGGATCAATATCTCTCGGATGGGGGTGAATACCTGGATCAATCTCTCTGGGATGTGGGGAACCCTGGATTAATCTCTCTGGGATGTGGGGATTCCTGCATCAATCTTTCTGGAATGTGGTTACTCTGAATCAATCTCTCTGGGATGTGGGAATCCCGGGATCAATCTCTCTGGGTTGTGAGGATCCCTGGATCAATCTCTCTGGGATGGGGGAATCCCTGGATCAATCTCTCTGGGATGGGGGAACCCTGGATCAATCTCTCTAGGATGTGGGTATCCCTGGATCAATTTCTCTGCAATGTGGGGATCCCAGGATCAATCTCTTTGGTATGTGTGGATCCCTGGATCAATCTCTCAGCTATGTGTGGATCCCAGGATCATACTCGCAGCGATGTGGGGATCCCTAGATCAATCTCTCTGGGATGTGGGGATCCCTGGATCAATCTCTCTGCGATGTGAGTAACCCTGGAACAATCTCTCTGGGATGTGGGGAACCCTGGATCAATCTCTCTGGGGTGTGGGGATCCCTGGATGAATCTCTCTGGGATGAGGCGATACCTGGATCAATCTCTCTGGGATGAGGGGATACTTGGATCAATCTCTCTGGGATGTGGGGATCTCTGGATGAATCTCTCTGGGATGAGGGGATACCGAGATCAATCTCTCAGTGATTTGGTCATCCCTGGATCAATCTCTCTGGGATGTAGGGATCCCTGGATCAATCTCTCTGGGACGGGGGAATCACTGGATCAATCTCTCTGGGATGTGGGAACCCCTGGATCAATCTCTCTGGGGTGTGAGGAAACCTGGATCAATCTCTCTTGGATGAGGGGATCCCTGGATCAATCTCTCTGGGTTACGAGGATCCCTGGAACAATCTCTCTAGGATATGGGAAACCCTGGATCAATCACTCTGGGATGGGGAAATCCCTGGATCTATCTCTCTGGGATGTGGGAAGCCTGGATCAATCACTCCAGGATGTGGGTATACCTGGATCAATCTCGCTGGGATGTGGGGATCCCTAGATCAATCTCTCTGGGATGTGGGGATCCCTGGATCAATCTCTCTGCGATGTGAGTAACCCTAGATCAATCTCTCTGGGATGTGGGGAACCCTGGATCAATCTCTCTGGGATGAGGCGATACCTGGATCAATCTCTCTGGGATGAGGGGATACTTGGATCAATCTCTCTGGGACGGGGGAATCACTAGATCAATCTCTCTGGGATGTGGGAACCCCTGGATCAATCTCTCTGGCTTGTGAGGAAACCTGGATCATTCTCTCTGGGATGAGGGGATCCCTGGATCAATCTCTCTGGGTTACGAGGATCCCTGGAACAATCTCTCTGGGATGGGGAAATCCCTGGATCTATCTCTCTGGGATGTGGGATCCCTGGATCAATCACTCTGGGATGGGGAAATCCCTGGATCTATCTCTCTGGGATGTGGGAAGCCTGGATCAATCACTCTAGGATGTGGGTATACCTGGATCAATCTCGCTGGGATGTGGGGATCCCTGGATCAATCTCTCTGGGATGTGGGGAACCCTGGATCAATCTCTCTGGGATGTGGGGATCCCTGGATCAATCTCTCTGGGATGTGGGGACCCCTGGATCAATATCTCTGGAATGTAGGGATCCCTGGATCAATATCTCTGGAATGTGGGGATCCCTGGATCAATATCTCTCGGATGGGGGTGAATACCTGGATCAATCTCTCTGGGATGTGGGGATCCCTGGATCAATCTCTCTGGGATGTGGGGATCCCTGGATCAATATCTCTGGAATGTAGGGATCCCTGGATCAATATCTCTGGAATGTGGGGATCCCTGGATCAATATCTCTCGGATGGGGGTGAATACCTGGATCAATCTCTCTGGGATGTGGGGAACCCTGGATTAATCTCTCTGGGATGTGGGGATTCCTGCATCAATCTTTCTGGAATGTGGTTACTCTGAATCAATCTCTCTGGGATGTGGGAATCCCGGGATCAATCTCTCTGGGTTGTGAGGATCCCTGGATCAATCTCTCTGGGATGGGGGAATCCCTGGATCAATCTCTCTGGGATGGGGGAACCCTGGATCAATCTCTCTAGGATGTGGGTATCCCTGGATCAATTTCTCTGCAATGTGGGGATCCCAGGATCAATCTCTTTGGTATGTGTGGATCCCTGGATCAATCTCTCAGCTATGTGTGGATCCCAGGATCATACTCGCAGCGATGTGGGGATCCCTAGATCAATCTCTCTGGGATGTGGGAAGCCTGGATCAATCTCGCCGGGATGTGGGGATCCCTGGATCAATCTCTCTGGGATGTGGGGATCCCTGGATCAATCTCTCTTGGATGTGGGCATCCCTGGATCAATACCTCTGGAATGTGGGGATCCCTGGATCAATCTCTCCTGAATGTGGGGATCCCTGGATCAATATCTCTCGGATGGGGGCGAATACATGGATCAATCTCTCTGGGATGTGGGGAACCCTGGATCAATCTCTCTGGGATGTGGGGATGCCTGCATCAATCTTTCTGGGATTTGGTTACCCTGAATCAATCTTTCTGGGATGTGGGGATCCCTGGATCACTCACTCTGGGATGTGGGGATTCCGGGATCAATCTCTCTGGGATGTGGGGATTCTGGGATCAATCTCCCTGGGATGTGAGGATCCCTGGATCAAACTCTCTGGGATGTGGGGATCCCTGGATCAATCTCTCTGGGATGTCGGGATACTGCATCAATATGCCTGGGATTTGGGAATACCTGGATCTAACTCTCTGCGATGTCGGGATCTCTGGATCAATCTCTCTGGAATGTGGGGATACCGAGATCAATCTCTCAGTGATTTGGTCATCCCTGGATCAATCTCTCTGGGATGTTGGGATCCCTGGATCAATCTCTCTGGGATGGGGGAATCCCGGGATCAATCTCTCTGGGATGTTGGGATCCCTGGATCAATCTCTCTGGGATGGGGGAATCCCGGGATCAGTCTCTATGGCATGTGGGGATCCCTGGATCAATCTCTCTGGGATGTGGGGATCCCTGGATCAATCTCCCTGGGGTGTGGGGATCCCTGGATGAATCTCTCTGGGATGAGGGGATACCTGGATCAATCTCTCCGGGATGTGGGGATACCGAGATCAATCTCTCAGTGATTTGGTCATCCCTGGATCAATCTCTCTGGGACGGGGGAATCACTGGATCAATCTCTCTGGGATGTGGGAACCCCTGGATCAATCTCTCTGGGACGGGGGAATCACTAGATCAATCTCTCTGGGATGTGGGAACCCCTGGATCAATCTCTCTGGCTTGTGAGGAAACCTGGATCATTCTCTCTGGGATGAGGGGATCCCTGGATCAATCTCTCTGGGTTACGAGGATCCCTGGAACAATCTCTCTGGGATGGGGAAATCCCTGGATCTATCTCTCTGGGATGTGGGATCCCTGGATCAATCACTCTGGGATGGGGAAATCCCTGGATCTATCTCTCTGGGATGTGGGAAGCCTGGATCAATCACTCTAGGATGTGGGTATACCTGGATCAATCTCGCTGGGATGTGGGGATCCCTGGATCAATCTCTCTGGGATGTGGGGAACCCTGGATCAATCTCTCTGGGATGTGGGGATCCCTGGATCAATCTCTCTGGGATGTGGGGACCCCTGGATCAATATCTCTGGAATGTAGGGATCCCTGGATCAATATCTCTGGAATGTGGGGATCCCTGGATCAATATCTCTCGGATGGGGGTGAATACCTGGATCAATCTCTCTGGGATGTGGGGATCCCTGGATCAATCTCTCTGGGATGTGGGGATCCCTGGATCAATATCTCTGGAATGTAGGGATCCCTGGATCAATATCTCTGGAATGTGGGGATCCCTGGATCAATATCTCTCGGATGGGGGTGAATACCTGGATCAATCTCTCTGGGATGTGGGGAACCCTGGATTAATCTCTCTGGGATGTGGGGATTCCTGCATCAATCTTTCTGGAATGTGGTTACTCTGAATCAATCTCTCTGGGATGTGGGAATCCCGGGATCAATCTCTCTGGGTTGTGAGGATCCCTGGATCAATCTCTCTGGGATGGGGGAATCCCTGGATCAATCTCTCTGGGATGGGGGAACCCTGGATCAATCTCTCTAGGATGTGGGTATCCCTGGATCAATTTCTCTGCAATGTGGGGATCCCAGGATCAATCTCTTTGGTATGTGTGGATCCCTGGATCAATCTCTCAGCTATGTGTGGATCCCAGGATCATACTCGCAGCGATGTGGGGATCCCTAGATCAATCTCTCTGGGATGTGGGAAGCCTGGATCAATCTCGCCGGGATGTGGGGATCCCTGGATCAATCTCTCTGGGATGTGGGGATCCCTGGATCAATCTCTCTTGGATGTGGGCATCCCTGGATCAATACCTCTGGAATGTGGGGATCCCTGGATCAATCTCTCCTGAATGTGGGGATCCCTGGATCAATATCTCTCGGATGGGGGCGAATACATGGATCAATCTCTCTGGGATGTGGGGAACCCTGGATCAATCTCTCTGGGATGTGGGGATGCCTGCATCAATCTTTCTGGGATTTGGTTACCCTGAATCAATCTTTCTGGGATGTGGGGATCCCTGGATCACTCACTCTGGGATGTGGGGATTCCGGGATCAATCTCTCTGGGATGTGGGGATTCTGGGATCAATCTCCCTGGGATGTGAGGATCCCTGGATCAAACTCTCTGGGATGTGGGGATCCCTGGATCAATCTCTCTGGGATGTGGGGATACTGCATCAATATGCCTGGGATTTGGGAATACCTGGATCTAACTCTCTGCGATGTCGGGATCTCTGGATCAATCTCTCTGGAATGTGGGGATACCGAGATCAATCTCTCAGTGATTTGGTCATCCCTGGATCAATCTCTCTGGGATGTTGGGATCCCTGGATCAATCTCTCTGGGATGGGGGAATCCCGGGATCAATCTCTCTGGGATGTTGGGATCCCTGGATCAATCTCTCTGGGATGGGGGAATCCCGGGATCAGTCTCTATGGCATGTGGGGATCCCTGGATCAATCTCTCTGGGATGTGGGGATCCCTGGATCAATCTCCCTGGGGTGTGGGGATCCCTGGATGAATCTCTCTGGGATGAGGGGATACCTGGATCAATCACTCCGGGATGTGGGGATACCGAGATCAATCTCTCAGTGATTTGGTCATCCCTGGATCAATCTCTCTGGGACGGGGGAATCACTGGATCAATCTCTCTGGGATGTGGGAACCCCTGGATCAATCTCTCTGGGATGTGGGGATCCCTGGATCAATCTCTCTGGGATGTGGAGATCCCTGGATCAATCTCTCTGGGATGTGGGGAACCCTGGATCAATCTCTCTAGGATGTGGGGATCCCTGGATCAATTTCTCTGCAATGTGGGAATCCCAGGATCAATTTCTCTGGGATGTGTGGATCAATATCTCAGCTATGTTTGGATCCCAGGATCATACTCGCAGCGATGTGGGGATCCCTAGATCAATCTCTCTGGGATGTGGGGATCCCTGGATCAATCTCTCTGCGATGTGAGTAACCCTGGATCAATCTCTCTGGGATGTGGAGATCCCTGGATCAATCTCTCTGGGATGTGGGGAACCCTGGATCAATCTCTCTAGGATGTGGGGATCCCTGGATCAATTTCTCTGCAATGTGGGGATCCCAGGATCAATTTCTCTGGGATGTGTGGATCCCTGGATCAATATCTCAGCTATGTTTGGATCCCAGGATCATACTCGCAGCGATGTGGGGATCCCTAGATCAATCTCTCTGGGATGTGGGGATCCCTGGATCAATCTCTCTGCGATGTGAGTAACCCTAGATCAATCTCTCTGGGATGTGGGGAACCCTGGATCAATCTCTCTGGGATGAGGCGATACCTGGATCAATCTCTCTGGGATGAGGGGATACTTGGATCAATCTCTCTGGGACGGGGGAATCACTGGATCAATCTCTCTGGGATGTGGGAACCCCTGGATCAATCTCTCTGGCTTGTGAGGAAACCTGGATCATTCTCTCTGGGATGAGGGGATCCCTGGATCAATCTCTCTGGGTTACGAGGATCCCTGGAACAATCTCTCTGGGATGGGGAAATCCCTGGATCTATCTCTCTGGGATGTGGGATCCCTGGATCAATCACTCTGGGATGGGGAAATCCCTGGATCTATCTCTCTGGGATGTGGGAAGCCTGGATCAATCACTCTAGGATGTGGGTATACCTGGATCAATCTCGCTGGGATGTGGGGATCCCTGGATCAATCTCTCTGGGATGTGGGGAACCCTGGATCAATCTCTCTGGGATGTGGGGATCCCTGGATCAATCTCTCTGGGATGTGGGGACCCCTGGATCAATATCTCTGGAATGTAGGGATCCCTGGATCAATATCTCTGGAATGTGGGGATCCCTGGATCAATATCTCTCGGATGGGGGTGAATACCTGGATCAATCTCTCTGGGATGTGGGGATCCCTGGATCAATCTCTCTGGGATGTGGGGATCCCTGGATCAATATCTCTGGAATGTAGGGATCCCTGGATCAATATCTCTGGAATGTGGGGATCCCTGGATCAATATCTCTCGGATGGGGGTGAATACCTGGATCAATCTCTCTGGGATGTGGGGAACCCTGGATTAATCTCTCTGGGATGTGGGGATTCCTGCATCAATCTTTCTGGAATGTGGTTACTCTGAATCAATCTCTCTGGGATGTGGGAATCCCGGGATCAATCTCTCTGGGTTGTGAGGATCCCTGGATCAATCTCTCTGGGATGGGGGAATCCCTGGATCAATCTCTCTGGGATGGGGGAACCCTGGATCAATCTCTCTAGGATGTGGGTATCCCTGGATCAATTTCTCTGCAATGTGGGGATCCCAGGATCAATCTCTTTGGTATGTGTGGATCCCTGGATCAATCTCTCAGCTATGTGTGGATCCCAGGATCATACTCGCAGCGATGTGGGGATCCCTAGATCAATCTCTCTGGGATGTGGGGATCCCTGGATCAATCTATCTGCGATGTGAGTAACCCTGGAACAATCTCTCTGGGATGTGGGGAACCCTGGATCAATCTCTCTGGGGTGTGGGGATCCCTGGATGAATCTCTCTGGGATGAGGCGATACCTGGATCAATCTCTCTGGGATGAGGGGATACTTGGATCAATCTCTCTGGGATGTGGGGATCTCTGGATGAATCTCTCTGGGATGAGGGGATACCGAGATCAATCTCTCAGTGATTTGGTCATCCCTGGATCAATCTCTCTGGGATGTAGGGATCCCTGGATCAATCTCTCTGGGACGGGGGAATCACTGGATCAATCTCTCTGGGATGTGGGAACCCCTGGATCAATCTCTCTGGGGTGTGAGGAAACCTGGATCAATCTCTCTTGGATGAGGGGATCCCTGGATCAATCTCTCTGGGTTACGAGGATCCCTGGAACAATCTCTCTGGGATATGGGAAACCCTGGATCAATCACTCTGGGATGGGGAAATCCCTGGATCTATCTCTCTGGGATGTGGGAAGCCTGGATCAATCACTCCAGGATGTGGGTATACCTGGATCAATCTCGCTGGGATGTGGGGATCCCTAGATCAATCTCTCTGGGATGTGGGGATCCCTGGATCAATCTCTCTGCGATGTGAGTAACCCTAGATCAATCTCTCTGGGATGTGGGGAACCCTGGATCAATCTCTCTGGGATGAGGCGATACCTGGATCAATCTCTCTGGGATGAGGGGATACTTGGATCAATCTCTCTGGGACGGGGGAATCACTAGATCAATCTCTCTGGGATGTGGGAACCCCTGGATCAATCCCTCTGGCTTGTGAGGAAACCTGGATCATTCTCTCTGGGATGAGGGGATCCCTGGATCAATCTCTCTGGGTTACGAGGATCCCTGGAACAATCTCTCTGGGATGGGGAAATCCCTGGATCTATCTCTCTGGGATGTGGGATCCCTGGATCAATCACTCTGGGATGGGGAAATCCCTGGATCTATCTCTCTGGGATGTGGGAAGCCTGGATCAATCACTCTAGGATGTGGGTATACCTGGATCAATCTCGCTGGGATGTGGGGATCCCTGGATCAATCTCTCTGGGATGTGGGGAACCCTGGATCAATCTCTCTGGGATGTGGGGATCCCTGGATCAATCTCTCTGGGATGTGGGGACCCCTGGATCAATATCTCTGGAATGTAGGGATCCCTGGATCAATATCTCTGGAATGTGGGGATCCCTGGATCAATATCTCTCGGATGGGGGTGAATACCTGGATCAATCTCTCTGGGATGTGGGGATCCCTGGATCAATCTCTCTGGGATGTGGGGATCCCTGGATCAATATCTCTGGAATGTAGGGATCCCTGGATCAATATCTCTGGAATGTGGGGATCCCTGGATCAATATCTCTCGGATGGGGGTGAATACCTGGATCAATCTCTCTGGGATGTGGGGAACCCTGGATTAATCTCTCTGGGATGTGGGGATTCCTGCATCAATCTTTCTGGAATGTGGTTACTCTGAATCAATCTCTCTGGGATGTGGGAATCCCGGGATCAATCTCTCTGGGTTGTGAGGATCCCTGGATCAATCTCTCTGGGATGGGGGAATCCCTGGATCAATCTCTCTGGGATGGGGGAACCCTGGATCAATCTCTCTAGGATGTGGGTATCCCTGGATCAATTTCTCTGCAATGTGGGGATCCCAGGATCAATCTCTTCGGTATGTGTGGATCCCTGGATCAATCTCTCAGCTATGTGTGGATCCCAGGATCATACTCGCAGCGATGTGGGGATCCCTAGATCAATCTCTCTGGGATGTGGGGATCCCTGAATCAATCTCTCTGCGATGTGAGTAACCCTGGAACAATCTCTCTGGGATGTGGGGAACCCTGGATCAATCTCTCTGGGGTGTGGGGATCCCTGGATGAATCTCTCTGGGATGAGGCGATACCTGGATCAATCTCTCTGGGATGAGGGGATACTTGGATCAATCTCTCTGGGATGAGGGGATAGTTGGATCAATCTCTCTGGGATGTGGGGATCTCTGGATGAATCTCTCTGGGATGAGGGGATACCGAGATCAATCTCTCAGTGATTTGGTCATCCCTGGATCAATCTCTCTGGGATGTAGGGATCCCTGGATCAATCTCTCTGGGACGGGGGAATCACTGGATCAATCTCTCTGGGATGTGGGAACCCCTGGATCAATCTCTCTGGGGTGTGAGGAAACCTGGATCAATCTCTCTTGGATGAGGGGATCCCTGGATCAATCTCTCTGGGTTACGAGGATCCCTGGAACAATCTCTTTGGTATGTGTGGATCCCTGGATCAATCTCTCAGCTATGTGTGGATCCCAGGATCATACTCGCAGCGATGTGGGGATCCCTAGATCAATCTCTCTGGGATGTGGGGATCCCTGGATCAATCTATCTGCGATGTGAGTAACCCTGGAACAATCTCTCTGGGATGTGGGGAACCCTGGATCAATCTCTCTGGGGTGTGGGGATCCCTGGATGAATCTCTCTGGGATGAGGCGATACCTGGATCAATCTCTCTGGGATGAGGGGATACTTGGATCAATCTCTCTGGGATGTGGGGATCTCTGGATGAATCTCTCTGGGATGAGGGGATACCGAGATCAATCTCTCAGTGATTTGGTCATCCCTGGATCAATCTCTCTGGGATGTAGGGATCCCTGGATCAATCTCTCTGGGACGGGGGAATCACTGGATCAATCTCTCTGGGATGTGGGAACCCCTGGATCAATCTCTCTGGGGTGTGAGGAAACCTGGATCAATCTCTCTTGGATGAGGGGATCCCTGGATCAATCTCTCTGGGTTACGAGGATCCCTGGAACAATCTCTCTGGGATATGGGAAACCCTGGATCAATCACTCTGGGATGGGGAAATCCCTGGATCTATCTCTCTGGGATGTGGGAAGCCTGGATCAATCACTCCAGGATGTGGGTATACCTGGATCAATCTCGCTGGGATGTGGGGATCCCTAGATCAATCTCTCTGGGATGTGGGGATCCCTGGATCAATCTCTCTGCGATGTGAGTAACCCTAGATCAATCTCTCTGGGATGTGGGGAACCCTGGATCAATCTCTCTGGGATGAGGCGATACCTGGATCAATCTCTCTGGGATGAGGGGATACTTGGATCAATCTCTCTGGGACGGGGGAATCACTAGATCAATCTCTCTGGGATGTGGGAACCCCTGGATCAATCTCTCTGGCTTGTGAGGAAACCTGGATCATTCTCTCTGGGATGAGGGGATCCCTGGATCAATCTCTCTGGGTTACGAGGATCCCTGGAACAATCTCTCTGGGATGGGGAAATCCCTGGATCTATCTCTCTGGGATGTGGGATCCCTGGATCAATCACTCTGGGATGGGGAAATCCCTGGATCTATCTCTCTGGGATGTGGGAAGCCTGGATCAATCACTCTAGGATGTGGGTATACCTGGATCAATCTCGCTGGGATGTGGGGATCCCTGGATCAATCTCTCTGGGATGTGGGGAACCCTGGATCAATCTCTCTGGGATGTGGGGATCCCTGGATCAATCTCTCTGGGATGTGGGGACCCCTGGATCAATATCTCTGGAATGTAGGGATCCCTGGATCAATATCTCTGGAATGTGGGGATCCCTGGATCAATATCTCTCGGATGGGGGTGAATACCTGGATCAATCTCTCTGGGATGTGGGGATCCCTGGATCAATCTCTCTGGGATGTGGGGATCCCTGGATCAATATCTCTGGAATGTAGGGATCCCTGGATCAATATCTCTGGAATGTGGGGATCCCTGGATCAATATCTCTCGGATGGGGGTGAATACCTGGATCAATCTCTCTGGGATGTGGGGAACCCTGGATTAATCTCTCTGGGATGTGGGGATTCCTGCATCAATCTTTCTGGAATGTGGTTACTCTGAATCAATCTCTCTGGGATGTGGGAATCCCGGGATCAATCTCTCTGGGTTGTGAGGATCCCTGGATCAATCTCTCTGGGATGGGGGAATCCCTGGATCAATCTCTCTGGGATGGGGGAACCCTGGATCAATCTCTCTAGGATGTGGGTATCCCTGGATCAATTTCTCTGCAATGTGGGGATCCCAGGATCAATCTCTTTGGTATGTGTGGATCCCTGGATCAATCTCTCAGCTATGTGTGGATCCCAGGATCATACTCGCAGCGATGTGGGGATCCCTAGATCAATCTCTCTGGGATGTGGGGATCCCTGAATCAATCTCTCTGCGATGTGAGTAACCCTGGAACAATCTCTCTGGGATGTGGGGAACCCTGGATCAATCTCTCTGGGGTGTGGGGATCCCTGGATGAATCTCTCTGGGATGAGGCGATACCTGGATCAATCTCTCTGGGATGAGGGGATACTTGGATCAATCTCTCTGGGATGAGGGGATACTTGGATCAATCTCTCTGGGATGTGGGGATCTCTGGATGAATCTCTCTGGGATGAGGGGATACCGAGATCAATCTCTCAGTGATTTGGTCATCCCTGGATCAATCTCTCTGGGATGTAGGGATCCCTGGATCAATCTCTCTGGGACGGGGGAATCACTGGATCAATCTCTCTGGGATGTGGGAACCCCTGGATCAATCTCTCTGGGGTGTGAGGAAACCTGGATCAATCTCTCTTGGATGAGGGGATCCCTGGATCAATCTCTCTGGGTTACGAGGATCCCTGGAACAATCTCTCTGGGATATGGGAAACCCTGGATCAATCACTCTGGGATGGGGAAATCCCTGGATCTATCTCTCTGGGATGTGGGAAGCCTGGATCAATCTCTCTGGGATGTGGGCATCCCTGGATCAATATCTCTGGAATGTGGGGATCCCTGGATCAATATCTCTGGAATGTGCGGATCCCTGGATCATTATCTCTCGGATGGGGGTGAATACCTGGATCGATGTGAGTAACCCTGGAACAATCTCTCTGGGATGTGGGGAAGCCTGGATTAATCTCTCTGGGATGTGGGAATGGCTGCATCAATCTTTCTGGAATGTGGTTACCCTGAATCAATCTCTCTGGGATGTGGGAATCCCGGGATCAATCTCTCTGGTTTGTCAGGAAACCTGGATCAATCTCTCTGTGATTGGGGGAATCTCTGGATCAATCTCTCTGGGATGTGGGGAAGCCTGGCTTAATCTCTCTGGGATGTGGGAATGCCTGCATCAATCTTTCTGGAATGTGGTTACCCTGAATCAATCTCTCTGGGATGTGTGGATCTCTGGATCAATCTCTCAGCTATGTCTGGATCCCAGGATCATACTCGCAGCGATGTGGGGATCCCTGGATCAATCTCTCTGGGATGTGGGGATCCTGGATCACTCATTCTGGGATGTGGGGATCCCTAGATCAATCTCTCTGGGATGTGGGGATCCCTGGATCAATCTCTCTGGGATGTGGGGATCCCTGGATCAATCTCTCTGGGATGTGGGGATCCCTGGATAAATCTCTCTGCGATGTGAGTAACCCTGGATCAATCTCTCTGGGATGGGGGAATACCTGGAACAAACTCTCTGGGATGGGGGAACCCTGGATCAATCTCTCTAGGATGTGGGGATCCCTGGATCAATTTCTCTGCGATGTGGGGATCCCTGGATCAATCTCTCTGGGATGTGTGGATCCCTCCATCAATCTCTCAGCTATGTGTGGATCCCAGGATCATACTCGCAGCGATGTGGGGATCCCTGGATCAATCTCTCTGGGCTGTGGGGATCCTGTATCACTCATTCTGGGATGTGGGGATCCCTGGATCAATCTCTCTGGGATGTGGGGATCCCTGGATCAATCTCTCTGGGATGTGGGGAACCCTGGATCAATCTCTCTGGGATGTGGGGATCCCTGGATCAATCTCTCTGGGATGTGGGCATCCCTGGATCAATATCTCTGGAATGTGGGGATCCCTGGATCAATATCTCTGGAATGTGCGGATCCCTGGATCATTATCTCTCGGATGGGGGTGAATACCTGGATCAATCTCTCTGGGATGTGGGGAAGCCTGGATTAATCTCTCTGGGATGTGGGAATGGCTGCATCAATCTTTCTGGAATGTGGTTACCCTGAATCAATCTCTCTGGGATGTGGGAATCCCGGGATCAATCTCTCTGGTTTGTCAGGAAACCTGGATCAATCTCTCTGTGATTGGGGGAATCTCTGGATCAATCTCTCTGGGCTGTGGGGATCCTGTATCACTCATTCTGGGATGTGGGGATCCCTGGATCAATCTCTCTGGGATGTGGGGATCCCTGGATCAATCTCTCTGGGATGTGGGGATCCCTGGATCAATCTCTCTGCGATGTGAGTAACCCTGGATCAATCTCTCTGGGATGGGGGAATACCTGGAACAAACTCTCTGGGATGGGGGAACCCTGGATCAATCTCTCTAGGATGTGGGGATCCCTGGATCAATTTCTCTGCAATGTGGGGATCCCTGGATCAATCTCTCTGGGATGTGTGGATCCCTGCATCAATCTCTCAGCTATGTGTGGATCCCAGGATCATACTCGCAGCGATGTGGGGATCCCTGGATCAATCTCTCTGGGCTGTGGGGATCCTGTATCACTCATTCTGGGATGTGGGGATCCCTAGATCAATCTCTCAGCGATTTGGGGATACCTGGATCAATCTCTCTGGAATGTTGGGATCCCTGGATCAATCTCTCTCGGATGTGGGGATCCCTGGATCAATCTCACTGAGATGGGGGTGAATCCCTGGATCAATCTCTCTGGGAAGTGGGGAACCCTGGAAGAATCTCTCTGGGATGGGGGAATCCCAGGATCAATCTCTCTGGGATGTGGGGATCCCTGGATCAATCTCACTGAGATGGGGGTGAATCCCTGGATCAATCTCTCTGGGAAGTGGGGAACCCTGGAAGAATCTCTCTGGGATGGGGGAATCCCAGGATCAATCTCTCTGGGATGTGGGGATCCCTGGATCAATCTCACTGAGATGTGGATCCCTGGATCAATCTCTCTGGGGTGTGGGGATCCCTGGATGAATCTCTCTGGGATGTGGGGATCCCTGTATCAATCTCTCTGCGATGTGGGGATCCCTGGATCAATCTCTCTGGGGTGTGGGGATCCCTGGATGAATCTCTCTGGGATGAGGTGATACCTGGATCAATCTCTCCGGGATGTGGGGATACCGAGATCAATCTCTCAGTGATTTGGTCATCCCTGGATCAATCTCTCTGGGATGTAGGGATCCCTGGATCAATCTCTCTGGGACGGGGGAATCCCTGGATCAATCTCTCTGGGATGTGGGAATCCCTGGATCAATCTCTCTGGGTTGTGAGGAAACCTGGATCAATCTCTCTGGGATGAGGGGATCCCTGGATCAATCTCTCTGGGTTACGAGGATCCCTGGAACAATCTCTCTGGGATGTGGGAAACCCTGGATCAATCAGTCTGGGATGGGGGAATCCCTGGATCTATCTCTCTGGGATGTGGGAAGCCTGGATCAATCACTCTAGGATGTGGGAATAACTGGATCAATCTCGCTGGGATGTGGGGATCCCTGGATCAATCTCTCTGGGATGTGGGGATCCCTGGATCAATCTCTCTGGGATGTGGGGAACCCTGGATCAATCTCTCTGGGATGTGGGGACCCCTGGATCAATATCTCTGGAATGTGGGGATCCCTGGATCAATCTCTCTGGAATGTGGGGATCCCTGGATCAATATCTCTCGGATGGGGGTGAATACCTGGATCAATCTCTCTGGGATGTGGGGAACCCTGGATTAATCTCTCTGGGATGTGGGGATTCCTGCATCAATCTTTCTGGAATGTGGTTTACCCTGAATCATTCTCTCTGGGATGTGGGAATCCCGGGATCAATCTCTCTGGTTTGTGAGGAAACCTGGATCAATCTCTCTGTGATTGGGGGAATCTCTAGATCAATCTCTCTGGGTTGCGAGGATCCCTGGATCAATCTCTCTGGGTTACGAGGATCCCTGGAACAATCTCTCTGGGATGTGGGAAACCCTGGATCAATCACTCTGGGATGGGGGAATCCCTGGATCTATCTCTCTGGGATGTGGGAAGCCTGGATCAATCACTCTAGGATGTGGGAATAACTGGATCAATCTCGCTGGGATGTGGGGATCCCTGGATCAATCTCTCTGGGATGTGGGGATCCCTGGATTAATCTCTCTGGGATGTGGGGAACCCTGGATCAATCTCTCTGGGATGTGGGGATCCCTGGATCAATATCTCTGGAATGTGGGGATCCCTGGATCAATCTCTCTGGAATGTGGGGATCCCTGGATCAATATCTCTCGGATTGGGGTGAATACCTGGATCAATCTCTCTGGGATGTGGGGAACCCTGGATTAATCTCTCTGGGATGTGGGGATTCCTGCATCAATCTCTCTGGTTTGTGAGGAAACCTGGATCAATCTCTCTGTGATTGGGGGAATCTCTAGATCAATCTCTCTGGGTTGCGAGGATCCCTGGATCAATCTCTCTGGGATGGGGGAATCCCTGGATCAATCTCTCTGGGATGGGGCACCCTGGATCAATCTCTCTAGGATGTGGGGATCCCTGGATCAATTTCTCTGCAATGTGGGGATCCCAGGATCAATCTCTTTGGTATGTGTGGATCCCTGGATCAATCTCTCAGCTATGTGTGGATCCCAGGATCATACTCGTAGTGATGTGGGGATCCCTGGATCAATCTCTCTGGGATGTGGGGATCCTGGATCACTCATTCTGGGATGTGTGGATCCCTAGATCAATCTCTCTGGGATGTGGGGATCCCTGGATCAATCTCTCTGGGTTGTGAGGAAACCTGGATCAATCTCTCTGGGTTGAGGTGATCCCTGGATCAATCTCTCTGGGTTACGAGGATTCCTGGAACAATCTCTCTGGAATGTGGGAAACCCTGGATCAATCAGTCTGGGATGGGGGAATCCCTGGATCTATCTCTCTGGGAGGTGGGAAGCCTGGATCAATCACTCTAGGATATGGGGATCCCTCGATCAATCTCTCTGCGATTTGGGGATCCCTCGATCAATCTCTTTCGGATGTGGGATCCCTGGATCAATTTCTCAGCGATGTGGGGATCCCTGGATAAATCTCTCTTGGATGGGGGCGAATACCTGGATCCATCTCTCTGGGATGTGGGGAACCCTGGATCAATCTCTCTGGGATGTGGGGATGCCTGCATCAATCTTTCTGGGATTTGATTACCCTGAATCACTCTGGGATGGCGGAATCCCGGGATTAATCTCTCTGCGATGTGGGGATCCCTGGATCAATCTCACTGGGATGGGGGAAGCCTGGATCAATCACTATAGGATGTGGGGATACGTGGATCAACCTCGCTGGGATGTGGGGATCCCTGGATCAATCTCGCAGGGATGTGGGAATCCCTGGATCAATCTCTCTGGGATGTGGGGTACCCTGGATCAATCTCTCTGGGATGTGGGGATCCCTGGATTAATCTCTCTTGGATGTGGGCATCCCTGGATCAATATCTCTGGAATGTGGGGATCCCTGGATCAATATCTCTGGAATGTGGGGATCCCTGGATCAATATCTCTCGAATGTGGGGATCCCTGGATCAATATCTCTCAGATGGGGGTGAATACCTGGATCAATCTCTCTGGGATGTGGGGAACCCTGGATCAATCTCTATGGGATGTGGGGATGCCTGCATCAATCTTTTTGGGATGTGGTTATCCTGAATCAATTTCTCTGTGAAGTGGGAATCCCTGGATCAATCTCTATGGGATGTGGGGATCCCTGGATCAATCTCTCTGGGTTGCGAGGATCCCTGGAACAATCTCTCTGGGACGTAGGAATCCCTGGATCAATCACTCTGGGATGGGGGAATCCCGGGTTCAATCTCTCTAGGATGTGGGCAGCCCTGGATCATTATCTCTGGAATGTGGGGATCCCTGGATCAATCTCTCTGGAATGTTGCGATCCCTGGATCAATATCTCTCAGATGGGGGCGAATACCTGGATCAATCTCTCTGGGATGTGCAGATTCCGGGATCAATCTCTCTGGGATGTGGGGATCCCGGGATCAATCTCTCTGGGATGTGGGAAACCCTGGATCAATCACTCTGGGATGTGGGAATCCCTGGATCAATCTCTCTGTCTTCTAAGGATCCGTGGATCAATCTCTCTGGGACGGGGAAATCCATGGATCAATCTCGTGGGGATGTGGGGATCCCTGGATCAATCTCTCCAGGATGTGGGGATACATGAATCAATCTCTCTGGGATGTGGGGATCCCTGGATCAATCTCTCTGGGATGTGGGGATACCTGGATCATTCTCTCTGCGATGAGAGGAACCCTGGATCAATCTCTCTGGGATTTGGGGATCCCTGGATCAATCTCTCTGGAATGTGTGGATCCCTGGATCAATCGCTCTCGGATGTGGGGATACCTGGATCAATCTCAAAGCGATGTGCAGATCCCTGGATCAATCTCTCAGCGATGTGGGGATCCCTGGATCAATCTCTCTGGGGGGTGGGGATCCCTGGATGAATCTCTCCAGGATGTGGGGATACCTGGAACAATATGCCTGGGATTTTGGAATACCTGGATCAAAATCTCTGCGATGTCGGGATCTCTGGATCAATCTCTCTGTGACGTGGGGATACCGAGATCAATATCTCAGTGATTTGGTCATCCCTGGATCAATCTCTCTGGGATGTTGGGATACCTGGATCAATCTCTCTGGGATGGGGGAATCCCGGGATCAGTCTCTATGGGATGTGGGGATGTCTGGATCAATCTCTCTGTGTTGCGAGGATCCCTGGAACAAACTCACTGGGATGTGGGAATCCCTGGATCAATCACTCTGGGATGGGGGAATCCCGGGATCAATCTCTCTGGGATGTGGGGATCCCTGGATCAATCTCTCTGGGATGGGGGAAGCCTGGATCAATCTCTCTAGGTTGTGGGGATAACTGGATCAATCTCGCTGGGATGTGGGGATCCCTGGATCAATATCTCTGGAATGTGGGGATCCCTGGATCAATATCTCTGGAATGTGGGGATCCCTGGATCAATATCTCTCGGATGGGGGCGAATACCTGGATCAATCTCTCTGGGATGTGGGGATGCCTGCATCAATCTTTCTGGGATGTGGTTATCCTGAATCAATCTCTCTGGGATGTGGAAATCCCTGGATCAATCTCTCTGGTTTGTGAGGAAACCTGGATCAATCTCTCTGGGATTGGGGGAATCTCTGGATCAATGTTTCTGGGATGTGGGTTCCCTGGATCAATCTCTCTAGGATGTGGGGATCCCTGGATCAATTTCTCTGCGATGTGGGGATCCCTGGATCAATCTCTCTGGGATGTGTGGATCCCTGGATCAATCTTTCAGCTATGTGTGGATCCCAGGATCATACTCGCAGCGATGTGGGGATCCCTGGATCAATCTCTCTGGGATGTGGGGATCCCTGGATCAATTTCTCTGCGAGGTGGGGATCCCTGGATCAATCTCTCTGGGATGTGTGGATCCCTGGATCAATCTCTCAGCTATGTGTGGATCCCAGGATCATACTCGCAGCGATGTGGGGATCCCTGGATCAATCTCTCTGGGATGTGGGGATCCTGGATCACTCATTCTGTGATGTGGGGATCCCTAGATCAATCTCTCTGGGATGTGGGGATCCTTGGATCAATCTCTCTGCGATGTGAGTAACCCTTGATCAATCGCTCTGGAATGTTGGAATCCCTAGATCAATCTCTCAGCGATTTGGGGATCACTGGATCAATCTCTCTGGAATGTGGGGATCCATGGATCAATCTCTCTCGGATGTGGGGATCCCTGGATCAATCTCACTGAGATGGGGTGAATCCCTGGATCAATCTCTCTGGGATGTTTGGAACTCTGGAACAATCTCTCAGCGATGGGGGAATCCCAGGATCAATCTCTCTGGGATGTGGGGATCCCTGTCTCAATCTCACAGCGATGTGGGGATCGCTGGATCAATCTCTCTGGGGTGTGGGGATGCCTGGATGAATCTCTCTGGGATGAGGGGATACCTGGATCAATCTCTCCGGGATGTGGGGATACTGAGATCAATCTCTCAGTGATTTGGTCATCCCTGGATCAATCTCTCTGGGTTACGAGGATCCCTGGAACAATCTCTCTGGGATGTGGAAAACCCTGGATCAATCACTCTGGGATGGGGGAATCCCTGGATCAAACTCTCTGGGATGTGGGAAGCCTGGATCAATCACCCTAGGATGTGGGGATACCTGGATCAATCTCGCTAGGATGTGGAGATCCCTGGATCAATCTCTCTGGGATGTGGGGATCCCTGGATCAATCTCTCTGGGATGTGGGGAACCCTGGATCAATCTCTCTGGGCTGTGGGGATCCCTGGATCAATCTCTCTTGGATGTGGGCATCCCTGGATCAATATCTCTGCAATGTGGGGATCACTGGATCAATATCTCTCGGATGGGGGCGAATACCTGGATCAATCTCTCTGGGATGTGGGAATCCCTGGATCAATCTCTCTGGTTTGTGAGGAAACCTGGATCAATCTCTCTGTGATGTGTGGATCCCTGGATCAATCACTCTGGGATGTGTGGATCCCTGGATCAATCTCTCAGCTATGTGTGGATCCCAGGATCATACTCGCTGCGATGTGGGGATCCCTGGACCAATCTCTCTGGGATGTGGGGATCCCTGGATCAATATCTCTGGAATGTGGGGATCACTGGATCAATATCTCTCGGATGGGGGTGAATACCTGGATCAATCTCTCTGGGATATGGGGAACCCTGGATCAATCTCTCTGGGATGTGGGAATCCCTGGATCAATCTCTCTGGGTTGTGAGGAAAACTGGATCAATCTCTCTGGGATGTGGGGATCCCTGGATCAATCTCTCTGGGTTGCGAGGATCCCTGGAACAATCTCTCTGGGATGTGGGAATCCCTGGATCAATCTCTCTGGGATGTGGGGATCCCAGGATCAATCTCTCTGGGATGTGGGGAATCTCAGGGTTGTGAGGATCCCTGGATCAATCTCTCTGGGATGTGAGAATCCCTGCATCAATCTCTCTGGAATGTGGGAATACCTGGAACAATCTCTCTGGGATGTTGGAATCCCTGGATCAATCTCTCTGGGATGGGGGAACCCTGGATCAATTCCTCAGGGATGTGGGGATCCCTGGATCAATCTCTCTGGGATGTTGGGATCCCTGGATAAATCTCTCTGGGATGTTGGAATCCCTGGATCAATCTCTCTGGGATGGGGGAACCCTGGATCAATTCCTCAGGGATGCGGGTATCCCTGGATCAATATCTCTGGGATGTTGGGATCCCTGGATAAATCTCTCTGGGATGTGGGGATCCCTGGATCAAAATCTCTCGGATGGGGGAAAATCCCTGGATCAATCTCTCTGGGATGTGGGGAAACCAAGATCAATCTCTCAGCGATTTGGGGATCCCTGGATCAATCTCTCTGGGATGTAGGCATCCCTGGATCAATCTCTCTGGGATGGGGGGGATCCCTGGATCAATCTCTCTGGGATGCGAGTATCCAGGAATCACTCTCTCTGGGACATGGGAATCCCTGGATCAATCTTTTTGGGATGTGGGGATCACTGGATCAATCTCTCAGGGATGTGAGGATCCCTGGATCAATCTCTCTGGGATGTGGGGATCCCTGGATCAAACTCTCTGGGATGTGGGGATCCCTGGATCAATCTCTCTGGGATGTGGGGATCCCTGGATTAATCTCTCTGGGATGGGGGGAATATCTGGATCAATCTCTCTGGCATCTAAGGATCCCTGGATCATTCCCTCTGGGATCTGGGGATCCCTGGATCAATCTCTCTGGGATGGGGAAATCCATGGATCAATCGCTCTGGGATGTGTGGATCCCAGGATCAATCTCTCTGGGATGTATGGATCCCTGGATCAATCTCTCTGGGATGTATGGATCCCTGGATCAAACTCTCGGGGATGTGGGGAAACCTAGATCAATCGCTCAGCGATTTGGGGATCCCTGGATCATTGTCTCAGGGATGTGGGGATCCCTGGATCACTCTCTCTGGGATGTGGGGATCCCAGGATCACTCTCTCTGGGATGTGGGGATCCCAGGATCACTCTCTCTGGGATGGGGGGGGGGGGGGCGCCCTGGATCAATCTCTCTGGGATGTGGGGATCGCTGGATCAATCTCTCTGGGATGTGGGGATCCCTGGATCAATCTCTCTGGGATTGGAGGATTGCTGGATCATAATCTGTGGGATGTGGGGATCTCTGGATCAATCTATCGGGGATGTGAAGATCCCTGGATCAATCTCTCTGGGATGCGAGTATCCCTGGATCACTCTCTCTGGGATGTGGGAATCCCTGGATCAATCTTTTTGGGATGTGGGGATCACTGGATCAATCTCTCAGGGATGTGAGGATCCCTGGATCAATCTCTCTGGGATGTGGGGATCCCTGGATCAATCTCTCTGGGTAGGGGGGAATCCCTGGATCAATCTCTCTGGCATCTAAAGATCCCTGGATCATTCTCTCTGGGATTGTGAAATCCATGGATCAATCTCTCTGGGATGTGTGGATCCCAGGATCAATCTCTCTGAGATGTATGGATCCCAAGATCAACCTCTCGGGGATGTGGGGATCCCTGGATCAATCTCTCAGGGATGTGGGGATCCTTGGATCAATCTCTCGGGGATGTGGGGATCCCTGGATCAATCTCTCGGGGATGTGGGGATCCCTGAATCAAACTCTCAGGGATGTGGGGATCCCTGGATATAACTCTCTGGGATGTGGGGATCCGTGGATCAATCTCTCTGCGATGTGAGGAACCCTAGATCAATCACTCTGGGATGTGTGGATCCCTGGATCAACCACTCAGCAATTTGGGGATCCCTGGATAAATCTCTATGGAACGTGGGGATCCCTGGATCAATATCTCTCGGATGGGGGCGAATCGCTGGACCAATCTCTCTGGGATGTGGGGATGCCTGCATCAATCTTTCTGGGATGTGGTTATCCTGAATCAATCTCTCTGGGATGTGGAAATCCCTGGATCAATCTCTCTGGTTTGTGAGGAAACCTGGATCAATCTCTCTGGGATTGGGGGAATCTCTGGATCAATGTTTCTGGGATGTGGGTTCCCTGGATCAATCTCTCTAGGATGTGGGGATCCCTGGATCAATTTCTCTGCGATGTGGGGATCCCTGGATCAATCTCTCTGGGATGTGTGGATCCCTGGATCAATCTTTCAGCTATGTGTGGATCCCAGGATCATACTCGCAGCGATGTGGGGATCCCTGGATCAATCTCTCTGGGATGTGGGATCCCTGGATCAATTTCTCTGCGATGTGGGGATCCCTGGATCAATCTCTCTGGGATGTGTGGATCCCTGGATCAATCTCTCAGCTATGTGTGGATCCCAGGATCATACTCGCAGCGATGTGGGGATCCCTGGATCAATCTCTCTGGGATGTGGGGATCCTGGATCACTCATTCTGTGATGTGGGGATCCCTAGATCAATCTCTCTGGGATGTGGGGATCCTTGGATCAATCTCTCTGCGATGTGAGTAACCCTGGATCAATCGCTCTGGAATGTTGGAATCCCTAGATCAATCTCTCAGCGATTTGGGGATCACTGGATCAATCTCTCTGGAATGTGGGGATCCATGGATCAATCTCTCTCGGATGTGGGGATCCCTGGATCAATCTCACTGAGATGGGGTGAATCCCTGGATCAATCTCTCTGGGATGTTTGGAACTCTGGAACAATCTCTCAGCGATGGGGGAATCCCAGGATCAATCTCTCTGGGATGTGGGGATCCCTGTCTCAATCTCACAGCGATGTGGGGATCGCTGGATCAATCTCTCTGGGGTGTGGGGATGCCTGGATGAATCTCTCTGGGATGAGGGGATACCTGGATCAATCTCTCCGGGATGTGGGGATACTGAGATCAATCTCTCAGTGATTTGGTCATCCCTGGATCAATCTCTCTGGGTTACGAGGATCCCTGGAACAATCTCTCTGGGATGTGGAAAACCCTGGATCAATCACTCTGGGATGGGGGAATCCCTGGATCAAACTCTCTGGGATGTGGGAAGCCTGGATCAATCACCCTAGGATGTGGAGATCCCTGGATCAATCTCTCTGGGATGTGGGGATCCCTGGATCAATCTCTCTGGGATGTGGGGAACCCTGGATCAATCTCTCTGGGCTGTGGGGATCCCTGGATCAATCTCTCTTGGATGTGGGCATCCCTGGATCAATATCTCTGCAATGTGGGGATCACTGGATCAATATCTCTCGGATGGGGGCGAATACCTGGATCAATCTCTCTGGGATGTGGGAATCCCTGGATCAATCTCTCTGGTTTGTGAGGAAACCTGGATCAATCTCTCTGTGATTGGGGGAATCTCTGGATCAATCTCTCTGGGTTGCGAGGATCCCTGGATCAATTCTCTCTGTGATGTGTGGATCCCTGGATCAATCTCTCTGGGATGTGTGGATCCCTGGACAAATCTCTCAGCTATGTGTGGATCCCAGGATCATACTCGCTGCGATGTGGGGATCCCTGGACCAATCACTCTGGGATGTGGGGATCCCTGGATCAATATCTCTGGAATGTGGGGATCACTGGATCAATATCTCTCGGATGGGGGTGAATACCTGGATCAATCTCTCTGGGATATGGGGAACCCTGGATCAATCTCTCTGGGATGTGGGAATCCCTGGATCAATCTCTCTGGGTTGCGAGGATCCCTGGAACAATCTCTCTGGGATGTGGGAATCCCTGGATCAATCTCTCTGGGATGTGGGAATCCCTGGATCAATCTCTCTGGGATGTGGGGATCCCAGGATCAATCTCTCTGGGATGTGGGGAATCTCAGGGTTGTGAGGATCCCTGGATCAATCTCTCTGGGATGTGAGAATCCCTGCATCAATCTCTCTGGAATGTGGGAATACCTGGAACAAACTCTCTGGGATGTTGGAATCCCTGGATCAATCTCTCTGGGATGGGGGAACCCTGGATCAATTCCTCAGGGATGTGGGTATCCCTGGATCAATCTCTCTGGGATGTTGGGATCCCTGGATAAATCTCTCTGGGATGTTGGAATCCCTGGATCAATCTCTCTGGGATGGGGGAACCCTGGATCAATTCCTCAGGGATGCGGGTATCCCTGGATCAATATCTCTGGGATGTTGGGATCCCTGGATAAATCTCTCTGGGATGTGGGGATCCCTGGATCAAAATCTCTCGGATGGGGGAAAATCCCTGGATCAATCTCTCTGGGATGTGGGGAAACCTAGATCAATCTCTCAGCGATTTGGGGATCCCTGGATCAATCTCTCTGGGATGTAGGCATCCCTGGATCAATCTCTCTGGGATGGGGGGGATCCCTGGATCAATCTCTCTGGGATGCGAGTATCCAGGAATCACTCTCTCTGGGACATGGGAATCCCTGGATCAATCTTTTTGGGATGTGGGGATCACTGGATCAATCTCTCGGGGATGTGGGGATCCCTGGATCAAACTCTCTGGGATGTGGGGATCCCTGGATCAATCTCTCTGGGATGTGGGGATCCCTAGATTAATCTCTCTGGGATGGGGGGAATCCCTGGATCAATCTCTCTGGCATCTAAGGATCCCTGGATCATTCCCTCTGGGATCTGGGGATCCATGGATCAATCTCTCTGGGATGGGGAAATCCATGGATCAATCGCTCTGGGATGTGTGGATCCCAGGATCAATCTCTCTGGGATGTATGGATCCCTGGATCAATCTCTCTGGGATGTATGGATCCCTGGATCAAACTCTCGGGGATGTGAGGAAACCTAGATCAATCGCTCAGCGATTTGGGGATCCCTGGATCATTGTCTCAGGGATGTGGGGATCCCTGGATCACTCTCTCTGGGATGTGGGGATCCCAGGATCACTCTCTCTGGGATGTGGGGATCCCAGGATCACTCTCTCTGGGATGGGGGGGTGCCCTGGATCAATCTCTCTGGGATGTGGGGATCCCTGGATCAATCTCTCTGGGATGTGGGGATCCCTGGATCAATCTCTCTGGGATTGGAGGATTGCTGGATCATAATCTGTGGGATGTGGGGATCCCTGGATCAATCTATCGGGGATGTGAAGATCCCTGGATATAACTCTCTGGGATGTGGGGATCCGTGGATCAATCTCTCTGCGATGTGAGGAACCCTAGATCAATCACTCTGGGATGTGTGGATCCCTGGATCAACCACTCAGCAATTTGGGGATCCCTGGATAAATCTCTATGGAACGTGGGGATCCCTGGATCAATATCTCTCGGATGGGGGCGAATCGCTGGACCAATCTCTCTGGGATGTGGGGAACCCTGGATCAATGTCTCCGGGATGTTGGGATCTCTGGATCAATCTGTCTTGGATGTGAGGATCCCTGGATCAATCTCTCTGGGATGGGTGAATCCCTGGATCAATCTCTCTGGGATGCGGGGATACCTCGAACAATCTCTCTGGGATGTGGGGATCCCTGCATCATTGTCTCAGGGATGTGGGGATCCCAGGATCACTCTCGCTGGGATGGGGGGGCCCTGGATCAATCTCTCTGGGATGTGGGGATCGCTGGATCAATCTCTCTGGGATGTGAGGATACCTGGAGCATTGTCTCTGGGGTGTGGGGATCCCTGGATCATTGTCTCTGGGATGGGGGATACCCGGATCAATCTCTCTGGGTTGTGGGGATCCCTGGATCAATCTCTCTGGCATGTGAGGATCCCAGGATCAATCTCTCAGGGATGTGGGGATCCCTGGATCAATCTCTCTGGGATGTGGGAATCCCTGGATCAATCTCTCTGGGATGTGGGGATCCCTGGATCAATCTCTCTGGGATGGGGAAATACATGGATCAATCTCTCTGGAATGTGGGAATACCTGGATCAATCTCTCTGGGATGTTGGAATCCCTGGATCAATCTCTCTGGGATGGGGGAAAACTGGTTCAATTCCTCAGGGATGTGGGTATCCCTGGATCAATCTCTCTGGGATGTTGGGATCCCTGGATAAATCTCTCTGGGATGTGGGGATCACGGGATCAATCTCTCGGGGATGTGGGGATACCTGTATCAATCTCTCTGGGATGTGGGGATCCCTGGATCAATCTCTCTGGGATGTGGGAATCCCTGGATCAATCTCTCTGGGTTGTGAGGAAAACCGGATCAATCTCTCTGGGATGTGGGGATCCCTGGATCAATCTCTCTGGGTTGCGAGGATCCCTGGAACAATCTCTCTGGGATGTGGGAATCCCTGGATCAATCTCTCTGGGATGTGGGGATCCCAGGATCAATCTCTCTGGGATGTGGGGAATCTCAGGGTTGTGAGGATCCCTGGATCAATCTCTCTGGGATGTGGGAATCCCTGGATCAATCTCTCTGGGATGTGGGGATCCCTGGATCAATCTCTCTGGGATGTGAGAATCCCTGCATCAATCTCTCTGGAATGTGGGAATACCTGGATCAATCTCTCTGGGATGTTGGAATCCCTGGATCAATCTCTCTGGGATGGGGGAAAACTGGTTCAATTCCTCAGGGATGTGGGTATCCCTGGATCAATCTCTCTGGGATGTTGGGATCCCTGGATAAATCTCTCTGGGATGTGGGGATCCCGGGATCAATCTCTCTGGGATGTGGGGAAACCTAGATCAATCTCTCAGCGATTTGGGGATCCCTGGATCAATCTCTCTGGGATGTTGGCATCCCTGGATCAATCTCTCTGGGATGGGGGGGGGGATCCCTGGATCAATCTCTCTGGGATGCGAGTATCCAGGAATCACTCTCTCTGGGACATGGGAATCCCTGGATCAATCTTTTTGGGATGTGGGGATCACTGGATCAATCTCTCGGGGATGTGGGGATCCCTGGATCAATCTCTCTGGGATGTGGGGATCCCTTGATCAATCTCTCTGGCATGTGGGGATCCCTGGATCAATCTCTCTGGAATGTGGGGATCCCTGGATCAATCTCTCTGGGATGTGGGGATCCCTGGATCAATCTCTCTGGGATGGGGGGAATCCCTGGATCAATCTCTCTGGCACCTAAGGATCCCTGGATCATTCCCTCTGGGATGTGGGGATCCCTGGATCAATCTCTCTGGGATGGGGAAATCCATGGATCAATCGCTCTGGGATGTGTGGAGCCCAGGATCAATCTCTCTGGGATGTATGGATCCCTGGATCAATCTCTCTGGGATGTATGGATCCCTGGATCAATCTCTCGGGGATGTGGGGAAACCTAGATCAATCTCTCAGCGATTTGGGGTTCCCTGGATCAATCTCCCTGGGATGTAGGGATCCCTGGATCAATCTCTCTGGGATGGGGGGGGGGGGGATCTCTGCATCAATCTCTCTGGGATGCGAGTATCCCTGGATCACCTTCTCTGGGATTTGGGAATCTCTGGATCAATCTTTTTGAGATGTGGGGATACCTGGATCAATCTCTCGGTGATGTGAGGAACCCTGGATCAATCTCTCTGGGATGTGGGGATCCCTGGATCAATCTCTCTGGGGTGTGGGGATCCTGGATCATTCTCTCCGAATGATCCCTGTATCATTCTCTCTGGGATTGGAGGATTGCTGGATCATAATCTGTGGAATGTGGGGATCCCTGGATCAATCTATCGGGGATGCGAAGATCCCTGGATCAATCTCTCTAGGATGCGAGTATCCCTGGATCACTCTCTCTGGGATGTGGGAATCCCTGGATCAATCTTTTTGGGATGTGGGGATCACTGGATCAATCTCTCAGGGATGTGAGGATCCCTGGATCAATCTCTCTGGGATGTGGGGATCCCTGGATCAATCTCTCTGGGTAGGGGGGAATCCCTGGATCAATCTCTCTGGCATCTAAGGATCCCTGGATCATTCTCTCTGGGATTGTGAAATCCATGGATCAATCTCTCTGGGATGTGTGGATCCCAGGATCAATCTCTCTGGGATATATGGATCCCAAGATCAACCTCTCGGGGATGTGGGGATTGCTGGATCAATCTCTCTGGGATGTGGGGATCCCTGGATCAATCTCTCGGGGATGTGGGGATCCTTGGATCAATCTCTCGGGGATGTGGGGATCCCTGGATCAATCTCTCGGGGATGTGGGGATCCCTGAATCAAACTCTCAGGGATGTGGGGATCCCTGGATATAACTCTCTGGGATGTGGGGATCCGTGGATCAATCTCTCTGCGATGTGAGGAACCCTAGATCAATCACTCTGGGATGTGTGGATCCCTGGATCAATCTCTCTGGGTAGGGGGGAATCCCTGGATCAATCTCTCTGGCATCTAAGGATCCCTGGATCATTCTCTCTGGGATTGTGAAATCCATGGATCAATCTCTCTGGGATGTGTGGATCCCAGGATCAATCTCTCTGAGATGTATGGATCCCAAGATCAACCTCTCGGGGATGTGGGGATCCTTGGATCAATCTCTCAGGGATGTGGGGATCCTTGGATCAATCTCTCGGGGATGTGGGGATCCCTGGATCAATCTCTCGGGGATGTGGGGATCCCTGAATCAAACTCTCAGGGATGTGGGGATCCCTGGATATAACTCTCTGGGATGTGGGGATCCGTGGATCAATCTCTCTGCGATGTTGGGAACCCTAGATCAATCACTCTGGGATGTGTGGATCCCTGGATCAACCACTCAGCAATTTGGGGATCCCTGGATAAATCTCTATGGAACGTGGGGATCCCTGGATCAATATCTCTCGGATGGGGGCGAATCGCTGGACCAATCTCTCTGGGATGTGGGGAACCCTGGATCAATGTCTCCGGGATGTTGGGATCTCTGGATCAATCTGTCTTGGATGTGAGGATCCCTGGATCAATCTCTCTGGGATGGGTGAATCCCTGGATCAATCTCTCTGGGATGCGGGGATACCTCGAACAATCTCTCTGGGATGTGGGGATCCCTGCATCATTGTCTCAGGGATGTGGGGATCCCAGGATCACTCTCGCTGGGATGGGGGGGCCCTGGATCAATCTCTCTGGGATGTGGGGATCGCTGGATCAATCTCTCTGGGATGTGAGGATACCTGGAGCATTGTCTCTGGGGTGTGGGGATCCCTGGATCATTGTCTCTGGGATGGGGGATACCCGGATCAATCTCTCTGGGTTGTGGGGATCCCTGGATCAATCTCTCTGGCATGTGAGGATCCCAGAATCAATCTCTCAGGGATGTGGGGATCCCTGGATCAATCTCTCTGGGATGTGGGAATCCCTGGATCAATCTCTCTGGGATGTGGGGATCCCTGGATCAATCTCTCTGGGATGGGGAAATACATGGATCAATCTCTCTGGAATGTGGGGATCCCTGGATCAATCTCACTGAGATGGGGGTGAATCCCTGGATCAAACTCTCTGGGATGTGGGGAACTTTGGAACAATCTCTCTGGGATGGGGGAATCCCAGGATCAATCTCTATGGGATGTGGGGATCCCTGGATCAATCTCTCTGGGATGTGGGAATCCCTGGATCAATCTCTCTGGGTTGTGAGGAAAACTGGATCAATCTCTCTGGGATGTGGGGATCCCTGGATCAATCTCGCTGGGTTGCGAGGATCCCTGGAACAATCTCTCTGGGATGTGGGAATCCCTGCATCAATCTCTCTGGGATGTGGGGATCCCAGGATCAATCTCTCTGGGATGTGGGGAACCTCAGGGTTGTGAGGATCCCTGGATCAATCTCTCTGGGATGTGGGAATCCCTGGATCAATCTCTCTGGGATGTGGGGATCCCTGGATCAATCTCTCTGGGATGTGAGAATCCCTGCATCAATCTCTCTGGAATGTGGGAATACCTGGATCAATCTCTCTGGGATGTTGGAATCCCTGGATCAATCTCTCTGGGATGGGGGAAAACTGGTTCAATTCCTCAGGGATGTGGGTATCCCTGGATCAATCTCTCTGGGATGTTTGGATCCCTGGATAAATCTCTCTGGGATGTGGGGATCCCGGGATCAATCTCTCGGGGATGTGGGGATACCTGTATCAATCTCTCTGGGATGTGGGGATCCCTGGATCAATCTCTCTGGGATGTGGGAATCCCTGGATCAATCTCTCTGGGTTGTGAGGAAAACTGGATCAATCTCTCTGGGATGTGGGGATCCCTGGATCAATCTCTCTGGGTTGCGAGGATCCCTGGAACAATCTCTCTGGGATGTGGGAATCCCTGGATCAATCTCTCTGGGATGTGGGGATCCCAGGATCAATCTCTCTGGGATGTGGGGAATCTCAGGGTTGTGAGGATCCCTGGATCAATCTCTCTGGGATGTGGGGATCCCTGGATCAATCTCTCTGGGTTGCGAGGATCCCTGGAACAATCTCTCTGGGATGTGGGAATCCCTGGATCAATCTCTCTGGGATGTGGGGATCCCAGGATCAATCTCTCTGGGATGTGGGGAATCTCAGGGTTGTGAGGATCCCTGGATCAATCTCTCTGGGATGTGGGAATCCCTGGATCAATCTCTCTGGGATGTGGGGATCCCTGGATCAATCTCTCTGGGATGTGAGAATCCCTGCATCAATCTCTCTGGAATGTGGGAATACCTGGATCAATCTCTCTGGGATGTTGGAATCCCTGGATCAATCTCTCTGGGATGGGGGAAAACTGGTTCAATTCCTCAGGGATGTGGGTATCCCTGGATCAATCTCTCTGGGATGTTGGGATCCCTGGATAAATCTCTCTGGGATGTGGGGATCCCGGGATCAATCTCTCGGGGATGTGGGGATACCTGTATCAATCTCTCTGGGATGTGGGGATCCCTGGATCAATCTCTCTGGGATGTGGGGATACCTGGATCAATATCTCTGGGATGTGGGGATCCCTGGATCAAAATCTCTCGGATGGGGGAAATCCCTGGATCAATCTCTCTGGGATGTGGGGAAACCTAGATCAATCTCTCAGCGATTTGGGGATCCCTGGATCAATCTCTCTGGGATGTTGGCATCCCTGGATCAATCTCTCTGGGATGGGGGGGGATCCCTGGATCAATCTCTCTGGGATGCGAGTATCCAGGAATCACTCTCTCTGGGACATGGGAATCCCTGGATCAATCTTTTTGGGATGTGGGGATCACTGGATCAATCTCTCGGGGATGTGGGGATCCCTGGATCAATCTCTCTGGGATGTGGGGATCCCTTGATCAATCTCTCTGGGATGTGGGGATCCCTGGATCAATCTCTCTGGAATGTGGGGATCCCTGGATCAATCTCTCTGGGATGTGGGGATCCCTGGATCAATCTCTCTGGGATGGGGGGAATCCCCGGATCAATCTCTCTGGCACCTAAGGATCCCTGGATCATTCCCTCTGGGATGTGGGGATCCCTGGATCAATCTCTCTGGGATGGGGAAATCCATGGATCAATCGCTCTGGGATGTGTGGAGCCCAGGATCAATCTCTCTGGGATGTATGGATCCCTGGATCAATCTCTCTGGGATGTATGTATCCCTGGATCAATCTCTCGGGGATGTGGGGAAACCTAGATCAATCTCTCAGCGATTTGGGGTTCCCTGGATCAATCTCCCTGGGATGTAGGGATCCCTGGATCAATCTCTCTGGGATGGGGGGGTGGGGATCTCTGGATCAATCTCTCTGGGATGCGAGTATCCCTGGATCACCTTCTCTGGGATTTGGGAATCCCTGGATCAATCTTTTTGAGATGTGGGGATACCTGGATCAATCTCTCGGTGATGTGAGGAACCCTGGATCAATCTCTCTGGGATGTGGGGATCCCTGGATCAATCTCTCTGGGGTGTGGGGATCCTGGATCATTCTCTCCGAATGATCCCTGTATCATTCTCTCTGGGATTGGAGGATTGCTGGATCATAATCTGTGGAATGTGGGGATCCCTGGATCAATCTATCGGGGATGCGAAGATCCCTGGATCAATCTCTCTAGGATGCGAGTATCCCTGGATCACTCTCTCTGGGATGTGGGAATCCCTGGATCAATCTTTTTGGGATGTGGGGATCACTGGATCAATCTCTCAGGGATGTGAGGATCCCTGGATCAATCTCTCTGGGATGTGGGGATCCCTGGATCAATCTCTCTGGGTAGGGGGGAATCCCTGGATCAATCTCTCTGGCATCTAAGGATCCCTGGATCATTCTCTCTGGGATTGTGAAATCCATGGATCAATCTCTCTGGGATGTGTGGATCCCAGGATCAATCTCTCTGGGATATATGGATCCCAAGATCAACCTCTCGGGGATGTGGGGATTGCTGGATCAATCTCTCTGGGATGTGGGGATCCCTGGATCAATCTCTCGGGGATGTGGGGATCCTTGGATCAATCTCTCGGGGATGTGGGGATCCCTGGATCAATCTCTCGGGGATGTGGGGATCCCTGAATCAAACTCTCAGGGATGTGGGGATCCCTGGATATAACTCTCTGGGATGTGGGGATCCGTGGATCAATCTCTCTGCGATGTGAGGAACCCTAGATCAATCACTCTGGGATGTGTGGATCCCTGGATCAACCACTCAGCAATTTGGGGATCCCTGGATAAATCTCTATGGAATGTGGGGATCCCTGGATCAATATCTCTCGGATGGGGGCGAATCGCTGGACCAATCTCTCTGGGATGTGGGGAACCCTGGATCAATGTCTCCGGGATGTTGGGATCTCTGGATCAATCTGTCTTGGATGTGAGGATCCCTGGATCAATCTCTCTGGGATGGGTGAATCCCTGGATCAATCTCTCTGGGATGTGAATATCCTTGATGAATCTTTCTGGGATGTGGGGATCCTGGATCAATCTCTCTGGGATGTTGGGATCACTGGATCAATCTCTCTGGGATGTGAGGATACCTGGAGCATTGTCTCTGGGGTGTGGGGATCCCTGGATCATTGTCTCTGGGATGGGGGATACCCGGATCAATCTCTCTGGGTTGTGGGGATCCCTGGATCAATCTCTCAGGGATGTGGGGTCCCTGGATCAATCTCTCTGGGATGTGGGAATCCCTGGATCAATCTCTCAGGGATGTGGGGTCCCTGGATCAATCTCTCTGGGATGTGGGAATCCCTGGATCATTGTCTCTGGGATGGGGGATACCCGGATCAATCTCTCTGGGTTGTGGGGATCCCTGGATCAATCTCTCAGGGATGTGGGGTCCCTGGATCAATCTCTCTGGGATGTGGGAATCCCTGGATCAATCTCTCAGGGATGTGGGGTCCCTGGATCAATCTCTCTGGGATGTGGGAATCCCTGGATCAATCTCTCTGGGATATGGGGTTTCCTGGAGCAATATCTCTGGGATGGGGGGTATCCCTGGATCAATCTCTCTGGGGATGTGAATATCCTTGATGAATCTTTCTGGGATGTGGGGATCCTGGATCAATCTCTCTGGGATGTTGGGATCACTGGATCAATCTCTCTGGGATGTGAGGATACCTGGAGCATTGTCTCTGGGGTGTGGGGATCCCTGGATCATTGTCTCTGGGATGGGGGATACCCGGATCAATCTCTCTGGGTTGTGGGGATCCCTGGATCAATCTCTCAGGGATGTGGGGTCCCTGGATCAATCTCTCTGGGATGTGGGAATCCCTGGATCAATCTCTCAGGGATGTGGGGTCCCTGGATCAATCTCTCTGGGATGTGGGAATCCCTGGATCATTGTCTCTGGGATGGGGGATACCCGGATCAATCTCTCTGGGTTGTGGGGATCCCTGGATCAATCTCTCAGGGATGTGGGGTCCCTGGATCAATCTCTCTGGGATGTGGGAATCCCTGGATCAATCTCTCAGGGATGTGGGGTCCCTGGATCACTCTCTCTGGGATGTGGGAATCCCTGGATCAATCTCTCTGGGATGTGGGGTTTCCTGGAGCAATATCTCTGGGATGGGGGGTATCCCTGGATCAATCTCTCTGGGGATGTGAATATCCTTGATGAATCTTTC
Source organism: Isurus oxyrinchus (assembly GCA_026770705.1). NCBI lineage: Eukaryota > Metazoa > Chordata > Chondrichthyes > Lamniformes > Lamnidae > Isurus > Isurus oxyrinchus. The sequence continues at coordinate 250,889 of JANJGN010000269.1, read as the reverse complement.
TGGGATGTGGGGATCCTGGATCAATCTCTCTGGGATGTTGGGATCACTGGATCAATCTCTCTGGGATGTGAGGATACCTGGAGCATAGTCTCTGGGGTGTGGGGATCCCTGGATCATTGTCTCTGGGATGGGGGATACCCGGATCAATCTCTCTGGGTTGTGGGGATCCCTGGATCAATCTCTCTGGCATGTGGGGATCCCTGGATCAATCTCTCAGGGACGTGGGGTCCCTGGATCAATCTCTCTGGGATGTGGGAATCCCTGGATCAATCTCTCTGGGATGTGGGGTTTCCTGGAGCAATATCTCTGGGATGGGGGGTATCCCTGGATCAATCTCTCTGGGATGTGAATATCCTTGATGAATCTTTCTGGGATGTGGGGATCCTGGATCAATCTCTCTGGGTTGTGGGGATTCCTGGATCAATCTCTCTGGGATGTGGGCAATCCCTGGATCAATCTCTCTGGGATGGGGGGGAATCCCTGGATCAATCTCTCTGGGATGGGGGGGAATCCCTGGATCAATCTCTCTGGGATGTGGGGATCCGTGGATCAATCGCTCAGCGATTTGGGGATCCCTGGATCATTGTCTCAGGTATGTGGGGATCCCTGGATCACTCTCTCTGGGATGTGGGGTCCCTGGATCAATCTCTCTGGGATGTGGGAATCCCTGGATCAATCTCTCTGGGATGTGGGGTTTCCTGGAGCAATATCTCTGGGATGGGGGGTATCCCTGGATCAATCTCTCTGGGATGTGAATATCCTTGATGAATCTTTCTGGGATGTGGGGATCCTGGATCAATCTCTCTGGGTTGTGGGGAATCCTGGATCAATCTCTCTGGGATATGGGGAATCCCTGGATCAATCTCTCTGGGATGGGTGAATCCCTGGATCAATCTCTCTGGGATGTGGGGATCCCTGGATCAATCACTCAGCGATTTGGGGATCCCTGGATCATTGTCTCAGGGATGTGGGGATCCCTGGATCACTCTCTCTGGGATGTGAGGATCCCAGGATCAATCTCTCTGGGATGTGGGGATCGCTGGATCAATCTCTCTGGGATGTGGGGATTGCTGGATCAATCTCTCTGGGATGTGAGGATCCCTAGGTCATTTGCTCTGGGATGTGGGGATCCCCGGATCACTCTCTCTGGGATGTGGGGATCCCTGGATCAATCTCTCTGGGATGTGGGGATCGCTGGAACAATATCTATGGGATGTTGGGATCACTGGATCAATCTCTCTGGGATGGGGGATACCCGGATCAATCTCTCTGGGTTGTGAGGATCCCTGGATCAATCTCTCTGGCATGTGAGGATCCCAGGATCAATCTCTCAGGGATGTGGGGATCCCTGGATCAATCTCTCTGGGATGTGGGAATCCCTGGATCAATCTCTTTGGGATGTGGGTTTCCTGGAGCAATCTCTCTGGGATGTTGGAATCCCTGGATCAATCTCTCTGGGATGGGGGAAAACTGGTTCAATTCCTCAGGGATGTGGGTATCCCTGGATCAATCTCTCTGGGATGTTGGGATCCCTGGATAAATCTCTCTGGGATGTGGGGATCCCGGGATCAATCTCTCAGGGATGTGGGGATACCTGTATCAATCTCTCTGGGATGTGGGGATCCCTGGATCAATCTCTCTGGGATGTGGGGATCCCTGGATCAATCTCTCTGGGATGTGGGGATACGTGGATCAAAATCTCTCGGATGGGGGAAATCCCTGGATCAATCTCTCTGGGATGTGGGGAAACCTAGATCAATCTCTCAGCGATTTGGGGATCCCTGGATCAATCTCTCTGGGATGTAGGCATCCCTGGATCAATCTCTCTGGGATGGGGGGGGGATCCCTGGATCAATCTCTCTGGGATGCGAGTATCCAGGAATTACTCTCTCTGGGACATGGGAATCCCTGGATCAATCTTTTTGGGATGTGGGGATCACTGGATCAATCTCTCGGGGATGTGGGGATCCCTGGATCAATCTCTCTGGGATGTGGGGATCCCTGGATCAATCTCTCTGGGATGTGGGGATCCCTGGATCAATCTCTCTGGGAAGTGGGGATCCCTGGATCAATCTCTCTGGAATGTGGGGATCCCTGGATCAATCTCTCTGGGATGTGGGGATCCCTGGATCAATCTGTCTGGGATGGGGGGAATCCCTGGATCAATCTCTCTGGCACCTAAGGATCCCTGGATCATTCCCTCTGGGATATGGGGATCCCTGGATCAATCTCTCTGGGATGGGGAAATCCATGGATCAATCGCTCAGGGATGTGTGGAGCCCAGGATCAATCTCTCTGGGATGTATGGATCCCTGGATCAATCTCTCTGGGATGTATGGATCCCTGGATCAATCTCTCGGGGATGTGGGGAAACCTAGATCAATCTCTCAGCGATTTGGGGTTCCCTGGATCAATCTCCCTGGGATGTAGGGATCCCTGGATCAATCTCTCGGGGATGGGGGGGGGGGGATCTCTGGATCAATCTCTCTGGGATGTAGGGATCCCTGGATCAATCTCTCTGGGATGGGGGGGGGGGGGGGATCTCTGGATCAATCTCTCTGGGATGCGAGTATCCCTGGATCACCTTCTCTGGGATTTGGGAATCCCTGGATCAATCTTTTTGAGATGTGGGGATACCTGGATCAATCTCTCGGTGATGTGAGGAACCCTGGATCAATCTCTCTGGGATGTGGGGATCCCTGGATCAATCTCTCTGGGGTGTGGGGATCCTGGATCATTCTCTCCGAATGATCCCTGTATCATTCTCTCTGGGATTGGAGGATTGCTGGATCATAATCTGTGGAATGTGGGGATCCCTGGATCAATCTATCGGGGATGTGAAGATCCCTGGATCAATCTCTCTAGGATGCGAGTATCCCTGGATCACTCTCTCTGGGATGTGGGAATCCCTGGATCAATCTTTTTGGGATGTGGGGATCACTGGATCAATCTCTCAGGGATGTGAGGATCCCTGGATCAATCTCTCTGGGATGTGGGGATCCCTGGATCAATCTCTCTGGGTAGGGGGGAATCCCTGGATCAATCTCTCTGGGATGTGGGGATCCCTGGATCAATCGCTCAGCGATTTGGGGATCCCTGGATCATTGTCTCAGGGATGTGGGGATCCCTGGATCACTCTCTCTGGGATGTGGGGTCCCTGGATCAATCTCTCTGGGATGTGGGAATCCCTGGATCAATCTCTCTGGGATGTGGGGTTTCCTGGAGCAATATCTCTGGGATGGGGGGTATCCCTGGATCAATCTCTCTGGGATGTGAATATCCTTGATGAATCTTTCTGGGATGTGGGGATCCTGGATCAATCTCTCTGGGTTGTGGGGAATCCTGGATCAATCTCTCTGGGATATGGGGAATCCCTGGATCAATCTCTCTGGGATGGGTGAATCCCTGGATCAATCTCTCTGGGATGTGGGGATCCCTGGATCAATCACTCAGCGATTTGGGGATCCCTGGATCATTGTCTCAGGGATGTGGGGATCCCTGGATCACTCTCTCTGGGATGTGAGGATCCCAGGATCAATCTCTCTGGGATGTGGGGATCGCTGGATCAATCTCTCTGGGATGTGGGGATTGCTGGATCAATCTCTCTGGGATGTGAGGATCCCTAGGTCATTTGCTCTGGGATGTGGGGATCCCCGGATCACTCTCTCTGGGATGTGGGGATCCCTGGATCAATCTCTCTGGGATGTGGGGATCGCTGGAACAATATCTATGGGATGTTGGGATCACTGGATCAATCTCTCTGGGATGTGAGGATACCTGGAGCATTGTCTCTGGGGTGTGGGGATCCCTGGATCATTGTCTCTGGGATGGGGGATACCCGGATCAATCTCTCTGGGTTGTGAGGATCCCTGGATCAATCTCTCTGGCATGTGAGGATCCCAGGATCAATCTCTCAGGGATGTGGGGATCCCTGGATCAATCTCTCTGGGATGTGGGAATCCCTGGATCAATCTCTTTGGGATGTGGGTTTCCTGGAGCAATCTCTCTGGGATGTTGGAATCCCTGGATCAATCTCTCTGGGATGGGGGAAAACTGGTTCAATTCCTCAGGGATGTGGGTATCCCTGGATCAATCTCTCTGGGATGTTGGGATCCCTGGATAAATCTCTCTGGGATGTGGGGATCCCGGGATCAATCTCTCAGGGATGTGGGGATACCTGTATCAATCTCTCTGGGATGTGGGGATCCCTGGATCAATCTCTCTGGGATGTGGGGATCCCTGGATCAATCTCTCTGGGATGTGGGGATACGTGGATCAAAATCTCTCGGATGGGGGAAATCCCTGGATCAATCTCTCTGGGATGTGGGGAAACCTAGATCAATCTCTCAGCGATTTGGGGATCCCTGGATCAATCTCTCTGGGATGTAGGCATCCCTGGATCAATCTCTCTGGGATGGGGGGGGGATCCCTGGATCAATCTCTCTGGGATGCGAGTATCCAGGAATTACTCTCTCTGGGACATGGGAATCCCTGGATCAATCTTTTTGGGATGTGGGGATCACTGGATCAATCTCTCGGGGATGTGGGGATCCCTGGATCAATCTCTCTGGGATGTGGGGATCCCTGGATCAATCTCTCTGGGATGTGGGGATCCCTGGATCAATCTCTCTGGGAAGTGGGGATCCCTGGATCAATCTCTCTGGAATGTGGGGATCCCTGGATCAATCTCTCTGGGATGTGGGGATCCCTGGATCAATCTGTCTGGGATGGGGGGAATCCCTGGATCAATCTCTCTGGCACCTAAGGATCCCTGGATCATTCCCTCTGGGATATGGGGATCCCTGGATCAATCTCTCTGGGATGGGGAAATCCATGGATCAATCGCTCAGGGATGTGTGGAGCCCAGGATCAATCTCTCTGGGATGTATGGATCCCTGGATCAATCTCTCTGGGATGTATGGATCCCTGGATCAATCTCTCGGGGATGTGGGGAAACCTAGATCAATCTCTCAGCGATTTGGGGTTCCCTGGATCAATCTCCCTGGGATGTAGGGATCCCTGGATCAATCTCTCGGGGATGGGGGGGGGGGGATCTCTGGATCAATCTCTCTGGGATGTAGGGATCCCTGGATCAATCTCTCTGGGATGGGGGGGGGGGGGGATCTCTGGATCAATCTCTCTGGGATGCGAGTATCCCTGGATCACCTTCTCTGGGATTTGGGAATCCCTGGATCAATCTTTTTGAGATGTGGGGATACCTGGATCAATCTCTCGGTGATGTGAGGAACCCTGGATCAATCTCTCTGGGATGTGGGGATCCCTGGATCAATCTCTCTGGGGTGTGGGGATCCTGGATCATTCTCTCCGAATGATCCCTGTATCATTCTCTCTGGGATTGGAGGATTGCTGGATCATAATCTGTGGAATGTGGGGATCCCTGGATCAATCTATCGGGGATGTGAAGATCCCTGGATCAATCTCTCTAGGATGCGAGTATCCCTGGATCACTCTCTCTGGGATGTGGGAATCCCTGGATCAATCTTTTTGGGATGTGGGGATCACTGGATCAATCTCTCAGGGATGTGAGGATCCCTGGATCAATCTCTCTGGGATGTGGGGATCCCTGGATCAATCTCTCTGGGTAGGGGGGAATCCCTGGATCCATCTCTCTGGCATCTAAGGATCCCTGGATCATTCTCTCTGGGATTGTGAAATCCATGGATCAATCTCTCTGGGATGTGTGGATCCCAGGATCAATCTCTCTGGGATATATGGATCCCAAGATCAACCTCTCGGGGATGTGGGGATTGCTGGATCAATCTCTCTGGGATGTGGGGATCCCTGGATCAATCTCTCGGGGATGTGGGGATCCTTGGATCAATCTCTCGGGGATGTGGGGATCCCTGGATCAATCTCTCGGGGATGTGGGGATCCCTGAATCAAACTCTCAGGGATGTGGGGATCCCTGGATATAACTCTCTGGGATGTGGGGATCCGTGGATCAATCTCTCTGCGATGTGAGGAACCCTAGATCAATCACTCTGGGATGTGTGGATCCCTGGATCAACCACTCAGCAATTTGGGGATCCCTGGATAAATCTCTATGGAATATGGGGATCCCTGGATCAATATCTCTCGGATGGGGGCGAATCGCTGGACCAATCTCTCTGGGATGTGGGGAACCCTGGATCAATGTCTCCGGGATGTTGGGATCTCTGGATCAATCTGTCTTGGATGAGAGGATCCCTGGATCAATCTCTCTGGGATGGGTGAATCCCTGGATCAATCTCTCTGGGATGTGAATATCCTTGATGAATCTTTCTGGGATGTGGGGATCCTGGATCAATCTCTCTGGGATGTTGGGATCACTGGATCAATCTCTCTGGGATGTGAGGATACCTGGAGCATTGTCTCTGGGGTGTGGGGATCCCTGGATCATTGTCTCTGGGATGGGGGATACCCGGATCAATCTCTCTGGGTTGTGGGGATCCCTGGATCAATCTCTCAGGGATGTGGGGTCCCTGGATCAATCTCTCTGGGATGTGGGAATCCCTGGATCAATCTCTCAGGGATGTGGGGTCCCTGGATCAATCTCTCTGGGATGTGGGAATCCCTGGATCAATCTCTCAGGGATGTGGGGTCCCTGGATCAATCTCTCTGGGATGTGGGAATCCCTGGATCATTGTCTCTGGGATGGGGGATACCCGGATCAATCTCTCTGGGTTGTGGGGATCCCTGGATCAATCTCTCAGGGATGTGGGGTCCCTGGATCAATCTCTCTGGGATGTGGGAATCCCTGGATCAATCTCTCAGGGATGTGGGGTCCCTGGATCAATCTCTCTGGGATGTGGGAATCCCTGGATCAATCTCTCTGGGATGTGGGGTTTCCTGGAGCAATATCTCTGGGATGGGGGGTATCCCTGGATCAATCTCTCTGGGGATGTGAATATCCTTGATGAATCTTTCTGGGATGTGGGGATCCTGGATCAATCTCTCTGGGATGTTGGGATCACTGGATCAATCTCTCTGGGATGTGAGGATACCTGGAGCATAGTCTCTGGGGTGTGGGGATCCCTGGATCATTGTCTCTGGGATGGGGGATACCCGGATCAATCTCTCTGGGTTGTGGGGATCCCTGGATCAATCTCTCTGGCATGTGGGGATCCCTGGATCAATCTCTCAGGGACGTGGGGTCCCTGGATCAATCTCTCTGGGATGTGGGAATCCCTGGATCAATCTCTCTGGGATGTGGGGTTTCCTGGAGCAATATCTCTGGGATGGGGGGTATCCCTGGATCAATCTCTCTGGGATGTGAATATCCTTGATGAATCTTTCTGGGATGTGGGGATCCTGGATCAATCTCTCTGGGTTGTGGGGATTCCTGGATCAATCTCTCTGGGATGTGGGGAATCCCTGGATCAATCTCTCTGGGATGGGGGGGAATCCCTGGATCAATCTCTCTGGGATGGGGGGGAATCCCTGGATCAATCTCTCTGGGATGTGGGGATCCGTGGATCAATCGCTCAGCGATTTGAGGATCCCTGGATCATTGTCTCAGGGATGTGGGGATCCCTGGATCACTCTCTCTGGGATGTGGGGTCCCTGGATCAATCTCTCTGGGATGTGGGAATCCCTGGATCAATCTCTCTGGGATGTGGGGTTTCCTGGAGCAATATCTCTGGGATGGGGGGTATCCCTGGATCAATCTCTCTGGGATGTGAATATCCTTGATGAATCTTTCTGGGATGTGGGGATCCTGGATCAATCTCTCTGGGTTGTGGGGAATCCTGGATCAATCTCTCTGGGATATGGGGAATCCCTGGATCAATCTCTCTGGGATGGGTGAATCCCTGGATCAATCTCTCTGGGATGTGGGGATCCCTGGATCAATCACTCAGCGATTTGGGGATCCCTGGATCATTGTCTCAGGGATGTGGGGATCCCTGGATCACTCTCTCTGGGATGTGAGGATCCCAGGATCAATCTCTCTGGGATGTGGGGATCGCTGGATCAATCTCTCTGGGATGTGGGGATTGCTGGATCAATCTCTCTGGGATGTGAGGATCCCTAGGTCATTTGCTCTGGGATGAGGGGATCCCCGGATCACTCTCTCTGGGATGTGGGGATCCCTGGATCAATCTCTCTGGGATGTGGGGATCGCTGGAACAATATCTATGGGATGTTGGGATCACTGGATCAATCTCTCTGGGATGTGAGGATACCTGGAGCATTGTCTCTGGGGTGTGGGGATCCCTGGATCATTGTCTCTGGGATGGGGGATACCCGGATCAATCTCTCTGGGTTGTGAGGATCCCTGGATCAATCTCTCTGGCATGTGAGGATCCCAGGATCAATCTCTCAGGGATGTGGGGATCCCTGGATCAATCTCTCTGGGATGTGGGAATCCCTGGATCAATCTCTCTGGGATGTGGGGTTTCCTGGAGCAATATCTCTGGGATGGGGGGTATCCCTGGATCAATCTCTCTGGGATGTGAATATCCTTGATGAATCTTTCTGGGATGTGGGGATCCTGGATCAATCTCTCTGGGTTGTGGGGATTCCTGGATCAATCTCTCTGGGATGTGGGGAATCCCTGGATCAATCTCTCTGGGATGGGGGGGAATCCCTGGATCAATCTCTCTGGGATGGGGGGGAATCCCTGGATCAATCTCTCTGGGATGTGGGGATCCGTGGATCAATCGCTCAGCGATTTGGGGATCCCTGGATCATTGTCTCAGGGATGTGGGGATCCCTGGATCACTCTCTCTGGGATGTGGGGTCCCTGGATCAATCTCTCTGGGATGTGGGAATCCCTGGATCAATCTCTCTGGGATGTGGGGTTTCCTGGAGCAATATCTCTGGGATGGGGGGTATCCCTGGATCAATCTCTCTGGGATGTGAATATCCTTGATGAATCTTTCTGGGATGTGGGGATCCTGGATCAATCTCTCTGGGTTGTGGGGAATCCTGGATCAATCTCTCTGGGATATGGGGAATCCCTGGATCAATCTCTCTGGGATGGGTGAATCCCTGGATCAATCTCTCTGGGATGTGGGGATCCCTGGATCAATCACTCAGCGATTTGGGGATCCCTGGATCATTGTCTCAGGGATGTGGGGATCCCTGGATCACTCTCTCTGGGATGTGAGGATCCCAGGATCAATCTCTCTGGGATGTGGGGATCGCTGGATCAATCTCTCTGGGATGTGGGGATTGCTGGATCAATCTCTCTGGGATGTGAGGATCCCTAGGTCATTTGCTCTGGGATGTGGGGATCCCCGGATCACTCTCTCTGGGATGTGGGGATCCCTGGATCAATCTCTCTGGGATGTGGGGATCGCTGGAACAATATCTATGGGATGTTGGGATCACTGGATCAATCTCTCTGGGATGTGAGGATACCTGGAGCATTGTCTCTGGGGTGTGGGGATCCCTGGATCATTGTCTCTGGGATGGGGGATACCCGGATCAATCTCTCTGGGTTGTGAGGATCCCTGGATCAATCTCTCTGGCATGTGAGGATCCCAGGATCAATCTCTCAGGGATGTGGGGATCCCTGGATCAATCTCTCTGGGATGGGGGAAAACTGGTTCAATTCCTCAGGGATGTGGGTATCCCTGGATCAATCTCTCTGGGATGTTGGGATCCCTGGATAAATCTCTCTGGGATGTGGGGATCCCGGGATCAATCTCTCAGGGATGTGGGGATACCTGTATCAATCTCTCTGGGATGTGGGGTTTCCTGGAGAAATATCTCTGGGATGGGGGGTATCCCTGGATCAATCTCTCTGGGATGTGAATATCCTTGATGAATCTTTCTGGGATGTGGGGATCCTGGATCAATCTCTCTGGGTTGTGGGGAATCCTGGATCAATCTCTCTGGGATATGGGGAATCCCTGGATCAATCTCTCTGGGATGGGTGAATCCCTGGATCAATCTCTCTGGGATGTGGGGATCCCTGGATCAATCACTCAGCGATTTGGGGATCCCTGGATCATTGTCTCAGGGATGTGGGGATCCCTGGATCACTCTCTCTGGGATGTGAGGATCCCAGGATCAATCTCTCTGGGATGTGGGGATCGCTGGATCAATCTCTCTGGGATGTGGGGATTGCTGGATCAATCTCTCTGGGATGTGAGGATCCCTAGGTCATTTGCTCTGGGATGTGGGGATCCCCGGATCACTCTCTCTGGGATGTGGGGATCCCTGGATCAATCTCTCTGGGATGTGGGGATCGCTGGAACAATATCTATGGGATGTTGGGATCACTGGATCAATCTCTCTGGGATGTGAGGATACCTGGAGCATTGTCTCTGGGGTGTGGGGATCCCTGGATCATTGTCTCTGGGATGGGGGATACCCGGATCAATCTCTCTGGGTTGTGAGGATCCCTGGATCAATCTCTCTGGCATGTGAGGATCCCAGGATCAATCTCTCAGGGATGTGGGGATCCCTGGATCAATCTCTCTGGGATGGGGGAAAACTGGTTCAATTCCTCAGGGATGTGGGTATCCCTGGATCAATCTCTCTGGGATGTTGGGATCCCTGGATAAATCTCTCTGGGATGTGGGGATCCCGGGATCAATCTCTCAGGGATGTGGGGATACCTGTATCAATCTCTCTGGGATGTGGGGATCCCTGGATCAATCTCTCTGGGATGTGGGGATCCCTGGATCAATCTCTCTGGGATGTGGGGATACGTGGATCAAAATCTCTCGGATGGGGGAAATCCCTGGATCAATCTCTCTGGGATGTGGGGAAACCTAGATCAATCTCTCAGCGATTTGGGGATCCCTGGATCAATCTCTCTGGGATGTAGGCATCCCTGGATCAATCTCTCTGGGATGGGGGGGGATCCCTGGATCAATCTCTCTGGGATGCGAGTATCCAGGAATTACTCTCTCTGGGACATGGGAATCCCTGGATCAATCTTTTTGGGATGTGGGGATCACTGGATCAATCTCTCGGGGATGTGGGGATCCCTGGATCAATCTCTCTGGGATGTGGGGATCCCTGGATCAATCTCTCTGGGATGTGGGGATCCCTGGATCAATCTCTCTGGGATGTGGGGATCCCTGGATCAATCTCTCTGGAATGTGGGGATCCCTGGATCAATCTCTCTGGGATGTGGGGATCCCTGGATCAATCTCTCTGGGATGGGGGGAATCCCTGGATCAATCTCTCTGGCACCTAAGGATCCCTGGATCATTCCCTCTGGGATGTGGGGATCCCTGGATCAATCTCTCTGGGATGGGGAAATCCATGGATCAATCGCTCTGGGATGTGTGGAGCCCAGGATCAATCTCTCTGGGATGTATGGATCCCTGGATCAATCTCTCTGGGATGTATGGATCCCTGGATCAATCTCTCGGGGATGTGGGGAAACCTAGATCAATCTCTCAGCGATTTGGGGTTCCCTGGATCAATCTCCCTGGGATGTAGGGATCCCTGGATCAATCTCTCTGGGAAGGGGGGGGGGGGGGGATCTCTGGATCAATCTCTCTGGGATGCGAGTATCCCTGGATCACCTTCTCTGGGATTTGGGAATCCCTGGATCAATCTTTTTGAGATGTGGGGATACCTGGATCAATCTCTCGGTGATGTGAGGAACCCTGGATCAATCTCTCTGGGATGTGGGGATCCCTGGATCAATCTCTCTGGGGTGTGGGGATCCTGGATCATTCTCTCCGAATGATCCCTGTATCATTCTCTCTGGGATTGGAGGATTGCTGGATCATAATCTGTGGAATGTGGGGATCCCTGGATCAATCTATCGGGGATGTGAAGATCCCTGGATCAATCTCTCTAGGATGCGAGTATCCCTGGATCACTCTCTCTGGGATGTGGGAATCCCTGGATCAATCTTTTTGGGATGTGGGGATCACTGGATCAATCTCTCAGGGATGTGAGGATCCCTGGATCAATCTCTCTGGGATGTGGGGATCCCTGGATCAATCTCTCTGGGTAGGGGGGAATCCCTGGATCAATCTCTCTGGCATCTAAGGATCCCTGGATCATTCTCTCTGGGATTGTGAAATCCATGGATCAATCTCTCTGGGATGTGTGGATCCCAGGATCAATCTCTCTGGGATATATGGATCCCAAGATCAACCTCTCGGGGATGTGGGGATTGCTGGATCAATCTCTCTGGGATGTGGGGATCCCTGGATCAATCTCTCGGGGATGTGGGGATCCTTGGATCAATCTCTCGGGGATGTGGGGATCCCTGGATCAATCTCTCGGGGATGTGGGGATCCCTGAATCAAACTCTCAGGGATGTGGGGATCCCTGGATATAACTCTCTGGGATGTGGGGATCCGTGGATCAATCTCTCTGCGATGTGAGGAACCCTAGATCAATCACTCTGGGATGTGTGGATCCCTGGATCAACCACTCAGCAATTTGGGGATCCCTGGATAAATCTCTATGGAATGTGGGGATCCCTGGATCAATATCTCTCGGATGGGGGCGAATCGCTGGACCAATCTCTCTGGGATGTGGGGAACCCTGGATCAATGTCTCCGGGATGTTGGGATCTCTGGATCAATCTGTCTTGGATGAGAGGATCCCTGGATCAATCTCTCTGGGATGGGTGAATCCCTGGATCAATCTCTCTGGGATGTGAATATCCTTGATGAATCTTTCTGGGATGTGGGGATCCTGGATCAATCTCTCTGGGATGTTGGGATCACTGGATCAATCTCTCTGGGATGTGAGGATACCTGGAGCATTGTCTCTGGGGTGTGGGGATCCCTGGATCATTGTCTCTGGGATGGGGGATACCCGGATCAATCTCTCTGGGTTGTGGGGATCCCTGGATCAATCTCTCAGGGATGTGGGGTCCCTGGATCAATCTCTCTGGGATGTGGGAATCCCTGGATCAATCTCTCAGGGATGTGGGGTCCCTGGATCAATCTCTCTGGGATGTGGGAATCCCTGGATCAATCTCTCAGGGATGTGGGGTCCCTGGATCAATCTCTCTGGGATGTGGGAATCCCTGGATCATTGTCTCTGGGATGGGGGATACCCGGATCAATCTCTCTGGGTTGTGGGGATCCCTGGATCAATCTCTCTGGCATGTGGGGATCCCTGGATCAATCTCTCAGGGACGTGGGGTCCCTGGATCAATCTCTCTGGGATGTGGGAATCCCTGGATCAATCTCTCTGGGATGTGGGGTTTCCTGGAGCAATATCTCTGGGATGGGGGGTATCCCTGGATCAATCTCTCTGGGATGTGAATATCCTTGATGAATCTTTCTGGGATGTGGGGATCCTGGATCAATCTCTCTGGGTTGTGGGGATTCCTGGATCAATCTCTCTGGGATGTGGGGAATCCCTGGATCAATCTCTCTGGGATGGGGGGGAATCCCTGGATCAATCTCTCTGGGATGGGGGGGAATCCCTGGATCAATCTCTCTGGGATGTGGGGATCCGTGGATCAATCGCTCAGCGATTTGGGGATCCCTGGATCATTGTCTCAGGGATGTGGGGATCCCTGGATCACTCTCTCTGGGATGTGGGGTCCCTGGATCAATCTCTCTGGGATGTGGGAATCCCTGGATCAATCTCTCTGGGATGTGGGGTTTCCTGGAGCAATATCTCTGGGATGGGGGGTATCCCTGGATCAATCTCTCTGGGATGTGAATATCCTTGATGAATCTTTCTGGGATGTGGGGATCCTGGATCAATCTCTCTGGGTTGTGGGGAATCCTGGATCAATCTCTCTGGGATATGGGGAATCCCTGGATCAATCTCTCTGGGATGGGTGAATCCCTGGATCAATCTCTCTGGGATGTGGGGATCCCTGGATCAATCACTCAGCGATTTGGGGATCCCTGGATCATTGTCTCAGGGATGTGGGGATCCCTGGATCACTCTCTCTGGGATGTGAGGATCCCAGGATCAATCTCTCTGGGATGTGGGGATCGCTGGATCAATCTCTCTGGGATGTGGGGATTGCTGGATCAATCTCTCTGGGATGTGAGGATCCCTAGGTCATTTGCTCTGGGATGTGGGGATCCCCGGATCACTCTCTCTGGGATGTGGGGATCCCTGGATCAATCTCTCTGGGATGTGGGGATCGCTGGAACAATATCTATGGGATGTTGGGATCACTGGATCAATCTCTCTGGGATGTGAGGATACCTGGAGCATTGTCTCTGGGGTGTGGGGATCCCTGGATCATTGTCTCTGGGATGGGGGATACCCGGATCAATCTCTCTGGGTTGTGGGGATCCCTGGATCAATCTCTCAGGGATGTGGGGTCCCTGGATCAATCTCTCTGGGATGTGGGAATCCCTGGATCAATCTCTCAGGGATGTGGGGTCCCTGGATCAATCTCTCTGGGATGTGGGAATCCCTGGATCAATCTCTCAGGGATGTGGGGTCCCTGGATCAATCTCTCTGGGATGTGGGAATCCCTGGATCATTGTCTCTGGGATGGGGGATACCCGGATCAATCTCTCTGGGTTGTGGGGATCCCTGGATCAATCTCTCAGGGATGTGGGGTCCCTGGATCAATCTCTCTGGGATGTGGGAATCCCTGGATCAATCTCTCAGGGATGTGGGGTCCCTGGATCAATCTCTCTGGGATGTGGGAATCCCTGGATCAATCTCTCTGGGATGTGGGGTTTCCTGGAGCAATATCTCTGGGATGGGGGGTATCCCTGGATCAATCTCTCTGGGGATGTGAATATCCTTGATGAATCTTTCTGGGATGTGGGGATCCTGGATCAATCTCTCTGGGATGTTGGGATCACTGGATCAATCTCTCTGGGATGTGAGGATACCTGGAGCATAGTCTCTGGGGTGTGGGGATCCCTGGATCATTGTCTCTGGGATGGGGGATACCCGGATCAATCTCTCTGGGTTGTGGGGATCCCTGGATCAATCTCTCTGGCATGTGGGGATCCCTGGATCAATCTCTCAGGGACGTGGGGTCCCTGGATCAATCTCTCTGGGATGTGGGAATCCCTGGATCAATCTCTCTGGGATGTGGGGTTTCCTGGAGCAATATCTCTGGGATGGGGGGTATCCCTGGATCAATCTCTCTGGGATGTGAATATCCTTGATGAATCTTTCTGGGATGTGGGGATCCTGGATCAATCTCTCTGGGTTGTGGGGATTCCTGGATCAATCTCTCTGGGATGTGGGGAATCCCTGGATCAATCTCTCTGGGATGGGGGGGAATCCCTGGATCAATCTCTCTGGGATGGGGGGGAATCCCTGGATCAATCTCTCTGGGATGTGGGGATCCGTGGATCAATCGCTCAGCGATTTGGGGATCCCTGGATCATTGTCTCAGGGATGTGGGGATCCCTGGATCACTCTCTCTGGGATGTGGGGTCCCTGGATCAATCTCTCTGGGATGTGGGAATCCCTGGATCAATCTCTCTGGGATGTGGGGTTTCCTGGAGCAATATCTCTGGGATGGGGGGTATCCCTGGATCAATCTCTCTGGGATGTGAATATCCTTGATGAATCTTTCTGGGATGTGGGGATCCTGGATCAATCTCTCTGGGTTGTGGGGAATCCTGGATCAATCTCTCTGGGATATGGGGAATCCCTGGATCAATCTCTCTGGGATGGGTGAATCCCTGGATCAATCTCTCTGGGATGTGGGGATCCCTGGATCAATCACTCAGCGATTTGGGGATCCCTGGATCATTGTCTCAGGGATGTGGGGATCCCTGGATCACTCTCTCTGGGATGTGAGGATCCCAGGATCAATCTCTCTGGGATGTGGGGATCGCTGGATCAATCTCTCTGGGATGTGGGGATTGCTGGATCAATCTCTCTGGGATGTGAGGATCCCTAGGTCATTTGCTCTGGGATGTGGGGATCCCCGGATCACTCTCTCTGGGATGTGGGGATCCCTGGATCAATCTCTCTGGGATGTGGGGATCGCTGGAACAATATCTATGGGATGTTGGGATCACTGGATCAATCTCTCTGGGATGTGAGGATACCTGGAGCATTGTCTCTGGGGTGTGGGGATCCCTGGATCATTGTCTCTGGGATGTGGGATACCCGGATCAATCTCTCTGGGTTGTGAGGATCCCTGGATCAATCTCTCTGGCATGTGAGGATCCCAGGATCAATCTCTCAGGGATGTGGGGATCCCTGGATCAATCTCTCTGGGATGTGGGAATCCCTGGATCAATCTCTTTGGGATGTGGGTTTCCTGGAGCAATCTCTCTGGGATGTTGGAATCCCTGGATCAATCTCTCTGGGATGGGGGAAAACTGGTTCAATTCCTCAGGGATGTGGGTATCCCTGGATCAATCTCTCTGGGATGTTGGGATCCCTGGATAAATCTCTCTGGGATGTGGGGATCCCGGGATCAATCTCTCAGGGATGTGGGGATACCTGTATCAATCTCTCTGGGATGTGGGGATCCCTGGATCAATCTCTCTGGGATGTGGGGATCCCTGGATCAATCTCTCTGGGATGTGGGGATACGTGGATCAAAATCTCTCGGATGGGGGAAATCCCTGGATCAATCTCTCTGGGATGTGGGGAAACCTAGATCAATCTCTCAGCGATTTGGGGATCCCTGGATCAATCTCTCTGGGATGTAGGCATCCCTGGATCAATCTCTCTGGGATGGGGGGGGATCCCTGGATCAATCTCTCTGGGATGCGAGTATCCAGGAATTACTCTCTCTGGGACATGGGAATCCCTGGATCAATCTTTTTGGGATGTGGGGATCACTGGATCAATCTCTCGGGGATGTGGGGATCCCTGGATCAATCTCTCTGGGATGTGGGGATCCCTGGATCAATCTCTCTGGGATGTGGGGATCCCTGGATCAATCTCTCTGGGATGTGGGGATCCCTGGATCAATCTCTCTGGAATGTGGGGATCCCTGGATCAATCTCTCTGGGATGTGGGGATCCCTGGATCAATCTCTCTGGGATGGGGGGAATCCCTGGATCAATCTCTCTGGCACCTAAGGATCCCTGGATCATTCCCTCTGGGATGTGGGGATCCCTGGATCAATCTCTCTGGGATGGGGAAATCCATGGATCAATCGCTCTGGGATGTGTGGAGCCCAGGATCAATCTCTCTGGGATGTATGGATCCCTGGATCAATCTCTCTGGGATGTATGGATCCCTGGATCAATCTCTCGGGGATGTGGGGAAACCTAGATCAATCTCTCAGCGATTTGGGGTTCCCTGGATCAATCTCCCTGGGATGTAGGGATCCCTGGATCAATCTCTCTGGGATGGGGGGGGGGTGGGGGGGATCTCTGGATCAATCTCTCTGGGATGCGAGTATCCCTGGATCACCTTCTCTGGGATTTGGGAATCCCTGGATCAATCTTTTTGAGATGTGGGGATACCTGGATCAATCTCTCGGTGATGTGAGGAACCCTGGATCAATCTCTCTGGGATGTGGGGATCCCTGGATCAATCTCTCTGGGGTGTGGGGATCCTGGATCATTCTCTCCGAATGATCCCTGTATCATTCTCTCTGGGATTGGAGGATTGCTGGATCATAATCTGTGGAATGTGGGGATCCCTGGATCAATCTATCGGGGATGTGAAGATCCCTGGATCAATCTCTCTAGGATGCGAGTATCCCTGGATCACTCTCTCTGGGATGTGGGAATCCCTGGATCAATCTTTTTGGGATGTGGGGATCACTGGATCAATCTCTCAGGGATGTGAGGATCCCTGGATCAATCTCTCTGGGATGTGGGGATCCCTGGATCAATCTCTCTGGGTAGGGGGGAATCCCTGGATCAATCTCTCTGGCATCTAAGGATCCCTGGATCATTCTCTCTGGGATTGTGAAATCCATGGATCAATCTCTCTGGGATGTGTGGATCCCAGGATCAATCTCTCTGGGATATATGGATCCCAAGATCAACCTCTCGGGGATGTGGGGATTGCTGGATCAATCTCTCTGGGATGTGGGGATCCCTGGATCAATCTCTCGGGGATGTGGGGATCCTTGGATCAATCTCTCGGGGATGTGGGGATCCCTGGATCAATCTCTCGGGGATGTGGGGATCCCTGAATCAAACTCTCAGGGATGTGGGGATCCCTGGATATAACTCTCTGGGATGTGGGGATCCGTGGATCAATCTCTCTGCGATGTGAGGAACCCTAGATCAATCACTCTGGGATGTGTGGATCCCTGGATCAACCACTCAGCAATTTGGGGATCCCTGGATAAATCTCTATGGAACGTGGGGATCCCTGGATCAATATCTCTCGGATGGGGGCAAATCGCTGGACCAATCTCTCTGGGATGTGGGGAACCCTGGATCAATGTCTCCGGGATGTTGGGATCTCTGGATCAATCTGTCTTGGATGTGAGGATCCCTGGATCAATCTCTCTGGGATGGGTGAATCCCTGGATCAATCTCTCTGGGATGCGGGGATACCTCGAACAATCTCTCTGGGATGTGGGGATCCCTGCATCATTGTCTCAGGGATGTGGGGATCCCAGGATCACTCTCGCTGGGATGGGGGGGCCCTGGATCAATCTCTCTGGGATGTGGGGATCGCTGGATCAATCACTCTGGGATGTGAGGATACCTGGAGCATTGTCTCTGGGGTGTGGGGATCCCTGGATCATTGTCTCTGGGATGGGGGATACCCGGATCAATCTCTCTGGGTTGTGGGGATCCCTGGATCAATCTCTCTGGCATGTGAGGATCCCAGGATCAATCTCTCAGGGATGTGGGGATCCCTGGATCAATCTCTCTGGGATGTGGGAATCCCTGGATCAATCTCTCTGGGATGTGGGGATCCCTGGATCAATCTCTCTGGGATGGGGAAATACATGGATCAATCTCTCTGGAATGTGGGGATCCCTGGATCAATCTCACTGAGATGGGGGTGAATCCCTGGATCAAACTCTCTGGGATGTGGAGAACTTTGGAACAATCTCTCTGGGATGGGGGAATCCCAGGATCAATCTCTATGGGATGTGGGGATCCCTGGATCAATCTCTCTGGGATGTGGGAATCCCTGGATCAATCTCTCTGGGTTGTGAGGAAAACTGGATCAATCTCTCTGGGATGTGGGGATCCCTGGATCAATCTCTCTGGGTTGCGAGGATCCCTGGAACAATCTCTCTGGGATGTGGGAATCCCTGCATCAATCTCTCTGGGATGTGGGGATCCCAGGATCAATCTCTCTGGGATGTGGGGAATCTCAGGGTTGTGAGGATCCCTGGATCAATCTCTCTGGGATGTGGGAATCCCTGGATCAATCTCTCTGGGATGTGGGGATCCCTGGATCAATGCTCTCTGGGATGTGAGAATCCCTGCATCAATCTCTCTGGAATGTGGGAATACCTGGATCAATCTCTCTGGGATGTTGGAATCCCTGGATCAATCTCTCTGGGATGGGGGAAAACTGGTTCAATACCTCAGGGATGTGGGTATCCCTGGATCAATCTCTCTGGGATGTTGAGATCCCTGGATAAATCTCTCTGGGATGTGGGGATCCCGGGATCAATCTCTCGGGGATGTGGGGATACCTGTATCAATCTCTCTGGGATGTGGGAATCCCTGGATCAATCTCTCTGGGATGTGGGGATACCTGGATCAATATCTCTGGGATGTGGGGATCCCTGGATCAAAATCTCTCAGATGGGGGAAATCCCTGGATCAATCTCTCTGGGATGTGGGGAAACCTAGATCAATCTCTCAGCGATTTGGGGATCCCTGGATCAATCTCTCTGGGATGTAGGCATCCCTGGATCAATCTCTCTGGGATGGGGGGGGGGGATCCCTGGATCAATCTCTCTGGGATGCGAGTATCCAGGAATCACTCTCTCTGGGACATGGGAATCCCTGGATCAATCTTTTTGGGATGTGGGGATCACTGGATCAATCTCTCGGGGATGTGGGGATCCCTGGATCAATCTCTCTGGGATGTGGGGATCCCTTGATCAATCTCTCTGGGATGTGGGGATCCCTGGATCAATCTCTCTGGAATGTGGGGATCCCTGGATCAATCTCTCTGGGATGTGGGGATCCCTGGATCAATCTCTCTGGGATGGGGGGAATCCCTGGATCAATCTCTCTGGCACCTTAGGATCCCTGGATCATTCCCTCTGGGATGTGGGGATCCCTGGATCAATCTCTCTGGGATGGGGAAATCCATGGATCAATCGCTCTGGGATGTGTGGAGCCCAGGATCAATCTCTCTGGGATGTATGGATCCCTGGATCAATCTCTCTGGGATGTATGGATCCCTGGATCAATCTCTCGGGGATGTGGGGAAACCTAGATCAATCTCTCAGCGATTTGGGGTTCCCTGGATCAATCTCCCTGGAATGTAGGGATCCCTGGATCAATCTCTCTGGGATGGGGGGGGGGGGGGGATCTCTGGATCAATCTCTCTGGGATGCGAGTATCCCTGGATCACCTTCTCTGGGATTTGGGAATCCCTGGATCAATCTTTTTGAGATGTGGGGATACCTGGATCAATCTCTCGGTGATGTGAGGAACCCTGGATCAATCTCTCTGGGATGTGGGGATCCCTGGATCAATCTCTCTGGGGTGTGGGGATCCTGGATCATTCTCTCCGAATGATCCCTGTATCATTCTCTCTGGGATTGGAGGATTGCTGGATCATAATCTGTGGAATGTGGGGATCCCTGGATCAATCTATCGGGGATGTGAAGATCCCTGGATCAATCTCTCTAGGATGCGAGTATCCCTGGATCACTCTCTCTGGGATGTGGGAATCCCTGGATCAATCTTTTTGGGATGTGGGGATCACTGGATCAATCTCTCAGGGATGTGAGGATCCCTGGATCAATCTCTCTGGGATGTGGGGATCCCTGGATCAATCTCTCTGGGTAGGGGGGAATCCCTGGATCAATCTCTCTGGCATCTAAGGATCCCTGGATCATTCTCTCTGGGATTGTGAAATCCATGGATCAATCTCTCTGGGATGTGTGGATCCCAGGATCAATCTCTCTGGGATATATGGATCCCAAGATCAACCTCTCGGGGATGTGGGGATTGCTGGATCAATCTCTCTGGGATGTGGGGATCCCTGGATCAATCTCTCGGGGATGTGGGGATCCTTGGATCAATCTCTCGGGGATGTGGGGATCCCTGGATCAATCTCTCGGGGATGTGGGGATCCCTGAATCAAACTCTCAGGGATGTGGGGATCCCTGGATATAACTCTCTGGGATGTGGGGATCCGTGGATCAATCTCTCTGCGATGTGAGGAACCCTAGATCAATCACTCTGGGATGTGTGGATCCCTGGATCAACCACTCAGCAATTTGGGGATCCCTGGATAAATCTCTATGGAATGTGGGGATCCCTGGATCAATATCTCTCGGATGGGGGCGAATCGCTGGACCAATCTCTCTGGGATGTGGGGAACCCTGGATCAATGTCTCCGGGATGTTGGGATCTCTGGATCAATCTGTCTTGGATGAGAGGATCCCTGGATCAATCTCTCTGGGATGGGTGAATCCCTGGATCAATCTCTCTGGGATGTGAATATCCTTGATGAATCTTTCTGGGATGTGGGGATCCTGGATCAATCTCTCTGGGATGTTGGGATCACTGGATCAATCTCTCTGGGATGTGAGGATACCTGGAGCATTGTCTCTGGGGTGTGGGGATCCCTGGATCATTGTCTCTGGGATGGGGGATACCCGGATCAATCTCTCTGGGTTGTGGGGATCCCTGGATCAATCTCTCAGGGATGTGGGGTCCCTGGATCAATCTCTCTGGGATGTGGGAATCCCTGGATCAATCTCTCAGGGATGTGGGGTCACTGGATCAATCTCTCTGGGATGTGGGAATCCCTGGATCAATCTCTCTGGGATGTGGGGTTTCCTGGAGCAATATCTCTGGGATGGGGGGTATCCCTGGATCAATCTCTCTGGGGATGTGAATATCCTTGATGAATCTTTCTGGGATGTGGGGATCCTGGATCAATCTCTCTGGGATGTTGGGATCACTGGATCAATCTCTCTGGGATGTGAGGATACCTGGAGCATAGTCTCTGGGGTGTGGGGATCCCTGGATCATTGTCTCTGGGATGGGGGATACCCGAATAAATCTCTCTGGGTTGTGGGGATCCCTGGATCAATCTCTCTGGCATGTGGGGATCCCTGGATCAATCTCTCAGGGATGTGGGGTCCCTGGATCAATCTCTCTAGGATGTGGGAATCCCTGGATCAATCTCTCTGGGATGTGGGGTTTCCTGGAGCAATATCTCTGGGATGGGGGGTATCCCTGGATCAATCTCTCTGGGATGTGAATATCCTTGATGAATCTTTCTGGGATGTGGGGATCCTGGATCAATCTCTCTGGGTTGTGGGGATTCCTGGATCAATCTCTCTGGGATGTGGGGAATCCCTGGATCAATCTCTCTGGGATGGGGGGGAATCCCTGGATCAATCTCTCTGGGATGTGGGGATCCGTGGATCAATCGCTCAGCGATTTGGGGATCCCTGGATCATTGTCTCAGGGATGTGGGGATCCCTGGATCACTCTCTCTGGGATGTGGGGTCCCTGGATCAATCTCTCTGGGATGTGGGAATCCCTGGATCAATCTCTCTGGGATGTGGGGTTTCCTGGAGCAATATCTCTGGGATGGGGGGTATCCCTGGATCAATCTCTCTGGGATGTGAATATCCTTGATGAATCTTTCTGGGATGTGGGGATCCTGGATCAATCTCTCTGGGTTGTGGGGAATCCTGGATCAATCTCTCTGGGATATGGGGAACCCCTGGATCAATCTCTCTGGGATGGGTGAATCCCTGGATCAATCTCTCTGGGATGTGGGGATCCCTGGATCAATCGCTCAGCGATTTGGGGATCCCTGGATCATTGTCTCAGGGATGTGGGGATCCCTGGATCACTCTCTCTGGGATGTGAGGATCCCAGGATCACTCTCTCTGGGATGGGGGGGGGCCCTGGATCAATCTCTCTGGGATGTGGGGATCGCTGGATCAATCTCTCCGGGATGTGGGGATTGCTGGATCAATCTCTCTGGGATGTGAGGATCCCTAGGTCATTTGCTCTGGGATGTGGGGATCCCCGGATCACTCTCTCTGGGATGTGGGGATCCCTGGATCAATCTCTCTGGGATGTGGGGATCGCTGGAACAATATCTCTGGGATGTTGGGATCACTGGATCAATCTCTCTGGGATGTGAGGATACCTGGAGCATTGTCTCTGGGGTGTGGGGATCCCTGGATCATTGTCTCTGGGATGGGGGATACCCGGATCAATCTCTCTGGGTTGTGGGGATCCCTGAATCAATCTCTCTGGCATGTGAGGATCCCAGGATCAATCTCTCAGGGATGTGGGGATCCCTGGATCAATCTCTCTGGGATGTGGGGATCCCTGGATCAATCTCTTTGGGATGTGGGGTTTCCTGGAGCAATCTCTCTGGGATGTTGGAATCCCTGGATCAATCTCTCTGGGATGGGGGAAAACTGGTTCAATTCCTCAGGGATGTGGGTATCCCTGGATCAATCTCTCTGGGATGTTGGGATCCCTGGATAAATCTCTCTGGGATGTGGGGATCCCGGGATCAATCTCTCGGGGATGTGGGGATACCTGTATCAATCTCTCTGGGATGTGGGGATCCCTGGATCAATCTCTCTGGGATGTGGGGATACCTGGATCAATCTCTCTGGGATGTGGGGATCCCTGGATCAAAATCTCCCGGATGGGGGAAATCCCTGGATCAATCTCTCTGGGATGTGGGGAAACCTAGATCAATCTCTCAGCGATTTGGGGATCCCTGGATCAATCTCTCTGGGATGTAGGCATCCCTGGATCAATCTCTCTGGGATGGGGGGGGATCCCTGGATCAATCTCTCTGGGATGCGAGTATCCAGGAATCACTCTCTCTGGGACATGGGAATCCCTGGATCAATCTTTTTGGGATGTGGGGATCACTGGATCAATCTCTCGGGGATGTGAGGATCCCTGGATCAATCTCTCTGGGATGTGGGGATCCCTGGATCAATCTCTCTGGGATGTGGGGATCCCTGGATCAATCTCTCTGGAATGTGGGGATCCCTGGATCAATCTCTCTGGGATGTGGGGATCCCTGGATCAATCTCTCTGGGATGGGGGGAATCCCTGGATCAATCTCTCTGGCACCTAAGGATCCCTGGATCATTCCCTCTGGGATGTGGGGATCCCTGGATCAATCTCTCTGGGATGGGGAAATCCATGGATCAATCGCTCTGGGATGTGTGGAGCCCAGGATCAATCTCTCTGGGATGTATGGATCCCTGGATCAATCTCTCTGGGATGTATGGATCCCTGGATCAATCTCTCGGGGATGTGGGGAAACCTAGATCAATCTCTCAGCGATTTGGGGTTCCCTGGATCAATCTCCCTGGGATGTAGGGATCCCTGGATCAATCTCTCTGGGATGGGGGGGGGGGGGGGGATCTCTGGATCAATCTCTCTGGGATGCGAGTATCCCTGGATCACCTTCTCTGGGATTTGGGAATCCCTGGATCAATCTTTTTGAGATGTGGGGATACCTGGATCAATCTCTCGGTGATGTGAGGAACCCTGGATCAATCTCTCTGGGATGTGGGGATCCCTGGATCAATCTCTCTGGGGTGTGGGGATCCTGGATCATTCTCTCCGAATGATCCCTGTATCATTCTCTCTGGGATTGGAGGATTGCTGGATCATAATCAGTGGAATGTGGGGATCACTGGATCAATCTCTCAGGGATGTGAGGATCCCTGGATCAATCTCTCAGGGATGTGGGGATCCCTGGATCAATCTCTCTGGGTAGGGGGGAATCCCTGGATCAATCTCTCTGGCATCTAAGGATCCCTGGATCATTCTCTCTGGGATTGTGAAATCCATGGATCAATCTCTCTGGGATGTGTGGATCCCAGGATCAATCTCTCTGGGATATATGGATCCCAAGATCAACCTCTCGGGGATGTGGGGATTGCTGGATCAATCTCTCTGGGATGTGGGGATCCCTGGATCAATCTCTCAGGGATGTGGGGATCCTTGGATCAATCTCTCGGGGATGTGGGGATCCCTGGATCAATCTCTCAGGGATGTGGGGATCCCTGGATATAACTCTCAGGGATGTGGGGATCCCTGGATATAACTCTCTGGGATGTGGGGATCCATGGATCAATCTCTCTGCGATGTGAGGAACCCTAGATCAATCACTCTGGGATGTGTGGATCCCTGGATCAACCACTCAGCAATTTGGGGATCCCTGGATAAATCTCTATGGAATGTGGGGATCCCTGGATCAATATCTCTCGGATGGGGGCGAATCGCTGGACCAATCTCTCTGGGATGTGGGGAACCCTGGATCAATGTCTCCGGGATGTTGGGATCTCTAGATCAATCTGTCTTGGATGTGAGGATCCCTGGATCAATCTCTCTGGGATGGGTGAATCCCTGGATCAATCTCTCTGGGATGTGAATATCCTTGATGAATCTTTCTGGGATGTGGGGATCCTGGATCAATCTCTCTGGGATGTTGGGATCACTGGATCAATCTCTCTGGGATGTGAGGATACCTGGAGCATTGTCTCTGGGGTGTGGGGATCCCTGGATCATTGTCTCTGGGATGGGGGATACCCGGATCAATCTCTCTGGGTTGTGGGGATCCCTGGATCAATCTCTCAGGGATGTGGGGTCCCTGGATCAATCTCTCTGGGATGTGGGAATCCCTGGATCAATCTCTCAGGGATGTGGGGTCCCTGGATCAATCTCTCTGGGATGTGGGAATCCCTGGATCAATCTCTCTGGGATGTGGGGTTTCCTGGAGCAATATCTCTGGGATGGGGGGTATCCCTGGATCAATCTCTCTGGGGATGTGAATATCCTTGATGAATCTTTCTGGGATGTGGGGATCCTGGATCAATCTCTCTGGGATGTTGGGATCACTGGATCAATCTCTCTGGGATGTGAGGATACCTGGAGCATAGTCTCTGGGGTGTGGGGATCCCTGGATCATTGTCTCTGGGATGGGGGATACCCGGATCAATCTCTCTGGGTTGTGGGGATCCCTAGATCAATCTCTCTGGCATGTGGGGATCCCTGGATCAATCTCTCAGGGATGTGGGGTCCCTGGATCAATCTCTCTGGGATGTGGGAATCCCTGGATCAATCTCTCTGGGATGTGGGGTTTCCTGGAGCAATATCTCTGGGATGGGGGGTATCCCTGGATCAATCTCTCTGGGATGTGAATATCCTTGATGAATCTTTCTGGGATGTGGGGATCCTGGATCAATCTCTCTGGGTTGTGGGGATTCCTGGATCAATCTCTCTGGGATGTGGGGAATCCCTGGATCAATCTCTCTGGGATGGGGGGGAATCCCTGGATCAATCTCTCTGGGATGTGGGGATCCGTGGATCAATCGCTCAGCGATTTGGGGATCCCTGGATCATTGTCTCAGTGATGTGGGGATCCCTGGATCACTCTCTCTGGGATGTGGGGTCCCTGGATCAATCTCTCTGGGATGTGGGAATCCCTGGATCAATCTCTCTGGGATGTGGGGTTTCCTGGAGCAATATCTCTGGGATGGGAGGTATCCCTGGATCAATCTCTCTGGGATGTGAATATCTTTGATGAATCTTTCTGGGATGTGGGGATCCTGGATCAATCTCTCTGGGTTGTGGGGAATCCTGGATCAATCTCTCTGGGATATGGGGAATCCCTGGATCAATCTCTCTGGGATGGGTGAATCCCTGGATCAATCTCTCTGGGATGTGGGGATCCCTGGATCAATCGCTCAGCGATTTGGGGATCCCTGGATCATTGTCTCAGGGATGTGGGGATCCCTGGATCACTCTCTCTGGGATGTGAGGATCCCAGGATCACTCTCTCTGGGATGGGGGGGGCCCTGGATCAATCTCTCTGGGATGTGGGGATCGCTGGATCAATCTCTCTGGGATGTGGGGATTGCTGGATCAATCTCTGTGGGATGTGAGGATCCCTAGGTCATTTGCTCTGGGATGTGGGGATCCCCGGATCACTCTCTCTGGGATGTGGGGATCCCTGGATCAATCTCTCTGGGATGTGGGGATCGCTGGAACAATATCTCTGGGATGTTGGGATCACTGGATCAATCTCTCTGGGATGTGAGGATACCTGGAGCATTGTCTCTGGGGTGTGGGGATCCCTGGATCATTGTCTCTGGGATGTGAGGATCACAGGATCAATCTCTCAGGGATGTGGGGATCCCTGGATCAATCTCTCTGGGATGTGGGAATCCCTGGATCAATCTCTTTGGGATGTGGGGTTTCCTGGAGCAATCTCTCTGGG
This sequence comes from Isurus oxyrinchus, assembly GCA_026770705.1. NCBI lineage: Eukaryota > Metazoa > Chordata > Chondrichthyes > Lamniformes > Lamnidae > Isurus > Isurus oxyrinchus. The sequence continues at coordinate 223,652 of JANJGN010000269.1, read as the reverse complement.
ATGGGGGGTATCGCTGGATCAATCTCTCTGGGATGTGAATATCCTTGATGAATATTTCTGGGATGTGGGGATCCTGGATCAATCTCTCTGGGATGTTGGGATCACTGGATCAATCTCTCTGGGATGTGAGGATACCTGGAGCATAGTCTCTGGGGTATGGGGATCCATGGATCATTGTCTCTGGGATGTGGGGATCCCTGGATCAATCGCTCAGCGATGTGCAGATTCCTGGATCAATCACTCTGGGGTTTGAGGATCACTCGATCAATCTCTCTGGGATGTGCTGATCCCTGGATCAATCTCTCTGGGATGTGGGGAGACCTGGATCAATATCTCTGGGATGTGGGTATCCGGGGATCACTCTCTCTGGGATGGGGGAATCCCTGGATCAAATTCTCTGGGTGTGGTGACACCTGGATCAATCTCTCAGGGATTTGGGAATCCGTTGATCAATCTCTCTGGGATGTGGGGATCCCTGGATCACTCTCTGGTATGTGGTGATCCCAGGATCAATTTCTCTGGGATGTGGGGATCCCTGGATCAATCTCTCAGCGATGTGCAGATTCCTGGATCAATCACTCTGGGGTTTGAGGATCACTCGATCAATCTCTCTGGGATGTGCTGATCCCTGGATCAATCTCTCTGGGATGTGGGGAGACCTGGATCAATATCTCTGGGATGTGGGTATCCCGGGATCACTCTCTCTGGGATGGGGGAATCCCTGGATCAAATTCTCTGGGTGTGGTGACACCTGGATCAATCTCTCAGGGATTTGGGAATCCGTTGATCAATCTCTCTGGGATGTGGGGATCCCTGGATCAATCTCTCTGGGATGTTGGGATCACTGGATCAATCTCTCTGGGATGTGAGGATACCTGGAGCATAGTCTCTGGGGTATGGGGATCCATGGATCATTGTCTCTGGGATGGGGGATATCCGGATCAATCTCTCTGGGTTGTGGGGATCCCTGGATCAATCTCTCCGGCATGTGGGGATCCCTGGATCAATCTCTCAGGGATGTGGGGTCCCTGGATCAATCTCTCTGGGATGTGGGAATCCCTGGATCAATCTCTCTGGGATGTGGGGATTCCTGGATCAATCTCTCTGGGGTGTGGGGTATCCCTGGATCAATCTCTCTGGGATGGGGGGAATCCCTGGATCAATCTCTCTGGGATGTGGGGATCCCTGGATCAATCTCTCAGGGATGTGGGGTCCCTGGATCAATCTCTCTGGGATGTGGGAATCCCTGGATCAATCTCTCTGGGATGTGGGGATCCTGGATCAATCTCTCTGGGTTGTGGGGATTCCTGGATCAATCTCTCTGGGGTGTGGGGAATCCCTGGATCAATCTCTCAGGGATGTGGGGTCCCTGGATCAATCTCTCTGGGATGTGGGAATCCCTGGATCAATCTCTCTGGGATGTGGGGAATCCCTGGATCAATCTCTCTGGGATGGGGGGAATCCCTGGATCAATCTCTCTGGGATGTGGGGATCCCTGGATCAATCGCTCAGCGATTTGGGGATCCCTGGATCATTGTCTCAGGGATGTGGGGATCCTTGGATCACTCTCTCTGGGATGTGGGGTCCCTGGATCAATCTCTCAACGATTTTTAAATCCCTGGTTTAATGTCTCAGGGATGTGGGGATCCCTGGATCAATCTCTCAGCGATGTGGGGATCCCTGGATCAATCCCTCAGCGATGTGCGGATCCCTGGATCAATCTCTCAGCGATGTAGGGATGCCTGTATCAATCACTCTGGGGTGTGAGGTTACCTCGATCAATCTCTCTGGGATGTGCTGATCACTGGATCAATCTCTCTGGGATGTGGGGAGACCTGGATCAATATCTCTGGGATGTGGGAATCCCAGGATCAATATCTCTGGGATGTGGGAATCCCAGGATCAATATATCTGGGATATAGGAATCCCTGGATCACTCTCTCTGGGATGGGGGAATCCCTGGAACAATCTCTCTGGGATGTGGGCATCCTGGGATCAATCTCTCTTGGATGTCGGGATCCCTGGATCAATCTCTCAGCGATGTGGGGATCCCTGGATCAATCTCTCTGTGATGTGGGAATCGCTGGAACAATCTCTCTGGGATGTGGGGATCCCTGGAACAATATCTCTGGGATGTGGGAATCCCTGGAACAATATCTCTGGGATGTGGGGATCCCTGGAACAATCTCTCTGGCATGTGGGGATCCCTGGATCACTCTCTGGTATGTGGTGATCCCAGGATCAATTTCTCTGGGATGTGGGGATCCCTGGATCAATCTCTCAGCGATGTGCAGATTCCTGGATCAATCACTCTGGGGTTTGAGGATCACTCGATCAATCTCTCTGGGATGTGCTGATCCCTGGATCAATCTCTCTGGGATGTGGGGAGACCTGGATCAATATCTCTGGGATGTGGGTATCCCGGGATCACTCTCTCTGGGATGGGGGAATCCCTGGATCAAATTCTCTGGGTGTGGTGACACCTGGATCAATCTCTCAGGGATTTGGGAATCCGTTGATCAATCTCTCTGGGATGTGGGGATCCCTGGATCAATCTCTCTGGGATGTTGGGATCACTGGATCAATCTCTCTGGGATGTGAGGATACCTGGAGCATAGTCTCTGGGGTATGGGGATCCATGGATCATTGTCTCTGGGATGGGGGATATCCGGATTAATCTCTCTGGGTTGTGGGGATCCCTGGATCAATCTCTCCGGCATGTGGGGATCCCTGGATCAATCTCTCAGGGATGTGGGGTCCCTGGATCAATCTCTCTGGGATGTGGGAATCCCTGGATCAATCTCTCTGGGATGTGGGGATCCTGGATCAATCTCTCTGGGTTGTGGGGATTCCTGGATCAATCTCTCTGGGGTGTGGGGAATCCCTGGATCAATCTCTCTGGGATGGGGGGAATCCCTGGATCAATCTCTCTGGGATGTGGGGATCCCTGGATCAATCTCTCAGGGATGTGGGGTCCCTGGATCAATCTCTCTGGGATGTGGGAATCCCTGGATCAATCTCTCTGGGATGTGGGGATCCTGGATCAATCTCTCTGGGTTGTGGGGATTCCTGGATCAATCTCTCTGGGATGTGGGGAATCCCTGGATCAATCTCTCTGGGATGGGGGGAATCCCTGGATCAATCTCTCTGGGATGTGGGGATCCCTGGATCAATCGCTCAGCGATTTGGGGATCCCTGGATCATTGTCTCTGGGGTGTGGGGATCCCTGGATCATTGTCTCTGGGATGGGGGATACCCGGATCAATCTCTCTGGGTTGTGGGGATCCCTGGATCAATCTCTCAGGGATGTGGGGTCCCTGGATCAATCTCTCTGGGATGCGGGAATCCCTGGATCAATCTCTCTGGGATGTGGGGATCCGTGGATCAATCGCTCAGCGATTTGGGGATCCCTGGATCATTGTCTCAGGGATGTGGGGATCCCTGGATCACTCACTCTGGGATGTGGGGTCCCTGGATCAATCTCTCTGGGATGTGGGAATCCCTGGATCAATCTCTCTGGGATGTGAGGTTTCCTGGAGCAATATCTCTGGGATGGGGGGTATCCCTGGATCAATCTCTCTGGGATGTGAATATCCTTGATGAATCTTTCTGGGATGTGGGGATCCTGGATCAATCTCTCTGGGTTGTGGGGAATCCTGGATCAATCTCTCTGGGATGTGGGGAATCCCTGGATCAATCTCTCTGGGATGGGTGAATCCCTGGATCAATCTCTCTGGGATGTGGGGATCCCTGGATCAATCGCTCAGCGATTTGGGGATCCCTGGATCATTGTCTCAGGGATGTGGGGATCCCTGGATCACTCTCTCTGGGATGTGAGGATCCCAGGATCACTCTCTCTGGGATGGGGGGGGGGGGCCCTGGATCAATCTCTCTGGGATGTGGGGATCACTGGATCAATCTCTCTGGGATGTGGGGATTGCTGGATCAATCTCTCTGGGATGTGAGGATCCCTAGGTCATTTGCTCTGGGATGTGGGGATCCCGGATCACTCTCTCTGGGATGTGGGGATCCCTGGATCAATCTCTCTGGGATGTGGGGATCGCTGGAACAATATCTCTGGGATGTTGGGATCACTGGATCAATCTCTCTGGGATGTGAGGATACCTGGAGCATTGTCTCTGGGGTGTGGGGATCCCTGGATCATTGTCTCTGGGATGGGGGATACCCGGATCAATCTCTCTGGGTTGTGGGGATCCCTGGATCAATCTCTCTGGCATGTGAGGATCCCAGGATCAATCTCTCAGGGATGTGGGGATCCCTGGATCAATCTCTCTGGGATGTGGGAATCCCTGGATCAATCTCTTTGGGATGTGGGGTTTCCTGGAGCAATATCTCTGGGATGGGGGGTATCCCTGGATCAATCTCTCTGGGATGTGAATATCCTTGATGAATCTTTCTGGGATGTGGGGATCCTGGATCAATCTCTCTGGGATGTTGGGATCACTGGATCAATCTCTCTGGGATGTGAGGATACCTGGAGCATTGTCTCTGGGGTATGGGGATCCATGGATCATTGTCTCTGGGATGGGGGATACCCGGATCAATCTCTCTGGGTTGTGGGGATCCCTGGATCAATCTCTCCGGCATGTGGGGATCCCTGGATCAATCTCTCAGGGATGTGGGGTCCCTGGATCAATCTCTCTGGGATGTGGGAATCCCTGGATCAATCTGTCTGGGATGTGGGGATCCTGGATCAATCTCTCTGGGTTGTGGGGATTCCTGGATCAATGTCTCTGGGTTGTGGGGATCCCTGGATCAATCTCTCTGGCATGTGAGGATCCCAGGATCAATCTCTCAGGGATGTGGGGATCCCTGGATCAATCTCTCTGGGATGTGGGAATCCCTGGATCAATCTCTTTGGGATGTGGGGTTTCCTGGAGCAATATCTCTGGGATGTGGGAATCCCTGGATCAATCTCTTTGGGATGTGGGGTTTCCTGGAGCAATATCTCTGGGATGTGGGGATCCTGGATCAATCTCTCTGGGATGTTGGGATCACTGGATCAATCTCTCTGGGATGTGAGGATACCTGGAGCATTGTCTCTGGGGTATGGGGATCCATGGATCATTGTCTCTGGGATGGGGGATACCCGGATCAATCTCTCTGGGTTGTGGGGATCCCTGGATCAATCTCTCCGGCATGTGGGGATCCCTGGATCAATCTCTCAGGGATGTGGGGTCCCTGGATCAATCTCTCTGGGATGTGGGAATCCCTGGATCAATCTCTCTGGGATGTGGGGATCCTGGATCAATCTCTCTGGGTTGTGGGGATTCCTGGATCAATCTCTCTGGGATGTGGGGAATCCCTGGATCAATCTCTCTGGGATGGGGGGAATCCCTGGATCAATCTCTCTGAGATGTGGGGATCCCTGGATCAATCGCTCAGCGATTTGGGGATCCCTGGATCATTGTCTCAGGGATGTGGGGATCCTTGGATCACTCTCTCTGGGATATGGGGTCCCTGGATCAATCTCTCAACGATTTTTAAATCCCTGGTTTAATGTCTCAGGGATGTGGGGATCCCTGGATCAATCTCTCAGCGATGTGGGGATCCCTGGATCAATCCCTCAGCGATGTGCGGATCCCTGGATCAATCTCTCAGCGATGTAGGGATGCCTGTATCAATCACTCTGGGGTGTGAGGTTACCTCGATCAATCTCTCTGGGATGTGCAGATCCCTGGATCAATCTCTCTGGGATGTGGGGAGACCTGGATCAATATCTCTGGGATGTGGGAATCCCAGGATCAATATCTCTGGGATGTGGGAATCCCTGGATCAATATCTCTGGGATATAGGAATCCCTGGATCACTCTCTCTGGGATGGGGGAATCCCTGGAACAATCTCTCTGGGATGTGGGCATCCTGGGATCAATCTCTCTTGGATGTCGGGATCCCTGGATCAATCTCTCAGTGATGTGGGGATCCCTGGATCAATCTCTCTGTGATGTGGGAATCGCTGGAACAATCTCTCTGGGATGTGGGGATCCCTGGAACAATCTCTCTGGCATGTGGGGATCCCTGGAACAATCTCTCTGGCATGTGGGGATCCCTGGATCACTCTCTGGTATGTGGTGATCCCAGGATCAATTTCTCTGGGATGTGGGGATCCCTGGATCAATCTCTCAGCGATGTGCAGATTCCTGGATCAATCACTCTGGGGTTTGAGGATCACTCGATCAATCTCTCTGGGATGTGCTGATCCCTGGATCAATCTCTCTGGGATGTGGGGAGACCTGGATCAATATCTCTGGGATGTGGGTATCCCGGGATCACTCTCTCTGGGATGGGGGAATCCCTGGATCAAATTCTCTGGGTGTGGTGACACCTGGATCAATCTCTCAGGGATTTGGGAATCCGTTGATCAATCTCTCTGGGATGTGGGGATCCCTGGATCAATCTCTCTGGGATGTTGGGATCACTGGATCAATCTCTCTGGGATGTGAGGATACCTGGAGCATAGTCTCTGGGGTATGGGGATCCATGGATCATTGTCTCTGGGATGGGGGATATCCGGATCAATCTCTCTGGGTTGTGGGGATCCCTGGATCAATCTCTCCGGCATGTGGGGATCCCTGGATCAATCTCTCAGGGATGTGGGGTCCCTGGATCAATCTCTCTGGGATGTGGGAATCCCTGGATCAATCTCTCTGGGATGTGGGGATCCTGGATCAATCTCTCTGGGTTGTGGGGATTCCTGGATCAATCTCTCTGGGGTGTGGGGAATCCCTGGATCAATCTCTCTGGGATGGGGGGAATCCCTGGATCAATCTCTCTGGGATGTGGGGATCCCTGGATCAATCTCTCAGGGATGTGGGGTCCCTGGATCAATCTCTCTGGGATGTGGGAATCCCTGGATCAATCTCTCTGGAATGTGGGGATCCTGGATCAATCTCTCTGGGTTGTGGGGATTCCTGGATCAATCTCTCTGGGATGTGGGGAATCCCTGGATCAATCTCTCTGGGATGGGGGGAATCCCTGGATCAATCTCTCTGGGATGTGGGGATCCCTGGATCAATCGCTCAGCGATTTGGGGATCCCTGGATCATTGTCTCAGGGATGTGGGGATCCTTGGATCACTCTCTCTGGGATGTGGGGTCCCTGGATCAATCTCTCAACGATTTTTAAATCCCTGGTTTAATGTCTCAGGGATGTGGGGATCCCTGGATCAATCTCTCAGCGATGTGGGGATCCCTGGATCAATCCCTCAGCGATGTGCGGATCCCTGGATCAAGCTCTCAGCGATGTAGGGATGCCTGTATCAATCACTCTGGGGTGTGAGGTTACCTCGATCAATCTCTCTGGGATGTGCTGATCCCTGGATCAATCTCTCTGGGATGTGGGGAGACCTGGATCAATATATCTGGGATATAGGAATCCCTGGATCACTCTCTCTGGGATGGGGGAATCCCTGGAACAATCTCTCTGGGATGTGGGCATTATGGGATCAATATATCTGGGATATAGGAATCCCTGGATCACTCTCTCTGGGATGGGGGAATCCCTGGAACAATCTCTCTGGGATGTGGGCATCCTGGGATCAATCTCTCTTGGATGTCGGGATCCCTGGATCAATCTCTCAGCGATGTGGGGATCCCTGGATCAATCTCTCTGTGATGTGGGAATCGCTGGAACAATCTCTCTGGGATGTGGGGATCCCTGGAACAATATCTCTGGGATGTGGGAATCCCTGGAACAATATCTCTGGGATGTGGGGATCCCTGGAACAATCTCTCTGGCATGTGGGGATCCCTGGATCACTCTCTGGTATGTGGTGATCCCAGGATCAATTTCTCTGGGATGTGGGGATCCCTGGATCAATCTCTCAGCGATGTGCAGATTCCTGGATCAATCACTCTGGGGTTTGAGGATCACTCGATCAATCTCTCTGGGATGTGCTGATCCCTGGATCAATCTCTCTGGGATGTGGGGAGACCTGGATCAATATCTCTGGGATGTGGGTATCCCGGGATCCCTCTCTCTGGGATGGGGGAATCCCTGGATCAAATTCTCTGGGTGTGGTGACACCTGGATCAATCTCTCAGGGATTTGGGAATCCGTTGATCAATCTCTCTGGGATGTGGGGATCCCTGGATCAATCTCTCTGGGATGTTGGGATCACTGGATCAATCTCTCTGGGATGTGAGGATACCTGGAGCATAGTCTCTGGGGTATGGGGATCCATGGATCATTGTCTCTGGGATGGGGGATATCCGGATCAATCTCTCTGGGTTGTGGGGATCCCTGGATCAATCTCTCCGGCATGTGGGGATCCCTGGATCAATCTCTCAGGGATGTGGGGTCCCTGGATCAATCTCTCTGGGATGTGGGAATCCCTGGATCAATCTCTCTGGGATGTGGGGATCCTGGATCAATCTCTCTGGGTTGTGGGGATTCCTGGATCAATCTCTCTGGGATGTTGGGATCACTGGATCAATCTCTCTGGGATGTGAGGATACCTGGAGCATAGTCTCTGGGGTATGGGGATCCATGGATCATTGTCTCTGGGATGGGGGATACCCGGATCAATCTCTCTGGGTTGTGGGGATCCCTGGATCAATCTCTCCGGCATGTGGGGATCCCTGGATCAATCTCTCAGGGATGTGGGGTCCCTGGATCAATCTCTCTGGGATGTGGGAATCCCTGGATCAATCTCTCTGGGATGTGGGGATCCTGGATCAATCTCTCTGGGTTGTGGGGATTCCTGGATCAATCTCTCTGGGGTGTGGGGAATCCCTGGATCAATCTCTCTGGGATGGGGGGAATCCCTGGATCAATCTCTCAGGGATGTGGGGATCCCTGGATCAATCTCTCAGGGATGTGGGGTCCCTGGATCAATCTCTCTGGGATGTGGGAATCCCTGGATCAATCTCTCTGGGATGTGGGGATCCTGGATCAATCTCTCTGGGTTGTGGGGATTCCTGGATCAATCTCTCTGGGATGTGGGGAATCCCTGGATCAATCTCTCTGGGATGGGGGGAATCCCTGGATCAATCTCTCTGGGATGTGGGGATCCCTGGATCAATCGCTCAGCGATTTGGGGATCCCTGGATCATTGTCTCAGGGATGTGGGGATCCTTGGATCACTCTCTCTGGGATGTGGGGTCCCTGGATCAATCTCTCAACGATTTTTAAATCCCTGGTTTAATGTCTCAGGGATGTGGGGATCCCTGGATCAATCTCTCAGCGATGTGGGGATCCCTGGATCAATCCCTCAGCGATGTGCGGATCCCTGGATCAATCTCTCAGCGATGTAGGGATGCCTGTATCAATCACTCTGGGGTGTGAGGTTACCTCGATCAATCTCTCTGGGATGTGCTGATCCCTGGATCAATCTCTCTGGGATGTGGGGAGACCTGGATCAATATCTCTGGGATGTGGGAATCCCAGGATCAATATCTCTGGGATGTGGGAATCCCTGGATCAATCTCTTTGGGATGTGGGGTTTCCTGGAGCAATATCTCTGGGATGTGGGAATCCCTGGATCAATCTCTTTGGGATGTGGGGTTTCCTGGAGCAATATCTCTGGGATGTGGGGATCCTGGATCAATCTCTCTGGGATGTTGGGATCACTGGATCAATCTCTCTGGGATGTGAGGATACCTGGAGCATTGTCTCTGGGGTATGGGGATCCATGGATCATTGTCTCTGGGATGGGGGATACCCGGATCAATCTCTCTGGGTTGTGGGGATCCCTGGATCAATCTCTCCGGCATGTGGGGATCCCTGGATCAATCTCTCAGGGATGTGGGGTCCCTGGATCAATCTCTCTGGGATGTGGGAATCCCTGGATCAATCTCTCTGGGATGTGGGGATCCTGGATCAATCTCTCTGGGTTGTGGGGATTCCTGGATCAATCTCTCTGGGATGTGGGGAATCCCTGGATCAATCTCTCTGGGATGGGGGGAATCCCTGGATCAATCTCTCTGGGATGTGGGGATCCCTGGATCAATCGCTCAGCGATTTGGGGATCCCTGGATCATTGTCTCAGGGATGTGGGGATCCTTGGATCACTCTCTCTGGGATATGGGGTCCCTGGATCAATCTCTCAACGATTTTTAAATCCCTGGTTTAATGTCTCAGGGATGTGGGGATCCCTGGATCAATCTCTCAGCGATGTGGGGATCCCTGGATCAATCCCTCAGCGATGTGCGGATCCCTGGATCAATCTCTCAGCGATGTAGGGATGCCTGTATCAATCACTCTGGGGTGTGAGGTTACCTCGATCAATCTCTCTGGGATGTGCAGATCCCTGGATCAATCTCTCTGGGATGTGGGGAGACCTGGATCAATATCTCTGGGATGTGGGAATCCCAGGATCAATATCTCTGGGATGTGGGAATCCCTGGATCAATATCTCTGGGATATAGGAATCCCTGGATCACTCTCTCTGGGATGGGGGAATCCCTGGAACAATCTCTCTGGGATGTGGGCATCCTGGGATCAATCTCTCTTGGATGTCGGGATCCCTGGATCAATCTCTCAGCGATGTGGGGATCCCTGGATCAATCTCTCTGTGATGTGGGAATCGCTGGAACAATCTCTCTGGGATGTGGGGATCCCTGGAACAATATCTCTGGGATGTGGGGATCCCTGGAACAATCTCTCTGGCATGTGGGGATCCCTGGATCACTCTCTGGTATGTGGTGATCCCAGGATCAATTTCTCTGGGATGTGGGGATCCCTGGATCAATCTCTCAGCGATGTGCAGATTCCTGGATCAATCACTCTGGGGTTTGAGGATCACTCGATCAATCTCTCTGGGATGTGCTGATCCCTGGATCAATCTCTCTGGGATGTGGGGAGACCTGGATCAATATCTCTGGGATGTGGGTATCCCGGGATCACTCTCTCTGGGATGGGGGAATCCCTGGATCAAATTCTCTGGGTGTGGTGACACCTGGATCAATCTCTCAGGGATTTGGGAATCCGTTGATCAATCTCTCTGGGATGTGGGGATCACTGGATCAATCTCTCTGGGATGTGAGGATACCTGGAGCATAGTCTCTGGGGTATGGGGATCCATGGATCATTGTCTCTGGGATGGGGGATATCCGGATCAATCTCTCTGGGTTGTGGGGATCCCTGGATCAATCTCTCCGGCATGTGGGGATCCCTGGATCAATCTCTCAGGGATGTGGGGTCCCTGGATCAATCTCTCTGGGATGTGGGAATCCCTGGATCAATCTCTCTGGGATGTGGGGATCCTGGATCAATCTCTCTGGGTTGTGGGGATTCCTGGATCAATCTCTCTGGGGTGTGGGGAATCCCTGGATCAATCTCTCTGGGATGGGGGGAATCCCTGGATCAATCTCTCTGGGATGTGGGGATCCCTGGATCAATCTCTCAGGGATGTGGGGTCCCTGGATCAATCTCTCTGGGATGTGGGAATCCCTGGATCAATCTCTCTGGGATGTGGGGATCCTGGATCAATCTCTCTGGGTTGTGGGGATTCCTGGATCAATCTCTCTGGGATGTGGGGAATCCCTGGATCAATCTCTCTGGGATGGGGGGAATCCCTGGATCAATCTCTCTGGGATGTGGGGATCCCTGGATCAATCGCTCAGCGATTTGGGGATCCCTGGATCATTGTCTCAGGGATGTGGGGATCCTTGGATCACTCTCTCTGGGATGTGGGGTCCCTGGATCAATCTCTCAACGATTTTTAAATCCCTGGTTTAATGTCTCAGGGATGTGGGGATCCCTGGATCAATCTCTCAGCGATGTGGGGATCCCTGGATCAATCCCTCAGCGATGTGCGGATCCCTGGATCAATCTCTCAGCGATGTAGGGATGCCTGTATCAATCACTCTGGGGTGTGAGGTTACCTCGATCAATCTCTCTGGGATGTGCTGATCCCTGGATCATTCTCTCTGGGATGTGGGGAGACCTGGATCAATATCTCTGGGATGTGGGAATCCCAGGATCAATATCTCTGGGATGTGGGAATCCCTGGATCAATATATCTGGGATATAGGAATCCCTGGATCACTCTCTCTGGGATGGGGGAATCCCTGGAACAATCTCTCTGGGATGTGGGCATCCTGGGATCAATCTCTCTTGGATGTCGGGATCCCTGGATCAATCTCTCAGCGATGTGGGGATCCCTGGATCAATCTCTCTGTGATGTGGGAATCGCTGGAACAATCTCTCTGGGATGTGGGGATCCCTGGAACAATATCTCTGGGATGTGGGAATCCCTGGAACAATTTCTCTGGGATGTGGGGATCCCTGGAACAATCTCTCTGGCATGTGGGGATCCCTGGATCACTCTCTGGTATGTGGTGATCCCAGGATCAATTTCTCTGGGATGTGGGGATCCCTGGATCAATCTCTCAGCGATGTGCAGATTCCTGGATCAATCACTCTGGGGTTTGAGGATCACTCGATCAATCTCTCTGGGATGTGCTGATCCCTGGATCAATCTCTCTGGGATGTGGGGAGACCTGGATCAATATCTCTGGGATGTGGGTATCCCGGGATCACTCTCTCTGGGATGGGGGAATCCCTGGATCAAATTCTCTGGGTGTGGTGACACCTGGATCAATCTCTCAGGGATTTGGGAATCCGTTGATCAATCTCTCTGGGATGTGGGGATCCCTGGATCAATCTCTCTGGGATGTTGGGATCCCTGGATCAATCTCTCTGGGATGTTGGGATCACTGGATCAATCTCTCTGGGATGTGAGGATACCTGGAGCATAGTCTCTGGGGTATGGGGATCCATGGATCATTGTCTCTGGGATGGGGGATATCCGGATCAATCTCTCTGGGTTGTGGGGATCCCTGGATCAATCTCTCCGGCATGTGGGGATCCCTGGATCAATCTCTCAGGGATGTGGGGTCCCTGGATCAATCTCTCTGGGATGTGGGAATCCCTGGATCAATCTCTCTGGGATGTGGGGATCCTGGATCAATCTCTCTGGGTTGTGGGGATTCCTGGATCAATCTCTCTGGGGTGTGGGGAATCCCTGGATCAATCTCTCTGGGATGGGGGGAATCCCTGGATCAATCTCTCTGGGATGTGGGGATCCCTGGATCAATCTCTCAGGGATGTGGGGTCCCTGGATCAATCTCTCTGGGATGTGGGAATCCCTGGATCAATCTCTCTGGGATGTGGGGATCCTGGATCAATCTCTCTGGGTTGTGGGGATTCCTGGATCAATCTCTCTGGGATGTGGGGAATCCCTGGATCAATCTCTCTGGGATGGGGGGAATCCCTGGATCAATCTCTCTGGGATGTGGGGATCCCTGGATCAATCGCTCAGCGATTTGGGGATCCCTGGATCATTGTCTCAGGGATGTGGGGATCCTTGGATCACTCTCTCTGGGATGTGGGGTCCCTGGATCAATCTCTCAACGATTTTTAAATCCCTGGTTTAATGTCTCAGGGATGTGGGGATCCCTGGATCAATCTCTCAGCGATGTGGGGATCCCTGGATCAATCCCTCAGCGATGTGCGGATCCCTGGATCAATCTCTCAGCGATGTAGGGATGCCTGTATCAATCACTCTGGGGTGTGAGGTTACCTCGATCAATCTCTCTGGGATGTGCTGATCCCTGGATCATTCTCTCTGGGATGTGGGGAGACCTGGATCAATATCTCTGGGATGTGGGAATCCCAGGATCAATATCTCTGGGATGTGGGAATCCCTGGATCAATATATCTGGGATATAGGAATCCCTGGATCACTCTCTCTGGGATGGGGGAATCCCTGGAACAATCTCTCTGGGATGTGGGCATCCTGGGATCAATCTCTCTTGGATGTCGGGATCCCTGGATCAATCTCTCAGCGATGTGGGGATCCCTGGATCAATCTCTCTGTGATGTGGGAATCGCTGGAACAATCTCTCTGGGATGTGGGGATCCCTGGAACAATATCTCTGGGATGTGGGAATCCCTGGAACAATTTCTCTGGGATGTGGGGATCCCTGGAACAATCTCTCTGGCATGTGGGGATCCCTGGATCACTCTCTGGTATGTGGTGATCCCAGGATCAATTTCTCTGGGATGTGGGGATCCCTGGATCAATCTCTCAGCGATGTGCAGATTCCTGGATCAATCACTCTGGGGTTTGAGGATCACTCGATCAATCTCTCTGGGATGTGCTGATCCCTGGATCAATCTCTCTGGGATGTGGGGAGACCTGGATCAATATCTCTGGGATGTGGGTATCCCGGGATCACTCTCTCTGGGATGGGGGAATCCCTGGATCAAATTCTCTGGGTGTGGTGACACCTGGATCAATCTCTCAGGGATTTGGGAATCCGTTGATCAATCTCTCTGGGATGTGGGGATCCCTGGATCAATCTCTCTGGGATGTTGGGATCCCTGGATCAATCTCTCTGGGATGTTGGGATCACTGGATCAATCTCTCTGGGATGTGAGGATACCTGGAGCATAGTCTCTGGGGTATGGGGATCCATGGATCATTGTCTCTGGGATGGGGGATATCCGGATCAATCTCTCTGGGTTGTGGGGATCCCTGGATCAATCTCTCCGGCATGTGGGGATCCCTGGATCAATCTCTCAGGGATGTGGGGTCCCTGGATCAATCTCTCTGGGATGTGGGAATCCCTGGATCAATCTCTCTGGGATGTGGGGATCCTGGATCAATCTCTCTGGGTTGTGGGGATTCCTGGATCAATCTCTCTGGGGTGTGGGGAATCCCTGGATCAATCTCTCTGGGATGGGGGGAATCCCTGGATCAATCTCTCTGGGATGTGGGGATCCCTGGATCAATCTCTCAGGGATGTGGGGTCCCTGGATCAATCTCTCTGGGATGTGGGAATCCCTGGATCAATCTCTCTGGGATGTGGGGATCCTGGATCAATCTCTCTGGGTTGTGGGGATTCCTGGATCAATCTCTCTGGGATGTGGGGAATCCCTGGATCAATCTCTCTGGGATGGGGGGAATCCCTGGATCAATCTCTCTGGGATGTGGGGATCCCTGGATCAATCGCTCAGCGATTTGGGGATCCCTGGATCATTGTCTCAGGGATGTGGGGATCCTTGGATCACTCTCTCTGGGATGTGGGGTCCCTGGATCAATCTCTCAACGATTTTTAAATCCCTGGTTTAATGTCTCAGGGATGTGGGGATCCCTGGATCAATCTCTCAGCGATGTGGGGATCCCTGGATCAATCCCTCAGCGATGTGCGGATCCCTGGATCAATCTCTCAGCGATGTAGGGATGCCTGTATCAATCACTCTGGGGTGTGAGGTTACCTCGATCAATCTCTCTGGGATGTGCTGATCCCTGGATCAATCTCTCTGGGATGTGGGGAGACCTGGATCAATATCTCTGGGATGTGGGAATCCCAGGATCAATATCTCTGGGATGTGGGAATCCCTGGATCAATATATCTGGGATATAGGAATCCCTGGATCACTCTCTCTGGGATGGGGGAATCCCTGGAACAATCTCTCTGGGATGTGGGCATCCTGGGATCAATCTCTCTTGGATGTCGGGATCCCTGGATCAATCTCTCAGCGATGTGGGGATCCCTGGATCAATCTCTCTGTGATGTGGGAATCGCTGGAACAATCTCTCTGGGATGTGGGGATCCCTGGAACAATATCTCTGGGATGTGGGAATCCCTGGAACAATCTCTCTGGCATGTGAGGATCCCTGGATCAATCTCTCTGTGATGTGGGAATCGCTGGAACAATCTCTCTGGGATGTGGGGATCCCTGGAACAATATCTCTGGGATGTGGGGATCCCTGGATCAATCTCTCTGGGATGGGTGAATCCCTGGATCAATCTCTCTGGGATGTGAATATCCTTGATGAATCTTTCTGGGATGTGGGGATCCTGGATCAATCTCTCTGGGATGTTGGGATCACTGGATCAATCTCTCTGGGATGTGAGGATACCTGGAGCATTGTCTCTGGGGTGTGGGGATCCCTGGATCATTGTCTCTGGGATGGGGGATACCCGGATCAATCTCTCTGGGTTGTGGGGATCCCTGGATCAATCTCTCAGGGATGTGGGGTCCCTGGATCAATCTCTCTGGGATGCGGGAATCCCTGGATCAATCTCTCTGGGATGTGGGAATCCCTGGATCAATCTCTCTGGGATGTGGGAATCCCTGGATCAATCTCTCTGGGATGGGGGGGAATCCCTGGATCAATCTCTCTGGGATGTGGGGATCCCTGGATCAATCGCTCAGCGATTTGGGGATCCCTGGATCATTGTCTCAGGGATGTGGGGATCCCTGGATCACTCTCTCTGGGATGTGGGGTCCCTGGATCAATCTCTCTGGGATGTGGGAATCCCTGGATCAATCTCTCTGGGATGTGGGGTTTCCTGGAGCAATATCTCTGGGATGGGGGGTATCCCTGGATCAATCTCTCTGGGATGTGAATATCCTTGATGAATCTTTCTGGGATGTGGGGATCCTGGATCAATCTCTCTGGGTTGTGGGGAATCCTGGATCAATCTCTCTGGGATGTGGGGAATCCCTGGATCAATCTCTCTGGGATGGGTGAATCCCAGGATCAATCTCTCTGGGATGTGGGGATCCCTGGATCAATCGCTCAGCGATTTGGGGATCCCTGGATCATTGTCTCAGGGATGTGGGGATCCCTGGATCACTCTCTCTGGGATGTGAGGATCCCAGGATCACTCTCTCTGGGATGGGGGGGGGGCCCTGGATCAATCTCTCTGGGATGTGGGGATCACTGGATCAATCTCTCTGGGATGTGGGGATTGCTGGATCAATCTCTCTGGGATGTGAGGATCCCTAGGTCATTTGCTCAGGGATGTGGGGATCCCGGATCACTCTCTCTGGGATGTGGGGATCCCTGGATCAATCTCTCTGGGATGTGGGGATCGCTGGAACAATATCTCTGGGATGTTGGGATCACTGGATCAATCTCTCTGGGATGTGAGGATACCTGGAGCATTGTGTCTGGGGTGTGGGGATCCCTGGATCATTGTCTCTGGGATGGGGGATACCCGGATCAATCTCTCTGGGTTGTGGGGATCCCTGGATCAATCTCTCTGGCATGTGAGGATCCCAGGATCAATCTCTCAGGGATGTGGGGATCCCTGGATCAATCTCTCTGGGATGTGGGAATCCCTGGATCAATCTCTTTGGGATGTGGGGTTTCCTGGAGCAATATCTCTGGGATGGGGGGTATCCCTGGATCAATCCCTCTGGGATGTGAATATCCTTGATGAATCTTTCTGGGATGTGGGGATCCTGGATCAATCTCTCTGGGATGTTGGGATCACTGGATCAATCTCTCTGGGATGTGAGGATACCTGGAGCATTGTCTCTGGGGTATGGGGATCCATGGATCATTGTCTCTGGGATGGGGGATACCCGGATCAATCTCTCTGGGTTGTGGGGATCCCTGGATCAATCTCTCCAGCATGTGGGGATCCCTGGATCAATCTCTCAGGGATGTGGGGTCCCTGGATCAATCTCTCTGGGATGTGGGAATCCCTGGATCAATCTCTCAGGGATGTGGGGATCCTGGATCAATCTCTCTGGGTTGTGGGGATTCCTGGATCAATGTCTCTGGGTTGTGGGGATCCCTGGATCAATCTCTCTGGCATGTGAGGATCCCAGGATCAATCTCTCAGGGATGTGGGGATCCCTGGATCAATCTCTCTGGGATGTGGGAATCCCTGGATCAATCTCTTTGGGATGTGGGGTTTCCTGGAGCAATATCTCTGGGATGTGGGAATCCCTGGATCAATCTCTTTGGGATGTGGGGTTTCCTGGAGCAATATCTCTGGGATGTGGGGATCCTGGATCAATCTCTCTGGGATGTTGGGATCACTGGATCAATCTCTCTGGGATGTGAGGATACCTGGAGCATTGTCTCTGGGGTATGGGGATCCATGGATCATTGTCTCTGGGATGGGGGATACCCGGATCAATCTCTCTGGGTTGTGGGGATCCCTGGATCAATCTCTCCGGCATGTGGGGATCCCTGGATCAATCTCTCAGGGATCTGGGGTCCCTGGATCAATCTCTCTGGGATGTGGGAATCCCTGGATCAATCTCTCTGGGATGTGGGGATCCTGGATCAATCTCTCTGGCATGTGGGGATTCCTGGATCAATCTATCTGGGATGTGGGGAATCCCTGGATCAATCTCTCTGGGATGGGGGGAATCCCTGGATCAATCTCTCTGGGATGTGGGGATCCCTGGATCAATCGCTCAGCGATTTGGGGATCCCTGGATCATTGTCTCAGGGATGTGGGGATCCTTGGATCACTCTCTCTGGGATATGGGGTCCCTGGATCAATCTCTCAACGATTTTTAAATCCCTGGTTTAATGTCTCAGGGATGTGGGGATCCCTGGATCAATCTCTCAGCGATGTGGGGATCCCTGGATCAATCCCTCAGCGATGTGCGGATCCCTGGATCAATCTCTCAGCGATGTAGGAATGCCTGTATCAATCACTTTGGGGTGTGAGGTTACCTCGATCAATCTCTCTGGGATGTGCAGATCCCTGGATCAATCTCTCTGGGATGTGGGGAGACCCGGATCAATATCTCTGGGATGTGGGAATCCCAGGATCAATATCTCTGGGATGTGGGAATCCCTGGATCAATATATCTGGGATATAGGAATCCCTGGATCACTCTCTCTGGGATGGGGGAATCCCTGGAACATTCTCTCTGGGATGTGGGCATCCTGGGATCAATCTCTCTTGGATGTCGGGATCCCTGGATCAATCTCTCAGCGATGTGGGGATCCCTGGATCAATCTCTCTGTGATGTGGGAATCGCTGGAACAATCTCTCTGGGATGTGGGGATCCCTGGAACAATATCTCTGGGATGTGGGGATCCCTGGAACAATCTCTCTGGCATGTGGGGATCCCTGGATCACTCTCTGGTATGTGGTGATCCCAGGATCAATTTCTCTGGGATGTGGGGATCCCTGGATCAATCTCTCAGCGATGTGCAGATTCCTGGATCAATCACTCTGGGGTTTGAGGATCACTCGATCAATCTCTCTGGGATGTGCTGATCCCTGGATCAATCTCTCTGGGATGTGGGGAGACCTGGATCAATATCTCTGGGATGTGGGTATCCCGGGATCCCTCTCTCTGGGATGGGGGAATCCCTGGATCAAATTCTCTGGGTGTGGTGACACCTGGATCAATCTCTCAGGGATTTGGGAATCCGTTGATCAATCTCTCTGGGATGTGGGGATCCCTGGATCAATCTCTCTGGGATGTGGGGATCCCTGGATCAATCTCTCTGGGATGTGGGGATCCCTGGATCAATCTCTCTGGGATGTTGGGATCACTGGATCAATCGCTCAGCGATTTGGGGATCCCTGGATCATTGTCTCAGGGATGTGGGGATCCTTGGATCACTCTCTCTGGGATATGGGGTCCCTGGATCAATCTCTCAACGATTTTTATATCCCTGGTTTAATGTCTCAGGGATGTGGGGATCCCTGGATCAATCTCTCAGCGATGTGGGGATCCCTGGATCAATCCCTCAGCGATGTGCGGATCCCTGGATCAATCTCTCAGCGATGTAGGGATGCCTGTATCAATCACTCTGGGGTGTGAGGTTACCTCGATCAATCTCTCTGGGATGTGCAGATCCCTGGATCAATCTCTCTGGGATGTGGGGAGACCTGGATCAATATCTCTGGGATGTGGGAATCCCAGGATCAATATCTCTGGGATGTGGGAATCCCAGGATCAATATCTCTGGGATGTGGGAATCCCTGGATCAATATCTCTGGGATATAGGAATCCCTGGATCACTCTCTCTGGGATGGGGGAATCCCTGGAACAATCTCTCTGGGATGTGGGCATCCTGGGATCAATCTCTCTTGGATGTCGGGATCCCTGGATCAATCTCTCAGCGATGTGGGGATCCCTGGATCAATCTCTCTGTGATGTGGGAATCGCTGGAACAATCTCTCTGGGATGTGGGGATCCCTGGAACAATATCTCTGGGATGTGGGAATCCCTGGAACAATATCTCTGGGATGTGGGGATCCCTGGAACAATCTCTCTGGCATGTGGGGATCCCTGGATCACTCTCTGGTATGTGGTGATCCCAGGATCAATTTCTCTGGGATGTGGGGATCCCTGGATCAATCTCTCAGCGATGTGCAGATTCCTGGATCAATCACTCTGGGGTTTGAGGATCACTCGATCAATCTCTCTGGGATGTGCTGATCCCTGGATCAATCTCTCTGGGATGTGGGGAGACCTGGATCAATATCTCTGCGATGTGGGTATCCCGGGATCACTCTCTCTGGGATGGGGGAATCCCTGGATCAAATTCTCTGGGTGTGGTGACACCTGGATCAATCTCTCAGGGATTTGGGAATCCGTTGATCAATCTCTCTGGGATGTGGGGATCCCTGGATCAATCTCTCTGGGATGTTGGGATCACTGGATCAATCTCTCTGGGATGTGAGGATACCTGGAGCATAGTCTCTGGGGTATGGGGATCCATGGCACATTGTCTCTGGGATGGGGGATATCCGGATCAATCTCTCTGGGTTGTGGGGATCCCTGGATCAATCTCTCCGGCATGTGGGGATCCCTGGATCAATCTCTCAGGGATGTGGGGTCCCTGGATCAATCTCTCTGGGATGTGGGAATCCCTGGATCAATCTCTCTGGGATGTGGGGATCCTGGATCAATCTCTCTGGGTTGTGGGGATTCCTGGATCAATCTCTCTGGGGTGTGGGGAATCCCTGGATCAATCTCTCTGGGATGGGGGGAATCCCTGGATCAATCTCTCTGGGATGTGGGGATCCCTGGATCAATCTCTCAGGGATGTGGGGTCCCTGGATCAATCTCTCTGGGATGTGGGAATCCCTGGATCAATCTCTCTGGGATGTGGGGATCCTGGATCAATCTCTCTGGGTTGTGGGGATTCCTGGATCAATCTCTCTGGGATGTGGGGAATCCCTGGATCAATCTCTCTGGGATGGGGGGAATCCCTGGATCAATCTCTCTGGGATGTGGGGATCCCTGGATCAATCGCTCAGCGATTTGGGGATCCCTGGATCATTGTCTCAGGGATGTGGGGATCCTTGGATCACTCTCTCTGGGATGTGGGGTCCCTGGATCAATCTCTCAACGATTTTTAAATCCCTGGTTTAATGTCTCAGGGATGTGGGGATCCCTGGATCAATCTCTCAGCGATGTGGGGATCCCTGGATCAATCCCTCAGCGATGTGCGGATCCCTGGATCAATCTCTCAGCGATGTAGGGATGCCTGTATCAATCACTCTGGGGTGTGAGGTTACCTCGATCAATCTCTCTGGGATGTGCTGATCCCTGGATCAATCTCTCTGGGATGTGGGGAGACCTGGATCAATATCTCTGGGATGTGGGAATCCCAGGATCAATATCTCTGGGATGTGGGAATCCCTGGATCAATATCTCTGGGATATAGAAATCCCTGGATCACTCTCTCTGGGATGGGGGAATCCCTGGAACAATCTCTCTGGGATGTGGGCATCCTGGGATCAATCTCTCTTGGATGTCGGGATCCCTGGATCAATCTCTCAGCGATGTGGGGATCCCTGGATCAATCTCTCTGTGATGTGGGAATCGCTGGAACAATCTCTCTGGGATGTGGGGATCCCTGGAACAATATCTCTGGGATGTGGGAATCCCTGGAACAATCTCTCTGGCATGTGAGGATCCCTGGATCAATCTCTCTGTGATGTGGGAATCGCTGGAACAATCTCTCTGGGATGTGGGGATCCCTGGAACAATATCTCTGGGATGTGGGGATCCCTGGATCAATCTCTCTGGGATGGGTGAATCCCTGGATCAATCTCTCTGGGATGTGAATATCCTTGATGAATCTTTCTGGGATGTGGGGATCCTGGATCAATCTCTCTGGGATGTTGGGATCACTGGATCAATCTCTCTGGGATGTGAGGATACCTGGAGCATTGTCTCTGGGGTGTGGGGATCCCTGGATCATTGTCTCTGGGATGGGGGATACCCGGATCAATCTCTCTGGGTTGTGGGGATCCCTGGATCAATCTCTCAGGGATGTGCGGTCCCTGGATCAATCTCTCTGGGATGCGGGAATCCCTGGATCAATCTCTCTGGGATGTGGGAATCCCTGGATCAATCTCTCTGGGATGTGGGAATCCCTGGATCAATCTCTCTGGGATGGGGGGGAATCCCTGGATCAATCTCTCTGGGATGTGGGGATCCGTGGATCAATCGCTCAGCGATTTGGGGATCCCTGGATCATTGTCTCAGGGATGTGGGGATCCCTGGATCACTCTCTCTGGGATGTGGGGTCCCTGGATCAATCACTCTGGGATGTGGGAATCCCTGGATCAATCTCTCTGGGATGTGGGGAATCCCTGGATCAATCTCTCTGGGATGGGTGAATCCCTGGATCAATCTCTCTGGGATGTGGGGATCCCTGGATCAATCGCTCAGCGATTTGGGGATCCCTGGATCATTGTCTCAGGGATGTGGGGATCCCTGGATCACTCTCTCTGGGATGTGAGGATCCCAGGATCACTCTCTCTGGGATGGGGGGGGGGGGGCCCTGGATCAATCTCTCTGGGATGTGGGGATCACTGGATCAATCTCTCTGGGATGTGGGGATTGCTGGATCAATCTCTCTGGGATGTGAGGATCCCTAGGTCATTTGCTCTGGGATGTGGGGATCCCGGATCACTCTCTCTGGGATGTGGGGATCCCTGGATCAATCTCTCTGGGATGTGGGGATCGCTGGAACAATATCTCTGGGATGTTGGGATCACTGGATCAATCTCTCTGGGATGTGAGGATACCTGGAGCATTGTCTCTGGGGTGTGGGGAATCCCTGGATAATTGTCTCTGGGATGGGGGATACCCGGATCAATCACTCTGGGTTGTGGGGATCCCTGGATCAATCTCTCTGGCATGTGAGGATCCCAGGATCAATCTCTCAGGGATGTGGGGATCCCTGGATCAATCTCTCTGGGATGTGGGAATCCCTGGATCAATCTCTTTGGGATGTGGGGTTTCCTGGAGCAATATCTCTGGGATGGGGGGTATCCCTGGATCAATCTCTCTGGGATGTGAATATCCTTGATGAATCTTTCTGGGATGTGGGGATCCTGGATCAATCTCTCTGGGTTGTTGGGATCACTGGATCAATCTCTCTGGGATGTGAGGATACCTGGAGCATTGTCTCTGGGGTATGGGGATCCATGGATCATTGTCTCTGGGATGGGGGATACCCGGATCAATCTCTCTGGGTTGTGGGGATCCCTGGATCAATCTCTCCGGCATGTGGGGATCCCTGGATCAATCTCTCAGGGATGTGGGGTCCCTGGATCAATCTCTCTGGGATGTGGGAATCCCTGGATCAATCTCTCTGGGATGTGGGGATCCTGGATCAATCTCTCTGGGTTGTGGGGATTCCTGGATCAATCTCTCTGGGTTGTGGGGATCCCTGGATCAATCTCTCTGGCATGTGAGGATCCCAGGATCAATCTCTCAGGGATGTGGGGATCCCTGGATCAATCTCTCTGGGATGTGGGAATCCCTGGATCAATCTCTTTGGGATGTGGGGTTTCCTGGAGCAATATCTCTGGGATGGGGGGTATCCCTGGATCAATCTCTCTGGGATGTGAATATCCTTGATGAACCTTTCTGGGATGTGGGGATCCTGGATCAATCTCTCTGGGATGTTGGGATCACTGGATCAATCTCTCTGGGATGTGAGGATACCTGGAGCATTGTCTCTGGGGTATGGGGATCCATGGATCATTGTCTCTGGGATGGGGGATACCCGGATCAATCTCTCTGGGTTGTGGGGATCCCTGGATCAATCTCTCCGGCATGTGGGGATCCCTGGATCAATCTCTCAGGGATGTGGGGTCCCTGGATCAATCTCTCTGGGATGTGGGAATCCCTGGATCAATCTCTCTGGGATGTGGGGATCCTGGATCAATCTCTCTGGGTTGTGGGGATTCCTGGATCAATCTCTCTGGGATGGGGGGTATCCCTGGATCAATCTCTCTGGAATGGGGGGAATCCCTGGATCAATCTCTCTGGGATGTGGGGATCCCTGGATCAATCGCTCAGCGATTTGGGGATCCCTGGATCATTGTCTCAGGGATGTGGGGATCCTTGGATCACTCTCTCTGGGATATGGGGTCCCTGGATCAATCTCTCAACGATTTTTATATCCCTGGTTTAATGTCTCAGGGATGTGGGGATCCCTGGATCAATCTCTCAGCGATGTGGGGATCCCTCGATCAATCCCTCAGCGATGTGCGGATCCCTGGATCAATCTCTCAGCGATGTAGGGATGCCTGTATCAATCAATCTGGGGTGTGAGGTTACCTCGATCAATCTCTCTGGGATGTGCAGATCCCTGGATCAATCTCTCTGGGATGTGGGGAGACCTGGATCAATATCTCTGGGATGTGGGAATCCCAGGATCAATATCTCTGGGATGTGGGAATCCCAGGATCAATATCTCTGGGATGTGGGAATCCCTGGATCAATATCTCTGGGATATAGGAATCCCTGGATCACTCTCTCTGGGATGGGGGAATCCCTGGAACAATCTCTCTGGGATGTGGGCATCCTGGGATCAATCTCTCTTGGATGTCGGGATCCCTGGATCAATCTCTCAGCGATGTGGGGATCCCTGGATCAATCTCTCTGTGATGTGGGAATCGCTGGAACAATCTCTCTGGGATGTGGGGATCCCTGGAACAATATCTCTGGGATGTGGGAATCCCTGGAACAATATCTCTGGGATGTGGGGATCCCTGGAACAATCTCTCTGGCATGTGGGGATCCCTGGATCACTCTCTGGTATGTGGTGATCCCAGGATCAATTTCTCTGGGATGTGGGGATCCCTGGATCAATCTCTCAGCGATGTGCAGATTCCTGGATCAATCACTCTGGGGTTTGAGGATCACTCGATCAATCTCTCTGGGATGTGCTGGTCCCTGGATCAATCTCTCTGGGATGTGGGGAGACCTGGATCAATATCTCTGGGATGTGGGTATCCCGGGATCCCTCTCTCTGGGATGGGGGAATCCCTGGATCAAATTCTCTGGGTGTGGTGACACCTGGATCAATCTCTCAGGGATTTGGGAATCCGTTGATCAATCTCTCTGGGATGTGGGGATCCCTGGATCAATCTCTCTGGGATGTTGGGATCACTGGATCAATCTCTCTGGGATGTGAGGATACCTGGAGCATAGTCTCTGGGGTATGGGGATCCATGGATCATTGTCTCTGGGATGGGGGATATCCGGATCAATCTCTCTGGGTTGTGGGGATCCCTGGATCAATCTCTCCGGCATGTGGGGATCCCTGGATCAATCTCTCAGGGATGTGGGGTACCTGGATCAATCTCTCTGGGATGTGGGAATCCCTGGATCAATCTCTCTGGGATGTGGGGATCCTGGATCAATCTCTCTGGGTTGTGGGGATTCCTGGATCAATCTCTCTGGGGTGTGGGGAATCCCTGGATCAATCTCTCTGGGATGGGGGGAATCCCTGGATCAATCTCTCTGGGATGTGGGGATCCCTGGATCAATCTCTCAGGGATGTGGGTTCCCTGGATCAATCTCTCTGGGATGTGGGAATCCCTGGATCAATCTCTCTGGGATGTGGGGATCCTGGATCAATCTCTCTGGGTTGTGGGGATTCCTGGATCAATCTCTCTGGGATGTGGGGAATCCCTGGATCAATCTCTCTGGGATGGGGGGAATACCTGGATCAATCTCTCTGGGATGTGGGGATCCCTGGATCAATCGCTCAGCGATTTGGGGATCCCTGGATCATTGTCTCAGGGATGTGGGGATCCTTGGGTCACTCTCTCTGGGATGTGGGGTCCCTGGATCAATCTCTCAACGATTTTTAAATCCCTGGTTTAATGTCTCAGGGATGTGGGGATCCCTGGATCAATCTCTCAGCGATGTGGGGATCCCTGGATCAATCCCTCAGCGATGTGCGGATCCCTGGATCAATCTCTCAGCGATGTAGGGATGCCTGTATCAATCACTCTGGGGTGTGAGGTTACCTCGATCAATCTCTCTGGGATGTGCTGATCCCTGGATCAATCTCTCTGGGATGTGGGGAGACCTGGATCAATATCTCTGGGATGTGGGAATCCCAGGATCAATATCTCTGGGATGTGGGAATCCCTGGATCAATATATCTGGGATATAGGAATCCCTGGATCACTCTCTCTGGGATGGGGGAATCCCTGGAACTATCTCTCTGGGATGTGGGCATCCTGGGATCAATCTCTCTTGGATGTCGGGATCCCTGGATCAATCTCTCAGCGATGTGGGGATCCCTGGATCAATCTCTCTGTGATGTGGGAATCGCTGGAACAATCTCTCTGGGATGTGGGGATCCCTGGAACAATATCTCTGGGATGTGGGAATCCCTGGAACAATCTCTCTGGCATGTGAGGATCCCTGGATCAATCTCTCTGTGATGTGGGAATCGCTGGAACAATCTCTCTGGGATGTGGGGATCCCTGGAACAATATCTCTGGGATGTGGGGATCCCTGGATCAATCTCTCTGGGATGGGTGAATCCCTGGATCAATCTCTCTGGGATGTGAATATCCTTGATGAATCTTTCTGGGATGTGGGGATCCTGGATCAATCTCTCTGGGATGTTGGGATCACTGGATCAATTTCTCTGGGATGTGAGGATACCTGGAGCATTGTCTCTGGGGTGTGGGGATCCCTGGATCATTGTCTCTGGGATGGGGGATACCCGGATCAATCTCTCTGGGTTTTGGGGATCCCTGGATCAATCTCTCAGGGATGTGGGGTCCCTGGATCAATCTCTCTGGGATGCGGGAATCCCTGGATCAATCTCTCTGGGATGTGGGAATCCCTGGATCAATCTCTCTGGGATGTGGGAATCCCTGGATCAATCTCTCTGGGATGTGGGGATCCGTGGATCAATCGCTCAGCGATTTGGGGATCCCTGGATCATTGTCTCAGGGATGTGGGGATCCCTGGATCACTCTCTCTGGGATGTGGGGTCCCTGGATCAATCTCTCTGGGATGTGGGAATCCCTGGATCAATCTCTCTGGGATGTGGGGAATCCCTGGATCAATCTCTCTGGGATGGGTGAATCCCTGGATCAATCTCTCTGGGATGTGGGGATCCCTGGATCAATCGCTCAGCGATTTGGGGATCCCTGGATCATTGTCTCAGGGATGTGGGGATCCCTGGATCACTCTCTCTGGGATGTGAGGATCCCAGGATCACTCTCTCTGGGATGGGGGGGGGGCCCTGGATCAATCTCTCTGGGATGTGGGGATCACTGGATCAATCTCTCTGGGATGTGGGGATTGCTGGATCAATCTCTCTGGGATGTGAGGATCCCTAGGTCATTTGCTCTGGGATGTGGGGATCCCGGATCACTCTCTCTGGGATGTGGGGATCCCTGGATCAATCTCTCTGGGATGTGGGGATCGCTGGAACAATATCTCTGAGATGTTGGGATCACTGGATCAATCTCTCTGGGATGTGAGGATACCTGGAGCATTGTCTCTGGGGTGTGGGGAATCCCTGGATCATTGTCTCTGGAATGGGGGATACCCGGATCAATCACTCTGGGTTGTGGGGATCCCTGGATCAATCTCTCTGGCATGTGAGGATCCCAGGATCAATCTCTCAGGGATGTGGGGATCCCTGGATCAATCTCTCTGGGATGTGGGAATCCCTGGATCAATCTCTTTGGGATGTGGGGTTTCCTGGAGCAATATCTCTGGGATGGGGGGTATCCCTGGATCAATCTCTCTGGGATGTGAATATCCTTGATGAATCTTTCTGGGATGTGGGGATCCTGGATCAATCTCTCTGGGATGTTGGGATCACTGGATCAATCTCTCTGGGATGTGAGGATACCTGGAGCATTGTCGCTGGGGTATGGGGATCCATGGATCATTGTCTCTGGGATGGGGGATACCCGGATCAATCTCTCTGGGTTGGGGGGATCCCTGGATCAATCTCTCCGGCATGTGGGGATCCCTGGATCAATCTCTCTGGGATGTGGGGAGACCTGGATCAATATCTCTGGGATGTGGGTATCCCGGGATCCCTCTCTCTGGGATGGGGGAATCCCTGGATCAAATTCTCTGGGTGTGGTGACACCTGGATCAATCTCTCAGGGATTTGGGAATCCGTTGATCAATCTCTCTGGGATGTGGGGATCCCTGGATCAATCTCTCTGGGATGTTGGGATCACTGGATCAATCTCTCTGGGATGTGAGGATACCTGGAGCATAGTCTCTGGGGTATGGGGATCCATGGATCATTGTCTCTGGGATGGGGGATATCCGGATCAATCTCTCTGGGTTGTGGGGATCCCTGGATCAATCTCTCCGGCATGTGGGGATCCCTGGATCAATCTCTCAGGGATGTGGGGTCCCTGGATCAATCTCTCTGGGATGTGGGAATCCCTGGATCAATCTCTCTGGGATGTGGGGATCCTGGATCAATCTCTCTGGGTTGTGGGGATTCCTGGATCAATCTCTCTGGGGTGTGGGGAATCCCTGGATCAATCTCTCTGGGATGGGGGGAATCCCTGGATCAATCTCTCTGGGATGTGGGGATCCCTGGATCAATCTCTCAGGGATGTGGGGTCCCTGGATCAATCTCTCTGGGATGTGGGAATCCCTGGATCAATCTCTCTGGGATGTGGGGATCCTGGATCAATCTCTCTGGGTTGTGGGGATTCCTGGATCAATCTCTCTGGGATGTGGGGAATCCCTGGATCAATCTCTCTGGGATGGGGGGAATCCCTGGATCAATCTCTCTGGGATGTGGGGATCCCTGGATCAATCGCTCAGCGATTTGGGGATCCCTGGATCATTGTCTCAGGGATGTGGGGATCCTTGGATCACTCTCTCTGGGATGTGGGGTCCCTGGATCAATCTCTCAACGATTTTTAAATCCCTGGTTTAATGTCTCAGGGATGTGGGGATCCCTGGATCAATCTCTCAGCGATGTGGGGATCCCTGGATCAATCCCTCAGCGATGTGCGGATCCCTGGATCAATCTCTCAGCGATGTAGGGATGCCTGTATCAATCACTCTGGGGTGTGAGGTTACCTCGATCAATCTCTCTGGGATGTGCTGATCCCTGGATCAATCTCTCTGGGATGTGGGGAGACCTGGATCAATATCTCTGGGATGTGGGAATCCCAGGATCAATATCTCTGGGATGTGGGAATCCCTGGATCAATATATCTGGGATATAGGAATCCCTGGATCACTCTCTCTGGGATGGGGGAATCCCTGGATCAATCTCTCTGGGATGTGAGGATCCCTAGGTCATTTGCTCTGGGATGTGGGGATCCCGGATCACTCTCTCTGGGATGTGGGGATCCCTGGATCAATCTCTCTGGGATGTGGGGATCGCTGGAACAATATCTCTGGGATGTTGGGATCACTGGATCAATCTCTCTGGGATGTGAGGATACCTGGAGCATTGTCTCTGGGGTGTGGGGATCCCTGGATCATTGTCTCTGGGTTGGGGGATACCCGGATCAATCTCTCTGGGTTGTGGGGATCCCTGGATCAATCTCTCTGGGATGTGGGAATCCCTGGATCAATCTCTTTGGGATGTGGGGTTTCCTGGAGCAATATCTCTGGGATGGGGGGTATCCCTGGATCAATCTCTCTGGGATGTGAATATCCTTGATGAATCTTTCTGGGATGTGGGGATCCTGGATCAATCTCTCTGGGATGTGAGGATACCTGGAGCATTGTCTCTGGGGTATGGGGATCCATGGATCATTGTCTCTGGGATGGGGGATACCCGGATCAATCTCTCTGGGTTGTGGGGATCCCTGGATCAATCTCTCCGGCATGTGGGGATCCCTGGATCAATCTCTCAGGGATGTGGGGTCCCTGGATCAATCTCTCTGGGATGTGCGAATCCCTGGATCAATCTCTCTGGGATGTGGGGATCCTGGATCAATCTCTCTGGGTTGTGGGGATTCCTGGATCAATATCTCTGGGTTGTGGGGATCCCTGGATCAATCTCTCTGGCATGTGAGGATCCAAGGATCAATCTCTCAGGGATGTGGGGATCCCTGGATCAATCTCTCTGGGATGTGGGAATCCCTGGATCAATCTCTTTGGGATGTGGGGTTTCCTGGAGCAATATCTCTGGGATGTGGGAATCCCTGGATCAATCTCTTTGGGATGTGGGGTTTCCTGGAGCAATATCTCTGGGATGTGGGGATCCTGGATCAATCTCTCTGGGATGTTGGGATCACTGGATCAATCTCTCTGGGATGTGAGGATACCTGGAGCATTGTCTCTGGGGTATGGGGATCCATGGATCATTGTCTCTGGGATGGGGGATACCCGGATCAATCTCTCTGGGTTGTGGGGATCCCTGGATCAATCTCTCCGGCATGTGGGGATCCCTGGATCAATCTCTCAGGGATGTGGGGTCCCTGGATCAATCTCTCTGGGATGTGGGAATCCCTGGATCAATCTCTCTGGGATGTGGGGATCCTGGATCAATCTCTCTGGGTTGTGGGGATTCCTGGATCAATCTCTCTGGGATGTGGGGAATCCCTGGATCAATCTCTCTGGAATGGGGGGAATCCCTGGATCAATCTCTCTGGGATGTGGGGATCCCTGGATCAATCGCTCAGCGATTTGGGGATCCCTCGATCATTGTCTCAGGGATGTGGGGATCCTTGGATCACTCTCTCTGGGATATGGGGTCCCTGGATCAATCTCTCAACGATTTTTAAATCCCTGGTTTAATGTCTCAGGGATGTGGGGATCCCTGGATCAATCTCTCAGCGATGTGGGGATCCCTGGATCAATCCCTCAGCGATGTGCGGATCCCTGGATCAATCTCTCAGCGATGTAGGGATGCCTGTATCAATCACTCTGGGGTGTGAGGTTACCTCGATCAATCTCTCTGGGATGTGCAGATCCCTGGATCAATCTCTCTGGGATGTGGGGAGACCTGGATCAATATCTCTGGGATGTGGGAATCCCAGGATCAATATCTCTGGGATGTGGGAATCCCTGGATCAATATCTCTGGGATATAGGAATCCCTGGATCACTCTCTCTGGGATGGGGGAATCCCTGGAACAATCTCTCTGGGATGTGGGCATCCTGGGATCAATCTCTCTTGGATGTCGGGATCCCTGGATCAATCTCTCAGCGATGTGGGGATCCCTGGATCAATCTCTCTGTGATGTGGGAATCGCTGGAACAATCTCTCTGGGATGTGGGGATCCCTGGAACAATATCTCTGGGATGTGGGGATCCCTGGAACAATCTCTCTGGCATGTGGGGATCCCTGGAACAATCTCTCTGGCATGTGGGGATCCCTGGATCACTCTCTGGTATGTGGTGATCCCAGGATCAATTTCTCTGGGATGTGGGGATCCCTGGATCAATCTCTCAGCGATGTGCAGATTCCTGGATCAATCACTCTGGGGTTTGAGGATCACTCGATCAATCTCTCTGGGATGTGCTGATCCCTGGATCAATCTCTCTGGGATGTGGGGAGACCTGGATCAATATCTCTGGGATGTGGGTATCCCGGGATCACTCTCTCTGGGATGGGGGAATCCCTGGATCAAATTCTCTGGGTGTGGTGACACCTGGATCAATCTCTCAGGGATTTGGGAATCCGTTGATCAATCTCTCTGGGATGTGGGGATCCCTGGATCAATCTCTCTGGGATGTTGGGATCACTGGATCAATCTCTCTGGGATGTGAGGATACCTGGAGCATAGTCTCTGGGGTATGGGGATCCATGGATCATTGTCTCTGGGATGGGGGATATCCGGATCAATCTCTCTGGGTTGTGGGGATCCCTGGATCAATCTCTCCGGCATGTGGGGATCCCTGGATCAATCTCTCAGGGATGTGGGGTCCCTGGATCAATCTCTCTGGGATGTGGGGATCCCTGGATCAATCTCTCTGGGATGTTGGGATCACTGGATCAATCTCTCTGGGATGTGAGGATACCTGGAGCATAGTCTCTGGGGTATGGGGATCCATGGATCATTGTCTCTGGGATGGGGGATATCTGGATCAATCTCTCTGGGTTGTGGGGATCCCTGGATCAATCTCTCCGGCATGTGGGGATCCCTGGATCAATCTCTCAGGGATGTGGGGTCCCTGGATCAATCTCTCTGGGATGTGGGAATCCCTGGATCAATCTCTCTGGGATGTGGGGATCCTGGATCAATCTCTCTGGGTTGTGGGGATTCCTGGATCAATCTCTCTGGGGTGTGGGGAATCCCTGGATCAATCTCTCTGGGATGGGGGGAATCCCTGGATCAATCTCTCTGGGATGTGGGGATCCCTGGATCAATCTCTCAGGGATGTGGGGTCCCTGGATCAATCTCTCTGGGATGTGGGAATCCCTGGATCAATCTCTCTGGGATGTGGGGATCCTGGATCAATCTCTCTGGGTTGTGGGGATTCCTGGATCAATCTCTCTGGGATGTGGGGAATCCCTGGATCAATCTCTCTGGGATGGGGGGAATCCCTGGATCAATCTCTCTGGGATGTGGGGATCCCTGGATCAATCGCTCAGCGATTTGGGGATCCCTGGATCATTGTCTCAGGGATGTGGGGATCCTTGGATCACTCTCTCTGGGATGTGGGGTCCCTGGATCAATCTCTCAACGATTTTTAAATCCCTGGTTTAATGTCTCAGGGATGTGGGGATCCCTGGATCAATCTCTCAGCGATGTGGGGATCCCTGGATCAATCCCTCAGCGATGTGCGGATCCCTGGATCAATCTCTCAGCGATGTAGGGATGCCTGTATCAATCACTCTGGGGTGTGAGGTTACCTCGATCAATCTCTCTGGGATGTGCTGATCCCTGGATCAATCTCTCTGGGATGTGGGGAGACCTGGATCAATATCTCTGGGATGTGGGAATCCCAGGATCAATATCTCTGGGATGTGGGAATCCCTGGATCAATATATCTGGGATATAGGAATCCCTGGATCACTCTCTCTGGGATGGGGGAATCCCTGGAACAATCTCTCTGGGATGTGGGCATCCTGGGATCAATCTCTCTTGGATGTCGGGATCCCTGGATCAATCTCTCAGCGATGTGGGGATCCCTGGATCAATCTCTCTGTGATGTGGGAATCGCTGGAACAATCTCTCTGGGATGTGGGGATCCCTGGAACAATATCTCTGGGATGTGGGAATCCCTGGAACAATCTCTCTGGCATGTGAGGATCCCTGGATCAATCTCTCTGTGATGTGGGAATCGCTGGAACAATCTCTCTGGGATGTGGGGATCCCTGGAACAATATCTCTGGGATGTGGGGATCCCTGGATCAATCTCTCTGGGATGGGTGAATCCCTGGATCAATCTCTCTGGGATGTGAATATCCTTGATGAATCTTTCTGGGATGTGGGGATCCTGGATCAATCTCTCTGGGATGTTGGGATCACTGGATCAATCTCTCTGGGATGTGAGGATACCTGGAGCATTGTCTCTGGGGTGTGGGGATCCCTGGATCATTGTCTCTGGGATGGGGGATACCCGGATCAATCTCTCTGGGTTGTGGGGATCCCTGGATCAATCTCTCAGGGATGTGGGGTCCCTGGATCAATCTCTCTGGGATGCGGGAATCCCTGGATCAATCTCTCAGGGATGTGGGGTCCCTGGATCAATCTCTCTGGGATGTGGGAATCCCTGGATCAATCTCTCTGGGATGGGGGGGAATCCCTGGATCAATCTCTCTGGGATGTGGGGATCCGTGGATCAATCGCTCAGCGATTTGGGGATCCCTGGATCATTGTCTCAGGGATGTGGGGATCCCTGGATCACTCTCTCTGGGATGTGGGGTCCCTGGATCAATCTCTCTGGGATGTGGGAATCCCTGGATCAATCTCTCTGGGATGTGGGGTTTCCTGGAGCAATATCTCTGGGATAGGGGGTATCCCTGGATCAATCTCTCTGGGATGTGAATATCCTTGATGAATCTTTCTGGGATGTGGGGATCCTGGATCAATCTCTCTGGGTTGTGGGGAATCCTGGATCAATCTCTCTGGGATGTGGGGAATCCCTGGATCAATCTCTCTGGGATGGGTGAATCCCTGGATCAATCTCTCTGGGATGTGGGGATCCCTGGATCAATCGCTCAGCGATTTGGGGATCCCTGGATCATTGTCTCAGGGATGTGGGGATCCCTGGATCACTCTCTCTGGGATGTGAATATCCTTGATGAATCTTTCTGGGATGTGGGGATCCTGGATCAATCTCTCTGGGATGTTGGGATCACTGGATCAATCTCTCTGGGATGTGAGGATACCTGGAGCATTGTCTCTGGGGTATGGGGATCCATGGATCATTGTCTCTGGGATGGGGGATACCCGGATCAATCTCTCTGGGTTGTGGGGATCCCTGGATCAATCTCTCCGGCATGTGGGGATCCCTGGATCAATCTCTCAGGGATGTGGGGTCCCTGGATCAATCTCTCTGGGATGTGGGAATCCCTGGATCAATCTCTCTGGGATGTGGGGATCCTGGATCAATCTCTCTGGGTTGTGGGGATTCCTGGATCAATCTCTCTGGGTTGTGGGGATCCTTGGATCAATCTCTCTGGCATGTGAGGATCCCAGGATCAATCTCTCAGGGATGTGGGGATCCCTGGATCAATCTCTTTGGGATGTGGGGTTTCCTGGAGCAATATCTCTGGGATGTGGGAATCCCTGGATCAATCTCTTTGGGATGTGGGGTTTCCTGGAGCAATATCTCTGGGATGTGGGGATCCTGGATCAATCTCTCTGGGATG
Organism: Isurus oxyrinchus; assembly: GCA_026770705.1. Lineage (NCBI taxonomy): Eukaryota > Metazoa > Chordata > Chondrichthyes > Lamniformes > Lamnidae > Isurus > Isurus oxyrinchus. Next base: position 188,855 of record JANJGN010000269.1, on the reverse strand, counting down.
TTGGGATCACTGGATCAATCTCTCTGGGATGTGAGGATACCTGGAGCATTGTCTCTGGGGTATGGGGATCCATGGATCATTGTCTCTGGGATGGGGGATACCCGGATCAATCTCTCTGGGTTGTGGGGATCCCTGGATCAATCTCTCCGGCATGTGGGGATCCCTGGATCAATCTCTCAGGGATGTGGGGTCCCTGGATCAATCTCTCTGGGATGTGGGAATCCCTGGATCAATCTCTCTGGGATGTGGGGATCCTGGATCAATCTCTCTGGGTTGTGGGGATTCCTGGATCAATCTCTCTGGGATGTGGGGAATCCCTGGATCAATCTCTCTGGGATGGGGGGAATCCCTGGATCAATCTCTCTGGGATGTGGGGATCCCTGGATCAATCGCTCAGCGATTTGGGGATCCCTGGATCATTGTCTCAGGGATGTGGGGATCCTTGGATCACTCTCTCTGGGATATGGGGTCCCTGGATCAATCTCTCAACGATTTTTAAATCCCTGGTTTAATGTCTCAGGGATGTGGGGTCCCTGGATCAATCTCTCTGGGATGTGGGAATCCCTGGATCAATCTCTCTGGGATGTGGGGATCCTGGATCAATCTCTCTGGGTTGTGGGGATTCCTGGATCAATCTCTCTGGGATGTGGGGAATCCCTGGATCAATCTCTCTGGAATGTGGGGAATCCCTGGATCAATCTCTCTGGGATGTGGGGATCCCTGGATCAATCTCTCTGGGATGTGGGGATCCCTGGATCAATCGCTCAGCGATTTGGGGATCCCTGGATCATTGTCTCAGGGATGTGGGGATCCTTGGATCACTCTCTCTGGGATATGGGGTCCCTGGATCAATCTCTCAACGATTTTTAAATCCCTGGTTTAATGTCTCAGGGATGTGGGGATCCCTGGATCAATCTCTCAGCGATGTGGGGATCCCTGGATCAATCCCTCAGCGATGTGCGGATCCCTGGATCAATCTCTCAGCGATGTAGGGATGCCTGTATCAATCACTCTGGGGTGTGAGGTTACCTCGATCAATCTCTCTGGGATGTGCAGATCCCTGGATCAATCTCTCTGGGATGTGGGGAGACCTGGATCAATATCTCTGGGATGTGGGAATCCCAGGATCAATATCTCTGGGATGTGGGAATCCCTGGATCAATATCTCTGGGATATAGGAATCCCTGGATCACTCTCTCTGGGATGGGGGAATCCCTGGAACAATCTCTCTGGGATGTGGGCATCCTGGGATCAATCTCTCTTGGATGTCGGGATCCCTGGATCAATCTCTCAGCGATGTGGGGATCCCTGGATCAATCTCTCTGTGATGTGGGAATCGCTGGAACAATCTCTCTGGGATGTGGGGATCCCTGGAACAATATCTCTGGGATGTGGGGATCCCTGGAACAATCTCTCTGGCATGTGGGGATCCCTGGAACAATCTCTCTGGCATGTGGGGATCCCTGGATCACTCTCTGGTATGTGGTGATCCCAGGATCAATTTCTCTGGGATGTGGGGATCCCTGGATCAATCTCTCAGCGATGTGCAGATTCCTGGATCAATCACTCTGGGGTTTGAGGATCACTCGATCAATCTCTCTGGGATGTGCTGATCCCTGGATCAATCTCTCTGGGATGTGGGAATCCCTGGATCAATCTCTTTGGGATGTGGGGTTTCCTGGAGCAATATCTCTGGGATGGGGGGTATCCCTGGATCAATCTCTCTGGGATGTGAATATCCTTGATGAATCTTTCTGGGATGTGGGGATCCTGGATCAATCTCTCTGGGATGTGAATATCCTTGATGAATCTTTCTGGGATGTGGGGATCCTGGATCAATCTCTCTGGGTTGTTGGGATCACTGGATCAATCTCTCTGGGATGTGAGGATACCTGGAGCATTGTCTCTGGGGTATGGGGATCCATGGATCATTGTCTCTGGGATGGGGGATACCCGGATCAATCTCTCTGGGTTGTGGGGATCCCTGGATCAATCTCTCCGGCATGTGGGGATCCCTGGATCAATCTCTCAGGGATGTGGGGTCCCTGGATCAATCTCTCTGGGATGTGGGAATCCCTGGATCAATCTCTCTGGGATGTGGGGATCCTGGATCAATCTCTCTGGGTTGTGGGGATTCCTGGATCAATCTCTCTGGGTTGTGGGGATCCCTGGATCAATCTCTCTGGCATGTGAGGATCCCAGGATCAATCTCTCAGGGATGTGGGGATCCCTGGATCAATCTCTCTGGGATGTGGGAATCCCTGGATCAATCTCTTTGGGATGTAGGGTTTCCTGGAGCAATATCTCTGGGATGGGGGGTATCCCTGGATCAATCTCTCTGGGATGTGAATATCCTTGATGAACCTTTCTGGGATGTGGGGATCCTGGATCAATCTCTCTGGGATGTTGGGATCACTGGATCAATCTCTCTGGGATGTGAGGATACCTGGAGCATTGTCTCTGGGGTATGGGGATCCATGGATCATTGTCTCTGGGATGGGGGATACCCGGATCAATCTCTCTGGGTTGTGGGGATCCCTGGATCAATCTCTCCGGCATGTGGGGATCCCTGGATCAATCTCTCAGGGATGTGGGGTCCCTGGATCAATCTCTCTGGGATGTGGGAATCCCTGGATCAATCTCTCTGGGATGTGGGGATCCTGGATCAATCTCTCTGGGTTGTGGGGATTCCTGGATCAATCTCTCTGGGATGTGGGGAATCCCTGGATCAATCTCTCTGGAATGGGGGGAATCCCTGGATCAATCTCTCTGGGATGTGGGGATCCCTGGATCAATCGCTCAGCGATTTGGGGATCCCTGGATCATTGTCTCAGGGATGTGGGGATCCTTGGATCACTCTCTCTGGGATATGGGGTCCCTGGATCAATCTCTCAACGATTTTTAAATCCCTGGTTTAATGTCTCAGGGATGTGGGGATCCCTGGATCAATCTCTCAGCGATGTGGGGATCCCTGGATCAATCCCTCAGCGATGTGCGGATCCCTGGATCAATCTCTCAGCGATGTAGGGATGCCTGTATCAATCACTCTGGGGTGTGAGGTTACCTCGATCAATCTCTCTGGGATGTGCAGATCCCTGGATCAATCTCTCTGGGATGTGGGGAGACCTGGATCAATATCTCTGGGATGTGGGAATCCCAGGATCAATATCTCTGGGATGTGGGAATCCAAGGATCAATATCTCTGGGATATAGGAATCCCTGGATCACTCTCTCTGGGATATAGGAATCCCTGGATCACTCTCTCTGGGATGGGGGAATCCCTGGAACAATCTCTCTGGGATGTGGGCATCCTGGGATCAATCTCTCTTGGATGTCGGGATCCCTGGATCAATCTCTCAGCGATGTGGGGATCCCTGGATCAATCTCTCTGTGATGTGGGAATCGCTGGAACAATCTCTCTGGGATGTGGGGATCCCTGGAACAATATCTCTGGGATGTGGGGATCCCTGGAACAATCTCTCTGGCATGTGGGGATCCCTGGAACAATCTCTCTGGCATGTGGGGATCCCTGGAACAATCTCTCTGGCATGTGGGGATCCCTGGATCACTCTCTGGTATGTGGTGATCCCAGGATCAATTTCTCTGGGATGTGGGGATCCCTGGATCAATCTCTCAGCGATGTGCAGATTCCTGGATCAATCACTCTGGGGTTTGAGGATCACTCGATCAATCTCTCTGGGATGTGCTGATCCCTGGATCAATCTCTCTGGGATGTGGGGAGACCTGGATCAATATCTCTGGGATGTGGGTATCCCGGGATCACTCTCTCTGGGATGGGGGAATCCCTGGATCAAATTCTCTGGGTGTGGTGACACCTGGATCAATCTCTCAGGGATTTGGGAATCCGTTGATCAATCTCTCTGGGATGTGGGGATCCCTGGATCAATCTCTCTGGGATGTTGGGATCACTGGATCAATCTCTCTGGGATGTGAGGATACCTGGAGCATAGTCTCTGGGGTATGGGGATCCATGGATCATTGTCTCTGGGATGGGGGATATCCGGATCAATCTCTCTGGGTTGTGGGGATCCCTGGATCAATCTCTCCGGCATGTGGGGATCCCTGGATCAATCTCTCAGGGATGTGGGGTCCCTGGATCAATCTCTCTGGGATGTGGGGATCCCTGGATCAATCTCTCTGGGATGTTGGGATCACTGGATCAATCTCTCTGGGTTGTGGGGATTCCTGGATCAATCTCTCTGGGGTGTGGGGAATCCCTGGATCAATCTCTCTGGGATGGGGGGAATCCCTGGATCAATCTCTCTGGGATGTGGGGATCCCTGGATCAATCTCTCAGGGATGTGGGGTCCCTGGATCAATCTCTCTGGGATGTGGGAATCCCTGGATCAATCTCTCTGGGATGTGGGGATCCTGGATCAATCTCTCTGGGTTGTGGGGATTCCTGGATCAATCTCTCTGGGATGTGGGGAATCCCTGGATCAATCTCTCTGGGATGGGGGGAATCCCTGGATCAATCTCTCTGGGATGTGGGGATCCCTGGATCAATCGCTCAGCGATTTGGGGATCCCTGGATCATTGTCTCAGGGATGTGGGGATCCTTGGATCACTCTCTCTGGGATGTGGGGTCCCTGGATCAATCTCTCAACGATTTTTAAATCCCTGGTTTAATGTCTCAGGGATGTGGGGATCCCTGGATCAATCTCTCAGCGATGTGGGGATCCCTGGATCAATCCCTCAGCGATGTGCGGATCCCTGGATCAATCTCTCAGCGATGTAGGGATGCCTGTATCAATCACTCTGGGGTGTGAGGTTACCTCGATCAATCTCTCTGGGATGTGCTGATCCCTGGATCAATCTCTCTGGGATGTGGGGAGACCTGGATCAATATCTCTGGGATGTGGGAATCCCAGGATCAATATCTCTGGGATGTGGGAATCCCTGGATCAATATATCTGGGATATAGGAATCCCTGGATCACTCTCTCTGGGATGGGGGAATCCCTGGAACAATCTCTCTGGGATGTGGGCATCCTGGGATCAATCTCTCTTGGATGTCGGGATCCCTGGATCAATCTCTCAGCGATGTGGGGATCCCTGGATCAATCTCTCTGTGATGTGGGAATCGCTGGAACAATCTCTCTGGGATGTGGGGATCCCTGGAACAATATCTCTGGGATGTGGGAATCCCTGGAACAATCTCTCTGGCATGTGAGGATCCCTGGATCAATCTCTCTGTGATGTGGGAATCGCTGGAACAATCTCTCTGGGATGTGGGGATCCCTGGAACAATATCTCTGGGATGTGGGGATCCCTGGATCAATCTCTCTGGGATGGGTGAATCCCTGGATCAATCTCTCTGGGATGTGAATATCCTTGATGAATCTTTCTGGGATGTGGGGATCCTGGATCAATCTCTCTGGGATGTTGGGATCACTGGATCAATCTCTCTGGGATGTGAGGATACCTGGAGCATTGTCTCTGGGGTGTGGGGATCCCTGGATCATTGTCTCTGGGATGGGGGATACCCGGATCAATCTCTCTGGGTTGTGGGGATCCCTGGATCAATCTCTCAGGGATGTGGGGTCCCTGGATCAATCTCTCTGGGATGCGGGAATCCCTGGATCAATCTCTCAGGGATGTGGGGTCCCTGGATCAATCTCTCTGGGATGTGGGAATCCCTGGATCAATCTCTCTGGGATGGGGGGGAATCCCTGGATCAATCTCTCTGGGATGTGGGGATCCGTGGATCAATCGCTCAGCGATTTGGGGATCCCTGGATCACTCTCTCTGGGATGTGGGGTCCCTGGATCAATCTCTCTGGGATGTGGGAATCCCTGGATCAATCTCTCTGGGATGTGGGGTTTCCTGGAGCAATATCTCTGGGATGGGGGGTATCCCTGGATCAATCTCTCTGGGATGTGAATATCCTTGATGAATCTTTCTGGGATGTGGGGATCCTGGATCAATCTCTCTGGGTTGTGGGGAATCCTGGATCAATCTCTCTGGGATGTGGGGAATCCCTGGATCAATCTCTCTGGGATGGGTGAATCCCTGGATCAATCTCTCTGGGATGTGGGGATCCCTGGATCAATCGCTCAGCGATTTGGGGATCCCTGGATCATTGTCTCAGGGATGTGGGGATCCCTGGATCACTCTCTCTGGGATGTGAATATCCTTGATGAATCTTTCTGGGATGTGGGGATCCTGGATCAATCTCTCTGGGATGTTGGGATCACTGGATCAATCTCTCTGGGATGTGAGGATACCTGGAGCATTGTCTCTGGGGTATGGGGATCCATGGATCATTGTCTCTGGGATGGGGGATACCCGGATCAATCTCTCTGGGTTGTGGGGATCCCTGGATCAATCTCTCCGGCATGTGGGGATCCCTGGATCAATCTCTCAGGGATGTGGGGTCCCTGGATCAATCTCTCTGGGATGTGGGAATCCCTGGATCAATCTCTCTGGGATGTGGAGATCCTGGATCAATCTCTCTGGGTTGTGGGGATTCCTGGATCAATCTCTCTGGGTTGTGGGGATCCTTGGATCAATCTCTCTGGCATGTGAGGATCCCAGGATCAATCTCTCAGGGATGTGGGGATCCCTGGATCAATCTCTCTGGGATGTGGGAATCCCTGGATCAATCTCTTTGGGATGAGGGGTTTCCTGGAGCAATATCTCTGGGATGTGGGAATCCCTGGATCAATCTCTTTGGGATGTGGGGTTTCCTGGAGCAATATCTCTGGGATGTGGGGATCCTGGATCAATCTCTCTGGGATGTTGGGATCACTGGATCAATCTCTCTGGGATGTGAGGATACCTGGAGCATTGTCTCTGGGGTATGGGGATCCATGGATCATTGTCTCTGGGATGGGGGATACCCGGATCAATCTCTCTGGGTTGTGGGGATCCCTGGATCAATCTCTCCGGCATGTGGGGATCCCTGGATCAATCTCTCAGGGATGTGGGGTCCCTGGATCAATCTCTCTGGGATGTGGGAATCCCTGGATCAATCTCTCTGGGATGTGGGGATCCTGGATCAATCTCTCTGGGTTGTGGGGATTCCTGGATCAATCTCTCTGGGATGTGGGGAATCCCTGGATCAATCTCTCTGGGATGGGGGGAATCCCTGGATCAATCTCTCTGGGATGTGGGGATCCCTGGATCAATCGCTCAGCGATTTGGGGATCCCTGGATCATTGTCTCAGGGATGTGGGGATCCTTGGATCACTCTCTCTGGGATATGGGGTCCCTGGATCAATCTCTCAACGATTTTTAAATCCCTGGTTTAATGTCTCAGGGATGTGGGGATCCCTGGATCAATCTCTCAGCGATGTGGGGATCCCTGGATCAATCCCTCAGCGATGTGCGGATCCCTGGATCAATCTCTCAGCGATGTAGGGATGCCTGTATCAATCACTCTGGGGTGTGAGGTTACCTCGATCAATCTCTCTGGGATGTGCAGATCCCTGGATCAATCTCTCTGGGATGTGGGGAGACCTGGATCAATATCTCTGGGATGTGGGAATCCCAGGATCAATATCTCTGGGATGTGGGAATCCCTGGTTCAATATCTCTGGGATATAGGAATCCCTGGATCACTCTCTCTGGGATGGGGGAATCCCTGGAACAATCTCTCTGGGATGTGGGCATCCTGGGATCAATCTCTCTTGGATGTCGGGATCCCTGGATCAATCTCTCAGCGATGTGGGGATCCCTGGATCAATCTCTCTGTGATGTGGGAATCGCTGGAACAATCTCTCTGGGATGTGGGGATCCCTGGAACAATATCTCTGGGATGTGGGGATCCCTGGAACAATCTCTCTGGGATGTGGGGATCCCTGGAACAATCTCTCTGGCATGTGGGGATCCCTGGATCACTCTCTGGTATGTGGTGATCCCAGGATCAATTTCTCTGGGATGTGGGGATCCCTGGATCAATCTCTCAGCGATGTGCAGATTCCTGGATCAATCACTCTGGGGTTTGAGGATCACTCGATCAATCTCTCTGGGATGTGCTGATCCCTGGATCAATCTCTCTGGGATGTGGGGAGACCTGGATCAATATCTCTGGGATGTGGGTATCCCGGGATCACTCTCTCTGGGATGGGGGAATCCCTGGATCAAATTCTCTGGGTGTGGTGACACCTGGATCAATCTCTCAGGGATTTGGGAATCCGTTGATCAATCTCTCTGGGATGTGGGGATCCCTGGATCAATCTCTCTGGGATGTGGGGATCCCTGGATCAATCTCTCTGGGATGTGGGGATCCCTGGATCAATCTCTCTGGGATGTGGGGATCCCTGGATCAATCTCTCTGGGATGTGGGGATCCCTGGATCAATCTCTCTGGGATGTGGGGATCCCTGGATCAATCTCTCTGGGATGTGGGGATCCCTGGATCAATCTCTCTTGGATGGGGGGATCCCTGGATCAATCTCTCTGGGATGGGGGGAAACCCTGCATCAATCTCTCTGGGATGGGGACTATCCCTGGATCACTCACTCTGAGATGTGGGGATCCCTGGATCAATCGCTCTGCAATTTGGGGATCCCTGGATCAATGTCTCAGGGATGTGGGGATCCCTGGATCATTGTCTCAGGGATGTGGGAATCCCTGGATCAGTCTCTCTGGGATGAGGGGATCCCTGGATCAATGTCTCAGGGATGTGGGGATCCATGGATCATTGTCTCAGGGATGTGGGAATCCCTGGATCTGTCTCTCTGGGATGTGGGAATCCCTGGATCAATCTCTCTGGGATCGGGGGGAATCCCTGGATCAATCTCTCTGGGATGTGGGGATCCGTGGATCAATCGCTCAGCGATTTGGGGATCCCTGGATCATTGTCTCAGGGATGTGGGGATCCCTGGATCACTCTCTCTGGGATGTGGGGTCCCTGGATCAATCTCTCTGGGATGTGGGAATCCCTGGATCAATCTCTCTGGGATGTGGGGTTTCCTGGAGCAATATCTCTGGGATGGGGGGTATCCCTGGATCAATCTCTCTGGGATGTGAATATCCTTGATGAATCTTTCTGGGATGTGGGGATCCTGGATCAATCTCTCTGGGTTGTGAGGAATCCTGGATCAATCTCTCTGGGATGTGGGGAATCACTGGATCAATCTCTCTGGGATGGGTGAATCCCTGGATCAATCTCTCTGGGATGTGGGGATCCCTGGATCAATCGCTCAGCGATTTGGGGATCCCTGGATCATTGTCTCAGGGATGTGGGGATCCCTGGATCACTCTCTCTGGGATGTGAGGATCCCAGGATCACTCTCTCTGGGATGGGGGGGGGGGCCTGGATCAATCTCTCTGGGATGTGGGGATCACTGGATCAATCTCTCTGGGATGTGGGGATTGCTGGATCAATCTCTCTGGGATGTGAGGATACCTGGAGCATTGTCTCTGGGGTGTGGGGATCCCTGGATCATTGTCTCTGGGATGGGGGATACCCGGATCAATCTCTCTGGGTTGTGGGGATCCCTGGATCAATCTCTCTGGCATGTGAGGATCCCAGGATCAATCTCTCTGTGATGTGGGGATCCCTGGATCAATCTCTCTGGGATGTGGGAATCCCTGGATCAATCTCTTTGGGATGTGGGGTTTCCTGGAGCAATATCTCTGGGATGGGGGGTATCCCTGGATCAATCTCTCTGGGATGTGAATATCCTTGATGAATCTTTCTGGGATGTGGGGATCCTGGATCAATCTCTCTGGGATGTTGGGATCACTGGATCAATCTCTCTGGGATGTGAGGATACCTGGAGCATTGTCGCTGGGGTATGGGGATCCATGGATCATTGTCTCTGGGATGGGGGATACACGGATCAATCTCTCTGGGTTGTGGGGATCCCTGGATCAATCTCTCCGGCATGTGGGGATCCCTGGATCAATCTCTCAGGGATGTGGGGTCCCTGGATCAATCTCTCTGGGATGTGGGAATCCCTGGATCAATCTCTCTGGGATGTGGGGATCCTGGATCAATCTCTCTGGGTTGTGGGGATTCCTGGATCAATCTCTCTGGGTTGTGGGGATCCCTGGATCAATCTCTCTGGCATGTGAGGATCCCAGGATCAATCTCTCAGGGATGTGGGGATCCCTGGATCAATCTCTCTGGGATGTGGGAATCCCTGGATCAATCTCTTTGGGATGTGGGGTTTCCTGGAGCAATATCTCTGGGATGGGGGGTATCCCTGGATCAATCTCTCTGGGATGTGAATATCCTTGATGAACCTTTCTGGGATGTGGGGATCCTGGATCAATCTCTCTGGGATGTTGGGATCACTGGATCAATCTCTCTGGGATGTGAGGATACCTGGAGCATTGTCTCTGGGGTATGGGGATCCATGGATCATTGTCTCTTGGATGGGGGATACCCGGATCAATCTCTCTGGGTTGTGGGGATCCCTGGATCAATCTCTCCGGCATGTGGGGATCCCTGGATCAATCTCTCTGGGATGTGGGAATCGCTGGAACAATCTCTCTGGGATGTGGGGATCCCTGGAACAATATCTCTGGGATGTGGGGATCCCTGGAACAATCTCTCTGGCATGTGGGGATCCCTGGATCACTCTCTGGTATGTGGTGATCCCAGGATCAATTTCTCTGGGATGTGGGGATCCCTGGATCAATCTCTCAGCGATGTGCAGATTCCTGGATCAATCACTCTGGGGTTTGAGGATCACTCGATCAATCTCTCTGGGATGTGCTGATCCCTGGATCAATCTCTCTGGGATGTGGGGAGACCTGGATCAATATCTCTGGGATGTGGGTATCCCGGGATCCCTCTCTCTGGGATGGGGGAATCCCTGGATCAAATTCTCTGGGTGTGGTGACACCTGGATCAATCTCTCAGGGATTTGGGAATCCGTTGATCAATCTCTCTGGGATGTGGGGATCCCAGGATCAATCTCTCAGGGATGTGGGGATCCCTGGATCAATCTCTCTGGGATGTGGGGATCCCTGGATCAATCTCTCTGGGATGTGGGGATCCCTGGATCAATCTCTCTGGGATGTGGGGATCCCTGGATCAATCTCTCTGGGATGTGGGGATCCCTGGATCAATCTCTCTGGGATGTGGGGATCCCTGGATCAATCTCTCTGGGATGTGGGGATCCCTGGATCAATCTCTCTGGGATGTGGGAATCCTGGATCAATCTCTCCTGGATGGGGGGATCCCTGGATCAATCTCTCTGGGATGGGGGGAAACCCTGCATCAATCTCTCTGGGATGGGGACTATCCCTGGATCACTCACTCTGAGATGTGGGGATCCCTGGATCAATCGCTCTGCAATTTGGGGATCCCTGGATCAATGTCTCAGGGATGTGGGGATCCCTGGATCATTGTCTCAGGGATGTGGGAATCCCTGGATCAGTCTCTCTGGGATGAGGGGATCCCTGGATCAATGTCTCAGGGATGTGGGGATCCCTGGATCATTGTCTCAGGGATGTGGGAATCCCTGGATCTGTCTCTCTGGGATGAGGGGATCCCTGGATTAATCTCTCGGGAATGTGGGGATCCCTGGATCAATCTCTCTGGGATGTGGGGATCCCTGGATCAATCTCTCTGGGATGAGGGGAATCCCTGGATCAAACTCTCTGGGATGGGGGGAATCCGTGGATCAATCTCTCTGGGATGTGGGGATCCCTGGATAATTCTCTCCGGTATGTGTGGATCCCTGGAACAATCTCTCTGGGATGTGGGGATCCCTGGATCAATCTCTCTGGGATGTGGGGGAATCCCTGGATCAATCTCTCTGGGATGTGGGGGTCCCTGGATCAATGTCTCTGGGATGTGAAGATCCCTGGATTAATGTCTCAGGGATGTGGGGATCACTGGATCAATCTCTCAGGGATGTGAGGATCCCTGGATTATTGTCTCTGGGATGTGTGGATCCCTGGATCACTCTCTGTCTCTGGGATGTGGGGACCCTTGGAGAAATCTCTCTGGGATGTGTGGAGACCTGGATCAATCACTCTGGGATGTGGGAATCCCTGGATCACTCTCTCTGGGATGGGGGAATCCCTGGATCAATCTCTCTGGGTGTGGTGATCCCTGGATCAATCTCTCTGGGATGTGGGAATCCCTGGATCAATCTCTCTGGGATGTGGGGATCCCTGGATCAATCTCTCTGGGATGTGGGGATCCCTGGATCAATCTCTCTGGGATGTGGGGATCCTTGGATCAATCTCTCTTGGATGTGGGGATCCCTGGAACAATCTCTCTGGGATGTGGGGATCCCTGGCACAATATCTCTGGGATGTTGGGATCCCTGGATCAATCTCTCTAGGATGTGAGGATACCTGGATCAATCTCTCAGGGATGTGGGAATCCCTCAATCAATCTCTGTGGGATGTGGGGATCCCTGGATCAATCTCTCAGCGATGTGGGGTTGCCTGTACCAATCTCTCTGGGATGTGGGGATCCCTGGATCAATCTCTCTGGGATGTGGGGATCCTTGGATCAATCTCTCTTGGATGTGGGGATCCCTGGAACAATCTCTCTGGGATGTGGGGATCCCTGGCACAATATCTCTGGGATGTTGGGATCCCTGGATCAATCTCTCTAGGATGTGAGGATACCTGGATCAATCTCTCAGGGATGTGGGAATCCCTCAATCAATCTCTGTGGGATGTGGGGATCCCTGGATCAATCTCTCAGCGATGTGGGGTTGCCTGTACCAATCACTCTGGGGTGTGAGGATGCCTCGATCAATCTCTTTGGGATGTGCTGATCCCTTGATCAATGTCTCTGGGATGTGGGGATCCCTGGATCAATATCTCTGGGATGTGGGAATCCCTGGATCACTCTCTCTGGGATGGGAATTCCCTTTATCAATCTCTCTTGTATGTCGGGATCCCTGGATCAATCTCTCAGCGATGTGGGGAACTCTGGATCAATCACTCTGGGATGTGGGGATCGCTGGAACAATCTCTCTGGGATGTGGGGATCCCTGGATCAATCTCTCTGGGATGTGGGGATCCCTGGATCAATCGCTCAGCGATTTGGGGATCCCTGGATCATTGTCTCAGGGATGTGGGGATCCTTGGATCACTCTCTCTGGGATGTGGGGTCCCTGGATCAATCTCTCAACGATTTTTAAATCCCTGGTTTAATGTCTCAGGGATGTGGGGATCCCTGGATCAATCTCTCAGCGATGTGGGGATCCCTGGATCAATCCCTCAGCGATGTGCGGATCCCTGGATCAATCTCTCAGCGATGTAGGGATGCCTGTATCAATCACTCTGGGGTGTGAGGTTACCTCGATCAATCTCTCTGGGATGTGCTGATCCCTGGATCAATCTCTCTGGGATGTGGGGAGACCTGGATCAATATCTCTGGGATGTGGGAATCCCAGGATCAATATCTCTGGGATGTGGGAATCCCTGGATCAATATATCTGGGATATAGGAATCCCTGGATCACTCTCTCTGGGATGGGGGAATCCCTGGAACAATCTCTCTGGGATGTGGGCATCCTGGGATCAATCTCTCTTGGATGTCGGGATCCCTGGATCAATCTCTCAGCGATGTGGGGATCCCTGGATCAATCTCTCTGTGATGTGGGAATCGCTGGAACAATCTCTCTGGGATGTGGGGATCCCTGGAACAATATCTCTGGGATGTGGGAATCCCTGGAACAATCTCTCTGGCATGTGAGGATCCCTGGATCAATCTCTCTGTGATGTGGGAATCGCTGGAACAATCTCTCTGGGATGTGGGGATCCCTGGAACAATATCTCTGGGATGTGGGGATCCCTGGATCAATCTCTCTGGGATGGGTGAATCCCTGGATCAATCTCTCTGGGATGTGAATATCCTTGATGAATCTTTCTGGGATGTGGGGATCCTGGATCAATCTCTCTGGGATGTTGGGATCACTGGATCAATCTCTCTGGGATGTGAGGATACCTGGAGCATTGTCTCTGGGGTGTGGGGATCCCTGGATCATTGTCTCTGGGATGGGGGATACCCGGATCAATCTCTCTGGGTTGTGGGGATCCCTGGATCAATCTCTCAGGGATGTGGGGTCCCTGGATCAATCTCTCTGGGATGCGGGAATCCCTGGATCAATCTCTCAGGGATGTGGGGTCCCTGGATCAATCTCTCTGGGATGTGGGAATCCCTGGATCAATCTCTCTGGGATGGGGGGGAATCCCTGGATCAATCTCTCTGGGATGTGGGGATCCGTGGATCAATCGCTCAGCGATTTGGGGATCCCTGGATCATTGTCTCAGGGATGTGGGGATCCCTGGATCACTCTCTCTGGGATGTGGGGTCCCTGGATCAATCTCTCTGGGATGTGGGAATCCCTGGATCAATCTCTCTGGGATGTGGGGTTTCCTGGAGCAATATCTCTGGGATGGGGGGTATCCCTGGATCAATCTCTCTGGGATGTGAATATCCTTGATGAATCTTTCTGGGATGTGGGGATCCTGGATCAATCTCTCTGGGTTGTGGGGAATCCTGGATCAATCTCTCTGGGATGTGGGGAATCCCTGGATCAATCTCTCTGGGATGGGTGAATCCCTGGATCAATCTCTCTGGGATGTGGGGATCCCTGGATCAATCGCTCAGCGATTTGGGGATCCCTGGATCATTGTCTCAGGGATGTGGGGATCCCTGGATCACTCTCTCTGGGATGTGAATATCCTTGATGAATCTTTCTGGGATGTGGGGATCCTGGATCAATCTCTCTGGGATGTTGGGATCACTGGATCAATCTCTCTGGGATGTGAGGATACCTGGAGCATTGTCTCTGGGGTATGGGGATCCATGGATCATTGTCTCTGGGATGGGGGATACCCGGATCAATCTCTCTGGGTTGTGGGGATCCCTGGATCAATCTCTCCGGCATGTGGGGATCCCTGGATCAATCTCTCAGGGATGTGGGGTCCCTGGATCAATCTCTCTGGGATGTGGGAATCCCTGGATCAATCTCTCTGGGATGTGGGGATCCTGGATCAATCTCTCTGGGTTGTGGGGATTCCTGGATCAATCTCTCTGGGTTGTGGGGATCCTTGGATCAATCTCTCTGGCATGTGAGGATCCCAGGATCAATCTCTCAGGGATGTGGGGATCCCTGGATCAATCTCTCTGGGATGTGGGAATCCCTGGATCAATCTGTTTGGGATGTGGGGTTTCCTGGAGCAATATCTCTGGGATGTGGGAATCCCTGGATCAATCTCTTTGGGATGTGGGGTTTCCTGGAGCAATATCTCTGGGATGTGGGGATCCTGGATCAATCTCTCTGGGATGTTGGGATCACTGGATCAATCTCTCTGGGATGTGAGGATACCTGGAGCATTGTCTCTGGGGTATGGGGATCCATGGATCATTGTCTCTGGGATGGGGGATACCCGGATCAATCTCTCTGGGTTGTGGGGATCCCTGGATCAATCTCTCCGGCATGTGGGGATCCCTGGATCAATCTCTCAGGGATCTGGGGTCCCTGGATCAATCTCTCTGGGATGTGGGAATCCCTGGATCAATCTCTCTGGGATGTGGGGATCCTGGATCAATCTCTCTGGGTTGTGGGGATTCCTGGATCAATCTCTCTGGGATGTGGGGAATCCCTGGATCAATCTCTCTGGGATGGGGGGAATCCCTGGATCAATCTCTCTGGGATGTGGGGATCCCTGGATCAATCGCTCAGCGATTTGGGGATCCCTGGATCATTGTCTCAGGGATGTGGGGATCCTTGGATCACTCTCTCTGGGATATGGGGTCCCTGGATCAATCTCTCAACGATTTTTAAATCCCTGGTTTAATGTCTCAGGGATGTGGGGATCCCTGGATCAATCTCTCAGCGATGTGGGGATCCCTGGATCAATCCCTCAGCGATGTGCGGATCCCTGGATCAATCTCTCAGCGATGTAGGGATGCCTGTATCAATCACTCTGGGGTGTGAGGTTACCTCGATCAATCTCTCTGGGATGTGCTGATCCCTGGATCAATCTCTCTGGGATGTGGGGAGACCTGGATCAATATCTCTGGGATGTGGGAATCCCAGGATCAATATCTCTGGGATGTGGGAATCCCTGGATCAATATATCTGGGATATAGGAATCCCTGGATCACTCTCTCTGGGATGGGGGAATCCCTGGAACAATCTCTCTGGGATGTGGGCATCCTGGGATCAATCTCTCTTGGATGTCGGGATCCCTGGATCAATCTCTCAGCGATGTGGGGATCCCTGGATCAATCTCTCTGTGATGTGGGAATCGCTGGAACAATCTCTCTGGGATGTGGGGATCCCTGGAACAATATCTCTGGGATGTGGGAATCCCTGGAACAATCTCTCTGGCATGTGAGGATCCCTGGATCAATCTCTCTGTGATGTGGGAATCGCTGGAACAATCTCTCTGGGATGTGGGGATCCCTGGAACAATATCTCTGGGATGTGGGGATCCCTGGATCAATCTCTCTGGGATGGGTGAATCCCTGGATCAATCTCTCTGGGATGTGAATATCCTTGATGAATCTTTCTGGGATGTGGGGATCCTGGATCAATCTCTCTGGGATGTTGGGATCACTGGATCAATCTCTCTGGGATGTGAGGATACCTGGAGCATTGTCTCTGGGGTGTGGGGATCCCTGGATCATTGTCTCTGGGATGGGGGATACCCGGATCAATCTCTCTGGGTTGTGGGGATCCCTGGATCAATCTCTCAGGGATGTGGGGTCCCTGGATCAATCTCTCTGGGATGCGGGAATCCCTGGATCAATCTCTCAGGGATGTGGGGTCCCTGGATCAATCTCTCTGGGATGTGGGAATCCCTGGATCAATCTCTCTGGGATGGGGGGGAATCCCTGGATCAATCTCTCTGGGATGTGGGGATCCGTGGATCAATCGCTCAGCGATTTGGGGATCCCTGGATCATTGTCTCAGGGATGTGGGGATCCCTGGATCACTCTCTCTGGGATGTGGGGTCCCTGGATCAATCTCTCTGGGATGTGGGAATCCCTGGATCAATCTCTCTGGGATGTGGGGTTTCCTGGAGCAATATCTCTGGGATGGGGGGTATCCCTGGATCAATCTCTCTGGGATGTGAATATCCTTGATGAATCTTTCTGGGATGTGGGGATCCTGGATCAATCTCTCTGGGTTGTGGGGAATCCTGGATCAATCTCTCTGGGATGTGGGGAATCCCTGGATCAATCTCTCTGGGATGGGTGAATCCCTGGATCAATCTCTCTGGGATGTGGGGATCCCTGGATCAATCGCTCAGCGATTTGGGGATCCCTGGATCATTGTCTCAGGGATGTGGGGATCCCTGGATCACTCTCTCTGGGATGTGAATATCCTTGATGAATCTTTCTGGGATGTGGGGATCCTGGATCAATCTCTCTGGGATGTTGGGATCACTGGATCAATCTCTCTGGGATGTGAGGATACCTGGAGCATTGTCTCTGGGGTATGGGGATCCATGGATCATTGTCTCTGGGATGGGGGATACCCGGATCAATCTCTCTGGGTTGTGGGGATCCCTGGATCAATCTCTCCGGCATGTGGGGATCCCTGGATCAATCTCTCAGGGATGTGGGGTCCCTGGATCAATCTCTCTGGGATGTGGGAATCCCTGGATCAATCTCTCTGGGATGTGGGGATCCTGGATCAATCTCTCTGGGTTGTGGGGATTCCTGGATCAATCTCTCTGGGTTGTGGGGATCCTTGGATCAATCTCTCTGGCATGTGAGGATCCCAGGATCAATCTCTCAGGGATGTGGGGATCCCTGGATCAATCTCTCTGGGATGTGGGAATCCCTGGATCAATCTCTTTGGGATGTGGGGTTTCCTGGAGCAATATCTCTGGGATGTGGGAATCCCTGGATCAATCTCTTTGGGATGTGGGGTTTCCTGGAGCAATATCTCTGGGATGTGGGGATCCTGGATCAATCTCTCTGGGATGTTGGGATCACTGGATCAATCTCTCTGGGATGTGAGGATACCTGGAGCATTGTCTCTGGGGTATGGGGATCCATGGATCATTGTCTCTGGGATGGGGGATACCCGGATCAATCTCTCTGGGTTGTGGGGATCCCTGGATCAATCTCTCCGGCATGTGGGGATCCCTGGATCAATCTCTCAGGGATGTGGGGTCCCTGGATCAATCTCTCTGGGATGTGGGAATCCCTGGATCAATCTCTCTGGGATGTGGGGATCCTGGATCAATCTCTCTGGGTTGTGGGGATTCCTGGATCAATCTCTCTGGGATGTGGGGAATCCCTGGATCAATCTCTCTGGGATGGGGGGAATCCCTGGATCAATCTCTCTGGGATGTGGGGATCCCTGGATCAATCGCTCAGCGATTTGGGGATCCCTGGATCATTGTCTCAGGGATGTGGGGATCCTTGGATCACTCTCTCTGGGATATGGGGTCCCTGGATCAATCTCTCAACGATTTTTAAATCCCTGGTTTAATGTCTCAGGGATGTGGGGATCCCTGGATCAATCTCTCAGCGATGTGGGGATCCCTGGATCAATCCCTCAGCGATGTGCGGATCCCTGGATCAATCTCTCAGCGATGTAGGGATGCCTGTATCAATCACTCTGGGGTGTGAGGTTACCTCGATCAATCTCTCTGGGATGTGCAGATCCCTGGATCAATCTCTCTGGGATGTGGGGAGACCTGGATCAATATCTCTGGGATGTGGGAATCCCAGGATCAATATCTCTGGGATGTGGGAATCCCTGGATCAATATATCTGGGATATAGGAATCCCTGGATCACTCTCTCTGGGATGGGGGAATCCCTGGAACAATCTCTCTGGGATGTGGGCATCCTGGGATCAATCTCTCTTGGATGTCGGGATCCCTGGATCAATCTCTCAGCGATGTGGGGATCCCTGGATCAATCTCTCTGTGATGTGGGAATCGCTGGAACAATCTCTCTGGGATGTGGGGATCCCTGGAACAATATCTCTGGGATGTGGGGATCCCTGGAACAATCTCTCTGGGATGTGGGGATCCCTGGAACAATCTCTCTGGCATGTGGGGATCCCTGGATCACTCTCTGGTATGTGGTGATCCCAGGATCAATTTCTCTGGGATGTGGGGATCCCTGGATCAATCTCTCAGCGATGTGCAGATTCCTGGATCAATCACTCTGGGGTTTGAGGATCACTCGATCAATCTCTCTGGGATGTGCTGATCCCTGGATCAATCTCTCTGGGATGTGGGGAGACCTGGATCAATATCTCTGGGATGTGGGTATCCCGGGATCACTCTCTCTGGGATGGGGGAATCCCTGGATCAAATTCTCTGGGTGTGGTGACACCTGGATCAATCTCTCAGGGATTTGGGAATCCGTTGATCAATCTCTCTGGGATGTGGGGATCCCTGGATCAATCTCTCTGGGATGTGGGGATCCCTGGATCAATCTCTCTGGGATGTGGGGATCCCTGGATCAATCTCTCTGGGATGTGGGGATCCCTGGATCAATCTCTCTGAGATGTGGGGATCCCTGGATCAATCTCTCTGGGATGTGGGGATCCCTGGATCAATCTCTCTGGGATGTGGGGATCCCTGGATCAATCTCTCTGGGATGTGGGGATCCCTGGATCAATCTCTCTGGGATGTGGGGATCCCTGGATCAATCTCTCTTGGATGGGGGGATCCCTGGATCAATCTCTCTGGGATGGGGGGAAACCCTGCATCAATCTCTCTGGGATGGGGACTATCCCTGGATCACTCACTCTGAGATGTGGGGATCCCTGGATCAATCGCTCTGCAATTTGGGGATCCCTGGATCAATGTCTCAGGGATGTGGGGATCCCTGGATCATTGTCTCAGGGATGTGGGAATCCCTGGATCAGTCTCTCTGGGATGAGGGGATCCCTGGATCAATGTCTCAGGGATGTGGGGATCCCTGGATCATTGTCTCAGGGATGTGGGAATCCCTGGATCTGTCTCTCTGGGATGTGGGAATCCCTGGATCAATCTCTCTGGGATCGGGGGGAATCCCTGGATCAATCTCTCTGGGATGTGGGGATCCGTGGATCAATCGCTCAGCGATTTGGGGATCCCTGGATCATTGTCTCAGGGATGTGGGGATCCCTGGATCACTCTCTCTGGGATGTGGGGGTCCCTGGATCAATCTCTCTGGGATGTGGGAATCCCTGGATCAATCTCTCTGGGATGTGGGGTTTCCTGGAGCAATATCTCTGGGATGGGGGGTATCCCTGGATCAATCTCTCTGGGATGTGAATATCCTTGATGAATCTTTCTGGGATGTGGGGATCCTGGATCAATCTCTCTGGGTTGTGAGGAATCCTGGATCAATCTCTCTGGGATGTGGGGAATCACTGGATCAATCTCTCTGGGATGGGTGAATCCCTGGATCAATCTCTCTGGGATGTGGGGATCCCTGGATCAATCGCTCAGCGATTTGGGGATCCCTGGATCATTGTCTCAGGGATGTGGGGATCCCTGGATCACTCTCTCTGGGATGTGAGGATCCCAGGATCACTCTCTCTGGGATGGGGGGGGGCCCTGGATCAATCTCTCTGGGATGTGGGGATCACTGGATCAATCTCTCTGGGATGTGGGGATTGCTGGATCAATCTCTCTGGGATGTGAGGATACCTGGAGCATTGTCTCTGGGGTGTGGGGATCCCTGGATCATTGTCTCTGGGATGGGGGATACCCGGATCAATCTCTCTGGGTTGTGGGGATCCCTGGATCAATCTCTCTGGCATGTGAGGATCCCAGGATCAATCTCTCAGGGATGTGGGGATCCCTGGATCAATCTCTCTGGGATGTGGGAATCCCTGGATCAATCTCTTTGGGATGTGGGGTTTCCTGGAGCAATATCTCTGGGATGGGGGGTATCCCTGGATCAATCTCTCTGGGATGTGAATATCCTTGATGAATCTTTCTGGGATGTGGGGATCCTGGATCAATCTCTCTGGGATGTTGGGATCACTGGATCAATCTCTCTGGGATGTGAGGATACCTGGAGCATTGTCGCTGGGGTATGGGGATCCATGGATCATTGTCTCTGGGATGGGGGATACCCGGATCAATCTCTCTGGGTTGTGGGGATCCCTGGATCAATCTCTCCGGCATGTGGGGATCCCTGGATCAATCTCTCAGGGATGTGGGGTCCCTGGATCAATCTCTCTGGGATGTGGGAATCCCTGGATCAATCTCTCTGGGATGTGGGGATCCTGGATCAATCTCTCTGGGTTGTGGGGATTCCTGGATCAATCTCTCTGGGTTGTGGGGATCCCTGGATCAATCTCTCTGGCATGTGAGGATCCCAGGATCAATCTCTCAAGGATGTGGGGATCCCTGGATCAATCTCTCTGGGATGTGGGAATCCCTGGATCAATCTCTTTGGGATGTGGGGTTTCCTGGAGCAATATCTCTGGGATGGGGGGTATCCCTGGATCAATCTCTCTGGGATGTGAATATCCTTGATGAACCTTTCTGGGATGTGGGGATCCTGGATCAATCTCTCTGGGATGTTGGGATCACTGGATCAATCTCTCTGGGATGTGAGGATACCTGGAGCATTGTCTCTGGGGTATGGGGATCCATGGATCATTGTCTCTGGGATGGGGGATACCCGGATCAATCTCTCTGGGTTGTGGGGATCCCTGGATCAATCTCTCCGGCATGTGGGGATCCCTGGATCAATCTCTCTGGGATGTGGGAATCGCTGGAACAATCTCTCTGGGATGTGGGGATCCCTGGAACAATATCTCTGGGATGTGGGGATCCCTGGAACAATCTCTCTGGCATGTGGGGATCCCTGGATCACTCTCTGGTATGTGGTGATCCCAGGATCAATTTCTCTGGGATGTGGGGATCCCTGGATCAATCTCTCAGCGATGTGCAGATTCCTGGATCAATCACTCTGGGGTTTGAGGATCACTCGATCAATCTCTCTGGGATGTGCTGATCCCTGGATCAATCTCTCTGGGATGTGGGGAGACCTGGATCAATATCTCTGGGATGTGGGTATCCCGGGATCCCTCTCTCTGGGATGGGGGAATCCCTGGATCAAATTCTCTGGGTGTGGTGACACCTGGATCAATCTCTCAGGGATTTGGGAATCCGTTGATCAATCTCTCTGGGATGTGGGGATCCCTGGATCAATCTCTCTGGGATGTGGGGATCCCTGGATCAATCTCTCTGGGATGTGGGGATCCCTGGATCAATCTCTCTGGGATGTGGGGATCCCTGGATCAATCTCTCTGGGATGTGGGGATCCCTGGATCAATCTCTCTGGGATGTGGGGATCCCTGGATCAATCTCTCTGGGATGTGGGGATCCCTGGATCAATCTCTCTGGGATGTGGGGATCCCTGGATCAATCTCTCTGGGATGTGGGGATCCCTGGATCAATCTCTCTGGGATGTGGGGATCCCTGGATCAATCTCTCTGGGATGGTAGGGAATCCCTGGATCAATCTCTTTGGGATGTGGGGTTTCCTGGAGCAATATCTCTGGGATGTGGGGATCCTGGATCAATCTCTCTGGGATGTTGGGATCACTGGATCAATCTCTCTGGGATGTGAGGATACCTGGAGCATTGTCTCTGGGGTATGGGGATCCATGGATCATTGTCTCTGGGATGGGGGATACCCGGATCAATCTCTCTGGGTTGTGGGGATCCCTGGATCAATCTCTCCGGCATGTGGGGATCCCTGGATCAATCTCTCAGGGATGTGGGGTCCCTGGATCAATCTCTCTGGGATGTGGGAATCCCTGGATCAATCTCTCTGGGATGTGGGGATCCTGGATCAATCTCTCTGGGTTGTGGGGATTCCTGGATCAATCTCTCTGGGATGTGGGGAATCCCTGGATCAATCTCTCTGGGATGGGGGGAATCCCTGGATCAATCTCTCTGGGATGTGGGGATCCCTGGATCAATCGCTCAGCGATTTGGGGATCCCTGGATCATTGTCTCAGGGATGTGGGGATCCTTGGATCACTCTCTCTGGGATATGGGGTCCCTGGATCAATCTCTCAACGATTTTTAAATCCCTGGTTTAATGTCTCAGGGATGTGGGGATCCCTGGATCAATCTCTCAGCGATGTGGGGATCCCTGGATCAATCCCTCAGCGATGTGCGGATCCCTGGATCAATCTCTCAGCGATGTAGGGATGCCTGTATCAATCACTCTGGGGTGTGAGGTTACCTCGATCAATCTCTCTGGGATGTGCTGATCCCTGGATCAATCTCTCTGGGATGTGGGGAGACCTGGATCAATATCTCTGGGATGTGGGAATCCCAGGATCAATATCTCTGGGATGTGGGAATCCCTGGATCAATATATCTGGGATATAGGAATCCCTGGATCACTCTCTCTGGGATGGGGGAATCCCTGGAACAATCTCTCTGGGATGTGGGCATCCTGGGATCAATCTCTCTTGGATGTCGGGATCCCTGGATCAATCTCTCAGCGATGTGGGGATCCCTGGATCAATCTCTCTGTGATGTGGGAATCGCTGGAACAATCTCTCTGGGATGTGGGGATCCCTGGAACAATATCTCTGGGATGTGGGAATCCCTGGAACAATCTCTCTGGCATGTGAGGATCCCTGGATCAATCTCTCTGTGATGTGGGAATCGCTGGAACAATCTCTCTGGGATGTGGGGATCCCTGGAACAATATCTCTGGGATGTGGGGATCCCTGGATCAATCTCTCTGGGATGGGTGAATCCCTGGATCAATCTCTCTGGGATGTGAATATCCTTGATGAATCTTTCTGGGATGTGGGGATCCTGGATCAATCTCTCTGGGATGTTGGGATCACTGGATCAATCTCTCTGGGATGTGAGGATACCTGGAGCATTGTCTCTGGGGTGTGGGGATCCCTGGATCATTGTCTCTGGGATGGGGGGATACCCGGATCAATCTCTCTGGGTTGTGGGGATCCCTGGATCAATCTCTCAGGGATGTGGGGGTCCCTGGATCAATCTCTCTGGGATGCGGGAATCCCTGGATCAATCTCTCAGGGATGTGGGGGTCCCTGGATCAATCTCTCTGGGATGTGGGAATCCCTGGATCAATCTCTCTGGGATGGGGGGGAATCCCTGGATCAATCTCTCTGGGATGTGGGGATCCGTTTATCAATCGCTCAGCGATTTGGGGATCCCTGGATCATTGTCTCAGGGATGTGGGGATCCCTGGATCACTCTCTCTGGGATGTGGGGTCCCTGGATCAATCTCTCTGGGATGTGGGAATCCCTGGATCAATCTCTCTGGGATGTGGGGTTTCCTGGAGCAATATCTCTGGGATGGGGGGTATCCCTGGATCAATCTCTCTGGGATGTGAATATCCTTGATGAATCTTTCTGGGATGTGGGGATCCTGGATCAATCTCTCTGGGTTGTGGGGAATCCTGGATCAATCTCTCTGGGATGTGGGGAATCCCTGGATCAATCTCTCTGGGATGGGTGAATCCCTGGATCAATCTCTCTGGGATGTGGGGATCCCTGGATCAATCGCTCAGCGATTTGGGGATCCCTGGATCAATCTCTCTGGGATGTGGGGATCCCTGGATCAATCTCTCTTGGATGGGGGGATCCCTGGATCAATCGCTCTGCAATTTGTCGATCCCTGGATCAATCTCTCTGGGATGTGGGGATCCCTGGATCAATCTCTCTGGGATGTGGGGATCCCTGGATCAATCTCTCTGGGATGTGGGGATCCCTGGATCAATCTCTCTGGGATGTGGGGATCCCTGGATCAATCTCTCTTGGATGGGGGGATCCCTGGATCAATCTCTCTGGGATGGGGGGGAAACCCTGCATCAATCTCTCTGGGATGGGGACTATCCCTGGATCACTCACTCTGAGATGTGGGGATCCCTGGATCAATCGCTCTGCAATTTGGGGATCCCTGGATCAATGTCTCAGGGATGTGGGGATCCCTGGATCATTGTCTCAGGGATGTGGGAATCCCTGGATCAGTCTCTCTGGGATGAGGGGATCCCTGGATCAATGTCTCAGGGATGTGGGGATCCCTGGATCATTGTCTCAGGGATGTGGGAATCCCTGGATCTGTCTCTCTGGGATGTGGGAATCCCTGGATCAATCTCTCTGGGATCGGGGGGAATCCCTGGATCAATCTCTCTGGGATGTGGGGATCCGTGGATCAATCGCTCAGCAATTTGGGGATCCCTGGATCATTGTCTCAGGGATGTGGGGATCCCTGGATCACTCTCTCTGGGATGTGGGGTCCCTGGATCAATCTCTCTGGGATGTGGGAATCCCTGGATCAATCTCTCTGGGATGTGGGGTTTCCTGGAGCAATATCTCTGGGATGGGGGGTATCCCTGGATCAATCTCTCTGGGATGTGAATATCCTTGATGAATCTTTCTGGGATGTGGGGATCCTGGATCAATCTCTCTGGGTTGTGAGGAATCCTGGATCAATCTCTCTGGGATGTGGGGAATCACTGGATCAATCTCTCTGGGATGGGTGAATCCCTGGATCAATCTCTCTGGGATGTGGGGATCCCTGGATCAATCGCTCAGCGATTTGGGGATCCCTGGATCATTGTCTCAGGGATGTGGGGATCCCTGGATCACTCTCTCTGGGATGTGAGGATCCCAGGAACACTCTCTCTGGGATGGGGGGGGGGGCCCTGGATCAATCTCTCTGGGATGTGGGGATCACTGGATCAATCTCTCTGGGATGTGGGGATTGCTGGATCAATCTCTCTGGGATGTGAGGATACCTGGAGCATTGTCTCTGGGGTGTGGGGATCCCTGGATCATTGTCTCTGGGATGGGGGATACCCGGATCAATCTCTCTGGGTTGTGGGGATCCCTGGATCAATCTCTCTGGCATGTGAGGATCCCAGGATCAATCTCTCAGGGATGTGGGGATCCCTGGATCAATCTCTCTGGGATGTGGGAATCCCTGGATCAATCTCTTTGGGATGTGGGGTTTCCTGGAGCAATATCTCTGGGATGGGGGGTATCCCTGGATCAATCTCTCTGGGATGTGAATATCCTTGATGAATCTTTCTGGGATGTGGGGATCCTGGATCAATCTCTCTGGGATGTTGGGATCACTGGATCAATCTCTCTGGGATGTGAGGATACCTGGAGCATTGTCGCTGGGGTATGGGGATCCATGGATCATTGTCTCTGGGATGGGGGATACCCGGATCAATCTCTCTGGGTTGTGGGGATCCCTGGATCAATCTCTCCGGCATGTGGGGATCCCTGGATCAATCTCTCAGGGATGTGGGGTCCCTGGATCAATCTCTCTGGGATGTGGGAATCCCTGGATCAATCTCTCTGGGATGTGGGGATCCTGGATCAATCTCTCTGGGTTGTGGGGATTCCTGGATCAATCTCTCTGGGTTGTGGGGATCCCTGGATCAATCTCTCTGGCATGTGAGGATCCCAGGATCAATCTCTCAGGGATGTGGGGATCCCTGGATCAATCTCTCTGGGATGTGGGAATCCCTGGATCAATCTCTTTGGGATGTGGGGTTTCCTGGAGCAATATCTCTGGGATGGGGGGTATCCCTGGATCAATCTCTCTGGGATGTGAATATCCTTGATGAACCTTTCTGGGATGTGGGGATCCTGGATCAATCTCTCTGGGATGTTGGGATCACTGGATCAATCTCTCTGGGATGTGAGGATACCTGGAGCATTGTCTCTGGGGTATGGGGATCCATGGATCATTGTCTCTGGGATGGGGGATACCCGGATCAATCTCTCTGGGTTGTGGGGATCCCTGGATCAATCTCTCCGGCATGTGGGGATCCCTGGATCAATCTCTCTGGGATGTGGGAATCGCTGGAACAATCTCTCTGGGATGTGGGGATCCCTGGAACAATATCTCTGGGATGTGGGGATCCCTGGAACAATCTCTCTGGCATGTGGGGATCCCTGGATCACTCTCTGGTATGTGGTGATCCCAGGATCAATTTCTCTGGGATGTGGGGATCCCTGGATCAATCTCTCAGCGATGTGCAGATTCCTGGATCAATCACTCTGGGGTTTGAGGATCACTCGATCAATCTCTCTGGGATGTGCTGATCCCTGGATCAATCTCTCTGGGATGTGGGGAGACCTGGATCAATATCTCTGGGATGTGGGTATCCCGGGATCCCTCTCTCTGGGATGGGGGAATCCCTGGATCAAATTCTCTGGGTGTGGTGACACCTGGATCAATCTCTCAGGGATTTGGGAATCCGTTGATCAATCTCTCTGGGATGTGGGGATCCCTGGATCAATCTCTCTGGGATGTGGGGATCCCTGGATCAATCTCTCTGGGATGTGGGGATCCCTGGATCAATCTCTCTGGGATGTGGGGATCCCTGGATCAATCTCTCTGGGATGTGGGGATCCCTGGATCAATCTCTCTGGGATGTGGGGATCCCTGGATCAATCTCTCTGGGATGTGGGGATCCCTGGATCAATCTCTCTGGGATGTGGGGATCCCTGGATCAATCTCTCTGGGATGTGGGGATCCCTGGATCAATCTCTCTGGGATGTGGGGATCCCTGGATCAATCTCTCTGGGATGGTAGGGAATCCCTGGATCAATCTCTTTGGGATGTGGGGTTTCCTGGAGCAATATCTCTGGGATGTGGGGATCCTGGATCAATCTCTCTGGGATGTTGGGATCACTGGATCAATCTCTCTGGGATGTGAGGATACCTGGAGCATTGTCTCTGGGGTATGGGGATCCATGGATCATTGTCTCTGGGATGGGGGATACCCGGATCAATCTCTCTGGGTTGTGGGGATCCCTGGATCAATCTCTCCGGCATGTGGGGATCCCTGGATCAATCTCTCAGGGATGTGGGGTCCCTGGATCAATCTCTCTGGGATGTGGGAATCCCTGGATCAATCTCTCTGGGATGTGGGGATCCTGGATCAATCTCTCTGGGTTGTGGGGATTCCTGGATCAATCTCTCTGGGATGTGGGGAATCCCTGGATCAATCTCTCTGGGATGGGGGGAATCCCTGGATCAATCTCTCTGGGATGTGGGGATCCCTGGATCAATCGCTCAGCGATTTGGGGATCCCTGGATCATTGTCTCAGGGATGTGGGGATCCTTGGATCACTCTCTCTGGGATATGGGGT
Source organism: Isurus oxyrinchus (assembly GCA_026770705.1). Taxonomy (NCBI): domain Eukaryota; kingdom Metazoa; phylum Chordata; class Chondrichthyes; order Lamniformes; family Lamnidae; genus Isurus; species Isurus oxyrinchus. The sequence goes on along the minus strand of JANJGN010000269.1, from coordinate 160,801 downwards.
CCCTGGATCAATCTCTCAACGATTTTTAAATCCCTGGTTTAATGTCTCAGGGATGTGGGGATCCCTGGATCAATCTCTCAGCGATGTGGGGATCCCTGGATCAATCCCTCAGCGATGTGCGGATCCCTGGATCAATCTCTCAGCGATGTAGGGATGCCTGTATCAATCACTCTGGGGTGTGAGGTTACCTCGATCAATCTCTCTGGGATGTGCTGATCCCTGGATCAATCTCTCTGGGATGTGGGGAGACCTGGATCAATATCTCTGGGATGTGGGAATCCCAGGATCAATATCTCTGGGATGTGGGAATCCCTGGATCAATATATCTGGGATATAGGAATCCCTGGATCACTCTCTCTGGGATGGGGGAATCCCTGGAACAATCTCTCTGGGATGTGGGCATCCTGGGATCAATCTCTCTTGGATGTCGGGATCCCTGGATCAATCTCTCAGCGATGTGGGGATCCCTGGATCAATCTCTCTGTGATGTGGGAATCGCTGGAACAATCTCTCTGGGATGTGGGGATCCCTGGAACAATATCTCTGGGATGTGGGAATCCCTGGAACAATCTCTCTGGCATGTGAGGATCCCTGGATCAATCTCTCTGTGATGTGGGAATCGCTGGAACAATCTCTCTGGGATGTGGGGATCCCTGGAACAATATCTCTGGGATGTGGGGATCCCTGGATCAATCTCTCTGGGATGGGTGAATCCCTGGATCAATCTCTCTGGGATGTGAATATCCTTGATGAATCTTTCTGGGATGTGGGGATCCTGGATCAATCTCTCTGGGATGTTGGGATCACTGGATCAATCTCTCTGGGATGTGAGGATACCTGGAGCATTGTCTCTGGGGTGTGGGGATCCCTGGATCATTGTCTCTGGGATGGGGGATACCCGGATCAATCTCTCTGGGTTGTGGGGATCCCTGGATCAATCTCTCAGGGATGTGGGGTCCCTGGATCAATCTCTCTGGGATGCGGGAATCCCTGGATCAATCTCTCAGGGATGTGGGGTCCCTGGATCAATCTCTCTGGGATGTGGGAATCCCTGGATCAATCTCTCTGGGATGGGGGGGAATCCCTGGATCAATCTCTCTGGGATGTGGGGATCCGTGGATCAATCGCTCAGCGATTTGGGGATCCCTGGATCATTGTCTCAGGGATGTGGGGATCCCTGGATCACTCTCTCTGGGATGTGGGGTCCCTGGATCAATCTCTCTGGGATGTGGGAATCCCTGGATCAATCTCTCTGGGATGTGGGGTTTCCTGGAGCAATATCTCTGGGATGGGGGGTATCCCTGGATCAATCTCTCTGGGATGTGAATATCCTTGATGAATCTTTCTGGGATGTGGGGATCCTGGATCAATCTCTCTGGGTTGTGGGGAATCCTGGATCAATCTCTCTGGGATGTGGGGAATCCCTGGATCAATCTCTCTGGGATGGGTGAATCCCTGGATCAATCTCTCTGGGATGTGGGGATCCCTGGATCAATCGCTCAGCGATTTGGGGATCCCTGGATCATTGTCTCAGGGATGTGGGGATCCCTGGATCACTCTCTCTGGGATGTGAATATCCTTGATGAATCTTTCTGGGATGTGGGGATCCTGGATCAATCTCTCTGGGATGTTGGGATCACTGGATCAATCTCTCTGGGATGTGAGGATACCTGGAGCATTGTCTCTGGGGTATGGGGATCCATGGATCATTGTCTCTGGGATGGGGGATACCCGGATCAATCTCTCTGGGTTGTGGGGATCCCTGGATCAATCTCTCCGGCATGTGGGGATCCCTGGATCAATCTCTCAGGGATGTGGGGTCCCTGGATCAATCTCTCTGGGATGTGGGAATCCCTGGATCAATCTCTCTGGGATGTGGGGATCCTGGATCAATCTCTCTGGGTTGTGGGGATTCCTGGATCAATCTCTCTGGGTTGTGGGGATCCTTGGATCAATCTCTCTGGCATGTGAGGATCCCAGGATCAATCTCTCAGGGATGTGGGGATCCCTGGATCAATCTCTCTGGGATGTGGGAATCCCTGGATCAATCTCTTTGGGATGTGGGGTTTCCTGGAGCAATATCTCTGGGATGTGGGAATCCCTGGATCAATCTCTTTGGGATGTGGGGTTTCCTGGAGCAATATCTCTGGGATGTGGGGATCCTGGATCAATCTCTCTGGGATGTTGGGATCACTGGATCAATCTCTCTGGGATGTGAGGATACCTGGAGCATTGTCTCTGGGGTATGGGGATCCATGGATCATTGTCTCTGGGATGGGGGATACCCGGATCAATCTCTCTGGGTTGTGGGGATCCCTGGATCAATCTCTCCGGCATGTGGGGATCCCTGGATCAATCTCTCAGGGATGTGGGGTCCCTGGATCAATCTCTCTGGGATGTGGGAATCCCTGGATCAATCTCTCTGGGATGTGGGGATCCTGGATCAATCTCTCTGGGTTGTGGGGATTCCTGGATCAATCTCTCTGGGATGTGGGGAATCCCTGGATCAATCTCTCTGGGATGGGGGGAATCCCTGGATCAATCTCTCTGGGATGTGGGGATCCCTGGATCAATCGCTCAGCGATTTGGGGATCCCTGGATCATTGTCTCAGGGATGTGGGGATCCTTGGATCACTCTCTCTGGGATATGGGGTCCCTGGATCAATCTCTCAACGATTTTTAAATCCCTGGTTTAATGTCTCAGGGATGTGGGGATCCCTGGATCAATCTCTCAGCGATGTGGGGATCCCTGGATCAATCCCTCAGCGATGTGCGGATCCCTGGATCAATCTCTCAGCGATGTAGGGATGCCTGTATCAATCACTCTGGGGTGTGAGGTTACCTCGATCAATCTCTCTGGGATGTGCAGATCCCTGGATCAATCTCTCTGGGATGTGGGGAGACCTGGATCAATATCTCTGGGATGTGGGAATCCCAGGATCAATATCTCTGGGATGTGGGAATCCCTGGATCAATATCTCTGGGATATAGGAATCCCTGGATCACTCTCTCTGGGATGGGGGAATCCCTGGAACAATCTCTCTGGGATGTGGGCATCCTGGGATCAATCTCTCTTGGATGTCGGGATCCCTGGATCAATCTCTCAGCGATGTGGGGATCCCTGGATCAATCTCTCTGTGATGTGGGAATCGCTGGAACAATCTCTCTGGGATGTGGGGATCCCTGGAACAATATCTCTGGGATGTGGGGATCCCTGGAACAATCTCTCTGGCATGTGGGGATCCCTGGAACAATCTCTCTGGCATGTGGGGATCCCTGGATCACTCTCTGGTATGTGGTGATCCCAGGATCAATTTCTCTGGGATGTGGGGATCCCTGGATCAATCTCTCAGCGATGTGCAGATTCCTGGATCAATCACTCTGGGGTTTGAGGATCACTCGATCAATCTCTCTGGGATGTGCTGATCCCTGGATCAATCTCTCTGGGATGTGGGGAGACCTGGATCAATATCTCTGGGATGTGGGTATCCCGGGATCACTCTCTCTGGGATGGGGGAATCCCTGGATCAAATTCTCTGGGTGTGGTGACACCTGGATCAATCTCTCAGGGATTTGGGAATCCGTTGATCAATCTCTCTGGGATGTGGGGATCCCTGGATCAATCTCTCTGGGATGTGGGGATCCCTGGATCAATCTCTCTGGGATGTGGGGATCCCTGGATCAATCTCTCTGGGATGTGGGGATCCCTGGATCAATCTCTCTGAGATGTGGGGATCCCTGGACCAATCTCTCTGGGATGTGGGGATCCCTGGATCAATCTCTCTGGGATGTGGGGATCCCTGGATCAATCTCTCTGGGATGTGGGGATCCCTGGATCAATCTCTCTGGGATGTGGGGATCCCTGGATCAATCTCTCTTGGATGGGGGGATCCCTGGATCAATCTCTCTGGGATGGGGGGAAACCCTGCATCAATCTCTCTGGGATGGGGACTATCCCTGGATCACTCACTCTGAGATGTGGGGATCCCTGGATCAATCGCTCTGCAATTTGGGGATCCCTGGATCAATGTCTCAGGGATGTGGGGATCCCTGGATCATTGTCTCAGGGATGTGGGAATCCCTGGATCAGTCTCTCTGGGATGAGGGGATCCCTGGATCAATGTCTCAGGGATGTGGGGATCCCTGGATCATTGTCTCAGGGATGTGGGAATCCCTGGATCTGTCTCTCTGGGATGTGGGAATCCCTGGATCAATCTCTCTGGGATCGGGGGGAATCCCTGGATCAATCTCTCTGGGATGTGGGGATCCGTGGATCAATCGCTCAGCGATTTGGGGATCCCTGGATCATTGTCTCAGGGATGTGGGGATCCCTGGATCACTCTCTCTGGGATGTGGGGTCCCTGGATCAATCTCTCTGGGATGTGGGAATCCCTGGATCAATCTCTCTGGGATGTGGGGTTTCCTGGAGCAATATCTCTGGGATGGGGGGTATCCCTGGATCAATCTCTCTGGGATGTGAATATCCTTGATGAATCTTTCTGGGATGTGGGGATCCTGGATCAATCTCTCTGGGTTGTGAGGAATCCTGGATCAATCTCTCTGGGATGTGGGGAATCACTGGATCAATCTCTCTGGGATGGGTGAATCCCTGGATCAATCTCTCTGGGATGTGGGGATCCCTGGATCAATCGCTCAGCGATTTGGGGATCCCTGGATCATTGTCTCAGGGATGTGGGGATCCCTGGATCACTCTCTCTGGGATGTGAGGATCCCAGGATCACTCTCTCTGGGATGGGGGGGGGGCCCTGGATCAATCTCTCTGGGATGTGGGGATCACTGGATCAATCTCTCTGGGATGTGGGGATTGCTGGATCAATCTCTCTGGGATGTGAGGATACCTGGAGCATTGTCTCTGGGGTGTGGGGATCCCTGGATCATTGTCTCTGGGATGGGGGATACCCGGATCAATCTCTCTGGGTTGTGGGGATCCCTGGATCAATCTCTCTGGCATGTGAGGATCCCAGGATCAATCTCTCAGGGATGTGGGGATCCCTGGATCAATCTCTCTGGGATGTGGGAATCCCTGGATCAATCTCTTTGGGATGTGGGGTTTCCTGGAGCAATATCTCTGGGATGGGGGGTATCCCTGGATCAATCTCTCTGGGATGTGAATATACTTGATGAATCTTTCTGGGATGTGGGGATCCTGGATCAATCTCTCTGGGATGTTGGGATCACTGGATCAATCTCTCTGGGATGTGAGGATACCTGGAGCATTGTCGCTGGGGTATGGGGATCCATGGATCATTGTCTCTGGGATGGGGGATACCCGGATCAATCTCTCTGGGTTGTGGGGATCCCTGGATCAATCTCTCCGGCATGTGGGGATCCCTGGATCAATCTCTTAGGGATGTGGGGTCCCTGGATCAATCTCTCTGGGATGTGGGAATCCCTGGATCAATCTCTCTGGGATGTGGGGATCCTGGATCAATCTCTCTGGGTTGTGGGGATTCCTGGATCAATCTCTCTGGGTTGTGGGGATCCCTGGATCAATCTCTCTGGCATGTGAGGATCCCAGGATCAATCTCTCAGGGATGTGGGGATCCCTGGATCAATCTCTCTGGGATGTGGGAATCCCTGGATCAATCTCTTTGGGATGTGGGGTTTCCTGGAGCAATATCTCTGGGATGGGGGGTATCCCTGGATCAATCTCTCTGGGATGTGAATATCCTTGATGAACCTTTCTGGGATGTGGGGATCCTGGATCAATCTCTCTGGGATGTTGGGATCACTGGATCAATCTCTCTGGGATGTGAGGATACCTGGAGCATTGTCTCTGGGGTATGGGGATCCATGGATCATTGTCTCTGGGATGGGGGATACCCGGATCAATCTCTCTGGGTTGTGGGGATCCCTGGATCAATCTCTCCGGCATGTGGGGATCCCTGGATCAATCTCTCTGGGATGTGGGAATCGCTGGAACAATCTCTCTGGGATGTGGGGATCCCTGGAACAATATCTCTGGGATGTGGGGATCCCTGGAACAATCTCTCTGGCATGTGGGGATCCCTGGATCACTCTCTGGTATGTGGTGATCCCAGGATCAATTTCTCTGGGATGTGGGGATCCCTGGATCAATCTCTCAGCGATGTGCAGATTCCTGGATCAATCACTCTGGGGTTTGAGGATCACTCGATCAATCTCTCTGGGATGTGCTGATCCCTGGATCAATCTCTCTGGGATGTGGGGAGACCTGGATCAATATCTCTGGGATGTGGGTATCCCGGGATCCCTCTCTCTGGGATGGGGGAATCCCTGGATCAAATTCTCTGGGTGTGGTGACACCTGGATCAATCTCTCAGGGATTTGGGAATCCGTTGATCAATCTCTCTGGGATGTGGGGATCCCTGGATCAATCTCTCTGGGATGTGGGGATCCCTGGATCAATCTCTCTGGGATGTGGGGATCCCTGGATCAATCTCTCTGGGATGTGGGGATCCCTGGATCAATCTCTCTGGGATGTGGGGATCCCTGGATCAATCTCTCTGGGATGTGGGGATCCCTGGATCAATCTCTCTGGGATGTGGGGATCCCTGGATCAATCTCTCTGGGATGTGGGGATCCCTGGATCAATCTCTCTGGGATGTGGGGATCCCTGGATCAATCTCTCTGGGATGTGGGGATCCCTGGATCAATCTCTCTGGGATGTGGGAATCCTGGATCAATCTCTCTTGGATGGGGGGATCCCTGGATCAATCTCTCTGGGATGGGGGGAAACCCTGCATCAATCTCTCTGGGATGGGGACTATCCCTGGATCACTCACTCTGAGATGTGGGGATCCCTGGATCAATCGCTCTGCAATTTGGGGATCCCTGGATCAATGTCTCAGGGATGTGGGGATCCCTGGATCATTGTCTCAGGGATGTGGGAATCCCTGGATCAGTCTCTCTGGGATGAGGGGATCCCTGGATCAATGTCTCAGGGATGTGGGGATCCCTGGATCATTGTCTCAGGGATGTGGGAATCCCTGGATCTGTCTCTCTGGGATGAGGGGATCCCTGGATTAATCTCTCGGGAATGTGGGGATCCCTGGATCAATCTCTCTGGGATGTGGGGATCCCTGGATCAATCTCTCTGGGATGAGGGGAATCCCTGGATCAAACTCTCTGGGATGGGGGGAATCCGTGGATCAATCTCTCTGGGATGTGGGGATCCCTGGATAATTCTCTCCGGTATGTGTGGATCCCTGGAACAATCTCTCTGGGATGTGGGGATCCCTGGATCAATCTCTCTGGGATGTGGGGGAATCCCTGGATCAATCTCTCTGGGATGTGGGGGTCCCTGGATCAATGTCTCTGGGATGTGAAGATCCCTGGATTAATGTCTCAGGGATGTGGGGATCACTGGATCACTCTAACTGGGATGTGGGGATCACTGCATCAATCTCTCAGGGATGTGAGGATCCCTGGATTATTGTCTCTGGGATGTGTGGATCCCTGGATCACTCTCTGTCTCTGGGATGTGGGGACCCTTGGAGAAATCTCTCTGGGATGTGTGGAGACCTGGATCAATCACTCTGGGATGTGGGAATCCCTGGATCACTCTCTCTGGGATGGGGGAATCCCTGGATCAATCTCTCTGGGTGTGGTGATCCCTGGATCAATCTCTCTGGGATGTGGGAATCCCTGGATCAATCTCTCTGGGATGTGGGGATCCCTGGATCAATCTCTCTGGGATGTGGGGATCCCTGGATCAATCTCTCTGGGATGTGGGGATCCTTGGATCAATCTCTCTTGGATGTGGGGATCCCTGGAACAATCTCTCTGGGATGTGGGGATCCCTGGCACAATATCTCTGGGATGTTGGGATCCCTGGATCAATCTCTCTAGGATGTGAGGATACCTGGATCAATCTCTCAGGGATGTGGGAATCCCTCAATCAATCTCTGTGGGATGTGGGGATCCCTGGATCAATCTCTCAGCGATGTGGGGTTGCCTGTACCAATCTCTCTGGGATGTGGGGATCCCTGGATCAATCTCTCTGGGATGTGGGGATCCTTGGATCAATCTCTCTTGGATGTGGGGATCCCTGGAACAATCTCTCTGGGATGTGGGGATCCCTGGCACAATATCTCTGGGATGTTGGGATCCCTGGATCAATCTCTCTAGGATGTGAGGATACCTGGATCAATCTCTCAGGGATGTGGGAATCCCTCAATCAATCTCTGTGGGATGTGGGGATCCCTGGATCAATCTCTCAGCGATGTGGGGTTGCCTGTACCAATCACTCTGGGGTGTGAGGATGCCTCGATCAATCTCTTTGGGATGTGCTGATCCCTTGATCAATGTCTCTGGGATGTGGGGATCCCTGGATCAATATCTCTGGGATGTGGGAATCCCTGGATCACTCTCTCTGGGATGGGAATTCCCTTTATCAATCTCTCTTGTATGTCGGGATCCCTGGATCAATCTCTCAGCGATGTGGGGAACTCTGGATCAATCACTCTGGGATGTGGGGATCGCTGGAACAATCTCTCTGGGATGTGGGGATCCCCGGAACAATCTCTCAGGGATGTGGGGATCCCTGGATCAATTTCTCTGGGATGGGGGACACCCGGATAAATGACTCTGGGATATGGGTATCCCTGGATCAATCTCTCAGGCATGTGAGGATCACTGCATCAATCTCTCAGGGATGTGGGGATCCCTGGATCAATCTCTCAGGGATGTGGGGATCCCTGGATCAATCTCTTGGGACGTGGGAATCCCTGGATCAATCTCTCTGGGATGTGGGGATCCCTGGATCACTCTCTCTGGGATGTGGGGATCTCTGGATCAATCCCTCTGGGATGTGGGGATCCCTGAATCAATCTCTCTGGCATGTGTGCATCCCTGGATCAATCTCTCTGGGATGTGGGAATCCCCGGATCAATCTGTCCGGTATGTCTAGATCCCTGGAACAATCTCTCTGGGATGTGGGAATCCCTGGATCAATCTATCTGGGGTGGGGGAATCCCTGGATCGCTCTATCTGGGATGTGGGGATCACTGGATCAATCTCTCAGGGATGTGAGGATCCCTGGAACATTGTCTCTGGGATGTGTGGATCCTGGATCACTGTCTGTCTCTGGGATGTGGGGAACCTTTTTGCAATCTCGCTGGGATGTGTGGAGACCTGGATCAATCTCTCTGGGTGTGGTGATCCCTGGATCAATCTCTCTGGGATGTGAGAATCCCTGGATAAATCTCACTGGGATGTGGGTATCCCTGGATCAATCTCTCTGGGATGTGGGGATCCCTGGATCAATCTCTCTGGGATGTGGGGATCCCTGGAACAATCTATCCGGGGTGGGGGAATCCCTGGATCAATGTCTCTGGGATGTGAGGATCCCTGGATCAATGTCTCAGGGATGTGGGGATACCTGGATCACTCTATCTGGGATGTGAGGATCCCTGGATCATTGTCTCTGGGATGTGTGGATCCCTGGATCACTCTCTCTCTCTCTGGGATGTGGGGAACCTTGGAGCAATCTCGCTGGGATGTGTGGAGAGCTGGATCAATATCTCTGGGATGTGGGAATCCCTGGATCAATCTCTCTGGGATAGGGGAATACCTGGATCAATCTCTCTGGGTGTGGTGATCCCAAGATCAATCTCTCTGGGATGTGCGAATCCCTGGATCAATCTCTCTGGAATGTGGGGATCCCTGGGACAATCTCTCCGGTATGTGTGGATCCCTGGAACAATCTCTCTGGGATGTGGGGATCCCTGGATCAATCTCTCTGGGGTGGGGGAATCCCTGGATCAATCTCTCTGGGATGTGCGGATCCCTGGATCAATGTCTCTGGGATGTGAGGATTCCTGGATCAATGTCTCAGGGATGTGAGGATCACTGGATCACTCTATCTGGGATGTGGGGATCACTGGATCAATCTCTCAGGGATGTGAGGATCCCTGGAACATTGTCCCTGGGATGTGTGGATCCTGGATCACTCTCTGTCTCTGGATTGTGGGGAACCATGGAGCAATCTCTCTGGGATGTGTGGAGACCTGGATCAATCTCTCTGGGATGTGCGGATCCCTGGATCAATCTCTCTGGGATGTGGGGATCCCTGGATCAATCTCTCTGGAAGTGGGGATCCCTGGATCGATCTTTCTGGGATGTGAGAATCCCTGGATAAATCTCTCTGGGATGTGGGGATCCCTGGATCAATCTCTCTGGGATGTGGGGATCCCTGGATCAATCTCTCTTGGATGTGGGGATCCCTGGAACAATCTCTCTGGGATGTGGGGATCCCTGGATCACTCTCTCTGGGATGTGAGGATCCTGGATCAATCTCTCGGGTATGTGGGGAGCCCTGGATCAATCTCTCGGGGATGTGGGAATCTCTGGATCAATCCCTCTGGGATGTGGGGATCCCTGATTCAATCTCTCTGGGAGGTAGGGATCCCGGGATCAATCTCTCAGCGATTTGGGGATCCCTGGATCAATCTCTCTGGGATGTGGGGATCTCTGGATCAATGTCTCTGGGATGTGGGGATCCCTGGATCAAATTCTCAGAAATGTGGGGATCCCTGGATCAAATTCTCAGAAATGTGGGGATCCCTGCATCACTCTCTCTGGAATGTGGGGATCACTGGATCAATCTCTCAGTGATGTAAGGATCCCTGGATCAATCTCTAGTGGATGTGGAGATCCATGGATCAATATCTCTGGGATGGGGGGAATCCCTCGCTCTATCTCTCTGGGATGTGGGGATGCATGCATCAATCTCTCTGGGATGTAGGGATCCCTGGATCAATCTCTCTGGGATGTGGGGATCATTGGATCAATCTCTCTGGGATGTGGGAATCCCTGGATCAATCTCTCTGGGATGTTGGGATCCCTGGATCGATCCATCGGGGATGTGGGGATCCCTGGATCAATACCTCTGGGATGTGGGGATCCCTGGATCAATCTCGCTGGGATGTGGGGATCCTGGATCAATCTCTCTGTGATGTGGGGATCCGTGGATCAATCTCTCTGGGATGTGGGGTTACCTGGATCATTGTCTCTGGGATGTGGGGATCCCTGGATCAAACTCTCTGGGATGTGGGGATCCCTGGATCAATCTCTCTGGGATGTGGGGATCCCTGGATCAATACCTCTGGGATGTGGGGATCCCTGGATCAATACCTCTGCGATGCGGGGATCCCTGGATCAATACCTTTGGGATGTGGTGATCCCTGGATCAATCTCTCTGGGATGTGGGGATCCCTGGATCAATCTCTCTGGGATGTGGGGATCCCTGGATCAAACTCTCTGGGATGTGGGGATCCCTGGATCAATCTCTCTGGGATGTGGGGATCCCTGGATCAAATTCTCTGGGATGTGGGGATCCCTGGATCAATCTCTCTGGGATGTGGGGATCCCTAGATCAACACCTCTGGGATGCGGGGATCCCTGGATCAATACCTCTGGGATGTGGTGATGCCTGGATCAATCTCTCTGGGATGTGGAGATCCCTGGATCAATCTCTCTGGGATGTGGGGATCCCTGGATCAATCTCTCTGGGATGTGGAGATCCCTGGATCAAACTCTCTGGGATTTGTGGATCCCTGGATCAATCGCTCAGTGATTTGTGGATCCCTGGATCAATGTCTCAGGGATGTGGGGATCTCTGGATCATTCTCTCTGGGATGTGAAGATCGCTGGATGAATTTCTCTGGGATGGGGGAATCCCTGGATCAATCTCTCTGGGATGGGGGAATCCCTGGATCAATCTCTCAGGGATGTTGGGATGCCTGGATCAATCTCTCTGGGATGTGGGGATCCCTAGATCAAGCTCTCTGCGATGTGGGGTTCCCTGGATCAATCTCTCAGCGATTTTTAAATCCCTGGTTCCATGTCTCAGGGATGTGGGGATCCCTGGATCAATTTCTCTGGGATGTTGTGATCCCTGGATCAATCCCTCTGGGGTGTGGGGATCCCTCGATCAATTTCTCTGGGATGGGGGGAATCCCTGGATCAATCTCTTTGGGATGTGGGGTTTCTATCGATCAATCTTTCTGGGATTGGGGGAATCCCTGGATCAATCTCTTTGGGATGTGCTGATCCCTGGATCAATCTCTCTGGGATGTGGGGATCCCTGGATCAATCTCTCTGGGATGTGGGGATCGCTGGATCAATCTCTCTGGGATGTGGGGATACTTGGATCAATCTCTCATGGATGTCGGGATCCCTGGATCAATCTCTCTGGGATTTGGGAATCCCTGGATTAAACTCTATGGGATGCTGGGATCCCTGGATCAATCTCTCTGGGATGTTGGGAAGCCTGGATCGATCCATCGTGGATGTGGGGATCCCTGGATCAATACCTCTGGGATGTCGGAATCCCTGGATCAATCTCTCTGGGATGTTGGGATCCCTGGATCAATCTCTCTGGAAAGTTGGGATACATGTAACAATCGTTCTGGCATCGGGGGAACTCTCTATCAATCTCTCCTGGATGTGGGGATCCCTGGATCAATCTCGCTGGAATGTGGGGATCCTGGATCAATCTCTCTGTGATGTGGGGATCCATGGATCAATCTCTCTGGGATGTGAGGTTACCTGGATCATTGTCTCTGGGATGTGGGGATCCCTGGATCAATCTCTCTGGGATGTGGGGATCCCTGGATCAAACTCTCTGGGATGTGGAGATCCCTGGATCAATCTCTCTGGGATGTGGGGATCCCCGGATCAATACCTCTGCGATGCGGGGATCCCTGGATTAAACTCTCTGGGATGTTGGGTTCCCTGGATCAATCTCTCTGCGATGTGGGGTTCCCTGGATCATTGCCTCTGGGATGTGGGGATCCCTGGATCAATCTCTCTGGGATGTGGGGATCCCTCGAGCACTCGCTCTGAGATGTGTGGATCCCTGGATCAATCTCTCTGGGATGTGGGTATCCCTGGATCAATCTCACAGGGATGGGGGAATCCCTGGATCAATCTCTCTGGAATGTGGGGTTTCCTGGAGCAATATCTCTGGGATGTGGGGATCCCTGGATCAATCTCTCTGGGATGTGGGGATCACTGGATCAATCTCTCTGGGATGTGGGGATACTTGGATCAATCTCTCATGGATGTCGGGATCCCTGGATCAATCTCTCTGGGATGTGGGGATTTCTGGATCAATCTCTCTGGGATTTGGGAATCCCTGGATTAAACTCTATGGGATGCTGGGATCCCTGGATCAATCTCTCTGGGATGTTGGGAAGCCTGGATCGATCCATCGTGGATGTGGGGATCCCTGGATCAATACCTCTGGGATGTCGGAATCCCTGGATCAATCTCTCTGGGATGTTGGGATCCCTGGATCAATCTCTCTGGAAAGTTGGGATACATGTAACAATCGTTCTGGCATCGGGGGAACTCTCTATCAATCTCTCCTGGATGTGGGGATCCCTGGATCAATCTCGCTGGGATGTGGGGATCCTGGATCAATCTCTCTGTGATGTGGGGATCCATGGATCAATCTCTCTGGGATGTGAGGTTACCTGGATCATTGTCTCTGGGATGTGGGGATCCCTGGATCAATCTCTCTGGGATGTGGGGATCCCTGGATCAAACTCTCTGGGATGTGGAGATCCCTGGATCAATCTCTCTGGGATGTGGGGATCCCCGGATCAATACCTCTGCGATGCGGGGATCCCTGGATTAAACTCTCTGGGATGTTGGGTTCCCTGGATCAATCTCTCTGCGATGTGGGGTTCCCTGGATCATTGCCTCTGGGATGTGGGGATCCCTGGATCAATCTCTCTGGGATGTGGGGATCCCTCGAGCACTCGCTCTGAGATGTGTGGATCCCTGGATCAATCTCTCTGGGATGTGGGTATCCCTGGATCAATCTCACTGGGATGGGGGAATCCCTGGATCAATCTCTCTGGAATGTGGGGTTTACTGGAGCAATATCTCTGGGATGTCAGGATCCCTGGATCAAATTCTCTGGGATTTGCGGATCACTGGATCAATCGCTCAGCGATTTGTGGATCCCAGAATCAATGTCTCAGGGATGTGGGGATCTCTGGATCAATCTGTCTGGAATGTAAGGATCCCTGGATGAATCTCTCTGGGATGGGGGAAATCGCTGGATCAATCTCTCTGGGATGAGGGAATCCCTGGATCAATCTCTCTGGGATGGGGGGATCCCTGGATCAATCTCTCTGGGATGTGGGGATCCCTGGATCATTGTCTCAGGGATGTGGGGATCCCTGGATTAATCTCTCTGCGATGTGGGGATCCCTGGATTAATCTCTCAGGAATGTGGGGATCCCTGGATCAATCTCTCTGGGATGTGGGGATCCCTGGATCAATCTCTCTGGGATGTGGGAATCCCTGGATTAAACTCTCTGGGATGTGGGAATCCCTGGATCAATCTCTCTGCGATGTGGGGTTCCCTGGATCATTGTCTCTGGGATGTGGGGATCCCTGGATCAATCTCTCTGGGATGTGGGGATCCCTGGATCAATCTCTCTGGGAAGTGGGGATCCATGGATCAATCTCACTGGGATGGGGGGATCCCTCGAGCACTCGCTCTGAGATGTCTGGATCCCTGGATCAAATTCTCTGGGATTTGCGGATCACTGGATCAATCGCTCAGCAATTTGTGGATCCCAGGATCAATGTCTCAGGGATGTGGGGATCTCTGGATCAATCTGTCTGGGATGTAAGGATCCCTCGATGAATCTCTCTTGGATGGGGGAATCGCTGGATCAATCTCTCTGGGATGGGGGAATCCCTGGATCAATCTCTCTGGAATGTGGGGTTTCCTGGAGCAATACCTCTGGGATGGAGGGATCCCTGGAGCAATATGTCTGGGATGTGGGGATCCCTGGATCAAATTCTCTGGGATTTGCGGATCCCTGGATCAATCGCTCAGCGATTTGTGGATCCCAGGATCAATGTCTCAGGGATGTGGGGATCTCTGGATCAATCTGTCTGGGATGTAAGGATCCCTGGATGAATCTCTCTGGGATGGGGGAATACCTGGATTAATCTCTCTGGGATGGGGGAATCCCTGAATCAATCTCTCTGGGATGTGGGGATCCCTGGATCAATCTCTCTGGGATGTGGGGATCCCTGGATCAATGTATCTGGGATGTGGGGATCCCTGGATCATTGTCTCAGGGATGTGGGGATCCCTGGATTAATCTCTCTGCGATGTGGGGATCCCAGAATTAATCTCTCGGGAATGTGGGGATCCATGGATCAATCTCTCGGGGATGTGGGGATCCATGGATCAATCTCTCGGGGATGTGGGGATCAATGGATCAAGCTCTCTGGGATGGGGGGATCCCTCGATCAATCTCTCTGGGATGTGCTGATCCCTGGATCAATCTCTCTGGGATGTGGGGATCCCTGGATCACTCTCTCTGGGATAGGGTATCCCTGGATCAATCTCTCTGGGATGTGGGGATCCATGGATCAATCTCTCTTGGATGTCGGGATCCCTGGATCAATCTCTCTGGGATGTGGGGAACCCTGGAGCAATATCTCAGGTATGTGGGGATCCCTGGATCAAATTCTCTGGGATTTGCGGATCCCTGGATCAATCGCTCAGCGATTTGTGGATCCCAGGATCAATGTCTCAGGGATGTGGGGATCTCTGGATCAATCTGTCTGGGATGTAAGGATCCCTGGATGAATCTCTCTGGGATGTGGGAATCCCTGGATCAATCTCTCTGGGATGGGAGTATCCCTGGATCAATCTCTCTGGAATGTGGGGATCCCTGGATCAATGTCTCTGGGATGTGGGGATCCCTTGATCAATGTCTCTGGGATGTGGGGATCCCTGGATCATTGTCTCAGGGATGTGGGGATCCCTGGATTAATCTGTCTGCGATGTGATGATCCCAGGATTAATCTCACGGGAATGTGGGGATCCATGGATCAATCTCTCAGGGATGTGGGGATCCATGGATCAAGCTCTCTGGGATGGGGGGATCCCCCTATCAATCTCTCTGGGATGGGGCGAATCCCTGGATCAATCTCTCTCGGATGTGGGGATCCCTGGATCAATCTCTCAGCGATTTTTAAATCCCTGGTTCAATGTCTCAGGGATGTGGGGATCCCTGGTTCAATTTCTCTGGGATGTGGGAATCCCTGGATCAATCTCTCAGCGATGTGGAAATCCCTGGATCAATCTCTCAGCGATGTGCCGATCCCTGGATCAATCTCGCAGCGATGTGGGGATGCCTGGATCAATCATTCTGGGGTGTGAGGATCCCTCGATCAATCTCTCCGCGATGTGCTGATCCCTGGATCAATCTCTCTGGGATGTGGGGATCCTTGGATCAATCTCTCTTGGATGTCGGGAACCCTCGATCAATCTCTCTGGGATGTGGGGATCCCTGGATCAATCTCGCTGGGATGTGGGGAGTCCCTGGATCAATCTCTCTGGGATGTGGGTATCCCCGGATCAATCTCTCGGTGATTTTTAAATCCCTGGTTCAATGTCTCAGGGATGTGGGGATCCCTGGATCAATCTCTCTGGGGTGTGGGGATCCCTGGATCAATCTCTCTGGGATGTGGGGAGTCCCTCGATCAATCTCTCTGGGATGGGGGGAATCCCTGGATCAATCTCTCTGGGATGTGGGGTTTCCATCGATGAATCTTTCTGGGATGGGGGGAATCCCTGGATCAATCTCTCTGGGATGTGGGGATCCCTGGATCAATCTCTCAGCGATTTTTAAATCCCTGGTTCAATGTCTCAGGGATGTGGGGATCCCTGGATCAATCACTCTGGGGTGTGAGGATCCCTCGATCAATCTCTCTGGGATGTGCTGATCCCTGGATCAATCTCTCTGGGATGTGGAGATCCCTGGATCACTCTCTCTGGGATGGGGGAATCCCTGGATCACTCTCTCTGGGATGTGGGAATCCCTCGATCAATCTCTCTGGGATTTGGGGATCGCTGGATCAATCTCTCTGGGATGAGGGGATCCTTCGATCAATCTCTCTTGGATGTCGGGATCCCTGGATCAATCTCTCTGGGATGTGGGGTTCCCTGGATCATTGTCTCTGGGATGTGGGGATCCCTGGATCAATCTCTCTGGGATGTGGGTATCAATGGAACAATATCTCTGGGATGGGGGGAATCCCTGGATCAATCTCTCTGAGATTTGGGGATCCCTGGATCAATCTCTCTGGGATGTGGGGATCCCTCGATCAATCTCTCTTGGATGTGGGGATCCATGGATCAATCTCACTGGGATATGGGGATCCCTGGATCAATCTCTCTGGGATGTGGGAATCCCTGGATTAAATTATCTGGGATGTTGGGATCCCTGGATCAATCTCTCTGCGATGTGGGGTTCCCTGGATCATTGTCTCTGGGATGTGGGGATCCCTGGATCAATCTCTCTGTGATGTGGGGATCCATGGATCAATATCTCTGGGATGGGAGAAATCCCTGGATCAAACTCTCTGAGATGTGGGAATCCCTGGATTAAACTCTCTGGGATGTTGGGATCCCTGGATCAATTTCTCTGGGATGTGGGGATCCCTGGATCAATCTCTCTGGGATGTGGGAATCCCTGGATCATTGTCTCTGGGATGTGGGGATCCCTGGATCAATCTCTCTGGGATGTGGGGATCCATGGATCAATCTCACTGGGATGGGGGGATCCCTCGAGCACTTGCTCTGAGATGTGTGGATCCCTGGATCAATCTCTCTGGGATGTGGCGATCCCTGGATCATTCTCACTGGGATGGGGGGATCCCTGGATCAATCTCACTGGAATGTGGGGTTTCCTGGAGCAATATCTCTGGGATGTCGGGATCCCTGGAGCAATATCTCTGGGATGTGGGGATCCCTGGATCAAATTCTCTGGGATTTGCGGATCACTGGATCAATCGCTCAGCAATTTGTGGATCCCAGGATCAATGTCTCAGGGATGTGGGGATCTCTGGATCAATCTGTCTGGGATGTAAGGATCCCTCGATGAATCTCTCTTGGATGGGGGAATCGCTGGATCAATCTCTCTGGGATGGGGGAATCCCTGGATCAATCTCTCTGGAATGTGGGGTTTCCTGGAGCAATACCTCTGGGATGGAGGGATCCCTGGAGCAATATGTCTGGGATGTGGGGATCCCTGGATCAAATTCTCTGGGATTTGCGGATCCCTGGATCAATCGCTCAGCGATTTGTGGATCCCAGGATCAATGTCTCAGGGATGTGGGGATCTCTGGATCAATCTGTCTGGGATGTAAGGATCCCTGGATGAATCTCTCTGGGATGGGGGAATCCCTGGATCAATCTCTCTGGGATGGTGGAATCCCTGGATCAATCTCTCTGGGATGGGGGAATCCCTGGATCAATCTCTCTGGGATGGGGGAATCCCTGGATCATTGTCTCTGGGATGTGGGGATCCCTGGATCAATCTCTCTGGGATGTGGGGATCCCTGGATCATTGTCTCAGGGATGTGGGGATCCCTGGATTAATCTCTCTGCGATGTGGGGATCCCAGGATTAATCTCTCGGGAATGTGGGGATCCATGGATCAATCTCTCGTGGATGTGGGGATCCATGGATCAATCTCTCGGGGATGTGGGGATCAATGGATCAAGCTCTCTGGGATGGGGGGATCCCTCGATCAATCTCTCTGGGATGTGCTGATCCCTGGATCAATCTCTCTGGGATGTGGGGATCCCTGGATCACTCTCTCTGGGATAGGGTATCCCTGGATCAATCTCTCTGGGATGTGGGGATCCATGGATCAATCTCTTTTGGATGTCGGGATCCCTGGATCAATCTCTCTGGGATGTGGGGAACCCTGGAGCAATATCTCAGGTATGTGGGGATCCCTGGATCAATCTCTCTGCGATGTGGGGTTCCCTGGATCATTGTCTCTGGGATGTGGGGATCCCTGGATCAATCTCTCTGTGATGTGGGGATCCACGGATCAATATCTCTGGGATGGGAGAAATCCCTGGATCAATCTCTCTGAGATGTGGGAATCCCTGGATTAAACTCTCTGGGATGTTGGGATCCCTGGATCAATTTCTCTGGGATGTGGGAATCCCTGGATCAATCTCTCTGGGATGTGGGAATCCCTGGATCATTGTCTCTGGGATGTGGGGATCCCTGGATCAATCTCTCTGGGATGTGGGGATCCATTGATCAATCTCACTGGGATGGGGGGATCCCTCGAGCACTTGCTCTGAGATGTGTGGATCCCTGGATCAATCTCTCTGGGATGTGGCGATCCCTGGATCATTCTCACTGGGATGGGGGGATCCCTGGATCAATCTCTCTGGAATGTGGGGTTTCCTGGAGCAATATCTCTGCGATGTAGGGATCCCTGGAGCAATATCTTTGGGATGTGGGGATCCCTGGATCAAATTCTCTGGGATTTGCGGATCCCTGGATCAATCGCTCAACAATGTGGGGATCCCAGGATTAATCTCTCGGGAATGTGGGGATCCATGGATCAATCTCTCGGGGATGTGGGGATCCATGGATCAATCTCTCTGGGATGTGGGGATCAATGGATCAAGCTCTCTGGGATGGGGGGATCCCTCTATCAATCTCTCTGGGATGGGGGGAGTCTCTGGATCAATCTCTCTCAGATGTGGGGATCCCTGGATCAATCTGTCAGCGATTGTTAAAACCCTGGTCCGATGTCTCAGGGATGTGGGGATCCCTGGATCAATTTCTCTGGGATGTGGGAATCCCTGGATCAATCTCTCAGCGATGTGGAAATCCCTGGATCAATCTCTCAGCGATGTGGGGATCCCTGGATCAATCTCTCAGCGATGTGGGGATGCCTGGATCAATCACTCTGGGGTGTGAGGATCCCTCAATCAATCTCTCTGGGATGTGCTGATCCCTGGATCAATCTCTCTGGGATGTGGGGATCCATGGATCAATCTCTCTTGGATGTTGGGATCCCTGGATCAATCTCTCTGGGATGTGGGGATCCCTGGAGCAATATCTCAGGTATGTGGGGATCCCAGGATCAAATTCTCTGGGATTTGTGGATCCCTGGATCAATCGCTCAGCGATTTGTGGATCCCAGGATCAATGTCTCAGGGATGTGGGGATCTCTGGATCAATCTGTCTGGGATGTAAGGATCCCTGGATGAATCTCTCTGGGATGGGGGAATCCCTGGATCAATCTCTCTGGGATGGGGGAATCCCTGGATCAATCTCTCTGGGATGGGGGGATCCCTGGATCAAGCTCTCTGGGATGGGGGGATCCCTCTATCAATCTCTCTGGGATGTGGGGAATCCCTCGATCAATCTCTCTGGGATGGGGGGAATCCCTGGATCAATCTCTCTCGGATGTGGGGATCCCTGGATCAATCTCTCAGCGAATTTTAAATCCCTGGTTCAATGTCTCAGGGATGTGGGGATCCCTGGATCAATCTCTCTGGGATGGAGGAATCACAGGATCAATCTCTCTGGGATGTGGGGATCCCTGGATCAATCTCTCAGGGATGTGGGGATCCATCGATCAATCTCTCTGGGATGTGGGAATCCCTAGATCAATGTGTCTGGGATGTGGGGATCCCTGGATCATTGTCTCAGGGATGTGTGGATCCCTGGATTAATCTCTCGGGAATGTGGGGATCCATGGATCAAGCTCTCTGGGATGGGGGGATCCCTCTATCAATCTCTCTGGGATGTGGGGAATCCCTCGATCAATCTCTCTGGGATGGGGGGAATCCCTGGATCAATCTCTCTCGGATGTGGGGATCCCTGGATCAATCTCTCAGCGAATTTTAAATCCCTGGTTCAATGTCTCAGGGATGTGGGGATCCCTGGATCAATTTCTCTGGGATGTGGGAATCCCTGGATCAATCTCTCAGCGATGTGGAAATCCCTGGATCAATCTCTCAGCGATGTGGGGATGCCTGGATCAATCACTCTGGGGTGTGAGGATCCCTCAATCAATCTCTCTGGGATGTGCTGATCCCTGGATCAATCTCTCTGGGATGTTGGGATCCCTGGATCAATCTCTCTGGGATGTGGGGATCCCTGGAGCAATATCTCAGGTATGTGGGGATCCCTGGATCAAATTCTCTGGGATTTGCGGATCCCTGGATCAATCGCTCAGCGATTTGTGGATCCCAGGATCAATGTCTCAGGGATGTGGGGATCTCTGGATCAATCTGTCTGGGATGTAAGGATCCCTGGATGAATCTCTCTGGGATGGGGGAATCCCTGGATCAATCTCTCTGGGATGGGGGAATCCCTGGATCAATCTCTCTGGGATGGGGGGATCCCTGGATCAACGTCTCTGGGATGTGGGGATCCCTTGATCAATGTGTCTGGGATGTGGGGATCCCTGGATCATTGTCTCAGGGATGTGGGGATCCCTGGATTAATCTCTCGGGAATGTGGGGATCCATGGATCAAGCTCTCTGGGATGGGGGGATCCCTCTATCAATCTCTCTGGGATGTGGGGAATCCCTCGATCAATCTCTCTGGGATGGGAGGAATCCCTGGATCAATCTCTCTCGGATGTGGGGATCCCTGGATCAATCTCTCAGCGATGTGGAAATCCCTGGATCAATCTCTCAGCGATGTGCAGATCCCTGGATCAATCTCTCAGCGATGTGGGGATGCCTGGATCAATCACTCTGGGGTGTGAGGATCCCTCGATCAATCTCTCTGGGATGTGCTGATCCCTGGATCAATCTCTCTGGGATGTGGGGATCCCTGGATCACTCTCTCTGGGATGGGGGAATCCCTCGATCAATCTCTCTTGGATGGGGGGAATCCCTGGATCAATCTCTCTGGGATGTGGGGTTTCCATCGATGAATCTTTCTGGGATGGGGGGAATCCCTGGATCAATCTCTCTGGGATGTGGGGATCCCTGGATCAATCTCTCAGCGATTTTTAAATCCCTGGTTCAATGTCTCAGGGATGTGGTGATCCCTGGATCAATCACTCTGGGGTGTGAGGATCCCTCGATCAATCTCTCTGGGATGTGCTGATCCCTGGATCAATCTCTCTGGGATGTGGGGATCCCTGGATCACTCTCTCTGGGATGTGGGAATCCCTGGATCAATCTCTCTGGGATGTGGGGATCGCTGGATCAATCTCTCTGGGATGAGGGGATCCTTCGATCAATCTCTCTTGGATGTCGGGATCCCTGGATCAATCTCTCTGGGATGTGGGGTTCCCTGGATCATTGTCTCTGGGATGTGGGGATCCCTGGATCAATCTCTCTGGGATGTGGGCATCAATGGAACAATATCTCTGGGATGGGGGGAATCCCTGGATCAATCTCTCTGAGATTTGGGGATCCCTGGATCAATCTCTCTGGGATGTGGGGATCCCTCGATCAATCTCTGTTGGATGTGGGGATCCATGGATCAATCTCACTGGGATGTGGGGATCCCTGGATCAATCTCTCTGGGATGTGGGAATCCCTGGATTAAATTATCTGGGATGTTGGGATCCCTGGATCAATCTCTCTGCGATGTGGGGTTCCCTGGATCATTGTCTCTGGGATGTGGGGATCCCTGGATCAATCTCTCTGGGATGTAGGGATCCCTGGATCAATCTCTCAGCGATTTTTAAATCCCTGGTTCAATGTCTCAGGGATGTGGGGATCCCTGGATCAATCACTCTGGGGTGTGAGGATCCATGGATCAATCTCTCTGGGTGTGGTGATCCCTGGATCAATCTCTCTGGGATGTGGGAATCCCTGGATCAATCTCTCTGGGATGTGGGGATCCCTGGATCAATCTCTCTGGGATGGGGGGATCCCTGGATCAATACCTCTGGGATGTGAGGATCCCTGGATCAATCTCTCTGAGATGTGGGGATCCCTGGAGCAATCTCTCTGGGATGTAGGGATCCCTGGATCACTCTCTCTGGGATGTAAGGATCCCTGGATCAGTTTCACCCTCGGTTTTCCAGATCAGGTACTAAATGCCCTTCCTGGGGAAAGAATTCTGGTGAATTGGGTCCAAAGTGTGGGGGGCTGTGCTGAGTTTCATCCAGGAGAGGGGACTCTGAATGTAGATTCATCCTGATTCAAACACGGGGGCCACGGGGCTGAAAATTGCATTTTTTTTTTCACTTGGTGAACAAGTTGAGTTTCTTTCGAAAGGACAAAAACAAACATTAGGTAATGAATAACTGAGACACTGGCAGTCGTCATGGTGACGGGATCCTAGCAACACCGCAAAAGCAGCTCAGGGAGATACAGAAAGAGGGAGAAAAGAATAGAGGGAAGTGATGAGAAAGGAGAGAGAGAGAGAGAAGGGGGACTGGGGCGGGGGGACAAAGGGAGCAATAGACCCGAGTTAGAGAGAAAGTTTGTGTAAAGTTTGCTTCAAGGGAAAGGGAAATTCGAACATCCTGTTCTCAACCTGCAGAACCCACCAGACCCCTGTAGAACTGAACTTCACATCGAATTAGCCAAAGCTTTTTAATCTTTGCTTCTTACCTCGGAACTGGAGGACCTGGAGCTCAGCTCGTTTTACTCAGTGTTCCAAAAATATTTGTCTTTTAAAACAAAATCGGGACCTTCCCTTCGCTCCAGGTTCCCAACCTTTCCGCAGCCTGGCCCCCAGCTCCCCTGGTCCGTCGCTGCTTCAGGACTGGGCAGCTCCTGCTCTCTGCAAGCAGACTTGGTCTCAATGGGTCTGTTCGAACCCGCCCTTTTCCCTCGCACTCCCAACAAAAGACATGGCTCCGCTCACTCGGGCATGTCCTGGCACTTAAAGGGGCCACCGCTCCTTTTCAAGAGGGAGAGTCAGCCCCTTCCGCGAATGGGCATGGCTGCGCTGGGACTGACGGCCTCTTGCTCCCTGTAAATCACAGCAAAATTTCCTGGGGCCAGGCCAGTGGACCTTCTAGCATGCGATTGTGAGTGAACTCACAGCTAGCCAGGGCTGTGTTGGGCAGATTCCCTGCGACTAAGATAGATCCATGTACCCAGTCACTATTCATGCTGGTACAGGATACACAATGTCACTCCCTCAGAGGATGTCAGCTGTGCTTTACTGACTCAGTCACTGCTGGTACCCGTTGTGGAACAGTGTGGGGGGGCGGGGGGGGGGGGAAGCACAGTAGAAATTAGGACTAAACAGGCCGCTTAGGTATACCAGGGAAAGTGATTTGTTTGCCCAAATCAGTCTATGCTTCAGTTGACTCCTTCAAGTCATTGTATGACAAGAGTACTGACTGATCAAGCATGCTTGAGTTTGACCTCGCCATATGATGGGGAACAGGCAGGAGATGATTTGGAAGCTCTGGGACTGAGTGTGATTCATAACCGTGCGTGAGTGAAGTGATATCTGAGGTTTCCCAAGTAGATTGTCCAATATGCTTTGGAGATTTGTATCACCTGCAGCAGGCACCTCAAAGGCACTGGAGAAGTACCACCTTTGTAAGATCCTCCAAATCTAGTGGCAAGAAAGGGGACCCTCTCCCAAACCAACATGACCAGCATTGAGGCGCTAATCATTTTAAACCAGTCCTGCTGCGTGGGACATATTGTTTGAGTGCCTTGCACCAGACTCCTGAGGCAACTGCTCTGCTTGGAACTTGATCGTGGCAGGACACTCCCAGGAGGACACTAGAAACATTTTAGAGATGTCCTCAAAACATCCCTGAAGAGGTCAAATATCCCTGCCGACTCAGGGAAGTCTCTGGCTTGTGACGGACCGAAATGGTTCATTCAGGCAGCTACAAAACACACTGAGACTTCATCGTGAACACGCACAGGTGAAGTTGAGGTGTTGGAGAGTGCAAAGCTCCAAACAACTCATCTCCATGACACTCCGAGCACCACTACCCTGCATGTGGCCAAGTCTGCAGGTTGCACATTGGACTTAACAGTGATCTCAGAACCCATTGGATCAGAGTCGAACCAAGTTATCCACAACCCTGAGGAACTGCCTAAAAAGAGCGACCAAATATCTGAGTTACAAGCTGGCATTACATCAAGTGAAACACACAGTGAGATGATAAAGTAATATTGGGTCTTTGGGGAAATGGTCCAATGATATTACTGCCAACTTCCCTGCAGTTTTTAATATTTCCCCATTGCAATCTCAGACAGACAGGAGTGACATTGAACAATGTTTCATTTTAATCTTTATTGTACAGCTGTGATAGATTTTGAATTCTCTCCTACTCTAATGTTCTGTCACTTTCATTCCTGTCTATGTGAAGCATTCGCTTTTTATGCCTGCCTTCAAAAGCTTGCTATTTACAGAATGTATGTAAGAATTGTCCCCATCACTCTTCCTGCAACCTGAGAACATACTGGAAACACAGGTGCTCTTTTCAATGTAAAGAGAGAAGACAGATCAATGTTTAGGGTGTAGACTGTTGATCTGAACCTGTCTGTTGACTTCGCTTTACAGATGTTAACGGTCCAGCTGTTTATTTCCCCTAGCTTTTTACCATCTCATCTACTCCATGGAGCTCACTGAAGAAATTTCGATTTATACAATTCAGCCCCCGAGTCATGGACGTGGACAGGCTGCTGGAATGGGCAGGTAGTGATCACTGAAATTTTGATGCAGAGGAATGTGAGGTGAGACATTTTGGTGGGTAGAGTGAGGAGAGGTAATGCAAAATAAAGGATACAATTCCAAAACAAATGCAGAGGGTGGAGAGCAGAGAGACCTGGGGGGTTTTTGGGCTTGAGTTGCTGAAGGTGCCAGGCAGGCTGAGAGTGGTTGTTGAAGTATACTGTGTTCTTTTTGAGTAGATGCATAGAGAAAGAAAGCAAGGAAGTTATGGGGAACCTTTATAAAACACTGGTTCTGCCTCAACTGGAGTTTAGTGTCCAATTCCGGGAACCACGCGTTAGGTAGAATGTAAAGGAATTAAAGAGGGGGCAGGGAAGATTCACCAGAATGGCTCTAGGAATGAGAACTTTCTGTTAATCAGGATGGATTGAATTTGTCCTCTTTAAAGAGAATGTTGTAAGAAGACTTGATGGAGATGTTCAAAATCATGAAGGGTCTGGACAGACTAGCTCAGGAGAAACTGTTCCCATTGGTGGAAGGATTGAGAATGAGATGACACCAATTTGTAAAAAGAACCAGAGACAAAATGAAGAAAAATGTTTTTAATGCAAGCAAGTGGTTAGGATATGAAAAGCACTGCCTTAGAGTGTTGCTACAGGCAGATTCAATCATGGCTTTCAAAAGGAAGTTAGATAATTATCTGAAGAGAGAAGATTTGTATGTCCACAGGGAAAGGCAGGGGACTGGACTAGCTGAGTTGCTCTTGCAGAGAGCTAGCAAGGATACAGTGGGCTGAATGGCCTCCTGTGTTGTAACTATTGTACGAATCTGTAATTCATTCAGTCAACCCAATGGTGTCATTCAGCCCCTCGTTACACATTATACTTCATTCCCCATTCTCCAGCACGATCCCAACTATAATCAGCATCACATTTGTACACTGCCTTCATATTAAAATGTTTCCAACTGTTTTCACACTAAATTAACTTTTCAATTGCAGTGACTATTATGTAAGTAACAATGACTTGCCAGCAACAGCACACATGTCGCAATGAAGAGAAATGTTAGCTGGGATATTGGCTGGGAGAAGAATGCTGGTCAGCACATTGGGAAAACCTTCAAATAAAAGCAGAAAATGCTTTAAACTGTGACAGCGTCCGTGGCAAGTGAAGCAGAATTCATATTTCCATTTCCGATCAATGACCTTTCATCAGTACTGGCAAAGGTTAGAGATATAAAAGGTTTTGAAACAAGTACAGAGACAGGGAAACAGAAGGAGAGAAGGGAACAATCTGTGATAGGGTGGAGGGCAGGAGTGATTAGATTCCAAGAGTAATGATTAAGCAGGGCAAAAAGAGATGATAATGGGGCAATTATGGAAACAAAAGATTGGTCTTTTTGTCTGGAGAATCATGGACTAAATACAGCACAGAAGGAGGGCATTTGGTCTGTTGAGTACATGCCAGCTCTCTGCAAGTGCAGTTCAGCTGGTTCCACCCCAATGCTCTTTCCTCCTAGCCTTGCAAGTCTTTTTCTCTTCAAGTGCTTATTTTCGAAAGCCACAACTAAATCTGCCTCCGTTATCCTGTCAGCCAATGCATTTCCAGATCCAAACCATCAGGTCACCCAGGGGAGATATAAACGGTGAAAGCAGAATCTTTTCCAGTAGCTGCCATCTGACAACAAGGGAGCTGTGATTATGATCTGAAACTGATGAGCTCAGTGTTGAATCCAGAAGGTTATGAACTGCCTAAATGAAGTGCTCCTCTTTGATCTTTAACATTCATCTAAACTATTTCAAGAGACAGCTCTCAGT
This sequence comes from Isurus oxyrinchus, assembly GCA_026770705.1. Classification (NCBI taxonomy): domain Eukaryota; kingdom Metazoa; phylum Chordata; class Chondrichthyes; order Lamniformes; family Lamnidae; genus Isurus; species Isurus oxyrinchus. Next base: position 133,556 of record JANJGN010000269.1, on the reverse strand, counting down.
TTAATATCCCAACCAAAGGATGGAAGTGCTGATGGTCCACAACTCTCCTTTTCGGGTAGATATGATTAATTGTAATGATACAGCACGTTAAAGGTAGTCATAATCCAACAGCGGTACAGTTTATCAAACATGAGGAGGGTGTAACAGATTCAGCCCTATCCCAGTGCTCCTCACAATGTGCCCTATCTCACTGTGTGCTCTCTGCTCCACAGTCACTGTCCTATCCCTGTGCTGCTCAGAATGTGCCCTATCTCACTGTGTGCTCTCTGCTCCACAGTCACTGTCCTATCCCAGTGCTCCTCACAATGTGCCCTATCTCACTGTGTGCTCTCTGCTCCACAGACACTGCCCTATCCCAGTGCTCCTCACAATGTGCCCTATCTCACTGTGTGCTCTCTGCTCCACAGTCACTGTCCTATCCCTGTGCTCCTTCAGAATGTGCCCTATCTCACTGTGTGCTCTCTGCTCCACAGTCACTGTCCTATCCCTGTGCTCCTTCAGAATGTGCCCTATCTCACTGTGTGCTCTCTGCTCCACAGTCACTGTCCTATCCCAGTGCTCCTCAGAATGTGCCCTATCTCGCTGTGTGCTCTCTGCTCCACAGTCACTGTCCTATCCCTGTGCTGCTCAGATTGTGCCCTCATAGGGTGAAACAGATTGATTCCATAATCTGAAGACCAGAGAGCACACACTGGGATAGGGCACATTCTGAGGAGCAAAGGGCACACACTGGGGCATGCAGGCTCTGAGGAGCAGAGAGTACAAACTGCACTCAATAAGATCATGGCTGACCTGATGTCACCTCAACTCCACGTTCCTGTCTGCCCCTTTCCCTCCCCCCCCCATTTCATCTGTTAAAATCTATCTATAGACGTACGTACGAACATATGACTTAGAAGCAGTAGGACTGAAGCCTGCTCTTCCAGTCAATAAGATCATGGCTGATCTGATTGTGGCCTCAGCTACACTTTCCTGTCTATCCCCAATAACCTTTCACTCCCTTGTCTATCAAGGATCTATCTAACTCAGCCTTAAAAATATTCAATGACCCTGCCTCCACTGCTCTATAGAGGAGAGAATCCCACAGATTAATGACTTTCTGAAAGAAAAGTATTCTCACCTTTGTCTTAAATGGAAGACCCCTTATTTTTAAACTGTGTCCCCTGGTTCTAATCTCTCCCACAAGGGGAAACATCCTCTCAGCCTCCACCCTGTCAAGCCCCTCAGGATCTTATATGTTTCAATACGATCACCTCTCATTCTTCCAAACTCCAATGGATACAGGCCCAATCTGTCCAACCTTTCCTCATAAGATAAGCCCTTCATCCCAGGAATCAGTCAAGTGAATCTTCTCTGAACTGCTTCTAATGCAATTATATCCTCTCTTAAGTAAAGAGAACAAAACTGTACACACTTCTCCAGATGTGGTCTGTCCAATGTCCTGTACAATAGTAGCAAAAATTCCCTACTTTTCTATTCCATTCCCCTTGCAATAAAGGACAACATTCTATTTGTCTTCCTGATCACTTGCTGCATCCTAACCTTTTGTGATTCATGCACCAGGACACCCAGATCCCTCTGTACCTCAGAGTTCTGCAATCTCTCTCCATTTAAATAACATATTGCTTTTCTATTCTTCCTGCCAAAGTGGACAATTCATAATTTCCCACATTATATTCCATCTGCTAAATTTTTACCCACTCACTTAACTGATCTGTTTCCCTTTGCAGACTCCTTATGTCCACTTCACAATTTATTCTCCTACCTATCTTTGTATCATCACAAAATTTAACAACCATACATTCGGTTACTTCATCCAAGTCATTGATATAGATTGTAAATAGTTGAGGCCCCAGCACCGATCCCAGTGGCACTCCACCTTACCAACCTGAAAATGACCCATTTATCAAGTACCCTGCTTCCTGTTGGATAACCAATCCTCTATCCATGCTAATATGTTACTCCCTACACCATGAGCTCTTATTTTGTGTAGTAACCTTTCATGTGGCACCTTGTCAAATGCCTTCTGAAAAACAAAGTACACCACATCTACAAGTTCCCCTTTACCCACACTGTTTGTTTCTTCCTCAGAGAGCTCCAATCAATTAGTCAAACATGATTTCCCTTTCACAAATCCATGTTGACTCTGCCTGATCGCATTAAGATTTTCTGCATCTTCCTTAACAATAGATTTTAGCATTTTCCCCAGGACAGGTGTTGCCTGCTTTCTGTCTCCCTCCCTGCTTGAATAGAGGCGTTACATTCACTATTTCCCAATCTGAATCGATCTAACTCAGCCTTGAATATATTCAATGCCCCAGCCTCCATGGCTCACCAGGGGAGAGAATTCCAAACGCTAACAACCCTTTGACAGAAGAAATTCCTTCTCATCTCCATCTTAAATGGGAGAACTGCAGCCCCCAGTTCTAGATTTCCCCCGAGGAAAAACATCCTCTCTGCTGCTACCCTGCCAAGGCCCCTCAGCAAGTATGTCCCTCTTTCTATAAGGTGGCCAAAACTGCACACATGATCTCGCCAATGTCCTGTATAGTTGAAGCAAGACTTCCCTACTTTTATACTCCACCCTTCTTTCAATAAAGGCCAACATTCCGTTTACCTTCTTGGTTACTTACAGCTGGCTTTTTGTGATTCATGTACCAGGACAGCCAGGTCCATCAGTATTGTACCATTCTCCAGTCTGGCACCACTTAAACAGTACTCTGCTTTTCTATTCTGCCTGCCAAACCTCACTTCTTCCATTGGGGGGAGGCAGTGGTATAATGATATTGTTACTGGACTAGTAATAGTAATGCATAGACCCAGGATAGTGCTCTAGGGACCGAGGTACAAATCCCACCATGGCCGATCAGTTAAAATACTGGAATTAAAAGTTTGATGTTATCTGTGAAACTATTGTCAATTGTCGTAAAAACCCATCTGGTTCACGAATGTGCCTTTAGGGAATGAAATCTACCATCCTGACCTGGTCTGGTCTACATGTGACTCCAGACCCACAGCAATGTGGTTGACTCTTAAATGGCCTAGCAAGCCCCGCAGTTGTACTAAACTGCTAGAAAGCCTCAAAAAAGGAATGAAACTGGACAGACCACCCGGCATCGATCTAGGCACCGAAATGACAGCAGCAAACGTTCGATCCTGCAAAAGCCTCCATGCTGACATCTGGGGGCTTGTGCCAAAAGTGGGAGAGCTGTCTCACAGACTAGTTAAGCAACAGCCTGACATGGTCATCTTCACAGAATCATATCTTACAGATAATGTTCCAGACACCACCATCACCATCCCTGGGTATGTCCTATCCCACCAGCAGGACAGACCCAGCAGAGATGGCAGCACTGTGGTATACAGTTGGGAGGGAGTTGCCCTGGGAGTCCTCAATATTGACTCTGGACCCCATGAAGTCTCATGGCATCAGGTCAAACATGGGCAAGGAAACTTCCTGCTGATTATTACATACTGCCCCCCACTCAGTTGATGAATCAGTGCTCCTCCATGTTGAACACCACCTGGAGGGAGCACTGTGGATGGCAAGGGCACAGAATATACTCTGGGTTGGGGACTTCAATGTCCACCATGAAGTGTGGCTCAGCAGCACTACTATTGATTGAGCTGGCCGAGTCCTAAATGACACAGCTGCTGGACTGGGTCTGCGGCAGGTGGTGAGGGAACCAACAAGAGGGAAAAACATACTTGACCTCATCCTCACTAACCTGCCTGCACAGTCTGTCCATGACAGTTTCAGTAGGAGTGAACACCACATGGTCCTTGTGCAGACAAAGTCTCTTCTTCACATTGGGCATACCTTCACATCGAGGGTAACTGTGTGCATTATGCTGTGGCACTACCACCGTGTTAACTGCGATGGATTTCAAACAGATCTAGCAGCTCAAGGCTGGGCACCCATGAGGTGCTGTGGGCCATCAGCAGCAGCAGCATTGTACTCGAACACTAACTGTAACCTCATAGCCCGGCATACCCCCCACTTTACCATTACCATCAGGCCTGGGGATCAACCCTGGTTCAATGAAGAGTGCAGGAGGGCACCAGGTATACCTAAAACATGAGGTGTTAACCTGGTGAAGCTATAACACAGGATTACTTGTGTGCCAAACAGCATAAGCAGCAAGTGATCGACAGAGCTAAGTGATCCCACAACCAACAGATCAGATCTAACTCTGCAGTCCTGCCGTATCCAGTCATGAATGGTGGTGGACAATTAAGCAACTCACTGGAGGAGGAGGCTCCACAAATATCCCCATCCTCAATGATGGAGGAGCACAGCACATCAGAGCAAAAGATAAGGCTGAAGCATTTGCTACAATCATCAGCCAGAAGTGCCGACTGGATGATCCATCTTGGCCTCCTCCGGAGGTCCCCAGCATCACAGGTGCCAGTCTTCAGCCAATTCAATTCACTTCATGTGATATCAAGAAACGCTGAAGGCACTGAATACTGTAAAGGCTATGGGCCCTGACAATATTCCAGCAATAGTACTGAAGACTTGTAGCTGTACTGGAACAGCTTGGCTAGGGGCATGGCAAGTTCTGGAGCACAACATTAGCATCTACCCAGCTATGTGGAAAATTACCCAGGTATGTGTTATACACAAAGCAGGACAAATCCAACCCAGCCAATTACCGCCCCATCAGCCTACTCTCCATCATCAGTAAAGTGATGGAAGGGATGGGTAATAAATCTGGCCCAGCCAGAGACACCCATATCCTATGCATTAATAAAAAAAGAAGAAAACATTATATCCCATATTCCAAATTTCTGCCAACTCACATAACCTATGTATATTGCTTTTCAGACTTTTTGTATGTTCCTTACAACTTGCGTCCCTACTATCTTTGTATTGACCACACATTTGGCTACAATAGAGTTGGTCCCATCATGCAAGTCATTTTATAGATCATAAATAGATCAAATGCCTTTTTGGAAATCCAAACACATTACATCCACTGGTTCCACCCTGTTTGTTACATCCTCAAAGAACTGCACTAAATTTGCCTAGCCTGATTTCCCTTTCACAGAACCATGTTGACTCTGCCTGATTGTATTATGATTTTCTAAATGTCCTCCTACCCCTTTAATAATGGATTCCAGCATTTTCCAATGACAGATGTTAGACTAACTGGCCTATAGTTTCCTGCTTTCTGACTCATAGGAACATGGGAGCAGGAGTTTCTGACCCTTCGAGCCTGCTCTGCCATTCAGCTAGATCATGGCTGACCTACGACAATGATATTTTCCCACACTATCCCCATATCCCTTGATATCCTTAATACCTAGAAACATATTGATCTGCCTTGAACACACTCAATGACTGACCCGCCACAGCTCTCTGGAGTAGAGAATTCCAAAAATTCACCACCCTCGGTGTGAAGAAATTCCTCCTCATCTTGGTCCTAAATGGCCTACCCTTATTCTAAGACTGTGTCCCCTGGTTCTAGAACCACCCCCCACCCCTCCACCCCTCCACCAACAGCTGGGGGAAACATCCTTCCTGCATCTACCCTGTCGAGCCCTGTAAGAATTTTATACACTTCAACGAGGTCACCTCTCAAACTGCTAAACTCTAGAGAATACAGGCCCAGTCTCCTCAATCCCTCCTGATAGGACAATCCCGCCATCCCAGGGATTAGCCATTGTTGCACTCCCTCTATGTACGCAATACTCCAGATGCAGTCTGACCAAGGCTCTGTACAACTGCAGCCAGACTTGGTTTACTCCTGCCCTCAAATCTTCTTGCAATAAAGACCAACATACCCTTTGCCTTCCTCGTTGCTTGTTGCACCTGCACGTTAACTTTCAGTGACTTCTCAACAAGAATACCCAAGTCCTTTTGGACATCAATACTTCCCAATCTCTCATCATTTAAGAAATACTCTATTTCTCTTTTTCCTACCAAAATGGATAACTTCTTATTTTTCCACATTATATTTAATCTGCCACGCTCTTGCCCACTCACTTAGTGTGTCTAAACCCCTTTACATCCCCCTCACATTTCCACTAAGTTTTGTGCTATCAGCAAACTTGGAAATATTACATTTGGTCCCCACATCCAAATCATTGATAAAGATCGTGAATAGCTGGGGTCCCAGCACTGAGCCTTGTGGTATCCCACTAGTCACAACTTGCCAACCTGAGAACAACCCGTTTATTCCTACTCCCTGCTTTCTGCTCATTAACCAATCCTCAGTCCATGCCAGTATATTCTCCCAATCCCATGTGCTCTAATTTTGCTTACTAATGTCTTTTGTGGGACTTAATCAAAAGCGTTCTGAAAACCAAATACATTACATCCACTGACTCTCCCTTATCTATTCTGCCCGTTATATCCTCAAAAACTTGAACTGATTCTTCAAATATGATTTCTCTTTCAATAAATCCATATTGAGTCTGCCCAATCCTCTCATTATTTTCTAAGTGTCCAGTTATCACATCCTTTGAAATAGATTTTAGCATTTCCCCTGTGACTGGTGGCAGTCTCCCTGCTTTCTCGCACAGAAGTGCTACATTTTCAGTTTTCCAATCTGCTGGGACCAGAATCTGGGGAATTTTGTAAAATTATAATCAATTCTTCCACTATTTCTTTTAAGACTCTTGGATGCAGATGGTCAGATCCAGGGTATGTGTCAGCCTCAAGTCCCATTCCTTTTTCTCTAGTGATGGTGATTTTTCTAAGTTCCTCACTCTCTTTTGCCTCTTAAGGAAATCAATCCCAGCTTCTCCAATCTATCCTTGTAACTAAAGTCCCTCATCCCTGGAACCATTCTTGTAAATCTTTCCTGCACCCTGTCTCATGCTTTCATATCCTTCCTAAAACATGGGGCCCAGAATTGGACATAATACTCCAGTTGAGGCTGGACCAGTGTTTTTTAAAGGTTCACCACAACATCCTTGCTTTTGTGAACCCTGCCTCTATTTATAAAGTCCAGGATACCATAGGCCTTATTAACCGCTTTTCTAACCTGCTCTTTCACCTTCAACAATTTGTGCATATACCCCCCAGGTCCTTCTGCTCCTCTTTAGAATTGTATGTTTTATTTTAAATCGCATCTCTTTGTTCTTCATGCCAAAATGCATCATTTCACACTTCTCTGCATTAAATTTCACCTTCCTCATGTACCCCACTGTCCCCTCTCCTTTCTACCAGCCTGCCCATGTCCCTTGATGTTTACCGCTATCCTTCTCACAGTTCACAGCATTTTCAAGTTTGTGTCAACTGCAAATATTGAGTTCCATGGAGAAGCAGGTAGATAAGGAAGAGGACAGTGTAGATTCAAACCCACCAAGGTAAAAGGACGGCTGGTGGAGCCCCTCCCCCTCCCTGATGGGAGCTCAACAGGAACCAAATAAAATCCACAGCAAATCATCCAGATTGTTCTTTCCCAGCGATTCAGAGCATAACTGAACTGTACTGACCAGGAGGGTTTTGGATTTCACGTCAGATCTCTGCAGTTAGCTGATCTCAGCTGGGACAATTCTTAAGGCACTAATATTGTGCTCAGTGCCTTCACATTACAGAGGGATGAAACCTTCTGATTTCTATCCAGGAACCCTACTGGTGGCTGGGTACATGATCTGTCGACACTCAGAGCCTAAAGAATGGTCACTTGGAAAGGTATTGGATGACAAGCAGATGAACCATATTCTGGCAACACCCAACAATTCCTGGTGAGAGCCAGCGATTGTCAGTGATTGCTGGTGAGTGCCTGTGATTAAGGTTGACTGTAGGTGATAGCTAGTATTTGTCAGTGATAGCTGGTGTGTGCCAATGATTGTCAGTGATTGTTGGTGAGTACTAGTAATTGCTGGTGAGTGCCAGTGATTGATGGTGATTGCCAGTAATTGTCAATGATCGCTGGTGTATGCCAGTGATTGTTGGTGATTGCCAGTGATTGTTGGTGATTGCCAGTGATTGACAGTGATGCTGGTGAGTAGCAGTGATTGCTAGTGAGTGCCAGTGATTGACGGTGATTGCCATGAGAACCAGAATTGTTGGTTAATTCTGGTGAGAACCACTGATCTTGGTAATTGTTGGTGAGACAAATTGAGTTAGTGACAGGCAGTTGAGCAAGTTTGAGTTGAGGAGAGGCAGTTTGAGTTGGTGAGGGGTAAGCAGAGCTGGTAAGAGGCAGTTTGAGTTGGTGAGGGGTAAGCAGAGCTGGTAAGAGGCAGTTTGAGCTGGTGAGGGGTAAGCAGAGCTGGTAAGAGGCAGTTTGAGCTGGTGAGGGGTAAGCAGAGCTGGTAAGAGGCAGTTTGAGCTGGTGAGGGGTAAGCAGAGCTGGTAAGAGGCAGTTTGAGCTGGTGAGGGGTAAGCAGAGCTGTTAAGAGGCAGTTTGAGCTGGTGAGGGGTAAGCAGAGCTGGTAAGAGGCAGTTTGAGCTGGTGAGGGGTAAGCAGAGCTGGTAAGAGGCAGTTTGAGCTGGTGAGGGGTAAGCAGAGCTGGTAAGAGGCAGTTTGAGCTGGTGAGGGGTAAGCAGAGCTGGTAAGAGGCAGTTTGAGCTGGTGAGGGGTAAGCAGAGCTGGTAAGAGGCAGTTTGAGCTGGTGAGGGGTAAGCAGAGCTGGTAAGAGGCAGTTTGAGCTGGTGCCTTCAGCAGAGGGGAGGAGAAAATCAGTTAAAATAAAACTCTTCCCAAAGGCTAAAGCAAAATCCTGCAGAGCTGGAAATCTGAAATGAAGTCAGAAAATGCCAGAAACACGTGGCAGAGAGAAAGACATTTCGGGACAGTGACATTTCGTCAGGACTGATAATGGAAGGTCATTGGCCTCAAGCATTAACTGTATTTGTCTCTCCACAGATGCTGTCAGACCTGCTGAGTATTTCCAGCATTTTCTATTTTTATCTCTGAAATACTGGTCCTTTGCCCGAGACTGCACTTTGTAAGATTTAGTATTACCAGTTGGGGGAACCATAAGCATACTTCCTGAGACTTGCTCAGCTCTAGGTCTAAACCTGACTCCACATTTGAAACAAAAACAGAATTACCTGGAAAAACTCACGTGGCTAGCTGACAGCCAACGATCAAGGAACCGGATCTGTTGAGACTTTCTCTGATGTCGGGACTGAGACCGACCCTCTCTGGGAGAACAGAACACTGGAAACAAATTGTTTTTGAATTATTTACCGCGAAACACCCAACATGGACAAAATGTACCATCGACTTGCCTCTCCTGATGAAAGCATCAGAATCATTATATAATACCAGCAACATAAGCTTCGCTGGAGTCTCAGTGAATTGATGTAGTCTGGTCACACACACCTGGTAGTTCCCATATAGTGTCTGCCATCTCTGCTCGGTTAACTGATTTCATCTGGGGAGCTGTTGGAACAGCACCTGGGTATGGGAGAAGGGAAATTAGCCAGGGTTCCTGATCACATCTGCTCCCAGTTATCAGGGAGCTTAGTCTTTGCTGCGAAGGACGTTCCAGGATTTTGACCAAATGATGGTGAAGGAATGATGATACATGTCCAAGTTGCAATGATGTGTGACTTCGAGGGGAACATGGAGGCGACTAAGTGACTATGTTCCCTTGCGCCTGCTGCCCCTTGCCCCTCTAGGTGCTAGAGATCATGGATTTGGGAGGTGCTGGGATGAAGAGGCAAGCTCTGCAGGTAAGTGGGCTCCAGTGAATGAAGAGTTATTTTCTAGCTCAATTAACTGCACTTGACTCAAGCAACACGGTGTCTCTGAGAGAAAAGATTATGAGTAATAGCCAAGAACATAAGACCATAAGACATAGGAGCAGAAATTAGGCCACTCAGCCCATCGAGTCTGCTCTGCCATTCAATCATGGCTGATAAGTTTCTCAACCCCATTCTCCCGCCTTCTCCCTGTAACCTTTGACCCCCTTACCAATCAAGAACCTATCTATCTCGGTCTTAAATACCCTCAATGACCCGGCCTCCACAGCCTTCTGTGGCAATGAATTCCATAGATTCACCACTCTCTGGCTAAAGAAGTTTCTCCTCATCTCTGTTCTGAAAGGTCTTCCCTTTACTCTGAGGCTGTGCCCTCGGGTCCTAGTCTCTCCTACTAATGGAAACATCTTCCCCACGTCCACTCTATCCAGGCCTTTCAGTATTCTGTAAGTTTCAATCAGATCCCCCCTCATCCTTCTAAACTCCATCCAGTATAGACCCAGAGTCCTCAAACATTCCTCATATGTTAAGCCTTTCATTCCTGGGATCATTCTCGTGAACCTCCTCTGGACCCTCTCCAAGGCCAGCACATCCTTCCTGAGATACGGGGCCCAAAATTGCTCACAATATTCTAAATGTGGTCTGACCAGAGCCTTATAAAGCCTCAGCAGCACACCCCTGCTTTTATATTCTAGTCCTCTCGAAATAAATGCCAACATTGCATTTGCCTTCCTAACTACCGACTCAACCTGCAAGTTAACCTTAAGAGAATCCTGGACTAGGACCCCCAAGTCCCTTTGCACTCCAGATTTCTGAATTCTCTCCCCATTTAGAAAATAGCCTATGCCTCTATTCTTCCTACCAAAGTGCATGACCTCACACTTCCCCACGTTGTATTCCATCTGCCACTTCTTTGCCCATTCTCCTAACCTGTCCAAATCCTTCTGCAGCCTCCCCGCCTCCTCAATGCTACCTGTCCCTCCACCTATCTTTGTATCATCTGCAAACTTAGCCAGGATGCCCTCAGTTCCTTCATCTAGATCATTAATGTATAAAGTGAAAAGTTGTGGTCCCAACACTGACCCCTGCAGAACTCCATTAGTCACCGGCCGCCATCCTTATCCCCACTCTCTGCCTCCTGCCAGACAGCCAATCTTCTATCCATGCTAGTACCTTGCCTCTAACACCATGGGCTCTTATCTTACTGAGCAGCCTCCTGTGCGGCACCTTGTCAAAGGCCTTCTGGAAGTCCAAGTAGATAACATCCATTGGCTCTCCTTTGTCTAACCTACTCATTATCTCCTCAAAGAATTCTAACAGATTTGTCAGGCATGACCTCCCCTTGATGAAACCATGCTGACTTTGCCCGATTTTACCATGCACTTCCAAGTATTCTGAAATCTCATCCTTAATAATGGACTCTAAAATCTTACCAACGACCGAGGTCAGGCTAATCGGCCTGTAATTTCCCGTCTTTGCCTCACTCCCTTCTTAAACAGGGGGGTTACATTAACGATTTTCCAGTCCTCTGGTACCCTCCCTGACTCCAGTGATTCCTGAAAGATCACCACTAACGCCTCCACTATCTCTTCAGGTATCTCCTTCAGAACTCTGGGGTGTAATCCATCTGGTCCAGGTGATTTATCCACCTTCAGACCTTTCAGTTTTCCTAGCACCTTCTCCTTGGTAATGGCCACCATACTCACCTCTGCCCCCAACTCTCTTGAACTTTGGGGATGTCACTCGTGTCTTCCACTGTGAAGACTGACACAAAGTACCTATTCAGTTCCTCCACCATTTCTTTGTTCCCCACTACTACTTCTCCAGCATCATTTTCCAGCGGCCCAATGTCCACTTTTGCCTCTCTCTTACCTTTTATAGATCTAAAAAAACTCTTGTAATCTTCTTTTATATTACAGGCTAGTTTACCCTCATATTTAATCTTCTCCCTCCTTATTTCTTTTTTAGTTGTCCTCTGTTGGTCTTTGTAGACTTCCCAATCCCCTGGTTTCCCACTGCTCTTCACCGCATTGTATGCTTTCTCTTTAGCTTTTATGTTGTCCCTGACTTCCCTTGTCAGCCATGGTTGCCTCGTCCTCCCTTTAGTATGCTTCTCATTCCTAGGGATGAATTTTTGCTGTGTCTCCCAAATTACTCCCAGAAACTCCTGCCATTGCTGTTCCACTGTCTTTCCTGCTAGGCTCATCTCCCAGTCAATTCTGGCCAGCTCCTCCCTCATGCCTCTGTAGCTGCCTTTATTCAACTGTAATACCGTTACATCTGATTCCAGCTTTTTCCTCTCAAATTGCAGGGTAAATTCTATCATATTACGGTCACTTCCTCCTAAGGGTTCCTTCACCTTAAGCTCCCTTATCAAATCTGCCTCATTACACATCACTAAATCTAGAATTGCCTGTTCCCTACTGGGCTCCACCACTAGCTGCTCCAAAAAGCCATCTCGTAGACATTCCACCAATTCCTTTTCTTGGGATCCACTACCAACCTGATTTTCCCAGTCTACCTGCACATTGAAATCCCCCATGATCACTGTAACCTTGCCTTTCTTACACGCCTTTTCTATCTCCTGGTGTATCTTGTGCCCCACATCCCGACTACTGTTCGGAGGCCTGTACATAACTCCCATTATGGTTTTTTTACCTTTGCGATTCCTCACACAGGAATTCTACATCATCTGACCCCACGTCATTTCTTGCTATTGATTTAATTTCATTTCTTACTAACAAAGCAACCCCACCCCCTCTGCCAACCTGCCTATCTTTTCGATAGGATGTATATCCTTGGATATTTAGCTCCCAGTCCTGATCCCCTTGCAGCCATGTCTCCGTGATGCCCACCACATCATACCTGCCAATTTCAATCTGCGCCACAAGCTCATTTACCTTATTTCATATACTGTGTGCATTCAGATACAGCACCTTCAGTCCTGTATTTCCCGTCCCCTTTCTCATTGTCGTCCCTTTATCTGATGTGCTTGAAGTTAGATTCCTAGCCCTTTCCAAACACTCTGTCCTATTTTGTGTTCTGGAGACTTTAATAGCCTCTCCTGGGCTCTCCTTTCTTTACAGTTTTTTCATAATTTTCCATGAAGTTGAATCCACCCCCATCCCCCCGCCCCCCACCCGCTAACCTGCTGCTTTGTTTCCCATTAGTCATACTTCTCGGAGTTTTACCCTTCCCTCCCCTCCCACTTTCTAGTTTAAAGTCCTGTTGACCACCCTATTTACCCTTTTCGCTAGAACATTGGTCCCAGATCGGTTCAGGTGGAGACCGTCCCAACGGTACAGATCCCTCCTGTTCCAATACTGATGCCAGTGCCCCACGAAATGGAACCTCTCTTTCCCACACCACTGCTTCAGCCACATGTTTACTTCCCTTATTCTCACGTCCCTATGCCAATTTGCACGTGGCTCGGGTAGTAATCCAGAGATTATAACCCTTGAGGTCCTGTTCTTTAATTTAGTTCCTAGTTCCTGATAATCCCCAAACAGGTCCTCTTTCCTAGTCTTACCTATGTTATTTGTCCCGACATGGACCACAACAACTGGATCCTCCCCCTCCCTCTCCAATATCCTTTCAAGCCGGTCAGAGATGTCCCTCACCCTGGCACCGGGCAGGCAACACACCATGCGGGACTCTTGATCCTGCTTACAAAGGAAGCTATCAATTCCCCTAATTATAGAATCCCCTACAACTACCAATTGTCTTTTTGCTCCCCCCTCTTGAATGGCCTCCTGTGCCACGGTGCTGTGGTCAGCTGGCTCATCCTCCCTACAGCCCTGTTCCTCATCCACACAGGGAGCAAGTACCTCGTACCTGTTGGACAAGCACAAGAGCTGAGGCTCCTCTGTTCCTGAACACAGGATCCCTCTACCTGCCTCACGTGCAGTCAGACCCTGCTGACCCTGACCACTGACCGGACTTGAGGTACTTAATCTACCGGGTGTGACCGCCTCCTGAAACAAAGCGTCCAGGTAACACTCCCCCTCCGGATGTTCCGCAGTGTCCGGAGCTCGGACTCCAGCTCATCAATTCTGAGCCGGAGTTCCTCCAGCAACCAACACTTGCTGCAGATGTGGTCACTGCAGCTCACAATGGGATCTGCCAGCTCCCACATCATACAGCTACAGCACATCACCTGCCCAGACATCTCTACTTAGATAATTCATTAATTCATTAGCTTTGCAGTGTTCTTTCTTCAAATTTGGTGCAGATTTCCAACCAAGCAATGAGGTCACAGATTTCCTGTGATGTTATTTTTTCAGTTTTGGCTTCAGTTACTCTGTGCCCCGAGGTCACCATTCCGGTGCTCCTCCCTCCGAGTCTGCTTCCTGGAGACAAGGCCACCAATCCCCAAGGTAAGCTAGATTTATACTCACCGCTCTGGTGCTCTCTGTTGGATGCTTTTCCTCCTGTTAAGTGCAAGAGTCCTTCTCCTCGATTCCCTCCTGAGTCCCGGTGGCTATGGTGACTTCTCCCAGAATGCTTCAGTCACTTCTCAACTGCGCCCTCTGTTGGATCCACATATCCTTGCTCACCCCAGTAAGTGAGGGAGTTCCACATTTTCAAAGGTGTTATCTTTTGGATGGACAGTAAACCGATGTCTCTTCCATCCGTCAAATCAATATAAAAGATCACATGGCCTTATTCAAAAAGAACAACAGGTCCTCCTGGTGTTGTGTCCAACATTCATCTCAACAAACATCAGCATTTTATTTTTGCTAGGTCTAGGTTGCTATATTAGCTGATAAATTTACTTCACTGGCTGTAAGGTGTATTGGGAAGTCTGAAGCTAGTGAGAGTTGCTTCTGCTGCCCATGGATCCACACGCCTGATACTCAGCTGTATTGTAACCAATTGAACTACAGATAGAGTGCAGACTATAAACAGCAAGTGGTGCATTTCTGCCTGCTTTGTGTCTCTGCATTCTGGAATGGGTCTGTTCCTGGTGTGTGCCTGTTCTTGGTGTGGGTCTGTTCCTGGTGTGTGCCTGTTCCTGGTGTGGGTCTGTTTCTGGTGTGTGCCTGTCCTTGGTGTGGGTTTGTTCCTTGTGTGTGCCTGTTCCTGGTGTGGGGCTGTTCCTGGTGTGTGCCTGTTCATGGTGTGTGCCTGTTCTTGTTGTGGGGCTGTTCCTGGAATGTGCCTGTTCTTGGTGTGGGTCTGTTCCTGGTGTGGGGCTGTTCCTGGAGTGTGCCTGTTCTTGGTGTGGGTCTGTTCCTGGTGTGTGCCTGTTCCTGGTGTGGGGCTGTTCCTTGTGTGTGCCTGTTCCTGGTGTGGGTCTGTTTCTGGTGTGTGCCTGTCCTTGGTGTGGGTCTGTTCCTTGTGTGTGCCTGTTCCTGGTGTGGGTCTGTTCCTGGTGTGTGCCTGTTCATGGTGTGTGCCTGTTCATGGTGTGTGCCTGTTCTTGTTGTGGGGCTGTTCCTGGAATGTGCCTGTTCTTGTTGTTGGTCTGTTCCTGGTGTGGGGCTGTTCCTGGAGTGTGCCTGTTCTTGGTGTGGGTCTGTTCCTGGTGTGCGCCTGTTCCTGGTGTGGGGCTGTTCCTTGTGTGTGCCTGTTCTTGGTGTGGGTCTGTTCCTGGTGTGTGCCTGTTCCTGGTGTGTGCCTGTTCTTGGTGTGGGTCTGTTCCTGGTGTGGGTCTATTCCTGGTGTGTGCCTGTTCCTGGTGTGTGTGCCTGTTCTTGGTGTTGGTCTGTTCCTGGTGTGTGCCTGTTCCTGGTGTGGTTCCTGTTCGGTGTGGGTCTGTTCCTGGTGTGTGCCTGTTCTTGGTGTGGGTCTGTTTCTGGTGTGTGCCTGTTCTTGGTGTGGGTCTGTTCCAGGTGTGGGTCTGTTCTTGGTGTGGGTTTGTTTCTGGTGTGGGTCTGTTCTTGGTGTGGGGCTGTTCCTGGTGTGTGCCTGTTCTTGGTGTGGGTCTGTTCCTGGTGTGTGCCTGTTCTTGGTGTGGGTTTGTTTCTGGTGTGTGCCTGTTCTTGGTGTGGGGCTGTTCCTGATGTGTGCCTGTTCTTGGTGAGGGTCTGTTCCTGGTGTGTGCCTGTTCTTGGTGTGGGTTTGTTTCTGGTGTGTGCCTGTTCTTGGTGTGGGGCTGTTCCTGGTGTGTGCCTGTTCCTCACGTGGGTCCTGTTCTTTTTCATGAAGTGATTAATGTGGATAGTGTTATTGGAAATTATATTTAAACAGGAATTGTAGAGTCTGTGTCTATCGGTTTGCCTATATGTGTGTCCATGTGTGGCTTAATTGGAGTAAAGCCAGCTGGTCTGGGTGCTTTACTACTATGTATGGTAGTTTGAAATGTTAATTACATAAAGATAAGGCTAGAAGGTAAAGAGTATATTTGGGTTTGTTGAATAAACCATTCAAATGAAGGGAGTAAAATCTTGCACCGAGCTAAGGACAACAAAATGAAATTGGTGCTATGAAAGGGATTTTATTGTTAGAAGAGGGTGGATTTCAAAGTCCTAACAATACAAATGAGAATTTACATTCAAAGCTAAGGATAAAAACAAAAAAACTGCGGATGCTGGAAATCCAAAAGAAGAAGAGAAGCAGAAATACTTGGAAAAACTCAGCAGGTCTGGCAGCATCGGTGGACAACACAGTTGATGTTTCGAGTCCTCATGTTCTGTCGAAGGGTCATGAGGACTCGAAACGTCAACTGTGCTCTTCTCCACCGATGCTGCCAGACCTGCTGCGTTTTTCCAGGTAAGTCTGTTTCTGTTTTTATTTTGTAATTATAAGAGGAGTTTTGCATCTGCAAATAAGAGACATGCACAATGCAAGCAGCCTGTAAACCCTGCGACTGTTCCTGCAAAGGAGCCAAATTGCAAGGGGCCTCATTTTGAATACATATGGACAACTGACATTTGACTGATGTCTGTCTAAAGTCTATAGGTTTTTGTTGCCTGGGAGTGATTAATTTGGGGATTTGATCAAAGGCTATTATGGTAGTGATTTGAAGACATGTGTATGTGTTGAATTTCTTGATCAATTAATAAATGTTTAAATAAGTTTATATAAAGCAACTCTGGAGACTCAGTGGTCTTATTCCTGAATTCCGAGATGCAGCTCACATGTAACAATTGAAATTATAGGTTATGACAGTTATTCAAATTTCCCTCTGGGAAATGTGCTGCATCATATCATTCCTGGTGAGGGTCTGTTCCTGGTGAGGGTCTGTTCCTGGTGAGGGTCTGTTCCTGGTGAGGATCTGTTCCAGGTTTGGGTCTGTTCCTGGTGAGGGTCAGTTCCTGGTGAGGGTCTGTTCCTAGTTTGGGTCTGTGCCTGGTGAGGGTCTGTTCCTGGTGAGGGTCTGTTCCTGGTGAGGGTCTTTTCCTCGTCAGGGTCTGTTCCAGGTTTGGGTCTGTTCCTGGTGAGTGTCTGTTCCTGGTTTCGGTCTGTTCCTGCTGTGGGTCTGTTCCTGGTTTCGGTCTGTTCCTGGTGAGGGTCTGTTCCTGGTGAGGGTCTGTTCCTGGTTTGGGTCTGTTCCTGGTTTGGGTCTGTTCCTGGTGTGGGCCTGTTCCTGGTTTGGGTCTGTTCCTGGTGTGGGCCTGTTCCTGGTTTGGGTCTGTTCCTGGTTTGGGTCTGTTCCTGGTTTGGGTCTGTTCCAAGTGAGTGTCTGTTCCTGGTGAGGTTCTGTTCCTGGTGTGGGTCTGTTCCTGGTTTGGGTCTGTTACTGGTTTGGTCTGTTCCTGGTGAGGATCAGTTCCTGATGAGGGTCTGTTCCTGGTGTGAGTCTGTTCCTGGTTTGGGTCTGTTCCTGGTGTGGGTCTGTTACTGGTTTGATGTCTGTTCCTGGTGAGTGTCTGTTCCTGGTGAGTGTCTGTTCCTCGTGTGGGTCTGTTCCTGGTTTGGGTCTGTTCCTGGTTTGTGTCTGTTCCTGTTATGGGTCTGTTCCTGGTGAGGATCTGTTCCTGGTTTCGGTCTGTTCCTGGTGAGGATCTGTTCCTGGTTTCGGTCTGTTCCTGGTGAGGGTCTGTTCCTGTTTTGGGTCTGTTCCTGGTGAGGGTCTGTTCCAGGTTAGGGTCTGTTCCTGGTTTGGGTCTGTTCCTGGTTTGGCCTGTTCCTTCTGAGGGTCTGTTTCTGGTGAGGGTCTGTTCCTGTTGAGGGTCTGTTTCTGGTTTGGGTCTGTTCCTGGTGTGGGTCTGTTCCTGGTGTGGGTCTGTTCCTGCTGAGGGTCTGTTCCTGGAGTGGGTCTGTTCCTGGTTAGGGTCTGTTCCAGTTTTGGGTCAGTTCTTCATGAGGGTCTGTTCCTGGTGTGGGTCTGTTCCTGGTTTGGGTCTGTTCCTGGTTTGGGTCTGTTCCTGGTTTGGGTCTGTTCCGGGTGAGGGTCTGTTCCGGGTGAGGGTCTGTTCCTGGTGTGGGTCTGTTCCGGGTTAGGGTCTGTTCCTGGTGAGAGTCTGTTCCTGGTGTGGGACTGTTCATGTTTTGATGTCTGTTCCTGGTATGGGTCTGTTCCTGGTTTGGGTCTGTTCCTGGTTTGGGTCTGTTCCTGGTTTGGGTCTGTTCCTGGTGAGGGTCTGTTCCGGGTGAGGGTCTGTTCCTGGTTTGGGTCTGTTCCTGGTTTGGGTCTGTTCCTGGTTTGGGTCTGTTCCTGGTGTGGGTCTGTTCCTGGTTTGGGTCTGTTCCGGGTGAGGGTCTGTTCCTGGTGAGGGTCTGTTCCTGGTTTGGGTCTGTTCCTGGTGAGGGTCTGTTCCTGGTTTGGGTCTGTTCCTGGTTTGGTTCTGTTCCAGGTGAGTGTCTGTTCCTGGTTTGGGTCTGTTCCGGGTGAGGGTCTGTTCCTGGTGAGGGTCTGTTCCTGGTTTGGGACTGTTCCTGGTGACTGTCTGTTCCAGGTTTGTGTCTTATCCTGGTGAGGGTCTGTTCCTGTTTTGCGTCTGTTCCTGCTGAGGGTCTGTTCCTGGTTAGGGTCTGTTCCTGGTTTGGTTCTGTTCCAGGTGAGTGTCTGTTCCAGGTTTGGGTCTGTTCCTGGTTTGGGTCTGTTCCTGGTGAGGGTCTGTTCCTGGTTTGGTTCTGTTCCAGGTGACTGTCTGTTCCAGGTTTGGGTCTGTTCCTGGTGTGGGTCTGTTCCTGGTTTGGGTCTGTTCCTGGTTTGGCCTGTTCCTTCTGAGGGTCTGTTTCTGGTGAGGGTCTGTTCCTGGTGAGGGTCTGTTCCTGGTTTGGGTCTGTTCCTGGTTTGGGTCTGTTCCTGGTTTGGCCTGTTCCTTCTGAGGGTCTGTTTCTGGTGAGGGTCTGTTCCTGCTGAGGGTCTGTTTCTGGTTTGGGTCTGTTCCTGGTGTGGGTCTGTTCCTGGTGTGGGTCTGTTCCTGGTTTGGGTCTGTTCCGGGTGAGGGTCTGTTCCGGGTGAGGGTCTGTTCCTGGTGTGGGTCTGTTCCGGGTTAGGGTCTGTTCCTGGTGAGAGTCTGTTCCTGGTGTGGGACTGTTCATGTTTTGATGTCTGTTCCTGGTATGGGTCTGTTCCTGCTTTGGGTCAGTTCTTCATGAGGGTCTGTTCCTGGTGTGGGTCTGTTCCTGGTTTGGGTCTGTTCCTGGTTTGGGTCTGTTCCTGGTTTGGGTCTGTTCCTGGTGAGGGTCTGTTCCGGGTGAGGGTCTGTTCCTGGTTTGGGTCTGTTCCGGGTGAGGGTCTGTTCCTGGTTTGGGTCTGTTCCGGGTGAGGGTCTGTTCCTGGTGAGGGTCTGTTCCTGGTTTGGGTCTGTTCCTGGTGAGGGTCTGTTCCTGGTGAGGGTCTGTTCCTGGTTTGGGTCTGTTCCTGGTTTGGGTCTGTTCCTGGTTTGGGTCAGTTCCTGGTGAGGGTCTGTTCCTGGTGAGGGTCTGTTCCTGGTTTGGGTCTGTTCCTGGTGAGGGTCTGTTCCTGGTTTGGGTCTGTTCCTGGTGAGGGTCTGTTCCTGGTTTGGGTCTGTTCCTGGTTTGGGTCTGTTCCTGGTGAGGGTCTGTTCCTGGTTAGGGTCTGTTCCTGGTGAGGGTCTGTTCCGGGTGAGGGTCTGTTCCTGGTGTGGGTCTGTTCCTGGTGAGGGTCTGTTCCTGGTTTGGGTCTGTTCCTGGTGAGGGTCTGTTCCTGGTGAGGGTCTGTTCCTGGTTTGGGTCTGTTCCTGGTGAGGGTCTGTTCCGGGTGAGGGTCTGTTCCTGGTTTGGGTCTGTTCCGGGTGAGGGTCTGTTCCTGGTTTGGGTCTGTTCCGGGTGAGGGTCTGTTCCCGGTTTGGGTCTATTCCTGGTGAGGGTCTGTTCCTGGTTTGGGTCTGTTCCAGGTTTGTGTCTTATCCTGGTGAGGGTCTGTTCCTGTTTTGGGTCTGTTCCTGGTGAGGGTCTGTTCCGGGTGAGGGTCTGTTCCTGGTTTGGGTCTGTTCCGGGTGAGGGTCTGTTCCAGGTTTGGGTCTATTCCTGGTTTGTGTCTGTTCCTGTTATGGGTCTGTTCCTGGTGAGGGTCTGTTCCTGGTTTGGGTCTATTCCTGGTTTGTGTCTGTTCCTGTTATGGGTCTGTTCCTGGTTTGGGTCTGTTCCTGCTTTGGGTCTGTTCCTGGTTTGGGTCTGTTCCGGGTGAGGGTCTGTTCCGGGTGAGGGTCTGTTCCTGGTGAGGGTCTGTTCCAGGTTTGGGTCTGTTCCTGGTTTGGGTCTGTTCCTGGTTTGGGTCTGTTCCTGGTTTGGCCTGTTCCTTCTGAGGGTCTGTTTCTGGTGAGGGTCTGTTCCTGGTGAGGGTCTGTTTCTGGTTTGGGTCTGTTCCTGGTGTGGGTCTGTTCCTGCTGAGGGTCTGTTCCTGGTGTGGGTCTGTTCCTGGTGTGGGTCTGTTCCTGCTGAGGGTCTGTTCCTGGAGTGGGTCTGTTCCTGGTTAGGGTCTGTTCCTGGTGAGAGTCTGTTCCTGGTTTGGGTCTGTTCATGTTTTGATGTCTGTTCCTGGTTTGGGTCTGTTCCTGGTTTGGGTCTGTTCCTGGTTTGGGTCTGTTCCTGGTTTGGGTCTGTTCCGGGTTTGGGTCTGTTCCTGGTTTGGGTCTGTTCCTGGTTTGGGTCTGTTCCTGGTTTGGGTCTGTTCCTGGTTTGGGTCTGTTCCTGGTGAGGGTCTGTTCCGGGTGAGGGTCTGTTCCTGGTTTGGGTCTGTTCCTGGTTTGGGTCTGTTCCTGGTGAGGGTCTGTTCCGGGTGAGGGTCTGTTCCTGGTTTGGGTCTGTTCCGGGTGAGGGTCTGTTCCTGGTGAGGGTCTGTTCCTGGTTTGGGTCTGTTCCTGGTGAGGGTCTGTTCCGGGTGAGGGTCTGTTCCTGGTTTGGGTCTGTTCCGGGTGAGGGTCTGTTCCTGGTGAGGGTCTGTTCCTGGTTTGGGTCTGTTCCTGCTTTGGGTCTGTTCCTGGTTTGGGTCTGTTCCGGGTGAGGGTCTGTTCCGGGTGAGGGTCTGTTCCTGGTGAGGGTCTGTTCCAGGTTTGGGTCTGTTCCAGGTTTGGGTCTATTCCTGGTTTGTGTCTGTTCCTGTTATGGGTCTGTTCCTGGTGAGGGTCTGTTCCTGGTTTGGGTCTGTTCCTGCTTTGGGTCTGTTCCTGGTGAGGGTCTGTTCCGGGTGAGGGTCTGTTCCTGGTTTGGGTCTGTTCCGGGTGAGGGTCTGTTCCTGGTGAGGGTCTGTTCCTGGTTTGGGTCTGTTCCTGGTGAGGGTCTGTTCCGGGTGAGGGTCTGTTCCTGGTTTGGGTCTGTTCCGGGTGAGGGTCTGTTCCTGGTGAGGGTCTGTTCCTGGTTTGGGTCTGTTCCTGCTTTGGGTCTGTTCCTGGTTTGGGTCTGTTCCGGGTGAGGGTCTGTTCCGGGTGAGGGTCTGTTCCTGGTGAGGGTCTGTTCCAGGTTTGGGTCTGTTCCAGGTTTGGGTCTGTTCCTGGTTTGTGTCTGTTCCTGTTATGGGTCTGTTCCTGGTTAGGGTCTGTTCCTGGTTTGGGTCTGTTCCTGGTTTGAGTCAATTCCTGGTTTGGGTCTGTTCCTGGTGAGTGTCTGTTCCTGGTTTGTGTCTGTTCCTGGTGAGGGTCTGTTCCTGGTTTGGGTCTGTTCCTGGTGTGGGTCTGTTACTGGTGTGGGTCTGTTCCTGGTGTGGGTCTGTTCCTGGTTTGATGTCTGTTCCTGGTTTGTGTCTGTTCCTGGTGAGGGTCTGTTCCTGGTTTGGGTCTGTTCCTGGTTTGGGTCTGTTCCTGGTGTGGGTCTGTTCCTGGTGAGGGTCTGTTCCTGGTGTGGGTCTGTTACTGGTTTGATGTCTGTTCCTGGTGAGGCTCTGTTCCTGGTGAGGGTCTGTTCCTGGTTTGTGTCTGTTCCTGTTATGGGTCTGTTCCTGGTGAGGATCTGTTCCTGGTTTCGGTCTGTTCCTGGTGAGGGTCTGTTCCTGGTTTGGGTCTGTTCCTGGGGAGGGACTGTTCCTGGTGACTGTCTGTTCCAGGTTTGTGTCTTATCCTGGTGAGGGTCTGTTCCTGTTTTGGGTCTGTTCCTGCTGAGGGTCTGTTCCTGGTTTGGTTCTGTTCCAGGTGAGTGTCTGTTCCAGGTTTGGGTCTGTTCCTGGTTTGGGTCTGTTCCTGGTGAGGGTCTGTTCCTGGTTTGGTTCTGTTCCAGGTGACTGTCTGTTCCAGGTTTGGGTCTGTTCCTGGTGTGGGTCTGTTCCTGTTTTGGGTCTGTTCCTGGTTAGGGTCTGTTCCTGGTTTGGTTCTGTTCCAGGTGAGTGTCTGTTCCAGGTTTGGGTCTGTTCCTGGTTTGGGTCTGTTCCTGGTGAGGGTCTGTTCCTGGTTTGGTTCTGTTCCAGGTGACTGTCTGTTCCAGGTTTGGGTCTGTTCCTGGTGTGGGTCTGTTCCTGGTTTGGGTCTGTTCCTGGTTTGGCCTGTTCCTTCTGAGGGTCTGTTTCTGGTGAGGGTCTGTTCCTGGTGAGGGTCTGTTCCTGGTTTGGGTCTGTTCCTGGTTTGGGTCTGTTCCTGGTTTGGCCTGTTCCTTCTGAGGGTCTGTTTCTGGTGAGGGTCTGTTCCTGTTGAGGGTCTGTTTCTGGTTTGGGTCTGTTCCTGGTGTGGGTCTGTTCCTGGTGTGGGTCTGTTCCTGCTGAGGGTCTGTTCCTGGAGTGGGTCTGTTCCTGGTTAGGGTCTGTTCCTGGTGAGAGTCTGTTCCTGGTGTGGGACTGTTCATGTTTTGATGTCTGTTCCTGGTGTGTGTCTGTTCCAGTTTTGGGTCAGTTCTTCATGAGGGTCTGTTCCTGGTTTGGGTCTGTTCCTGGTTTGGGTCTGTTCCTGGTTTGGGTCTGTTCCGGGTGAGGGTCTGTTCCGGGTGAGGGTCTGTTCCGGGTGAGGGTCTGTTCCTGGTTTGGGTCTGTTCCGAGTGAGGGTCTGTTCCTGGTTTGGGTCTGTTCCGGGTGAGGGTCTGTTCCTGGTGAGGGTCTGTTCCTGGTTTGGGTCTGTTCCTGGTTTGGGTCTGTTCCTGCTTTGGGTCTGTTCCTGGTTTGGGTCTGTTCCGGGTGAGGGTCTGTTCCGGGTGAGGGTCTGTTCCTGGTGAGGGTCTGTTCCAGGTTTGGGTCTATTCCTGGTTTGTGTCTGTTCCTGTTATGGGTCTGTTCCTGGTTTGGGTCTGTTCCTGGTTTGGGTCTGTTCCTGGTTTGTGTCTGTTCCTGTTATGGGTCTGTTCCTGGTGAGGGTCTGGTGCTGGTTTGGGTCTGTTCCTGGTTTGAGTCAATTCCTGGTTTGGGTCTGTTCCTGGTTTGAGTCTGTTCCTGGTGAAGGTCTGTTCCTGGTGAGGGTCTGTTCCTGGTTTGGGTCTGTTCCTGGTGTGGATCTGTTCCTGGTTTGTGTCTGTTCCTGGTTTGTGTCTGTTCCTGGTGAGGGTCTGTTCCTGGTGAGGGTCTATTCCTGGTTTGGGTCTGTTCCTGGTTTGTGTCTGTTCCTGTTATGGGTCTGTTCCTGGTGAGGGTCTGTTCCTGGTTTGGGTCTGTTCCTGGTGAGGGTCTGTTCCTGGTTTGGGTCTGATCCTGGAGTGGGACTGTTCCTGGTGAGGTTCTGTCCCTGGTGAGGGATTGTTCCTTGTGAGGGTCTGTTCCTGGTTTGGGTCTGTTCCTGGTTTGGGTCTGTTCCTGGTTTGTGTCTGTTCCTGGTTTGTGTCTGTTCCTGGTGAGGGTCTGTTCCTGGTGTGGGTCTGTTCCTGGTGAGGGTCTGTTCCTGGTTTGGGTCTGTTCCTGGTGTGGGTCTGTTCCTGGTGAGAGTCTGTTCCTGGTGTGGGACTGTTCATGTTTTGATGTCTGTTCCCGGTTTGGGTCTGTTCCTGCTTTGGGTCTGTTCCTGGTTTGATGACTGTTCCTGGTGTGTGTCTGTTCCAGTTTTGGGTTTGTTCGTGGTTTGTGTCTGTTCCTGGTGAGGGTCTGTTCCTGGTTTGTGTCTGTTCCTGGTTTGATGTCTGTTCGTGGTGTGTGTCTGTTCCAGTTTTGGGTTTGTTCGTGGTTTGTGTCTGTTCCAGGTTTGGGTCTGTTCCTGGTTTGGGTCTGTTCCTGGTGAGGGTCTGTTCCTGGTGGGGGTCTGTTTCTGGTGAGGTTCTGTTCCTGTTGAGGGTCTGTTCCTGGTTAGGGTCTGTTCCTGGTGAGGGTCAGTTCCTGCTGACGGTTTGTTCCTGGTGAGGGTCTGTTCCTGGTGAGGGTCTGTTCCTGGTTTGGGTCTGGTCCGGGTCTGGGTCTGTTCCTGGTTTGGGTCTGTTCCTGGGGAGGGACTGTTCCTGGTGTCTGTCTGTTCCAGGTTTGTGTCTGATCCTGGTGAGGTTCTGTTCCTGGTTTGGGTCTGTTCGAGGTGTGGGTCTGTTCCAGTTTTGGGTCAGTTCTTCGTGAGGGTCAGTTCCTGTTGAGGGTCTGTTCCTGGTGAGGGTCTGTTCCTGGTGAGGGTCTGTTCCTGGTGAGGGATTGTTCCTGGTGAGGGTCTGTTCCTGGTTTGGATCTGTTCCTGGTTTGGGTCTGTTCCTGGTGAGGGTCTGTTCCTGGTGAGGGTCTGTTCCTGGTTTGGGACTGTTCCTGGTTTGGGACTGTTCCTGGTTTGGGACTGTTCCTGGTTTGGGTCTGTTCCTGGTTTGGGACTGTTCCTGGTGAGTTTCGGTCCCTGGTGAGGGTCTGTTCCTTGTGAGAGTCTGTTCCTGGTTTGGGTCTGTTCCTGGTGTGGGTCTGTTCCTGGTTTGGGTCTGTTCCTGGTGTGGGTCTGTTCCTGGTTTGGGTCTGTTCCTGGTGAGTGTCTGTTCCTGGTTTGTGTCTGTTCCTGGTTTGATGTCTGTTCCTGGTGTGGGTCTGTTCCTGGTTTGGGTCTGTTCCTGGTGAGGGTCTGTTCCTGGTGAGGGTCTGTTCCAGGTTTGTGTCTATTCCTGGTTTGGGTCTGTTCCTGGTTTGTGTCTGTTCCTGTTATGGGTCTGTTCCTGGTTTGGGTCTGTTCCTGGCGAGGGTCTGTTCCTGGTGAGGGTCTGTTCCTGGCGAGGGTCTGTTCCTGGTTTGGGTCTGTTCCTGGTGAGGTTCTGTCCCTGGTGAGGGATTGTTCCTTGTGAGGGTCTGTTCCTGGTTTGGGTCTGTTCCTGGTCAGGGTCTGTTCCTGGTGTGGGTCTGTTCCTGGTGAGAGTCTGTTCCTGGTGAGGGTCTGTTCCTGGTTTGGGTCTGTTCCTGGTTAGGGTCTGTTCCTTGTGTGTGTCTGTTCCTGGTGAGAGTCTGTTCCTGGTGTGGGTCTGTTCATGTTTTGATGTCTGTTCCCGGTTTGGATCTGTTCCTGCTTTGGGTCTGTTCCTGGTTTGGGTCTGTTCCTGGTGAGGGTCTGTTCCTGGTGAGGGTCTGTTCCTGGTTTTGGTCTGTTCCAGGTTTGGGTCTGTTCCAGGTTTGTGTCTGTTCCTGTTATGGGTCTGTTCCTGGTGAGGGTCTGTTCCTGGTTTGGGACTGTTCCTGGTGATTTTCGGTCCCTGGTGAGGGTCTGTTCCTGGTTTGGGTCTGTTCCTGGTTTGGGACTGTTCCTGGTTTGGGACTGTTCCTGGTGATTTTCGGTCCCTGGTGAGGGTCTGTTCCTGGTGAGAGTCTGTTCCTGGTTTGGGTCTGTTCCTGGTTTGGGTTTGTTCCTGGTTTGTGTCTGTTCCTGGTTTGGGTCTGTTCCTGGTTTTGGTCTGTTCCTGGTGAGGGTCTGTTCCTGGTTTGGGTCTGTTCCTGGTTTGGGTCTGTTCCTGGTGAGGGTCTGTTCCTGGTTTGGGTCTGTTCCTGGTTTGGGTCTGTTCCTGGTTAGGGTCTGTTCCTGGTGTGTGTCAGTACATGTTTTGATTTCTGTTCCCGGTTTGGGTCTGTTCCTGGTTTGATGTCTGTTCCTGGTGTGGGTCTGTTCCTGGTGAGGGTCTGTTCCTGGTGAGGGTCTGTTCCTGGTGTGGGTCTGTTCCTGGTTTGGGTCTGTTCCTGGTGAGCGTCTGTTCCTGGTTTGTGTCTGTTCCTGGTGAGGGTCTGTTCCTGGTGAGGGTCTGTTCCTGGTTTGGGTCTGTTCCTGGTTTGTGTCTGTTCCTGGTGAGGGTCTGTTCCTGGTTAGTGTCTGTTCCTGGTGTGGGTCTGTTCCTGGTGAGGGTCTGTTCCTGGTGAGGGTCTGTTCCTGGTGTGGGTCTGTTCCTGGTTTGGGTCTGTTCCTGGTGAGCGTCTGTTCCTGGTTTGTGTCTGTTCCTGGTGAGGGTCTGTTCCTGGTTTGGGTCTGTTCCTGGTGAGGGTCTGTTCCTGGTTTGGGTCTGTTCCTGGTTTGTGTCTGTTCCTGGTGAGGGTCTGTTCCTGGTGAGGGTCTGTTCCAGGTTTGTGTCTATTCCTGGTTTGGGTCTGTTCCTGGTTTGTGTCTGTTCCTGTTATGTGTCTGTTCCTGGTAAGGATCTGTTCCTGGTTTCGGTCTGTTCCTGGCGAGGGTCTGTTCCTGGTTTGGGTCTGTTCCTGGTGTGGGACTGTTCCTGGTGAAGTTCTGTCCCTGGTGAGGGTCTGTTCCTGGTGAAGTTCTGTCCCTGGTGAGGGTCTGTTCCTGTTTTGGGTCTGTTCCTGGTCAGGGTCTGTTCCTGGTTTGGGTCTGTTCCTGGTTTGGGTCTGTTCCTGTTATGTGTCTGTTCCTGGTGAGGATCTGTTCCTGGTTTCGGTCTGTTCCTGGCGAGGGTCTGTTCCTGGTTTGGGTCTGTTCCTGGTGTGGGACTGTTCCTGGTGAGGGTCTGTTCCTGGTGAGGGTCTGTTCCTGGTTTGGGTCTGTTCCTGGTGTGGGACTGTTCCTGGTGAGGTTCTGTCCCTGGTGAGGGATTGTTCCTTGTGAGGGTCTGTTCCTGGTTTGGGTCTGTTCCTGGTGAGGGTCTGTTCCTGGTGTGGGTCTGTTCCTGGTTTGGGTCTGTTCCTGGTTAGGGTCTGTTCCTGGTGAGAGTCTGTTCCTGGTGAGGTTCTGTACCTGGTGTGTGTATGTTCCTGGTGAGAGTCTGTTCCTGGTGTGGGTCTGTTTCTAGTTTGATGTCTGTTCGTGGTGTGTGTCTGTTCCAGTTTTGGGTTTGTTCGTGGTTTGTGTCTGTTCCTGGTGAGGGTCTGTTCCTGTATTGGGTCTGATCCTGGTTAGGGTCTGTTCCTGGTTAGGGTCTGTTCCTGGTTTGGGTCTGTTCCTGGTTTCGGTCTGTTCCTGGCGAGGGTCTGTTCCTGGTTTGGGTCTGTTCCTGGTGTGGGACTGTTCCTGGTGAGGTTCTGTTCCTGGTGAGGGTCTGTTCCTGGTGAGGGACTGTCCCTGGTGAGGGATTGTTCCTTGTGAGGGTCTGTTCCTGGTTTGGGTCTGTTCCTGGTTAGGGTCTGTTCCTGGTGTGGGTCTGTTCCTGGTTTGGGTCTGTTCCTGGTTAGGGTCTGTTCCTGGTGAGAGTCTGTTCCTGGTTTGGGTCTGTTCATGTTTTGATGTCTGTTCCCGGTTTGGGTCTGTTCCTGCTTTGGGTCTGTTCCTAGTTTGATGACTGTTCCTGGTTTGGGTCTGTTCCTGGTTTGGGTCTGTTCCTAGTTTGATGTCTGTTCGTGGTGTGTGTCTGTTCCAGTTTTGGGTTTGTTCGTGGTTTGTGTCTGTTCCTGGTGAGGGTCTGTTCCTGTTTTGGGTCTGTTCCTGGTTTGGGTCTGTTCCTGGTTAGGGTCTGTTCCTGGTTTGGGTCTGTTCCTGGTGAGGGTCTGTTCCTGGTTTGGGTCTGTTCCTGGTTTGGGTCTGTTCCTGGTGAGGGTCTGTTCCGGGTGAGGGTCTGTTCCTGGTTTGGGTCTGTTCCGGGTGAGGGTCTGTTCCTGGTGAGGGTCTGTTCCTGGTTTGGGTCTGTTCCTATGAGGGTCTGTTCCGGGTGAGGGTCTGTTCCTGGTTTGGGTCTGTTCCGGGTGAGGGTCTGTTCCTGGTGAGGGTCTGTTCCTGGTTTGGGTCTGTTCCTGCTTTGGGTCTGTTCCTGGTTTGGGTCTGTTCCGGGTGAGGGTCTGTTCCGGGTGAGGGTCTGTTCCTGGTGAGGGTCTGTTCCAGGTTTGGGTCTGTTCCAGGTTTGGGTCTATTCCTGGTTTGTGTCTGTTCCTGTTATGGGTCTGTTCCTGGTTAGGGTCTGTTCCTGGTTTGGGTCTGTTCCTGGTGAAGGTCTGTTCCTGGTTTGGGTCTGTTCCTGTTATGGGTCTGTTCCTGGTGAGGGTCTGGTGCTGGTTTGGGTCAGTTCCTGGTTTGGGTCTGTTCCTGGTTTGTGTCTGTTCCTGGTTTGTGTCTGTTCCTGGTGAGGGTCTGTTCCTGGTTTGGGTCTGTTCCTGGTGTGGGTCTGTTACTGGTGTGGGTCTGTTCCTGGTGTGGGTCTGTTCCTGGTTTGATGTCTGTTCCTGGTTTGTGTCTGTTCCTGGTGAGGGTCTGTTCCTGGTTTGGGTCTGTTCCTGGTTTGGGTCTGTTCCTGGTGTGGGTCTGTTCCTGGTGAGGGTCTGTTCCTGGTGTGGGTCTGTTACTGGTTTGATGTCTGTTCCTGGTGAGGCTCTGTTCCTGGTGAGGGTCTGTTCCTGGTTTGTGTCTGTTCCTGGTGAGGCTCTGTTCCTGGTGAGGATCTGTTCCTGGTTTCGGTCTGTTCCTGGTGAGGGTCTGTTCCTGGTTTGGGTCTGTTCCTGGGGAGGGACTGTTCCTGGTGACTGTCTGTTCCAGGTTTGTGTCTTATCCTGGTGAGGGTCTGTTCCTGTTTTGGGTCTGTTCCTGCTGAGGGTCTGTTCCTGGTTAGGGTCTGTTCCTGGTTTGGTTCTGTTCCAGGTGAGTGTCTGTTCCAGGTTTGGGTCTGTTCCTGGTTTGGGTCTGTTCCTGGTGAGGGTCTGTTCCTGGTTTGGTTCTGTTCCAGGTGACTGTCTGTTCCAGGTTTGGGTCTGTTCCTGGTGTGGGTCTGTTCCTGGTTTGGCCTGTTCCTTCTGAGGGTCTGTTTCTGGTGAGGGTCTGTTCCTGGTGAGGGTCTGTTCCTGGTTTGGGTCTGTTCCTGGTTTGGGTCTGTTCCTGGTTTGGCCTGTTCCTTCTGAGGGTCTGTTTCTGGTGAGGGTCTGTTCCTGTTGAGGGTCTGTTTCTGGTTTGGGTCTGTTCCTGGTGTGGGTCTGTTCCTGGTGTGGGTCTGTTCCTGCTGAGGGTCTGTTCCTGGAGTGGGTCTGTTCCTGGTTAGGGTCTGTTCCTGGTGAGAGTCTGTTCCTGGTGTGGGACTGTTCATGTTTTGATGTCTGTTCCTGGTGTGTGTCTGTTCCAGTTTTGGGTCAGTTCTTCATGAGGGTCTGTTCCTGGTTTGGGTCTGTTCCTGGTTTGGGTCTGTTCCTGGTTTGGGTCTGTTCCGGGTGAGGGTCTGTTCCGGGTGAGGGTCTGTTCCGGGTGAGGGTCTGTTCCTGGTTTGGGTCTGTTCCGAGTGAGGGTCTGTTCCTGGTTTGGGTCTGTTCCGGGTGAGGGTCTGTTCCTGGTGAGGGTCTGTTCCTGGTTTGGGTCTGTTCCTGGTTTGGGTCTGTTCCTGCTTTGGGTCTGTTCCTGGTTTGGGTCTGTTCCGGGTGAGGGTCTGTTCCGGGTGAGGGTCTGTTCCTGGTGAGGGTCTGTTCCAGGTTTGGGTCTATTCCTGGTTTGTGTCTGTTCCTGTTATGGGTCTGTTCCTGGTTTGGGTCTGTTCCTGGTTTGGGTCTGTTCCTGGTTTGTGTCTGTTCCTGTTATGGGTCTGTTCCTGGTGAGGGTCTGGTGCTGGTTTGGGTCTGTTCCTGGTTTGAGTCAATTCCTGGTTTGGGTCTGTTCCTGGTTTGAGTCTGTTCCTGGTGAAGGTCTGTTCCTGGTGAGGGTCTGTTCCTGGTGTGGGTCTGTTCCTGGTTTGTGTCTGTTCCTGGTTTGTGTCTGTTCCTGGTGAGGGTCTGTTCCTGGTGAGGGTCTATTCCTGGTTTGGGTCTGTTCCTGGTTTGTGTCTGTTCCTGTTATGGGTCTGTTCCTGGTGAGGGTCTGTTCCTGGTTTGGGTCTGTTCCTGGTGAGGGTCTGTTCCTGGTTTGGGTCTGATCCTGGAGTGGGACTGTTCCTGGTGAGGTTCTGTCCCTGGTGAGGGATTGTTCCTTGTGAGGGTCTGTTCCTGGTTTGGGTCTGTTCCTGGTTTGGGTCTGTTCCTGGTTTGTGTCTGTTCCTGGTTTGTGTCTGTTCCTGGTGAGGGTCTGTTCCTGGTGTGGGTCTGTTCCTGGTGAGGGTCTGTTCCTGGTTTGGGTCTGTTCCTGGTGTGGGTCTGTTCCTGGTGAGAGTCTGTTCCTGGTGTGGGACTGTTCATGTTTTGATGTCTGTTCCCGGTTTGGGTCTGTTCCTGCTTTGGGTCTGTTCCTGGTTTGATGACTGTTCCTGGTGTGTGTCTGTTCCAGTTTTGGGTTTGTTCGTGGTTTGTGTCTGTTCCTGGTGAGGGTCTGTTCCTGGTTTGTGTCTGTTCCTGGTTTGATGTCTGTTCGTGGTGTGTGTCTGTTCCAGTTTTGGGTTTGTTCGTGGTTTGTGTCTGTTCCAGGTTTGGGTCTGTTCCTGGTTTGGGTCTGTTCCTGGTGAGGGTCTGTTCCTGGTGGGGGTCTGTTTCTGGTGAGGTTCTGTTCCTGTTGAGGGTCTGTTCCTGGTTAGGGTCTGTTCCTGGTGAGGGTCAGTTCCTGCTGACGGTTTGTTCCTGGTGAGGGTCTGTTCCTGGTGAGGGTCTGTTCCTGGTTTGGGTCTGGTCCGGGTCTGGGTCTGTTCCTGGTTTGGGTCTGTTCCTGGGGAGGGACTGTTCCTGGTGTCTGTCTGTTCCAGGTTTGTGTCTGATCCTGGTGAGGTTCTGTTCCTGGTTTGGGTCTGTTCGAGGTGTGGGTCTGTTCCAGTTTTGGGTCAGTTCTTCGTGAGGGTCAGTTCCTGTTGAGGGTCTGTTCCTGGTGAGGGTCTGTTCCTGGTGAGGGTCTGTTCCTGGTGAGGGATTGTTCCTGGTGAGGGTCTGTTCCTGGTTTGGATCTGTTCCTGGTTTGGGTCTGTTCCTGGTGAGGGTCTGTTCCTGGTGAGGGTCTGTTCCTGGTTTGGGACTGTTCCTGGTTTGGGACTGTTCCTGGTTTGGGACTGTTCCTGGTTTGGGACTGTTCCTGGTTTGGGACTGTTCCTGGTTTGGGTCTGTTCCTGGTTTGGGACTGTTCCTGGTGAGTTTCGGTCCCTGGTGAGGGTCTGTTCCTTGTGAGAGTCTGTTCCTGGTTTGGGTCTGTTCCTGGTGTGGGTCTGTTCCTGGTTTGGGTCTGTTCCTGGTGTGGGTCTGTTCCTGGTTTGGGTCTGTTCCTGGTGAGTGTCTGTTCCTGGTTTGTGTCTGTTCCTGGTTTGATGTCTGTTCCTGGTGTGGGTCTGTTCCTGGTTTGGGTCTGTTCCTGGTGAGGGTCTGTTCCTGGTGAGGGTCTGTTCCAGGTTTGTGTCTATTCCTGGTTTGGGTCTGTTCCTGGTTTGTGTCTGTTCCTGTTATGGGTCTGTTCCTGGTTTGGGTCTGTTCCTGGCGAGGGTCTGTTCCTGGTTTGTGCCTGTTCCTGTTATGGGTCTGTTCCTGGTTTGGGTCTGTTCCTGGCGAGGGTCTGTTCCTGGTGAGGGTCTGTTCCTGGCGAGGGTCTGTTCCTGGTTTGGGTCTGTTCCTGGTGAGGTTCTGTCCCTGGTGAGGGATTGTTCCTTGTGAGGGTCTGTTCCTGGTTTGGGTCTGTTCCTGGTCAGGGTCTGTTCCTGGTGTGGGTCTGTTCCTGGTGAGAGTCTGTTCCTGGTGAGGGTCTGTTCCTGGTTTGGGTCTGTTCCTGGTTAGGGTCTGTTCCTTGTGTGGGTCTGTTCCTGGTGAGAGTCTGTTCCTGGTGTGGGTCTGTTCATGTTTTGATGTCTGTTCCCGGTTTGGATCTGTTCCTGCTTTGGGTCTGTTCCTGGTTTGGGTCTGTTCCTGGTGAGGGTCTGTTCCTGGTGAGGGTCTGTTCCTGGTTTTGGTCTGTTCCAGGTTTGGGTCTGTTCCAGGTTTGTGCCTGTTCCTGTTATGGGTCTGTTCCTGGTGAGGGTCTGTTCCTGGTTTGGGACTGTTCCTGGTGATTTTCGGTCCCTGGTGAGGGTCTGTTCCTGGTTTGGGTCTGTTCCTGGTTTGGGACTGTTCCTGGTTTGGGACTGTTCCTGGTGATTTTCGGTCCCTGGTGAGGGTCTGTTCCTGGTGAGAGTCTGTTCCTGGTTTGGGTCTGTTCCTGGTTTGTGTCTGTTCCTGGTTTGGGTCTGTTCCTGGTTTTGGTCTGTTCCTGGTGAGGGTCTGTTCCTGGTTTGGGTCTGTTCCTGGTTTGGGTCTGTTCCTGGTGAGGGTCTGTTCCTGGTTTGGGTCTGTTCCTGGTTTGGGTCTGTTCCTGGTTAGGGTCTGTTCCTGGTGTGTGTCAGTACATGTTTTGATTTCTGTTCCCGGTTTGGGTCTGTTCCTGGTTTGATGTCTGTTCCTGGTGTGGGTCTGTTCCTGGTGAGGGTCTGTTCCTGGTGAGGGTCTGTTCCTGGTGTGGGTCTGTTCCTGGTTTGGGTCTGTTCCTGGTGAGCGTCTGTTCCTGGTTTGTGTCTGTTCCTGGTGAGGGTCTGTTCCTGGTGAGGGTCTGTTCCTGGTTTGGGTCTGTTCCTGGTTTGTGTCTGTTCCTGGTGAGGGTCTGTTCCTGGTTAGTGTCTGTTCCTGGTGAGGGTCTGTTCCTGGTGTGGGTCTGTTCCTGGTTTGGGTCTGTTCCTGGTGAGGGTCTGTTCCTGGTGAGGGTCTGTTCCTGGTGTGGGTCTGTTCCTGGTTTGGGTCTGTTCCTGGTGAGCGTCTGTTCCTGGTTTGTGTCTGTTCCTGGTGAGGGTCTGTTCCTGGTTTGGGTCTGTTCCTGGTGAGGGTCTGTTCCTGGTTTGGGTCTGTTCCTGGTTTGTGTCTGTTCCTGTTATGTGTCTGTTCCTGGTGAGGATCTGTTCCTGGTTTCGGTCTGTTCCTGGCGAGGGTCTGTTCCTGGTGAGGGTCTGTTCCTGGTGAGGGTCTGTTCCAGGTTTGTGTCTATTCCTGGTTTGGGTCTGTTCCTGGTTTGTGTCTGTTCCTGTTATGTGTCTGTTCCTGGTAAGGATCTGTTCCTGGTTTCGGTCTGTTCCTGGCGAGGGTCTGTTCCTGGTTTGGGTCTGTTCCTGGTGTGGGACTGTTCCTGGTGAGGTTCTGTCCCTGGTGAGGGTCTGTTCCTGGTGAGGGTCTGTTCCTGTTTTGGGTCTGTTCCTGGTCAGGGTCTGTTCCTGGTTTGGGTCTGTTCCTGGTTTGGGTCTGTTCCTGTTATGTGTCTGTTCCTGGTGAGGATCTGTTCCTGGTTTCGGTCTGTTCCTGGCGAGGGTCTGTTCCTGGTTTGGGTCTGTTCCTGGTGTGGGACTGTTCCTGGTGAGGGTCTGTTCCTGGTGAGGGTCTGTTCCTGGTTTGGGTCTGTTCCTGGTGTGGGACTGTTCCTGGTGAGGTTCTGTCCCTGGTGAGGGATTGTTCCTTGTGAGGGTCTGTTCCTGGTTTGGGTCTGTTCCTGGTGAGGGTCTGTTCCTGGTGTGGGTCTGTTCCTGGTTTGGGTCTGTTCCTGGTTAAGGTCTGTTCCTGGTGAGAGTCTGTTCCTGGTGAGGTTCTGTACCTGGTGTGTGTATGTTCCTGGTGAGAGTCTGTTCCTGGTGAGGGTCTGTTTCTAGTTTGATGTCTGTTCGTGGTGTGTGTCTGTTCCAGTTTTGGGTTTGTTTGTGGTTTGTGTCTGTTCCTGGTGAGGGTCTGTTCCTGTATTGGGTCTGATCCTGGTTAGGGTCTGTTCCTGGTTAGGGTCTGTTCCTGGTTTGGGTCTGTTCCTGGTTTCGGTCTGTTCCTGGCGAGGGTCAGTTCCTGGTTTGGGTCTGTTCCTGGTGTGGGACTGTTCCTGGTGAGGTTCTGTTCCTGGTGAGGGTCTGTTCCTGGTGAGGGACTGTCCCTGGTGAGGGATTGTTCCTTGTGAGGGTCTGTTCCTGGTTTGGGTCTGTTCCTGGTTAGGGTCTGTTCCTGGTGTGGGTCTGTTCCTGGTTTGGGTCTGTTCCTGGTGAGAGTCTGTTCCTGGTTTGGGTCTGTTCATGTTTTGATGTCTGTTCCCGGTTTGGGTCTGTTCCTGCTTTGGGTCTGTTCCTAGTTTGATGACTGTTCCTGGTTTGGGTCTGTTCCTGCTTTGGGTCTGTTCCTAGTTTGATGACTGTTCCTGGTTTGGGTCTGTTCCTGGTTTGGGTCTGTTCCTGGTTAGGGTCTGTTCCTGGTTTGGGTCTGTTCCTGGTTTGGGTCTGTTCCTGGTTTGGGTCTGTTCCTGGTGAGGGTCTGTTCCTGGTTTTAGTCTGTTCCTGGTTTGGATCTGTTTCTGCTGACGGTCTGTTCCTGGTTTGATTCTGTTCCAGGTGACTGTCTGTTCCAGGTTTGGGTCTGTTCCTGGTTTGGGTCTGTTCCTGGTGAGCGTCTGTTCCTGGTTTGGGTCTGTTCCTGGTTTGGCCTGTTCCTTCTGAGCGTCTGTTTCTGGTGAGGGTCTGTTCCTGTTGAGGGTCTGTTTCTGGTTTGGGTCTGTTCCTGGTGAGGGTCAGTTCCTGCTGAGGGTCTGTTCCTGGAGTGGGTCTGTTCGTGGTTAGGGTCTGTTCCTGGTGTGGGTCTGTTCCTGGTGTGGGACTGTTCATGTTTTGATGTCTGTTCCTGGTATGGGTCTGTTCCAGTTTTGGGTCAGTTCTTCATGAGGGTCTGTTCCTGGTGTGGGTCTGTTCCTGGTTTGGGTCTGTTCCTGGTTTGGGTCTGTTCCTGCTTTGGGTCTGTTCCTGGTGAGGGTCTGTTCCTGGTGAGGGTCTGTTCCTGGTTTGGGTCTGTTCCTGGTGTGGGTCTGTTCCTGCTTTGGGTCTGTTCCTGGTGAGGGTCTGTTCCTGGTGAGTGTCTGTTCCTGGTTTGGGTCTGTTCCTGGTTTGGGTCTGTTCCTGGTTTGTGTCTGTTCCTGTTATGGGTCTCTTCCTGGTGAGGGTCTGTTCCTGGTGAGGGTCTGGTGCTGGTTTGGGTCTGTTCCTGGTTTGGGTCTGTTCCTGGTGAAGGTCTGTTCCTGGTTTGGGTCTGTTCCTGGTTTGGGTCTGTTCCTGGTGAGGGTCTGTTCCTGGTGAGTTTCGGTCCCTGGTGAGGGTCTGTTCCTGGTGAGGGTCTGTTCCTGGTTTGGGTCTGTTCCTGGTGTGGGTCTGTTCCTGGTTTGTGTCTGTTCCTGGTTTGATGTCTGTTCCTGGTGAG
Source organism: Isurus oxyrinchus (assembly GCA_026770705.1). NCBI lineage: Eukaryota > Metazoa > Chordata > Chondrichthyes > Lamniformes > Lamnidae > Isurus > Isurus oxyrinchus. Next base: position 98,205 of record JANJGN010000269.1, on the reverse strand, counting down.
GGTCTGTTCCTGGTTTGTGTCTGTTCCTGGTTTGATGTCTGTTCCTGGTGAGGGTCTGTTCCTGGTGAGTGTCCGTTCCTGGTTGGGTCTGTTCCTGGTGTGGGTCTGTTCCTGGTGAGGGTCTGTTCCTGGTGAGGGTCTGTTCCTGGTTTGGGTCTGTTCCTGGTTTGGGTCTGTTCCTGGTGAGGGTCTGTTCCTGCTTTGGGTCTGTTCCTGGTGAGGGTCTGTTCCTGGTTTGGGTCTGTTCCTGGTTTGGGTCTGTTCCTGGTTTGGGTCTGTTCCTGGTGAAGGTCTGTTCCTGGTTTGGGTCTGTTCCTGGTTTGGGTCTGTTCCTGGTTTGGGTCTGTTCCTGGTTTGTGTCTGTTCCTGTTATGGGTCTGTTCCTGGTGAGGGTCTGTTCCTGGTGAGGGTCTGGTGCTGGTTTGGGTCTGTTCCTGGTGAAGGTCTGTTCCTGGTTTGGGTCTGTTCCTGGTTTGGGTCTGTTCCTGGTGAGGGTCTGTTCCTGGTGAGTTTCGGTCCCTGGTGAGGGTCTGTTCCTGGTGAGGGTCTGTTCCTGGTTTGGGTCTGTTCCTGGTTTGAGTCAGTTCCTGGTTTGGGTCTGTTCCTGGTTTGGGTCTGTTCCTGGTGAGGGTCTGTTCCTGGTGAGTTTCGGTCCCTGGTGAGGGTCTGTTGCTGGTGAGGGTCTGTTCCTGGTTTGGGTCTGTTCCTGGTGTGGGTCTGTTCCTGGTGAGTGTCTGTTCCTGGTGAGGGTCTGTTCCTGGTGAGTGTCTGTTCCTGGTGAGGGTCTGTTCCTGGTTTCTGTCTGTTCCTCGTGAGGGTCTGTTCCTGGTTTGGGACTGTTCCTGGTGAGAGTCTGTTCCTGGTGTGGGACTGTTCATGTTTTGATGTCTGTTCCCGGTTTGGGTCTGTTCCTGCTTTGGGTCTGTTCCTGGTTTGATGTCTGTTCCTGGTGAGGGGCTGTTCCTGGTGAGTGTCTGTTCCTGGTTTGTGTCTGTTCCTGGTTTGGGTCTGTTCCTGGTGAGGGTCTGTTCCTGGTTTCTGTCTGTTCCTCGTGAGGGTCTGTTCCTGGTTTGGGTCTGTTCCTGGTTTGGGACTGTTCCTGGTGAGTGTCTGTACCTGGTTTGGGTCTGTTCCTGGTGAGAGTCTGTTCCTGGTGTGGGACTGTTCATGTTTTGATGTCTGTTCCCGGTTTGGGTCTGTTCCTGCTTTGGGTCTGTTCCTGGTTTGATGTCTGTTCCTGGTTTGGGTCTGTTCCTGGTTTGGGTCTGTTCCTGGTGAAGGTCTGTTCCTGGTTTGGGTCTGTTCCTGGTTTGGGTCTGTTCCTGGTGAGGGTCTGTTCCTGGTGAGTTTCGGTCCCTGGTGAGGGTCTGTTCCTGGTGAGGGTCTGTTCCTGGTTTGGGTCTGTTCCTGGTGTGGGTCTGTTCCTGGTTTGTGTCTGTTCCTGGTTTGATGTCTGTTCCTGGTGAGGGTCTGTTCCTGGTTTGTGTCTGTTCCTGGTTTGATGTCTGTTCCTGGTGAGGGTCTGTTCCTGGTGAGTGTCCGTTCCTGGTTGGGTCTGTTCCTGGTGTGGGTCTGTTCCTGGTGAGGGTCTGTTCCTGGTGAGGGTCTGTTCCTGGTTTGGGTCTGTTCCTGGTTTGGGTCTGTTCCTGGTGAGGGTCTGTTCCTGCTTTGGGTCTGTTCCTGGTGAGGGTCTGTTCCTGGTTTGGGTCTGTTCCTGGTTTGGGTCTGTTCCTGGTTTGGGTCTGTTCCTGGTGAAGGTCTGTTCCTGGTTTGGGTCTGTTCCTGGTTTGGGTCTGTTCCTGGTTTGGGTCTGTTCCTGGTTTGTGTCTGTTCCTGTTATGGGTCTGTTCCTGGTGAGGGTCTGTTCCTGGTGAGGGTCTGGTGCTGGTTTGGGTCTGTTCCTGGTGAAGGTCTGTTCCTGGTTTGGGTCTGTTCCTGGTTTGGGTCTGTTCCTGGTGAGGGTCTGTTCCTGGTGAGTTTCGGTCCCTGGTGAGGGTCTGTTCCTGGTGAGGGTCTGTTCCTGGTTTGGGTCTGTTCCTGGTTTGAGTCAGTTCCTGGTTTGGGTCTGTTCCTGGTTTGGGTCTGTTCCTGGTGAGGGTCTGTTCCTGGTGAGTTTCGGTCCCTGGTGAGGGTCTGTTGCTGGTGAGGGTCTGTTCCTGGTTTGGGTCTGTTCCTGGTGTGGGTCTGTTCCTGGTGAGTGTCTGTTCCTGGTGAGGGTCTGTTCCTGGTGAGTGTCTGTTCCTGGTGAGGGTCTGTTCCTGGTTTCTGTCTGTTCCTCGTGAGGGTCTGTTCCTGGTTTGGGACTGTTCCTGGTGAGAGTCTGTTCCTGGTGTGGGACTGTTCATGTTTTGATGTCTGTTCCCGGTTTGGGTCTGTTCCTGCTTTGGGTCTGTTCCTGGTTTGATGTCTGTTCCTGGTGAGGGGCTGTTCCTGGTGAGTGTCTGTTCCTGGTTTGTGTCTGTTCCTGGTTTGGGTCTGTTCCTGGTGAGGGTCTGTTCCTGGTTTCTGTCTGTTCCTCGTGAGGGTCTGTTCCTGGTTTGGGTCTGTTCCTGGTTTGGGACTGTTCCTGGTGAGTGTCTGTACCTGGTTTGGGTCTGTTCCTGGTGAGAGTCTGTTCCTGGTGTGGGACTGTTCATGTTTTGATGTCTGTTCCCGGTTTGGGTCTGTTCCTGCTTTGGGTCTGTTCCTGGTTTGATGTCTGTTCCTGGTTTGGGTCTGTTCCTGGTTTGGGTCTGTTCCTGGTGAGGGTCTGTTCCTGGTTTGGCCTGTTCCTTCTGAGGGTCTGTTTCTGGTGAGGTTCTGTTCCTGTTGAGGGTCTGTTCCTGGTGAGGGTCTGTTCCTGGTTTGGGTGTGTTCCTGGTGAGGGTCTGTTCCTGGTTTTGAGTCTGTTCCTGGTGAGTGTCTGTTCCTGGTTTGGGTCTGGTCCGGGTCTGGGTCTGTTCCTGGTTTGGGTCTGTTCCTGGGGAGGGACTGTTCCTGGTGTCTGTCTGTTCCAGGTTTGTGTCTGATCCTGGTGAGGTTCTGTTCCTGGTTTGGGTCTGTTCGAGGTGTGGGTCTGTTCCAGTTTTGGGTCAGTTCTTCGTGAGGGTCAGTTCCTGTTGAGGGTCTGTTCCTGGTTTGGGTCTGTTCCTGGTGAGGGTCTGTTCCTGGTGAGAGTCTGTTCCTGGTGTGGGTCTGTTCATGTTTTGGGTCTGTTCCTGGTTAGGGTCTGTTCCTGGTGAGGGTCTGTTCCTGCTGAGGGTCTGTTCCCGGTGATGGTCTGTTCCTGGTTTGGGTCTGTTCCTGGTGAGTTTCGGTCCCTGGTGAGGGTCTGTTCCTGGTTTGGGTCTGTTCCTGGTGTGGGTCTGTTCCTGGTTTGTGTCTGTTCCTGGTGTGGGTCTGTTCCTGGTGTGGGTCTGTTCCTGGTTTGTGTCTGTTCCTGGTGTGGGTCTGTTCCTGGTGTGGGTCTGTTCCTGGTTTGTGTCTGTTCCTCGTGTGGGTCTGTTCCTGGTTTGGTTCTGTTCCTGGTTTGGGTCTGTTCCTGGTTTGGGTCTGTTCCTGGTTTGGGTCTGTTCCTGGTTTGGCCTGTTCCTTCTGAGGGTCTGTTTCTGGTGAGGTTCTGTTCCTGTTGAGGGTCTGTTCCTGGTGAGGGTCTGTTCCTGGTTAGGGTCTGTTCCTGGTGTGGGACTGTTCCAGTTTTGGGTCAGTTCTTCGTGAGGGTCTGTTCCTGGTGTGGGTCTGTTCCTGGTTTGGGTCTGTTCCTGGTTTGGGTCTGTTCCTGGTTTGGGTCTGTTCCTGGTGAGGGTCTGTTCCTGGTGAGGGTCTGTTCCTGGTTTGGGTCTGTTCCTGGTGAGGGTATGTTCCTGGTGAGGGTCTGTTCCTGGTTTGGGTCTGTTCCTGGTTTGGGTCTGTTCCTGGTTTGGGTCTGTTCCTGGTTTGGGTCTGTTCCTGGTGAGGGTCTGTTCCTGGTTTGGGTCTGTTCCTGGTTTGTGTCTGTTCCTGTTATGGGTCTGTTCCTGGTGAGGGTCTGTTCCTGGTGAGGGTCTGTTCCTGGTTTGGGTCTGTTCCTGGTTTGTGTCTGTTCCTGTTATGGGTCTGTTCCTGGTGAGGGTCTGGTGCTGGTTTGGGTCTGTTCCTGGTTTGGGTCTGTTCCTGGTGAAGGTCTGTTCCTGGTTTGAGTCAGTTCCTGGTTTGGGTCTGTTCCTGGTTTGGGTCTGTTCCTGGTGAGTTTCGGTCCCTGGTGAGGGTCTGTTCCTGGTGAGGGTCTGTTCCTGGTTTGGGTCTGTTCCTGGTGTGGGTCTGTTCCTGGTGAGGGTCTGTTCCTGGTTTGGGTCTGTTCCTGGTGTGGGTCTGTTCCTGGTTTGTGTCTGTTCCTGGTGTGGGTCTGTTCCTGGTTTGATGTCTGTTCCTGGTGTGGGTCTGTTCCTGGTTTGTGTCTGTTCCTGGTTTGATGTCTGTTCCTGGTTTGGGTCTGTTCCTGGTGTGGGTCTGTTCCTGGTTTGATGTCTGTTCCTGGTGAGGGTCTGTTCCTGGTGAGTGTCTGTTCCTGGTTTGGGTCTGTTCCTGCTTTGGGTCTGTTCCTGGTGAGGGTCTGTTCCTGGTGAGGGTCTGTTCCAGGTTTGGGTCTGTTCCTGGTTTGATGTCTGTTCCTGGTTTGTGTCTGTTCCTGTTATGGGTCTGTTCCTGGTTTGGGTCTGTTCCTGGTTTGTGTCTGTTCCTGTTATGGGTCTGTTCCTGGTGAGGGTCTGGTGCTGGTTTGGGTCTGTTCCTGGTTTGGGTCTGTTCCTGGTTTGGGTCTGTTCCTGGTGAGGGTCTGTTCCTGGTGACTTTCGGTCCCTGGTGAGGGTCTGTTCCTGGTGAGGGTCTGTTCCTGGTTTCGGTCTGTTCCTGGTGAGGGACTGTTCCTGGTGAGGGATTGTTCCTTGTGAGGGTCTGTTCCTGGTTTGAGTCTGTTCCTGGTGTGGGTCTGTTCCTGGTTAGGGTCTGTTCCTTGTGTGGGTCTGTTCCTGGTTTGTGTCTGTTCCTGGTGTGGGTCTGTTCCTGGTGTGGGTCTGTTCCTGGTTAGGGTCTGTTCCTTGTGTGGGTCTGTTCCTGGTTTGTGTCTGTTCCTGGTATGGGTCTGTTCCTGGTGTGGGTCTGTTCCTGGTTAGGGTCTGTTCCTTGTGTGGGTCTGTTCCTGGTTTGGGTCTGTTCCTGGTTTGTGTCTGTTCCTGTTATGGGTCTGTTCCTGGTGAGGGTCTGTTCCTGGTTTGGGTCTGTTCCTGGTTTGGGTCTGTTCCTGGTTTGGGTCTGTTCCTGGTTTGGGTCTGTTCCTGGTTTGGGTCTGTTCCTGGTTAGCGTCTGTTCCTGGTGTGGGTCTGTTCCTGGTGAGTGTCTGTACCTGGTGTGGGTATGTTCCTGGTGAGAGTCTGTTCCTGGTGTGGGTCTGTTCATGTTTTGATGTCTGTTCCCAGTTTGGGTCTGTTCCTGGTTAGGGTCTGTTCCTGGTATGGGTCTGTTCCTGGTTTGATGTCTGTTCATGGTGTGTGTCTGTTCCAGTTTTGGGTTTGTTCGTGGTTTGTGTCTGTTCCTGGTGAGGGTCTGTTCCTGTTTTGGGTCTGTTCCTGGTTAGGGTCTGTTCCTGGTGAGGGTCTGTTCCTGCTGAGGGTCTGTTCCCGGTGAGGGTCTGTTCCTGGTTTGGGTCTGTTCCTGGTGAGTTTCGGTCCCTGGTGAGGGTCTGTTCCTGGTTTGGGTCTGTTCCTGGTGTGGGTCTGTTCCTGGTTTGTGTCTGTTCCTGGTTAGGGTCTGTTCCTGGTATGGGTCTGTTCCTGGTTTGATGTCTGTTCATGGTGTGTGTCTGTTCCAGTTTTGGGTTTGTTCGTGGTTTGTGTCTGTTCCTGGTGTGGGTCTGTTCCTGGTTTGTGTCTGTTCCTGGTTTGGTTCTGTTCCTGGTTTGGGTCTGTTCCTGGCGAGGGTCTGTTCCTGGTTTGGGTCTGTTCCTGGTGTGGGACTGTTCCTGGTGAGGTTCTGTCCCTGGTGAGGGTCTGTTCCTGGTGAGGGTCTGTTCCTGTTTTGGGTCTGTTCCTGGTCAGGGTCTGTTCCTGGTTTGGGTCTGTTCCTGGTTTGGGTCTGTTCCTGTTATGTGTCTGTTCCTGGTGAGGATCTGTTCCTGGTTTCGGTCTGTTCCTGGCGAGGGTCTGTTCCTGGTTTGGGTCTGTTCCTGGTGTGGGACTGTTCCTGGTGAGGGTCTGTTCCTGGTGAGGGTCTGTTCCTGGTTTGGGTCTGTTCCTGGTGTGGGACTGTTCCTGGTGAGGTTCTGTCCCTGGTGAGGGATTGTTCCTTGTGAGGGTCTGTTCCTGGTTTGGGTCTGTTCCTGGTGAGGGTCTGTTCCTGGTGTGGGTCTGTTCCTGGTTTGGGTCTGTTCCTGGTTAAGGTCTGTTCCTGGTGAGAGTCTGTTCCTGGTGAGGTTCTGTACCTGGTGTGTGTATGTTCCTGGTGAGAGTCTGTTCCTGGTGAGGGTCTGTTTCTAGTTTGATGTCTGTTCGTGGTGTGTGTCTGTTCCAGTTTTGGGTTTGTTTGTGGTTTGTGTCTGTTCCTGGTGAGGGTCTGTTCCTGTATTGGGTCTGATCCTGGTTAGGGTCTGTTCCTGGTTAGGGTCTGTTCCTGGTTTGGGTCTGTTCCTGGTTTCGGTCTGTTCCTGGCGAGGGTCAGTTCCTGGTTTGGGTCTGTTCCTGGTGTGGGACTGTTCCTGGTGAGGTTCTGTTCCTGGTGAGGGTCTGTTCCTGGTGAGGGACTGTCCCTGGTGAGGGATTGTTCCTTGTGAGGGTCTGTTCCTGGTTTGGGTCTGTTCCTGGTTAGGGTCTGTTCCTGGTGTGGGTCTGTTCCTGGTTTGGGTCTGTTCCTGGTGAGAGTCTGTTCCTGGTTTGGGTCTGTTCATGTTTTGATGTCTGTTCCCGGTTTGGGTCTGTTCCTGCTTTGGGTCTGTTCCTAGTTTGATGACTGTTCCTGGTTTGGGTCTGTTCCTGCTTTGGGTCTGTTCCTAGTTTGATGACTGTTCCTGGTTTGGGTCTGTTCCTGGTTTGGGTCTGTTCCTGGTTAGGGTCTGTTCCTGGTTTGGGTCTGTTCCTGGTTTGGGTCTGTTCCTGGTTTGGGTCTGTTCCTGGTGAGGGTCTGTTCCTGGTTTTAGTCTGTTCCTGGTTTGGATCTGTTTCTGCTGACGGTCTGTTCCTGGTTTGATTCTGTTCCAGGTGACTGTCTGTTCCAGGTTTGGGTCTGTTCCTGGTTTGGGTCTGTTCCTGGTGAGGGTCTGTTCCTGGTTTGGGTCTGTTCCTGGTGAGCGTCTGTTCCTGGTTTGGGTCTGTTCCTGGTTTGGCCTGTTCCTTCTGAGCGTCTGTTTCTGGTGAGGGTCTGTTCCTGTTGAGGGTCTGTTTCTGGTTTGGGTCTGTTCCTGGTGAGGGTCAGTTCCTGGAGTGGGTCTGTTCGTGGTTAGGGTCTGTTCCTGGTGTGGGTCTGTTCCTGGTGAGCGTCTGTTCCTGGTGTGGGACTGTTCATGTTTTGATGTCTGTTCCTGGTATGGGTCTGTTCCAGTTTTGGGTCAGTTCTTCATGAGGGTCTGTTCCTGGTGTGGGTCTGTTCCTGGTTTGGGTCTGTTCCTGGTTTGGGTCTGTTCCTGCTTTGGGTCTGTTCCTGGTGAGGGTCTGTTCCTGGTGAGGGTCTGTTCCTGGTTTGGGTCTGTTCCTGGTGTGGGTCTGTTCCTGCTTTGGGTCTGTTCCTGGTGAGGGTCTGTTCCTGGTGAGTGTCTGTTCCTGGTTTGGGTCTGTTCCTGGTTTGGGTCTGTTCCTGGTTTGTGTCTGTTCCTGTTATGGGTCTCTTCCTGGTGAGGGTCTGTTCCTGGTGAGGGTCTGGTGCTGGTTTGGGTCTGTTCCTGGTTTGGGTCTGTTCCTGGTGAAGGTCTGTTCCTGGTTTGGGTCTGTTCCTGGTTTGGGTCTGTTCCTGGTGAGGGTCTGTTCCTGGTGAGTTTCGGTCCCTGGTGAGGGTCTGTTCCTGGTGAGGGTCTGTTCCTGGTTTGGGTCTGTTCCTGGTGTGGGTCTGTTCCTGGTTTGTGTCTGTTCCTGGTTTGATGTCTGTTCCTGGTGAGGGTCTGTTCCTGGTTTGTGTCTGTTCCTGGTTTGATGTCTGTTCCTGGTGAGGGTCTGTTCCTGGTGAGTGTCCGTTCCTGGTTGGGTCTGTTCCTGGTGTGGGTCTGTTCCTGGTGAGGGTCTGTTCCTGGTGAGGGTCTGTTCCTGGTTTGGGTCTGTTCCTGGTTTGGGTCTGTTCCTGGTGAGGGTCTGTTCCTGCTTTGGGTCTGTTCCTGGTGAGGGTCTGTTCCTGGTTTGGGTCTGTTCCTGGTTTGGGTCTGTTCCTGGTTTGGGTCTGTTCCTGGTGAAGGTCTGTTCCTGGTTTGGGTCTGTTCCTGGTTTGGGTCTGTTCCTGGTTTGGGTCTGTTCCTGGTTTGTGTCTGTTCCTGTTATGGGTCTGTTCCTGGTGAGGGTCTGTTCCTGGTGAGGGTCTGGTGCTGGTTTGGGTCTGTTCCTGGTGAAGGTCTGTTCCTGGTTTGGGTCTGTTCCTGGTTTGGGTCTGTTCCTGGTGAGGGTCTGTTCCTGGTGAGTTTCGGTCCCTGGTGAGGGTCTGTTCCTGGTGAGGGTCTGTTCCTGGTTTGGGTCTGTTCCTGGTTTGAGTCAGTTCCTGGTTTGGGTCTGTTCCTGGTTTGGGTCTGTTCCTGGTGAGGGTCTGTTCCTGGTGAGTTTCGGTCCCTGGTGAGGGTCTGTTGCTGGTGAGGGTCTGTTCCTGGTTTGGGTCTGTTCCTGGTGTGGGTCTGTTCCTGGTGAGTGTCTGTTCCTGGTGAGGGTCTGTTCCTGGTGAGTGTCTGTTCCTGGTTTGGGTCTGTTCCTGGTTTGGGTCTGTTCCTGGTGAGGGTCTGTTCCTGGTTTCTGTCTGTTCCTCGTGAGGGTCTGTTCCTGGTTTGGGACTGTTCCTGGTGAGAGTCTGTTCCTGGTGTGGGACTGTTCATGTTTTGATGTCTGTTCCCGGTTTGGGTCTGTTCCTGCTTTGGGTCTGTTCCTGGTTTGATGTCTGTTCCTGGTGAGGGGCTGTTCCTGGTGAGTGTCTGTTCCTGGTTTGTGTCTGTTCCTGGTTTGGGTCTGTTCCTGGTGAGGGTCTGTTCCTGGTTTCTGTCTGTTCCTCGTGAGGGTCTGTTCCTGGTTTGGGTCTGTTCCTGGTTTGGGACTGTTCCTGGTGAGTGTCTGTACCTGGTTTGGGTCTGTTCCTGGTGAGAGTCTGTTCCTGGTGTGGGACTGTTCATGTTTTGATGTCTGTTCCCGGTTTGGGTCTGTTCCTGCTTTGGGTCTGTTCCTGGTTTGATGTCTGTTCCTGGTTTGGGTCTGTTCCTGGTTTGGGTCTGTTCCTGGTGAGGGTCTGTTCCTGGTTTGGCCTGTTCCTTCTGAGGGTCTGTTTCTGGTGAGGTTCTGTTCCTGTTGAGGGTCTGTTCCTGGTGAGGGTCTGTTCCTGGTTTGGGTGTGTTCCTGGTGAGGGTCTGTTCCTGGTTTTGAGTCTGTTCCTGGTGAGTGTCTGTTCCTGGTTTGGGTCTGGTCCGGGTCTGGGTCTGTTCCTGGTTTGGGTCTGTTCCTGGGGAGGGACTGTTCCTGGTGTCTGTCTGTTCCAGGTTTGTGTCTGATCCTGGTGAGGTTCTGTTCCTGGTTTGGGTCTGTTCGAGGTGTGGGTCTGTTCCAGTTTTGGGTCAGTTCTTCGTGAGGGTCAGTTCCTGTTGAGGGTCTGTTCCTGGTTTGGGTCTGTTCCTGGTGAGGGTCTGTTCCTGGTGAGAGTCTGTTCCTGGTGTGGGTCTGTTCATGTTTTGGGTCTGTTCCTGGTTAGGGTCTGTTCCTGGTGAGGGTCTGTTCCTGCTGAGGGTCTGTTCCCGGTGATGGTCTGTTCCTGGTTTGGGTCTGTTCCTGGTGAGTTTCGGTCCCTGGTGAGGGTCTGTTCCTGGTTTGGGTCTGTTCCTGGTGTGGGTCTGTTCCTGGTTTGTGTCTGTTCCTGGTGTGGGTCTGTTCCTGGTGTGGGTCTGTTCCTGGTTTGTGTCTGTTCCTGGTGTGGGTCTGTTCCTGGTGTGGGTCTGTTCCTGGTTTGTGTCTGTTCCTCGTGTGGGTCTGTTCCTGGTTTGGTTCTGTTCCTGGTTTGGGTCTGTTCCTGGTTTGGGTCTGTTCCTGGTTTGGGTCTGTTCCTGGTTTGGCCTGTTCCTTCTGAGGGTCTGTTTCTGGTGAGGTTCTGTTCCTGTTGAGGGTCTGTTCCTGGTGAGGGTCTGTTCCTGGTTAGGGTCTGTTCCTGGTGTGGGACTGTTCCAGTTTTGGGTCAGTTCTTCGTGAGGGTCTGTTCCTGGTGTGGGTCTGTTCCTGGTTTGGGTCTGTTCCTGGTTTGGGTCTGTTCCTGGTTTGGGTCTGTTCCTGGTGAGGGTCTGTTCCTGGTGAGGGTCTGTTCCTGGTTTGGGTCTGTTCCTGGTGAGGGTATGTTCCTGGTGAGGGTCTGTTCCTGGTTTGGGTCTGTTCCTGGTTTGGGTCTGTTCCTGGTTTGGGTCTGTTCCTGGTTTGGGTCTGTTCCTGGTGAGGGTCTGTTCCTGGTTTGGGTCTGTTCCTGGTTTGTGTCTGTTCCTGTTATGGGTCTGTTCCTGGTGAGGGTCTGTTCCTGGTGAGGGTCTGTTCCTGGTTTGGGTCTGTTCCTGGTTTGTGTCTGTTCCTGTTATGGGTCTGTTCCTGGTGAGGGTCTGGTGCTGGTTTGGGTCTGTTCCTGGTTTGGGTCTGTTCCTGGTGAAGGTCTGTTCCTGGTTTGAGTCAGTTCCTGGTTTGGGTCTGTTCCTGGTTTGGGTCTGTTCCTGGTGAGTTTCGGTCCCTGGTGAGGGTCTGTTCCTGGTGAGGGTCTGTTCCTGGTTTGGGTCTGTTCCTGGTGTGGGTCTGTTCCTGGTGAGGGTCTGTTCCTGGTTTGGGTCTGTTCCTGGTGTGGGTCTGTTCCTGGTTTGTGTCTGTTCCTGGTGTGGGTCTGTTCCTGGTTTGATGTCTGTTCCTGGTGTGGGTCTGTTCCTGGTTTGTGTCTGTTCCTGGTTTGATGTCTGTTCCTGGTTTGGGTCTGTTCCTGGTGTGGGTCTGTTCCTGGTTTGATGTCTGTTCCTGGTGAGGGTCTGTTCCTGGTGAGTGTCTGTTCCTGGTTTGGGTCTGTTCCTGCTTTGGGTCTGTTCCTGGTGAGGGTCTGTTCCTGGTGAGGGTCTGTTCCAGGTTTGGGTCTGTTCCTGGTTTGATGTCTGTTCCTGGTTTGTGTCTGTTCCTGTTATGGGTCTGTTCCTGGTTTGGGTCTGTTCCTGGTTTGTGTCTGTTCCTGTTATGGGTCTGTTCCTGGTGAGGGTCTGGTGCTGGTTTGGGTCTGTTCCTGGTTTGGGTCTGTTCCTGGTTTGGGTCTGTTCCTGGTGAGGGTCTGTTCCTGGTGACTTTCGGTCCCTGGTGAGGGTCTGTTCCTGGTGAGGGTCTGTTCCTGGTTTCGGTCTGTTCCTGGTGAGGGACTGTTCCTGGTGAGGGATTGTTCCTTGTGAGGGTCTGTTCCTGGTTTGAGTCTGTTCCTGGTGTGGGTCTGTTCCTGGTTAGGGTCTGTTCCTTGTGTGGGTCTGTTCCTGGTTTGTGTCTGTTCCTGGTGTGGGTCTGTTCCTGGTGTGGGTCTGTTCCTGGTTAGGGTCTGTTCCTTGTGTGGGTCTGTTCCTGGTTTGTGTCTGTTCCTGGTATGGGTCTGTTCCTGGTGTGGGTCTGTTCCTGGTTAGGGTCTGTTCCTTGTGTGGGTCTGTTCCTGGTTTGGGTCTGTTCCTGGTTTGTGTCTGTTCCTGTTATGGGTCTGTTCCTGGTGAGGGTCTGTTCCTGGTTTGGGTCTGTTCCTGGTTTGGGTCTGTTCCTGGTTTGGGTCTGTTCCTGGTTTGGGTCTGTTCCTGGTTTGGGTCTGTTCCTGGTTAGCGTCTGTTCCTGGTGTGGGTCTGTTCCTGGTGAGTGTCTGTACCTGGTGTGGGTATGTTCCTGGTGAGAGTCTGTTCCTGGTGTGGGTCTGTTCATGTTTTGATGTCTGTTCCCAGTTTGGGTCTGTTCCTGGTTAGGGTCTGTTCCTGGTATGGGTCTGTTCCTGGTTTGATGTCTGTTCATGGTGTGTGTCTGTTCCAGTTTTGGGTTTGTTCGTGGTTTGTGTCTGTTCCTGGTGAGGGTCTGTTCCTGTTTTGGGTCTGTTCCTGGTTAGGGTCTGTTCCTGGTGAGGGTCTGTTCCTGCTGAGGGTCTGTTCCCGGTGAGGGTCTGTTCCTGGTTTGGGTCTGTTCCTGGTGAGTTTCGGTCCCTGGTGAGGGTCTGTTCCTGGTTTGGGTCTGTTCCTGGTGTGGGTCTGTTCCTGGTTTGTGTCTGTTCCTGGTTAGGGTCTGTTCCTGGTATGGGTCTGTTCCTGGTTTGATGTCTGTTCATGGTGTGTGTCTGTTCCAGTTTTGGGTTTGTTCGTGGTTTGTGTCTGTTCCTGGTGTGGGTCTGTTCCTGGTTTGTGTCTGTTCCTGGTTTGGTTCTGTTCCTGGTTTGGGTCTGTTCCTGGTGAGGGTCTGTTCCTGGTTTGGGTCTGTTCCTGGTTTGGCCTGTTCCTTCTGAGGGTCTGTTTCTGGTGAGGTTCTGTTCCTGTTGAGGGTCTGTTCCTGGTGAGGGTCAGTTCCTGGAGTGGGTCCGTTCCTGGTTTGGGTGTGTTCCTGGTGAGGGTATGTTCCTGGTGAGGGTCTGTTCCTGGTTTTGAGTCTGTTCCTGGTGAGTGTCTGTTCCTGGTTTGGGTCTGGTCCGGGTCTGGGTCTGTTCCTGGTTTGGGTCTGTTCCTGGGGAAGGACTGTTCCTGGTGTCTGTCTGTTCGAGGTTTGTGTCTGATCCTGGTGAGGTTCTGTTCCTGGTTTGGGTCTGCTCCTGGTTTGGATCTGTTCGAGGTGTGGGTCTGTTCCAGTTTTGGGTCAGTTCTTCGTGAGGGTCAGTTCCTGGTGAGGGTCTGTTCCTGGTTTGGGTCTGTTCCTGGTGAGGGTCTGTTCCTGGTTTGGGTCTGTTCCTGGTGAGGGTCTGTTCCTGGTGAGGGTCTGTTCCTGGTTTGGGTCTGTTCCTGGTGAGGGTCTGTTCCTGGTGAGGGTCTGTTCCTGGTTTGGGTCTGTTCCTGGTGAGGGTCTGTTCCTGGTGAGGGGCTGTTCCTGGTTTGGGTCTCTTCCTGGTGAGGGTCTGTTCCTGGTGAGGGTCTGTTCCTGGTTTGGGTCTATTCCTGGTTTGGGTCTGTTCCTGGTTTGGGACTGTTCCTGGTGACTTTCGGTCCCTGGTGAGGGTCTGTTCCTGGTGAGGGTCTGTTCCTTGTGAGAGTCTGTTCCTGGTGAGGGTCTGTTCCTGGTTTGGGTCTGTTCCTGGTGTGGGTCCGTTCCTGGTTTGGGTCTGTTCCTGGTTTGTGTCTGTTCCTGGTTTGATGTCTGTTCCTGGTTTGGGTCTGTTCCTGGTTAGGGTCTGTTCCTGGTTTGTGTCAGTACATGTTTTGATTTCTGTTCCCGGTTTGGGTCTGTTCCTGGTTTGGGTCTGTTCCTGGTTTGATGTCTGTTCCTGGTTTGGGTCTGTTCCTGGTGTGGGTCTGTTCCTGGTTTGATGTCTGTTCCTGGTGTGGGTCTGTTCCTGGTTTGATGTCTGTTCCTGGTGAGGGTCTGTTCCTGGTGAGGGTCTGTTCCTGGTTTGGGTCTGTTCCTGGTGAGGGTCTGTTCCTGGTTAGGGTCTGTTCCTGGTGAGGGTCTGTTCCTGGTTTGGGTCTGTTCCTGGTTTGGATCTGTTCCTGGTGAGGGTCTGTTCCAGGTTTGGGTCTGTTCCTGGTTTGGGTCTGTTCCTGGTTTGGGTCTGTTCCTGGTGAGGGTCTGTTCCTGGTGAGGGTCTGTTCCTGGTTTGGGTCTGTTCCTGGTTTGGATCTGTTCCTGGTGAGGGTCTGTTCCAGGTTTGGGTCTGTTCCTGGTTTGGGTCTGTTCCTGGTTAGGGTCTGTTCCTGGTTTGGGTCTGTTCCTGGTTTGTGTCTGTTCCTGGTTTGGGTCTGTTCCTGGTTAGGGTCTGTTCCTGGTTTGGGTCTGTTCCTGGTTTGGGTCTGTTCCTGGTTTGGGTCTGTTCCTGGTTAGGGTCTGTTCCTGGTTTGGGTCTGTTCCTGGTTTGATGTCTGTTCCTGGTGAGGGTCTGTTCCTGGTGAGGGTCTGTTCCTGGTTTGGGTCTGTTCCTGGTGAGGGTCTGTTCCTGGTGAGGGTCTGTTCCTGGTGAGGGTCTGTTCCTGGTTTGTGTCTGTTCCTGGTTTGATGTCTGTTCCTGGTTTGTGTCTGTTCCTGGTGAGGGTCTGTTCCTGGTTTGGGTCTGTTCCTGGTGAGGGTCTGTTCCTGGTTTGTGTCTGTTCCTGTTATGGGTCTGTTCCTGGTGAGGATCTGTTCCTGGTTTCGGTCTGTTCCTTGTGAGTGTCTGTTCCTGGTTTGGGTCTGTTCCTGGTGTGGGACTGTTCCTGGTGAGGTTCTGTCCCTGGTGAGGGATTGTTCCTTGTGAGGGTCTGTTCCTGGTTTGAGTCTGTTCCTGGTTTGGGTCTGTTCCTGGTTTGGGTCTGTTCCTGGTTTGGGTCTGTTCCTGTGTAGGGTCTGTTCCTGATGTGGGTCTGTTCCTGTTGAGAGTCTGTACCTGGTGTGGGTATGTTCCTGGTGAGGGTCTGTTCCTGGTGAGGGTCTGTTCCTGGTTTTAGTCTGTTCCTGGTTAGGGTCCGTTCCTGGTGAGGGTCTGTTCCTGGTTTGGGTCTGTTCCAGGTGACTGTCTGTTCCAGGTTTGGGTCTGTTCCTGGTTTGGGTCTGTTCCTGGTTTGGCCTGTTCCTTCTGAGGGTGTGTTTCTGGTGAGGTTCTGTTCCTGTTGAGGGTCTGTTCCTGGTGAGGGTCAGTTCCTGCTGAGGGTCTGTTCCTGGAGTGGGTCCGTTCCTGGTTTGGGTCTGTTCCTGGTGAGGGTCTGTTCCTGGTTTGGGTCTGGTCCGGGTCTGGGTCTGTTCCTGGTTTGGGTCTGTTCCTGGGGAGGGACTGTTCCTGGTGTCTGTCTGTTCCAGGTTTGTGTCTGATCCTGGTGAGGTTCTGTTCCTGGTTTGGTTCTGTTCCTGGTTTGGATCTGTTCCTGGTTTGGGTCAGTTCTTCGTGAGGGTCAGTTCCTGGTGTGGGTCTGTTCCTGCTTTGGGTCTGTTCCTGGTTTGGGTCTGTTCCTGGTTTTGGTCTGTTCCAGGTTTGGGTCTGTTCCTGGTTTGGGTCTGTTCCTGTTATGGGTCTGTTCCTGGTGAGGGTCTGTTCCTGGTGAAGGTGTGTTCCTGGTTTGGGTCTATTCCTGGTTTGGGTCTGTTCCTGGTTTGGGTCTGTTCCTGGTTTGATGTCTGTTCCTGGTGAGGGTCTGTTCCTGGTGAGGGTCTGTTCCTGGTGAGGGTCTGTTCCTGGTGAGGGTCTGTTCCTGGTTTGTGTCTGTTCCTGGTTTGTGTCTGTTCCTGGTGTGGGTCTGTTCCTGGTTTGTGTCTGTTCCTGGTGTGGGTCTGTTCCTGGTGTGGGTCTGTTCCTGGTTTGTGTCTGTTCCTGGTGTGGGTCTGTTCCTGGTGTGGGTCTGTTCCTGGTTTGTGTCTGTTCCTCGTGTGGGTCTGTTCCTGGTGTGGGTCTGTTCCTGGTTTGTGTCTGTTCCTGGTGTGGGTCTGTTCCTGGTGTGGGTCTGTTCCTGGTTTGTGTCTGTTCCTCGTGTGGGTCTGTTCCTGGTTTGGTTCTGTTCCAGGTTTGGGTCTGTTCCTGGTTTGGGTCTGTTCCTGGTTTGGGTCTGTTCCTGGTTTGGCCTGTTCCTTCTGAGGGTCTGTTTCTGGTGAGGTTCTGTTCCTGTTGAGGGTCTGTTCCTGGTGAGGGTCTGTTCCTGGTTAGGGTCTGTTCCTGGTGTGGGACTGTTCCAGTTTTGGGTCAGTTCTTCGTGAGGGTCTGTTCCTGGTGTGGGTCTGTTCCTGGTTTGGGTCTGTTCCTGGTTTGGGTCTGTTCCTGGTTTGGGTCTGTTCCTGGTGAGGGTCTGTTCCTGGTGAGGGTCTGTTCCTGGTGAGGGTATGTTCCTGGTGAGGGTCTGTTCCTGGTTTGGGTCTGTTCCTGGTTTGGGTCTGTTCCTGGTTTGGGTCTGTTCCTGGTTTGGGTCTGTTCCTGGTGAGGGTCTGTTCCTGGTTTGGGTCTGTTCCTGGTTTGTGTCTGTTCCTGTTATGGGTCTGTTCCTGGTGAGGGTCTGTTCCTGGTGAGGGTCTGTTCCTGGTTTGGGTCTGTTCCTGGTTTGTGTCTGTTCCTGTTATGGGTCTGTTCCTGCTGAGGGTCTGGTGCTGGTTTGGGTCTGTTCCTGGTTTGGGTCTGTTCCTGGTGAAGGTCTGTTCCTGGTTTGAGTCAGTTCCTGGTTTGGGTCTGTTCCTGGTTAAGGTCTGTTCCTGGTGAGTTTCGGTCCCTGGTGAGGGTCTGTTCCTGGTGAGGGTCTGTTCCTGGTTTGGGTCTGTTCCTGGTGTGGGTCTGTTCCTGGTGAGGGTCTGTTCCTGGTTTGGGTCTGTTCTTGGTGTGGGTCTGTTCCTGGTTTGTGTCTGTTCCTGGTGTGGGTCTGTTCCTGGTTTGATGTCTGTTCCTGGTGTGGGTCTGTTCCTGGTTTGTGTCTGTTCCTGGTTTGATGTCTGTTCCTGGTTTGGGTCTGTTCCTGGTGAGGGTCTGTTCCTGGTTTGGGTCTGTTCCTGGTGTGGGTCTGTTCCTGGTTTGATGTCTGTTCCTGGTGAGGGTCTGTTCCTTGTGAGTGTCTGTTCCTGGTTTGGGTCTGTTCCTGGTGAGGGTCTGTTCCTGCTTTGGGTCTGTTCCTGGTGAGGGTCTGTTCCTGGTGAGGGTCTGTTCCAGGTTTGGGTCTATTCCTAGTTTGTGTCTGTTCCTGTTATGGGTCTGTTCCTGGTGAGGGTCTGTTCCTGGTTTGGGTCTGTTCCTGGTTTGTGTCTTTTCCTGTTATGGGTCTGTTCCTGGTGAGGGTCTGGTGCTGGTTTGGGTCTGTTCCTGGTTTGGGTCTGTTCCTGGTGAGGGTCTGTTCCTGGTGAGGGTCTGTTCCTGGTTTGGGTCTGTTCCTGGTTTGTGTCTGTTCCTGTTATGGGTCTGTTCCTGGTTTCGGTCTGTTCCTGGTGAGGGACTGTTCCTGGTGAGGGATTGTTCCTTGTGAGGGTCTGTTCCTGGTTTGAGTCTGTTCCTGGTGAGGGTCTGTTCCTGGTTAGGGTCTGTTCCTGGTGTGGGTCTGTTCCTGGTTAGGGTCTGTTCCTGGTGTGGGTCTGTTCCTGGTTTGGGTCTGTTCCTGGTTTGTGTCTGTTCCTGTTATGGGTCTGTTCCTGGTTTGGGTCTGTTCCTGGTTTGGGTCTGTTCCTGGTTTGGGTCTGTTCCTGGTTTGGTTCTGTTCCTGGTTTGGGTCTGTTCCTGGTTTGGGTCTGTTCCTGGTTTGGGTCTGTTCCTGGTTTGGCCTGTTCCTTCTGAGGGTCTGTTTCTGGTGAGGTTCTGTTCCTGTTGAGGGTCTGTTCCTGGTGAGGGTCTGTTCCTGGTTAGGGTCTGTTCCTGGTGTGGGACTGTTCCAGTTTTGGGTCAGTTCTTCGTGAGGGTCTGTTCCTGGTGTGGGTCTGTTCCTGGTTTGGGTCTGTTCCTGGTTTGGGTCTGTTCCTGGTTTGGGTCTGTTCCTGGTGAGGGTCTGTTCCTGGTGAGGGTCTGTTCCTGGTTTGGGTCTGTTCCTGGTGAGGGTATGTTCCTGGTGAGGGTCTGTTCCTGGTTTGGGTCTGTTCCTGGTTTGGGTCTGTTCCTGGTTTGGGTCTGTTCCTGGTTTGGGTCTGTTCCTGGTGAGGGTCTGTTCCTGGTTTGGGTCTGTTCCTGGTTTGTGTCTGTTCCTGTTATGGGTCTGTTCCTGGTGAGGGTCTGTTCCTGGTGAGGGTCTGTTCCTGGTTTGGGTCTGTTCCTGGTTTGTGTCTGTTCCTGTTATGGGTCTGTTCCTGGTGAGGGTCTGGTGCTGGTTTGGGTCTGTTCCTGGTTTGGGTCTGTTCCTGGTGAAGGTCTGTTCCTGGTTTGAGTCAGTTCCTGGTTTGGGTCTGTTCCTGGTTTGGGTCTGTTCCTGGTGAGTTTCGGTCCCTGGTGAGGGTCTGTTCCTGGTGAGGGTCTGTTCCTGGTTTGGGTCTGTTCCTGGTGTGGGTCTGTTCCTGGTGAGGGTCTGTTCCTGGTTTGGGTCTGTTCCTGGTGTGGGTCTGTTCCTGGTTTGTGTCTGTTCCTGGTGTGGGTCTGTTCCTGGTTTGATGTCTGTTCCTGGTGTGGGTCTGTTCCTGGTTTGTGTCTGTTCCTGGTTTGATGTCTGTTCCTGGTTTGGGTCTGTTCCTGGTGTGGGTCTGTTCCTGGTTTGATGTCTGTTCCTGGTGAGGGTCTGTTCCTGGTGAGTGTCTGTTCCTGGTTTGGGTCTGTTCCTGCTTTGGGTCTGTTCCTGGTGAGGGTCTGTTCCTGGTGAGGGTCTGTTCCAGGTTTGGGTCTGTTCCTGGTTTGATGTCTGTTCCTGGTTTGTGTCTGTTCCTGTTATGGGTCTGTTCCTGGTTTGGGTCTGTTCCTGGTTTGTGTCTGTTCCTGTTATGGGTCTGTTCCTGGTGAGGGTCTGGTGCTGGTTTGGGTCTGTTCCTGGTTTGGGTCTGTTCCTGGTTTGGGTCTGTTCCTGGTGAGGGTCTGTTCCTGGTGACTTTCGGTCCCTGGTGAGGGTCTGTTCCTGGTGAGGGTCTGTTCCTGGTTTCGGTCTGTTCCTGGTGAGGGACTGTTCCTGGTGAGGGATTGTTCCTTGTGAGGGTCTGTTCCTGGTTTGAGTCTGTTCCTGGTGTGGGTCTGTTCCTGGTTAGGGTCTGTTCCTTGTGTGGGTCTGTTCCTGGTTTGTGTCTGTTCCTGGTGTGGGTCTGTTCCTGGTGTGGGTCTGTTCCTGGTTAGGGTCTGTTCCTTGTGTGGGTCTGTTCCTGGTTTGTGTCTGTTCCTGGTATGGGTCTGTTCCTGGTGTGGGTCTGTTCCTGGTTAGGGTCTGTTCCTTGTGTGGGTCTGTTCCTGGTTTGGGTCTGTTCCTGGTTTGTGTCTGTTCCTGTTATGGGTCTGTTCCTGGTGAGGGTCTGTTCCTGGTTTGGGTCTGTTCCTGGTTTGGGTCTGTTCCTGGTTTGGGTCTGTTCCTGGTTTGGGTCTGTTCCTGGTTTGGGTCTGTTCCTGGTTAGCGTCTGTTCCTGGTGTGGGTCTGTTCCTGGTGAGTGTCTGTACCTGGTGTGGGTATGTTCCTGGTGAGAGTCTGTTCCTGGTGTGGGTCTGTTCATGTTTTGATGTCTGTTCCCAGTTTGGGTCTGTTCCTGGTTAGGGTCTGTTCCTGGTATGGGTCTGTTCCTGGTTTGATGTCTGTTCATGGTGTGTGTCTGTTCCAGTTTTGGGTTTGTTCGTGGTTTGTGTCTGTTCCTGGTGAGGGTCTGTTCCTGTTTTGGGTCTGTTCCTGGTTAGGGTCTGTTCCTGGTGAGGGTCTGTTCCTGCTGAGGGTCTGTTCCCGGTGAGGGTCTGTTCCTGGTTTGGGTCTGTTCCTGGTGAGTTTCGGTCCCTGGTGAGGGTCTGTTCCTGGGTTGGGTCTGTTCCTGGTGTGGGTCTGTTCCTGGTTTGTGTCTGTTCCTGGTTAGGGTCTGTTCCTGGTATGGGTCTGTTCCTGGTTTGATGTCTGTTCATGGTGTGTGTCTGTTCCAGTTTTGGGTTTGTTCGTGGTTTGTGTCTGTTCCTGGTGTGGGTCTGTTCCTGGTTTGTGTCTGTTCCTGGTTTGGTTCTGTTCCTGGTTTGGGTCTGTTCCTGGTGAGGGTCTGTTCCTGGTTTGGGTCTGTTCCTGGTTTGGCCTGTTCCTTCTGAGGGTCTGTTTCTGGTGAGGTTCTGTTCCTGTTGAGGGTCTGTTCCTGGTGAGGGTCAGTTCCTGGAGTGGGTCCGTTCCTGGTTTGGGTGTGTTCCTGGTGAGGGTATGTTCCTGGTGAGGGTCTGTTCCTGGTTTTGAGTCTGTTCCTGGTGAGTGTCTGTTCCTGGTTTGGGTCTGGTCCGGGTCTGGGTCTGTTCCTGGTTTGGGTCTGTTCCTGGGGAAGGACTGTTCCTGGTGTCTGTCTGTTCGAGGTTTGTGTCTGATCCTGGTGAGGTTCTGTTCCTGGTTTGGGTCTGCTCCTGGTTTGGATCTGTTCGAGGTGTGGGTCTGTTCCAGTTTTGGGTCAGTTCTTCGTGAGGGTCAGTTCCTGGTGAGGGTCTGTTCCTGGTTTGGGTCTGTTCCTGGTGAGGGTCTGTTCCTGGTTTGGGTCTGTTCCTGGTGAGGGTCTGTTCCTGGTGAGGGTCTGTTCCTGGTTTGGGTCTGTTCCTGGTGAGGGTCTGTTCCTGGTGAGGGTCTGTTCCTGGTTTGGGTCTGTTCCTGGTGAGGGTCTGTTCCTGGTGAGGGGCTGTTCCTGGTTTGGGTCTCTTCCTGGTGAGGGTCTGTTCCTGGTGAGGGTCTGTTCCTGGTTTGGGTCTATTCCTGGTTTGGGTCTGTTCCTGGTTTGGGACTGTTCCTGGTGACTTTCGGTCCCTGGTGAGGGTCTGTTCCTGGTGAGGGTCTGTTCCTTGTGAGAGTCTGTTCCTGGTGAGGGTCTGTTCCTGGTTTGGGTCTGTTCCTGGTGTGGGTCCGTTCCTGGTTTGGGTCTGTTCCTGGTTTGTGTCTGTTCCTGGTTTGATGTCTGTTCCTGGTTTGGGTCTGTTCCTGGTTAGGGTCTGTTCCTGGTTTGTGTCAGTACATGTTTTGATTTCTGTTCCCGGTTTGGGTCTGTTCCTGGTTTGGGTCTGTTCCTGGTTTGATGTCTGTTCCTGGTTTGGGTCTGTTCCTGGTGTGGGTCTGTTCCTGGTTTGATGTCTGTTCCTGGTGTGGGTCTGTTCCTGGTTTGATGTCTGTTCCTGGTGAGGGTCTGTTCCTGGTGAGGGTCTGTTCCTGGTTTGGGTCTGTTCCTGGTGAGGGTCTGTTCCTGGTGAGGGTCTGTTCCTGGTGAGGGTCTGTTCCTGGTTTGGGTCTGTTCCTGGTTTGGATCTGTTCCTGGTGAGGGTCTGTTCCAGGTTTGGGTCTGTTCCTGGTTTGGGTCTGTTCCTGGTTAGGGTCTGTTCCTGGTTTGGGTCTGTTCCTGGTTTGTGTCTGTTCCTGGTTTGGGTCTGTTCCTGGTTAGGGTCTGTTCCTGGTTTGGGTCTGTTCCTGGTTTGGGTCTGTTCCTGGTTTGGGTCTGTTCCTGGTTAGGGTCTGTTCCTGGTTTGGGTCTGTTCCTGGTTTGATGTCTGTTCCTGGTGAGGGTCTGTTCCTGGTGAGGGTCTGTTCCTGGTTTGGGTCTGTTCCTGGTGAGGGTCTGTTCCTGGTGAGGGTCTGTTCCTGGTGAGGGTCTGTTCCTGGTTTGTGTCTGTTCCTGGTTTGATGTCTGTTCCTGGTTTGTGTCTGTTCCTGGTGAGGGTCTGTTCCTGGTTTGGGTCTGTTCCTGGTGAGGGTCTGTTCCTGGTTTGTGTCTGTTCCTGTTATGGGTCTGTTCCTGGTGAGGATCTGTTCCTGGTTTCGGTCTGTTCCTTGTGAGTGTCTGTTCCTGGTTTGGGTCTGTTCCTGGTGTGGGACTGTTCCTGGTGAGGTTCTGTCCCTGGTGAGGGATTGTTCCTTGTGAGGGTCTGTTCCTGGTTTGAGTCTGTTCCTGGTTTGGGTCTGTTCCTGGTTTGGGTCTGTTCCTGGTTTGGGTCTGTTCCTGTGTAGGGTCTGTTCCTGATGTGGGTCTGTTCCTGTTGAGAGTCTGTACCTGGTGTGGGTATGTTCCTGGTGAGGGTCTGTTCCTGGTGAGGGTCTGTTCCTGGTTTTAGTCTGTTCCTGGTTAGGGTCCGTTCCTGGTGAGGGTCTGTTCCTGGTTTGGGTCTGTTCCAGGTGACTGTCTGTTCCAGGTTTGGGTCTGTTCCTGGTTTGGGTCTGTTCCTGGTTTGGCCTGTTCCTTCTGAGGGTGTGTTTCTGGTGAGGTTCTGTTCCTGTTGAGGGTCTGTTCCTGGTGAGGGTCAGTTCCTGCTGAGGGTCTGTTCCTGGAGTGGGTCCGTTCCTGGTTTGGGTCTGTTCCTGGTGAGGGTCTGTTCCTGGTTTGGGTCTGGTCCGGGTCTGGGTCTGTTCCTGGTTTGGGTCTGTTCCTGGGGAGGGACTGTTCCTGGTGTCTGTCTGTTCCAGGTTTGTGTCTGATCCTGGTGAGGTTCTGTTCCTGGTTTGGTTCTGTTCCTGGTTTGGATCTGTTCCTGGTTTGGGTCAGTTCTTCGTGAGGGTCAGTTCCTGGTGTGGGTCTGTTCCTGCTTTGGGTCTGTTCCTGGTTTGGGTCTGTTCCTGGTTTTGGTCTGTTCCAGGTTTGGGTCTGTTCCTGGTTTGGGTCTGTTCCTGTTATGGGTCTGTTCCTGGTGAGGGTCTGTTCCTGGTGAAGGTGTGTTCCTGGTTTGGGTCTATTCCTGGTTTGGGTCTGTTCCTGGTTTGGGTCTGTTCCTGGTTTGATGTCTGTTCCTGGTGAGGGTCTGTTCCTGGTGAGGGTCTGTTCCTGGTGAGGGTCTGTTCCTGGTGAGGGTCTGTTCCTGGTTTGTGTCTGTTCCTGGTTTGTGTCTGTTCCTGGTGTGGGTCTGTTCCTGGTTTGTGTCTGTTCCTGGTGTGGGTCTGTTCCTGGTGTGGGTCTGTTCCTGGTTTGTGTCTGTTCCTGGTGTGGGTCTGTTCCTGGTGTGGGTCTGTTCCTGGTTTGTGTCTGTTCCTCGTGTGGGTCTGTTCCTGGTGTGGGTCTGTTCCTGGTTTGTGTCTGTTCCTGGTGTGGGTCTGTTCCTGGTGTGGGTCTGTTCCTGGTTTGTGTCTGTTCCTCGTGTGGGTCTGTTCCTGGTTTGGTTCTGTTCCAGGTTTGGGTCTGTTCCTGGTTTGGGTCTGTTCCTGGTTTGGGTCTGTTCCTGGTTTGGCCTGTTCCTTCTGAGGGTCTGTTTCTGGTGAGGTTCTGTTCCTGTTGAGGGTCTGTTCCTGGTGAGGGTCTGTTCCTGGTTAGGGTCTGTTCCTGGTGTGGGACTGTTCCAGTTTTGGGTCAGTTCTTCGTGAGGGTCTGTTCCTGGTGTGGGTCTGTTCCTGGTTTGGGTCTGTTCCTGGTTTGGGTCTGTTCCTGGTTTGGGTCTGTTCCTGGTGAGGGTCTGTTCCTGGTGAGGGTCTGTTCCTGGTGAGGGTATGTTCCTGGTGAGGGTCTGTTCCTGGTTTGGGTCTGTTCCTGGTTTGGGTCTGTTCCTGGTTTGGGTCTGTTCCTGGTTTGGGTCTGTTCCTGGTGAGGGTCTGTTCCTGGTTTGTGTCTGTTCCTGGTTTGTGTCTGTTCCTGTTATGGGTCTGTTCCTGCTGAGGGTCTGGTGCTGGTTTGGGTCTGTTCCTGGTTTGGGTCTGTTCCTGGTGAAGGTCTGTTCCTGGTTTGAGTCAGTTCCTGGTTTGGGTCTGTTCCTGGTTAAGGTCTGTTCCTGGTGAGTTTCGGTCCCTGGTGAGGGTCTGTTCCTGGTGAGGGTCTGTTCCTGGTTTGGGTCTGTTCCTGGTGTGGGTCTGTTCCTGGTGAGGGTCTGTTCCTGGTTTGGGTCTGTTCTTGGTGTGGGTCTGTTCCTGGTTTGTGTCTGTTCCTGGTGTGGGTCTGTTCCTGGTTTGATGTCTGTTCCTGGTGTGGGTCTGTTCCTGGTTTGTGTCTGTTCCTGGTTTGATGTCTGTTCCTGGTTTGGGTCTGTTCCTGGTGAGGGTCTGTTCCTGGTTTGGGTCTGTTCCTGGTGTGGGTCTGTTCCTGGTTTGATGTCTGTTCCTGGTGAGGGTCTGTTCCTTGTGAGTGTCTGTTCCTGGTTTGGGTCTGTTCCTGGTGAGGGTCTGTTCCTGCTTTGGGTCTGTTCCTGGTGAGGGTCTGTTCCTGGTGAGGGTCTGTTCCAGGTTTGGGTCTATTCCTAGTTTGTGTCTGTTCCTGTTATGGGTCTGTTCCTGGTGAGGGTCTGTTCCTGGTTTGGGTCTGTTCCTGGTTTGTGTCTTTTCCTGTTATGGGTCTGTTCCTGGTGAGGGTCTGGTGCTGGTTTGGGTCTGTTCCTGGTTTGGGTCTGTTCCTGGTGAGGGTCTGTTCCTGGTGAGGGTCTGTTCCTGGTTTGGGTCTGTTCCTGGTTTGTGTCTGTTCCTGTTATGGGTCTGTTCCTGGTTTCGGTCTGTTCCTGGTGAGGGACTGTTCCTGGTGAGGGATTGTTCCTTGTGAGGGTCTGTTCCTGGTTTGAGTCTGTTCCTGGTGAGGGTCTGTTCCTGGTTAGGGTCTGTTCCTGGTGTGGGTCTGTTCCTGGTTAGGGTCTGTTCCTGGTGTGGGTCTGTTCCTGGTTTGGGTCTGTTCCTGGTTTGTGTCTGTTCCTGTTATGGGTCTGTTCCTGGTTTGGGTCTGTTCCTGGTTTGGGTCTGTTCCTGGTTTGGGTCTGTTCCTGGTTTGGGTCTGTTCCTGGTTTGGGTCTGTTCCTGGTTTGGGTCTGTTCCTGGTTAGGGTCTGTTCCTGGTGTGGGTCTGTTCCTGGTGAGTGTCTGTACCTGGTGTGGGTATGTTCCTGGTGAGAGTCTGTTCCTGGTGTGGGTCTGTTCATGTTTTGATGTCTGTTCCCAGTTTGGGTCTGTTCCTGGTTAGGGTCTTTTCCTGGTATGGGTCTGTTCCTGGTTTGATGTCTGTTCATGGTGTGTGTCTGTTCCAGTTTTGGGTTTGTTCGTGGTATGTGTCTGTTCCTGGTGAGGGTCTGTTCCTGTTTTGGGTCTGTTCCTGGTTAGGGTCTGTTCCTGGTGAGGGTCTGTTCCTGCTGAGGGTCTGTTCCCGGTGAGGGTCTGTTCCTGGTTTGGGTCTGTTCCTGGTGAGTTTCGGTCCCTGGTGAGGGTCTGTTCCTGGTTTGGGTCTGTTCCTGGTGTGGGTCTGTTCCTGGTTTGTGTCTGTTCCTGGTTAGGGTCTGTTCCTGGTATGGGTCTGTTCCTGGTTTGATGTCTGTTCATGGTGTGTGTCTGTTCCAGTTTTGGGTTTGTTCGTGGTTTGTGTCTGTTCCTGGTGTGGGTCTGTTCCTGGTTTGTGTCTGTTCCTGGTTTGGTTCTGTTCCTGGTTTGGGTCTGTTCCTGGTGAGGGTCTGTTCCTGGTTTGGGTCTGTTCCTGGTTTGGCCTGTTCCTTCTGAGGGTCTGTTTCTGGTGAGGTTCTGTTCCTGTTGAGGGTCTGTTCCTGGTGAGGGTCAGTTCCTGGAGTGGGTCCGTTCCTGGTTTGGGTGTGTTCCTGGTGAGGGTATGTTCCTGGTGAGGGTCTGTTCCTGGTTTTGAGTCTGTTCCTGGTGAGTGTCTGTTCCTGGTTTGGGTCTGGTCCGGGTCTGGGTCTGTTCCTGGTTTGGGTCTGTTCCTGGGGAAGGACTGTTCCTGGTGTCTGTCTGTTCGAGGTTTGTGTCTGATCCTGGTGAGGTTCTGTTCCTGGTTTGGGTCTGTTCCTGGTTTGGATCTGTTCGAGGTGTGGGTCTGTTCCAGTTTTGGGTCAGTTCTTCGTGAGGGTCAGTTCCTGGTGAGGGTCTGTTCCTGGTTTGGGTCTGTTCCTGGTGAGGGTCTGTTCCTGGTGAGGGTCTGTTCCTGGTTTGGGTCTGTTCCTGGTGAGGGTCTGTTCCTGGTGAGGGTCTGTTCCTGGTTTGGGTCTGTTCCTGGTGAGGGTCTGTTCCTGGTGAGGGTCTGTTCGTGGTTTGGGTCTCTTCCTGGTGAGGGTCTGTTCCTGGTTTGGGTCTGTTCCTGGTGAGGGTCTGTTCCTGGTGAGGGTCTGTTCCTGGTTTGGGTCTATTCCTGGTTTGGGTCTGTTCCTGGTTTGGGACTGTTCCTGGTGACTTTCGGTCCCTGGTGAGGGTCTGTTCCTGGTGAGGGTCTGTTCCTTGTGAGAGTCTGTTCCTGGTGAGGGTCTGTTCCTGGTTTGGGTCTGTTCCTGGTGTGGGTCCGTTCCTGGTTTGGGTCTGTTCCTGGTTTGTGTCTGTTCCTGGTTTGATGTCTGTTCCTGGTTTGGGTCTGTTCCTGGTTAGGGTCTGTTCCTGGTTTGTGTCAGTACATGTTTTGATTTCTGTTCCCGGTTTGGGTCTGTTCCTGGTTTGGGTCTGTTCCTGGTTTGATGTCTGTTCCTGGTTTGGGTCTGTTCCTGGTGTGGGTCTGTTCCTGGTTTGATGTCTGTTCCTGGTGTGGGTCTGTTCCTGGTTTGATGTCTGTTCCTGGTGAGGGTCTGTTCCTGGTGAGGGTCTGTTCCTGGTTTGGGTCTGTTCCTGGTGAGGGTCTGTTCCTGGTGAGGGTCTGTTCCTGGTTAGGGTCTGTTCCTGGTTAGGGTCTGTTCCTGGTTTGGTTCTGTTCCTAGTTTGATGTCTGTTCGTGGTGTGTGTCTGTTCCAGTTTTGGGTTTGTCCGTGGTTTGTGTCTGTTCCTGGTGAGGGTCTGTTCCTGTTTTGGGTCTGTTCCTGGTGAGGGTCTGTTCCTGGTTTGGGTCTGTTCCTGGTTTGGGTCTGTTCCTGGTTTGGATCTGTTCCTGGTGAGGGTCTGTTCCAGGTTTGGGTCTGTTCCTGGTTTGGGTCTGTTCCTGGTTAGGGTCTGTTCCTGGTTTGGGTCTGTTCCTGGTTTGTGTCTGTTCCTGGTTTGATGTCTGTTCCTGGTGAGGGTCTGTTCCTGGTGAGGGTCTGTTCCTGGTTTGGGTCTGTTCCTGGTGAGGGTCTGTTCCTGGTGAGGGTCTGTTCCTGGTGAGGGTCTGTTCCTGGTTTGTGTCTGTTCCTGGTTTGATGTCTGTTCCTGGTGAGGGTCTGTTCCTGGTGAGGGTCTGTTCCTGGTTTGGGTCTGTTCCTGGTGAGGGTCTGTTCCTGGTTTGTGTCTGTTCCTGTTATGGGTCTGTTCCTGGTGAGGATCTGTTCCTGGTTTCGGTCTGTTCCTTGTGAGTGTCTGTTCCTGGTTTGGGTCTGTTCCTGGTGTGGGACTGTTCCTGGTGAGGTTCTGTCCCTGGTGAGGGATTGTTCCTTGTGAGGGTCTGTTCCTGGTTTGAGTCTGTTCCTGGTTTGGGTCTGTTCCTGGTTTGGGTCTGTTCCTGGTTTGGGTCTGTTCCTGTGTAGGGTCTGTTCCTGATGTGGGTCTGTTCCTGTTGAGAGTCTGTACCTGGTGTGGGTATGTTCCTGGTGAGAGTCTGTTCCTGGTGTGGGACTGTTCATGTTTTGATGTCTGTTCCTGGTTTGGCTCTGTTCCTGTTTTGATGTCTGTTCGTGGTGTGTGTCTGTTCCAGTTTTGGGTTTGTTCGTGGTTTGTGTCTGTTCCTGGTGAGGGTCTGTTCCTGGTGAGGGTCTGTTCCTGGTGAGGGTCTGTTCCTGGTTTTAGTCTGTTCCTGGTTAGGGTCCGTTCCTGGTGAGGGTCTGTTCCTGGTTTGGGTCTGTTCCAGGTGACTGTCTGTTCCAGGTTTGGGTCTGTTCCTGGTTTGGGTCTGTTCCTGGTTTGGCCTGTTCCTTCTGAGGGTGTGTTTCTGGTGAGGTTCTGTTCCTGTTGAGGGTCTGTTCCTGGTGAGGGTCAGTTCCTGCTGAGGGTCTGTTCCTGGAGTGGGTCCGTTCCTGGTTTGGGTCTGTTCCTGGTGAGGGTCTGTTCCTGGTTTGGGTCTGGACGGGTCTGGGTCTGTTCCTGGTTTGGGTCTGTTCCTGGGGAGGGACTGTTCCTGGTGTCTGTCTGTTCCAGGTTTGTGTCTGATCCTGGTGAGGTTCTGTTCCTGGTGAGGGTCTGTTCCTGGTTTGGATCTGTTCCTGGTTTGGGTCTGTTCCTGGTGAGGGTCTGTTCCTGGTTTGGGTCTGGTCCGGGTCTGGGTCTGTTCCTGGTTTGGGTCTGTTCCTGGGGAGGGACTGTTCCTGGTGTCTGTCTGTTCCAGGTTTGTGTCTGATCCTGGTGAGGTTCTGTTCCTGGTTTGGTTCTGTTCCTGGTTTGGATCTGTTCCTGGTTTGGGTCAGTTCTTCGTGAGGGTCAGTTCCTGGTGTGGGTCTGTTCCTGCTTTGGGTCTGTTCCTGGTTTGGGTCTGTTCCTGGTTTTGGTCTGTTCCAGGTTTGGGTCTGTTCCTGGTTTGGGTCTGTTCCTGTTATGGGTCTGTTCCTGGTGAGGGTCTGTTCCTGGTTTGGGTCTATTCCTGGTTTGGGTCTGTTCCTGGTTTGGGTCTGTTCCTGGTTTGATGTCTGTTCCTGGTGAGGGTCTGTTCCTGGTGAGGGTCTGTTCCTGGTGAGGGTCTGTTCCTGGTTTGTGTCTGTTCCTGGTTTGTGTCTGTTCCTGGTTTGGGTCTGTTCCTGGTTAGGGTCTGTTCCTGGTGTGTGTCAGTACATGTTTTGATTTCTGTTCCCGGCTTGGGTCTGTTCCTGGTTTGTGTCTGTTCCTGGTTTGATGTCTGTTCCTGGTTTGATGTCTGTTCCTGGTGTGGGTCTGTTCCTGGTTTGGGTCTGTTCCTGGTGAGGGTCTGTTCCTGGTTTGGGTCTGTTCCTGGTGAGGGTCTGTTCCTGGTGAGGGTCTGTTCCTGGTTTGGGTCTGTTCCTGGTGAGGGTCTGTTCCTGGTTTGGGTCTGTTCCTGGTGAGGGTCTGTTCCTGGTGAGGGTCTGTTCCTGGTTTGGGTCTGTTCCTGGTGAGGGTCTGTTCCTGGTTTGGGTCTGTTCCTGGTGAGGGTCTGTTCCTGGTGAGGGTCTGTTCCTGGTTTGTGTCTGTTCCTGGTGAGGGTCTGTTCCTGTTTTGGGTCTTTTCCTGGTGAGGTTCTGTCCCTGGTGAGGGATTGTTCCTTGTGAGGGTTCTGTTCCTGGTTTGGGTCTGTTCCTGGTCAGGGTCTGTTCCTGGTTAGGGTCTGTTCCAGGTTTGGGTCTGTTCCAGGTTTGGGTCTGTTCCTGGTTAGGGTCTGTTCCAGGTTTGGGTCTGTTCCTGGTTAGGGTCTGTTCCTGGTGTGGGTCTGTTCCTGGTGAGAGTGTGTTCCTGGTTTGGGTCTGTTCCTGGTTAGGGTCTGTTCCTGGTGTGGGTCTGTTCCTGGTGAGAGTGTGTTCCTGGTTTGGGTCTGTTCCTGGTGAGGGTCTGTTCCTGGTGAGAGTCTGTTCCTGGTGAGGATCTGTACCTGGTGTGGGTATGTTCCTGGTGAGAGTCTGTCCCTGGTGTGGGTCTGTTCCTGGTGAGAGTCTGTTCCTGGTGTGGGTCTGTTCATGTTTTGATTTCTGTTCCCGGTTTGGGTCTGTTCCTGCTTTGGGTCTGTTCCTGGTTTGATGACTGTTCCTGGTTAGGTTCTGTTCCTGGTTTGGGTCTGTTCCTAGTTTGATGTCTGTTCGTGCTGTGTGTCTGTTCCAGTTTTGGGTTTGTTCGTGGTTTGTGTCTGTTCCTGGTGAGGGTCTGTTCCTGGTTTGTGTCTGTTCCTGGTGAAGGTGTGTTCCTGGTTTGGGTCTGTTCCTGGTGAGGGTCTGTTCCTGGTGAGGGTCAGTTCCTGGTGAGGGTCTGTTCCTGGTTTGGGTCTGTTCCTGGTGAGGGTCTGTTCCTGGTGAGGGTCTGCTCCTGGTTTGGGTCTGTTCCTGGTGAGGGTCTGTTCCTGGTGTGGGTCTGTTCCTGGTTTGTGTCTGTTCCTGTTATGGGTCTGTTCCTGGTGAAGGTGTGTTCCTGGTTTGGGTCTGTTCCTGGTTTGGGACTGTTCCTGGTGAGTTTCGGTCCCTGGTGAGGGTCTGTTCCTTCTGAGAGTCTGTTCCTGGTGAGAGTCTGTTCCTGGTGTGGGTCTGTTCCTGGTTTGATTTCTGTTCCCGGTTTGGGTCTGTTCCTGGTGAGAGTCTGTTCCTGGTTTGATGTCTGTTCCCGGTTTGGGTCTGTTCCTGGTGTGGGTCTGTTCCTGGTGTGGGTCTGTTCCTGGTGAGAGTTTGTTCCTGGTTTGGGTCTGTTCCTGGTTAGGGTCTGTTCCTGGTATGGGTCTGTTCCTGGTGAGGGTCTGTTCCTGGTGAGGGTCTGTTCCTGTATTGGGTCTGCTCCTGGTTAGGGTCTGTTCCTGGTTTGGGTCTGTTCCTGGTGAGGGTCTGTTCCTGGTTTGGGTCTGTTCCTGGTGTGTGTCTGTACCTGGTTTGAATCTGTTCCTGGTTAGGGTCTGTTCCTGTATTGGGTCTGCTCCTGGTTAGGGTCTGTTCCTGGTTAGGGTCTGTTCCTGGTTTGGGTCTGTTCCTGGTGAGGGTCTGTTCCTGGTTTTGGTCTGTTCCTGGTTTGTGTCTGTTTCTGGTGAGGGTCTGTTCCTGGTGAGGGTCTGTTCCTGGTGAGGGTCTGTTCCTGGTGAGGGTCTGTTCCTGGTTTGGGTCTGTTCCTGGTTTGGGTCTGTTCCTGGTTTGGGTCAGTTCCTGGTGATGGTCTGTTCCTGGTTATGGTCTGTTCCTGGTTTGTGTCTGTTTCTGGTGAGGGTCTGTTCCTGGTTTGGGTCAGTTCCTGGTGATGGTCTGTTCCTGGTTATGGTCTGTTCCTGGTTTGTGTCTGTTTCTGGTGAGGGTCTGTTCCTGGTGAGGGTCTGTTCCTGGTGAGGGTCTGTTCCTGGTTTGGGTCTGTTCCTGGTGAGGGTCTGTTCCTGGTGAGGGTCTGTTCCTGGTTTGGGTCTGTTCCTGGTGAGGGTCTGTTCCTGGTGAGGGTCTGTTCCTGGTTTGGGTCTCTTCCTGGTGAGGGTCTGTTCCTGGTGAGGGTCTGTTCCTGGTGAGGGTCTGTTCCTGGTGAGGGTCTGTTCCTGGTTTGGGTCTATTCCTGGTTTGGGTCTGTTCCTGGTTTGGGACTGTTCCTGGTGACTTTCGGTCCCTGGTGAGGGTCTGTTCCTGGTGAGGGTCTGTTCCTTGTGAGAGTCTGTTCCTGGTGAGGGTCTGTTCCTGGTTTGGGTCTGTTCCTGGTGTGGGTCCGTTCCTGGTTTGGGTCTGTTCCTGGTTTGTGTCTGTTCCTGGTTTGATGTCTGTTCCTGGTTTGGGTCTGTTCCTGGTTAGGGTCTGTTCCTGGTTTGTGTCAGTACATGTTTTGATTTCTGTTCCCGGTTTGGGTCTGTTCCTGGTTTGGGTCTGTTCCTGGTTTGATGTCTGTTCCTGGTTTGGGTCTGTTCCTGGTGTGGGTCTGTTCCTGGTTTGATGTCTGTTCCTGGTGTGGGTCTGTTCCTGGTTTGATGTCTGTTCCTGGTGAGGGTCTGTTCCTGGTGAGGGTCTGTTCCTGGTTTGGGTCTGTTCCTGGTGAGGGTCTGTTCCTGGTTTGTGTCTGTTCCTGGTGAGGGTCTGTTCCTGGTTAGGGTCTGTTCCTGGTTAGGGTCTGTTCCTGGTTTGGTTCTGTTCCTAGTTTGATGTCTGTTCGTGGTGTGTGTCTGTTCCAGTTTTGGGTTTGTCCGTGGTTTGTGTCTGTTCCTGGTGAGGGTCTGTTCCTGTTTTGGGTCTGTTCCTGGTTAGGGTCTGTTCCTGGTTTGGGTCTGTTCCTGGTGAGGGTCTGTTCCTGGTGAGGGTCTGTTCCTGGTTTGGGTCTGTTCCTGGTTTGGATCTGTTCCTGGTGAGGGTCTGTTCCAGGTTTGGGTCTGTTCCTGGTTTGGGTCTGTTCCTGGTTAGGGTCTGTTCCTGGTTTGGGTCTGTTCCTGGTTTGTGTCTGTTCCTGGTTTGATGTCTGTTCCTGGTGAGGGTCTGTTCCTGGTGAGGGTCTGTTCCTGGTTTGGGTCTGTTCCTGGTGAGGGTCTGTTCCTGGTGAGGGTCTGTTCCTGGTGAGGGTCTGTTCCTGGTTTGTGTCTGTTCCTGGTTTGATGTCTGTTCCTGGTGAGGGTCTGTTCCTGGTGAGGGTCTGTTCCTGGTTTGGGTCTGTTCCTGGTGAGGGTCTGTTCCTGGTTTGTGTCTGTTCCTGTTATGGGTCTGTTCCTGGTGAGGATCTGTTCCTGGTTTTGGTCTGTTCCTTGTGAGTGTCTGTTCCTGGTTTGGGTCTGTTCCTGGTGTGGGACTGTTCCTGGTGAGGTTCTGTCCCTGGTGAGGGATTGTTCCTTGTGAGGGTCTGTTCCTGGTTTGAGTCTGTTCCTGGTTTGGGTCTGTTCCTGGTTTGGGTCTGTTCCTGGTTTGGGTCTGTTCCTGGTTAGGGTCTGTTCCTGATGTGGGTCTGTTCCTGTTGAGAGTCTGTACCTGGTGTGGGTATGTTCCTGGTGAGAGTCTGTTCCTGGTGTGGGACTGTTCATGTTTTGATGTCTGTTCCTGGTTTGGCTCTGTTCCTGTTTTGATGTCTGTTCGTGGTGTGTGTCTGTTCCAGTTTTGGGTTTGTTCGTGGTTTGTGTCTGTTCCTGGTGAGGGTCTGTTCCTGGTGAGGGTCTGTTCCTGGTGAGGGTCTGTTCCTGGTTTTAGTCTGTTCCTGGTTAGGGTCCGTTCCTGGTGAGGGTCTGTTCCTGGTTTGGGTCTGTTCCAGGTGACTGTCTGTTCCAGGTTTGGGTCTGTTCCTGGTTTGGGTCTGTTCCTGGTTTGGCCTGTTCCTTCTGAGGGTGTGTTTCTGGTGAGGTTCTGTTCCTGTTGAGGGTCTGTTCCTGGTGAGGGTCAGTTCCTGCTGAGGGTCTGTTCCTGGAGTGGGTCCGTTCCTGGTTTGGGTCTGTTCCTGGTGAGGGTCTGTTCCTGGTTTGGGTCTGGTCCGGGTCTGGGTCTGTTCCTGGTTTGGGTCTGTTCCTGGGGAGGGACTGTTCCTGGTGTCTGTCTGTTCCAGGTTTGTGTCTGATCCTGGTGAGGTTCTGTTCCTGGTTTGGTTCTGTTCCTGGTTTGGATCTGTTCCTGGTTTGGGTCAGTTCTTCGTGAGGGTCAGTTCCTGGTGTGGGTCTGTTCCTGCTTTGGGTCTGTTCCTGGTTTGGGTCTGTTCCTGGTTTTGGTCTGTTCCAGGTTTGGGTCTGTTCCTGGTTTGGGTCTGTTCCTGTTATGGGTCTGTTCCTGGTGAGGGTCTGTTCCTGGTGAAGGTGTGTTCCTGGTTTGGGTCTATTCCTGGTTTGGGTCTGTTCCTGGTTTGGGTCTGTTCCTGGTTTGATGTCTGTTCCTGGTGAGGGTCTGTTCCTGGTGAGGGTCTGTTCCTGGTGAGGGTCTGTTCCTGGTGAGGGTCTGTTCCTGGTTTGTGTCTGTTCCTGGTTTGTGTCTGTTCCTGGTTTGGGTCTGTTCCTGGTTAGGGTCTGTTCCTGGTGTGTGTCAGTACATGTTTTGATTTCTGTTCCCGGCTTGGGTCTGTTCCTGGTTTGTGTCTGTTCCTGGTTTGATGTCTGTTCCTGGTTTGATGTCTGTTCCTGGTGTGGGTCTGTTCCTGGTTTGGGTCTGTTCCTGGTGAGGGTCTGTTCCTGGTTTGGGTCTGTTCCTGGTGAGGGTCTGTTCCTGGTGAGGGTCTGTTCCTGGTTTGGGTCTGTTCCTGGTGAGGGTCTGTTCCTGGTTTGGGTCTGTTCCTGGTGAGGGTCTGTTCCTGGTGAGGGTCTGTTCCTGGTTTGTGTCTGTTCCTGGTGAGGGTCTGTTCCTGTTTTGGGTCTTTTCCTGGTGAGGTTCTGTCCCTGGTGAGGGATTGTTCCTTGTGAGGGTTCTGTTCCTGGTTTGGGTCTGTTCCTGGTCAGGGTCTGTTCCTGGTTAGGGTCTGTTCCAGGTTTGGGTCTGTTCCAGGTTTGGGTCTGTTCCTGGTTAGGGTCTGTTCCAGGTTTGGGTCTGTTCCTGGTTAGGGTCTGTTCCTGGTGTGGGTCTGTTCCTGGTGAGAGTGTGTTCCTGGTTTGGGTCTGTTCCTGGTTAGGGTCTGTTCCTGGTGTGGGTCTGTTCCTGGTGAGAGTGTGTTCCTGGTTTGGGTCTGTTCCTGGTGAGGGTCTGTTCCTGGTGAGAGTCTGTTCCTGGTGAGGATCTGTACCTGGTGTGGGTATGTTCCTGGTGAGAGTCTGTCCCTGGTGTGGGTCTGTTCCTGGTGAGAGTCTGTTCCTGGTGTGGGTCTGTTCATGTTTTGATGTCTGTTCCCGGTTTGGGTCTGTTCCTGCTTTGGGTCTGTTCCTGGTTTGATGACTGTTCCTGGTTAGGGTCTGTTCCTGGTTTGGGTCTGTTCCTAGTTTGATGTCTGTTCGTGCTGTGTGTCTGTTCCAGTTTTGGGTTTGTTCGTGGTTTGTGTCTGTTCCTGGTGAGGGTCTGTTCCTGGTTTGTGTCTGTTCCTGGTGAAGGTGTGTTCCTGGTGAGGGATTGTTCCTTGTGAGGGTCTGTTCCTGGTTTGAGTCTGTTCCTGGTGAGGGTCTGTTCCTGGTGTGGGTCTGTTCCTGGTTAGGGTCTGTTCCTGGTGTGGGTCTGTTCCTGGTTTGGGTCTGTTCCTGGTTTGTGTCTGTTCCTGTTATGGGTCTGTTCCTGGTTTGGGTCTGTTCCTGGTTTGGGTCTGTTCCTGGTTTGGGTCTGTTCCTGGTTTGGGTCTGTTCCTGGTTTGGGTCTGTTCCTGGTTTGGGTCTGTTCCTGGTTAGGGTCTGTTCCTGGTGTGGGTCTGTTCCTGGTGAGTGTCTGTACCTGGTGTGGGTATGTTCCTGGTGAGAGTCTGTTCCTGGTGTGGGTCTGTTCATGTTTTGATGTCTGTTCCCAGTTTGGGTCTGTTCCTGGTTAGGGTCTGTTCCTGGTATGGGTCTGTTCCTGGTTTGATGTCTGTTCATGGTGTGTGTCTGTTCCAGTTTTGGGTTTGTTCGTGGTTTGTGTCTGTTCCTGGTGAGGGTCTGTTCCTGTTTTGGGTCTGTTCCTGGTTAGGGTCTGTTCCTGGTGAGGGTCTGTTCCTGCTGAGGGTCTGTTCCCGGTGAGGGTCTGTTCCTGGTTTGGGTCTGTTCCTGGTGAGTTTCGGTCCCTGGTGAGGGTCTGTTCCTGGTTTGGGTCTGTTCCTGGTGTGGGTCTGTTCCTGGTTTGTGTCTGTTCCTGGTTAGGGTCTGTTCCTGGTATGGGTCTGTTCCTGGTTTGATGTCTGTTCATGGTGTGTGTCTGTTCCAGTTTTGGGTTTGTTCGTGGTTTGTGTCTGTTCCTGGTGTGGGTCTGTTCCTGGTTTGTGTCTGTTCCTGGTATGGTTCTGTTCCTGGTTTGGGTCTGTTCCTGGTGAGGGTCTGTTCCTGGTTTGGGTCTGTTCCTGGTTTGGCCTGTTCCTTCTGAGGGTCTGTTTCTGGTGAGGTTCTGTTCCTGTTGAGGGTCTGTTCCTGGTGAGGGTCAGTTCCTGGAGTGGGTCCGTTCCTGGTTTGGGTGTGTTCCTGGTGAGGGTATGTTCCTGGTGAGGGTCTGTTCCTGGTTTTGAGTCTGTTCCTGGTGAGTGTCTGTTCCTGGTTTGGGTCTGGTCCGGGTCTGGGTCTGTTCCTGGTTTGGGTCTGTTCCTGGGGAAGGACTGTTCCTGGTGTCTGTCTGTTCGAGGTTTGTGTCTGATCCTGGTGAGGTTCTGTTCCTGGTTTGGGTCTGTTCCTGGTTTGGATCTGTTCGAGGTGTGGGTCTGTTCCAGTTTTGGGTCAGTTCTTCGTGAGGGTCAGTTCCTGGTGAGGGTCTGTTCCTGGTTTGGGTCTGTTCCTGGTGAGGGTCTGTTCCTGGTGAGGGTCTGTTCCTGGTTTGGGTCTGTTCCTGGTGAGGGTCTGTTCCTGGTGAGGGTCTGTTCCTGGTTTGGGTCTATTCCTGGTTTGGGTCTGTTCCTGGTTTGGGACTGTTCCTGGTGACTTTCGGTCCCTGGTGAGGGTCTGTTCCTGGTGAGGGTCTGTTCCTTGTGAGAGTCTGTTCCTGGTGAGGGTCTGTTCCTGGTTTGGGTCTGTTCCTGGTGTGGGTCCGTTCCTGGTTTGGGTCTGTTCCTGGTTTGTGTCTGTTCCTGGTTTGATGTCTGTTCCTGGTTTGGGTCTGTTCCTGGTTAGGGTCTGTTCCTGGTTTGTGTCAGTACATGTTTTGATTTCTGTTCCCGGTTTGGGTCTGTTCCTGGTTTGGGTCTGTTCCTGGTTTGATGTCTGTTCCTGGTTTGGGTCTGTTCCTGGTGTGGGTCTGTTCCTGGTTTGATGTCTGTTCCTGGTGTGGGTCTGTTCCTGGTTTGATGTCTGTTCCTGGTGAGGGTCTGTTCCTGGTGAGGGTCTGTTCCTGGTTTGGGTCTGTTCCTGGTGAGGGTCTGTTCCTGGTTTGTGTCTGTTCCTGGTGAGGGTCTGTTCCTGGTTAGGGTCTGTTCCTGGTTAGGGTCTGTTCCTGGTTTGGTTCTGTTCCTAGTTTGATGTCTGTTCGTGGTGTGTGTCTGTTCCAGTTTTGGGTTTGTCCGTGGTTTGTGTCTGTTCCTGGTGAGGGTCTGTTCCTGTTTTGGGTCTGTTCCTGGTTTGGGTCTGTTCCTGGTTTGGGTCTGTTCCTGGTGTGGGTCTGTTCCTGGTGAGGGTCTGTTCCTGGTTTGGGTCTGTTCCTGGTGAGGGTCTGTTCCTGGTTAGGGTCTGTTCCTGGTTTGGGTCTGTTCCTGGTGAGGGTCTGTTCCTGGTGAGGGTCTGTTCCTGGTTTGGGTCTGTTCCTGGTTTGGATCTGTTCCTGGTGAGGGTCTGTTCCAGGTTTGGTTCTGTTCCTGGTTTGGGTCTGTTCCTGGTTAGGGTCTGTTCCTGGTTTGGGTCTGTTCCTGGTGAGGGTCTGTTCCTGGTGAGGGTCTGTTCCTGGTGAGGGTCTGTTCCTGGTTTGTTTCTGTTCCTGGTTTGATGTCTGTTCCTGGTGAGGGTCTGTTCCTGGTGAGGGTCTGTTCCTGGTTTGGGTCTGTTCCTGGTGAGGGTCTGTTCCTGGTTTGTGTCTGTTCCTGTTATGGGTCTGTTCCTGGTGAGGATCTGTTCCTGGTTTCGGTCTGTTCCTTGTGAGTGTCTGTTCCTGGTTTGGGACTGTTCCTGGTGAGGTTCTGTCCCTGGTGAGGGATTGTTCCTTGTGAGGGTCTGTTCCTGGTTTGAGTCTGTTCCTGGTTTGGGTCTGTTCCTGGTTTGGGTCTGTTCCTGGTTTGGGTCTGTTCCTGGTTAGGGTCTGTTCCTGATGTGGGTCTGTTCCTGTTGAGAGTCTGTACCTGGTGTGGGTATGTTCCTGGTGAGAGTCTGTTCCTGGTGTGGGACTGTTCATGTTTTGATGTCTGTTCCTGGTTTGGCTCTGTTCCTGTTTTGATGTCTGTTCGTGGTGTGTGTCTGTTCCAGTTTTGGGTTTGTTCGTGGTTTGTGTCTGTTCCTGGTGAGGGTCTGTTCCTGGTGAGGGTCTGTTCCTGGTGAGGGTCTGTTCCTGGTTTTAGTCTGTTCCTGGTTAGGGTCCGTTCCTGGTGAGGGTCTGTTCCTGGTTTGGGTCTGTTCCAGGTGACTGTCTGTTCCAGGTTTGGGTCTGTTCCTGGTTTGGGTCTGTTCCTGGTTTGGCCTGTTCCTTCTGAGGGTGTGTTTCTGGTGAGGTTCTGTTCCTGTTGAGGGTCTGTTCCTGGTGAGGGTCAGTTCCTGCTGAGGGTCTGTTCCTGGAGTGGGTCCGTTCCTGGTTTGGGTCTGTTCCTGGTGAGGGTCTGTTCCTGGTTTGGGTCTGGTCCGGGTCTGGGTCTGTTCCTGGTTTGGGTCTGTTCCTGGGGAGGGACTGTTCCTGGTGTCTGTCTGTTCCAGGTTTGTGTCTGATCCTGGTGAGGTTCTGTTCCTGGTTTGGTTCTGTTCCTGGTTTGGATCTGTTCCTGGTTTGGGTCAGTTCTTCGTGAGGGTCAGTTCCTGGTGTGGGTCTGTTCCTGCTTTGGGTCTGTTCCTGGTTTGGGTCTGTTCCTGGTTTTGGTCTGTTCCAGGTTTGGGTCTGTTCCTGGTTTGGGTCTGTTCCTGTTATGGGTCTGTTCCTGGTGAGGGTCTGTTCCTGGTGAAGGTGTGTTCCTGGTTTGGGTCTATTCCTGGTTTGGGTCTGTTCCTGGTTTGGGTCTGTTCCTGGTTTGATGTCTGTTCCTGGTGAGGGTCTGTTCCTGGTGAGGGTCTGTTCCTGGTGAGGGTCTGTTCCTGGTGAGGGTCTGTTCCTGGTTTGTGTCTGTTCCTGGTTTGTGTCTGTTCCTGGTTTGGGTCTGTTCCTGGTTAGGGTCTGTTCCTGGTGTGTGTCAGTACATGTTTTGATTTCTGTTCCCGGCTTGGGTCTGTTCCTGGTTTGTGTCTGTTCCTGGTTTGATGTCTGTTCCTGGTTTGATGTCTGTTCCTGGTGTGGGTCTGTTCCTGGTTTGGGTCTGTTCCTGGTGAGGGTCTGTTCCTGGTTTGGGTCTGTTCCTGGTGAGGGTCTGTTCCTGGTGAGGGTCTGTTCCTGGTTTGGGTCTGTTCCTGGTGAGGGTCTGTTCCTGGTTTGGGTCTGTTCCTGGTGAGGGTCTGTTCCTGGTGAGGGTCTGTTCCTGGTTTGGGTCTGTTCCTGGTGAGGGTCTGTTCCTGGTTTGGGTCTGTTCCTGCTGAGGGTCTGCTCCTGGTTAGGGTCTGTTCCTGGTTAGGGTCTGTTCCTGGTTTGGGTCTGTTCCTGGTGAGGGTCTGTTCCTGGTTTTGGTCTGTTCCTGGTTTGTGTCTGTTTCTGGTGAGGGTCTGTTCCTGGTGAGGGTCTGTTCCTGGTGAGGGTCTGTTCCTGGTGAGGGTCTGTTCCTGGTTTGGGTCTGTTCCTGGTTTGGGTCTGTTCCTGGTGATGGTCTGTTCCTGGTTATGGTCTGTTCCTGGTTTGTGTCTGTTTCTGGTGAGGGTCTGTTCCTGGTGAGGGTCTGTTCCTGGTGAGGGTCTGTTCCTGGTTTGGGTCTGTTCCTGGTGAGGGTCTGTTCCTGGTGAGGGTCTGTTCCTGGTTTGGGTCTGTTCCTGGTGAGGGTCTGTTCCTGGTGAGGGTCTGTTCCTGGTTTGGGTCTCTTCCTGGTGAGGGTCTGTTCCTGGTGAGGGTCTGTTCCTGGTGAGGGTCTGTTCCTGGTGAGGGTCTGTTCCTGGTTTGGGTCTATTCCTGGTTTGGGTCTGTTCCTGGTTTGGGACTGTTCCTGGTGACTTTCGGTCCCTGGTGAGGGTCTGTTCCTGGTGAGGGTCTGTTCCTTGTGAGAGTCTGTTCCTGGTGAGGGTCTGTTCCTGGTTTGGGTCTGTTCCTGGTGTGGGTCCGTTCCTGGTTTGGGTCTGTTCCTGGTTTGTGTCTGTTCCTGGTTTGATGTCTGTTCCTGGTTTGGGTCTGTTCCTGGTTAGGGTCTGTTCCTGGTTTGTGTCAGTACATGTTTTGATTTCTGTTCCCGGTTTGGGTCTGTTCCTGGTTTGGGTCTGTTCCTGGTTTGATGTCTGTTCCTGGTTTGGGTCTGTTCCTGGTGTGGGTTTGTTCCTGGTTTGATGTCTGTTCCTGGTGTGGGTCTGTTCCTGGTTTGATGTCTGTTCCTGGTGAGGGTCTGTTCCTGGTTTGGGTCTGTTCCTGGTGAGGGTCTGTTCCTGGTTTGTGTCTGTTCCTGGTGAGGGTCTGTTCCTGGTTAGGGTCTGTTCCTGGTTAGGGTCTGTTCCTGGTTTGGTTCTGTTCCTAGTTTGATGTCTGTTCGTGGTGTGTGTCTGTTCCAGTTTTGGGTTTGTCCGTGGTTTGTGTCTGTTCCTGGTTAGGGTCTGTTCCTGGTTTGGGTCTGTTCCTGGTGAGGGTCTGTTCCTGGTGAGGGTCTGTTCCTGGTTTGGGTCTGTTCCTGGTTTGGATCTGTTCCTGGTGAGGGTCTGTTCCAGGTTTGGGTCTGTTCCTGGTTTGGGTCTGTTCCTGTTGAGGGTCTGTTCCTGGTTAGGGTCTGTTCCTGGTTTGGGTCTGTTCCTGGTTTGTGTCTGTTCCTGGTTTGATGTCTGTTCCTGGTGAGGGTCTGTTCCTGGTGAGGGTCTGTTCCTGGTTTGGGTCTGTTCCTGGTGAGGGTCTGTTCCTGGTGAGGGTCTGTTCCTGGTGAGGGTCTGTTCCTGGTTTGTGTCTGTTCCTGGTTTGATGTCTGTTCCTGGTGAGGGTCTGTTCCTGGTGAGGGTCTGTTCCTGGTTTGGGTCTGTTCCTGGTGAGGGTCTGTTCCTGGTTTGTGTCTGTTCCTGTTATGGGTCTGTTCCTGGTGAGGATCTGTTCCTGGTTTCGGTCTGTTCCTTGTGAGTGTCTGTTCCTGGTTTGGGTCTGTTCCTGGTGTGGGACTGTTCCTGGTGAGGTTCTGTCCCTGGTGAGGGATTGTTCCTTGTGAGGGTCTGTTCCTGGTTTGAGTCTGTTCCTGGTTTGGGTCTGTTCCTGGTTTGGGTCTGTTCCTGGTTTGGGTCTGTTCCTGGTTAGGGTCTGTTCCTGGTGTGGGTCTGTTCCTGTTGAGAGTCTGTACCTGGTGTGGGTATGTTCCTGGTGAGAGTCTGTTCCTGGTGTGGGACTGTTCATGTTTTGATGTCTGTTCCTGGTTTGGCTCTGTTCCTGTTTTGATGTCTGTTCGTGGTGTGTGTCTGTTCCAGTTTTGGGTTTGTTCGTGGTTTGTGTCTGTTCCTGGTGAGGGTCTGTTCCTGGTGAGGGTCTGTTCCTGGTTTTAGTCTGTTCCTGGTTAGGGTCCGTTCCTGGTGAGGGTCTGTTCCTGGTTTGGGTCTGTTCCAGGTGACTGTCTGTTCCAGGTTTGGGTCTGTTCCTGGTTTGGGTCTGTTCCTGGTTTGGCCTGTTCCTTCTGAGGGTGTGTTTCTGGTGAGGTTCTGTTCCTGTTGAGGGTCTGTTCCTGGTGAGGGTCAGTTCCTGCTGAGGGTCTGTTCCTGGAGTGGGTCCGTTCCTGGTTTGGGTCTGTTCCTGGTGAGGGTCTGTTCCTGGTTTGGGTCTGGTCCGGGTCTGGGTCTGTTCCTGGTTTGGGTCTGTTCCTGGGGAGGGACTGTTCCTGGTGTCTGTCTGTTCCAGGTTTGTGTCTGATCCTGGTGAGGTTCTGTTCCTGGTTTGGTTCTGTTCCTGGTTTGGATCTGTTCCTGGTTTGGGTCAGTTCTTCGTGAGGGTCAGTTCCTGGTGTGGGTCTGTTCCTGGTTTGGGTCTGTTCCTGGTTTTGGTCTGTTCCAGGTTTGGGTCTGTTCCTGGTTTGGGTCTGTTCCTGTTATGGGTCTGTTCCTGGTGAGGGTCTGTTCCTGGTGAAGGTGTGTTCCTGGTTTGGGTCTATTCCTGGTTTGGGTCTGTTCCTGGTTTGGGTCTGTTCCTGGTTTGATGTCTGTTCCTGGTGAGGGTCTGTTCCTGGTGAGGGTCTGTTCCTGGTGAGGGTCTGTTCCTGGTGAGGGTCTGTTCCTGGTTTGTGTCTGTTCCTGGTTTGTGTCTGTTCCTGGTTTGGGTCTGTTCCTGGTTAGGGTCTGTTCCTGGTGTGTGTCAGTACATGTTTTGATTTCTGTTCCCGGCTTGGGTCTGTTCCTGGTTTGTGTCTGTTCCTGGTTTGATGTCTGTTCCTGGTTTGATGTCTGTTCCTGGTGTGGGTCTGTTCCTGGTTTGGGTCTGTTCCTGGTGAGGGTCTGTTCCTGGTTTGGGTCTGTTCCTGGTGAGGGTCTGTTCCTGGTGAGGGTCTGTTCCTGGTTTGGGTCTGTTCCTGGTGAGGGTCTGTTCCTGGTTTGGGTCTGTTCCTGGTGAGGGTCTGTTCCTGGTGAGGGTCTGTTCCTGGTTTGGGTCTGTTCCTGGTGAGGGTCTGTTCCTGGTTTGGGTCTGTTCCTGGTGAGGGTCTGTTCCTGGTGAGGGTCTGTTCCTGGTTTGTGTCTGTTCCTGGTGAGGGTCTGTTCCTGTTTTGGGTCTTTTCCTGGTGAGGTTCTGTCCCTGGTGAGGGATTGTTCCTTGTGAGGGTTCTGTTCCTGGTTTGGGTCTGTTCCTGGTCAGGGTCTGTTCCTGGTTAGGGTCTGTTCCAGGTTTGGGTCTGTTCCAGGTTTGGGTCTGTTCCTGGTTAGGGTCTGTTCCAGGTTTGGGTCTGTTCCTGGTTAGGGTCTGTTCCTGGTGTGGGTCTGTTCCTGGTGAGAGTGTGTTCCTGGTTTGGGTCTGTTCCTGGTTAGGGTCTGTTCCTGGTGTGGGTCTGTTCCTGGTGAGAGTGTGTTCCTGGTTTGGGTCTGTTCCTGGTGAGGGTCTGTTCCTGGTGAGAGTCTGTTCCTGGTGAGGATCTGTACCTGGTGTGGGTATGTTCCTGGTGAGAGTCTGTCCCTGGTGTGGGTCTGTTCCTGGTGAGAGTCTGTTCCTGGTGTGGGTCTGTTCATGTTTTGATGTCTGTTCCCGGTTTGGGTCTGTTCCTGCTTTGGGTCTGTTCCTGGTTTGATGACTGTTCCTGGTTAGGGTCTGTTCCTGGTTTGGGTCTGTTCCTGGTTTGGGTCTGTTCCTAGTTTGATGTCTGTTCGTGCTGTGTGTCTGTTCCAGTTTTGGGTTTGTTCGTGGTTTGTGTCTGTTCCTGGTGAGGGTCTGTTCCTGGTTTGTGTCTGTTCCTGGTGAAGGTGTGTTCCTGGTTTGGGTCTGTTCCTGGTGAGGGTCTGTTCCTGGTTTGGGTCTGTTCCTGGTGAGGGTCTGTTCCTGGTGAGGGTCTGCTCCTGGTTTGGGTCTGTTCCTGGTGAGGGTCTGTTCCTGGTGTGGGTCTGTTCCTGGTTTGTGTCTGTTCCTGTTATGGGTCTGTTCCTGGTGAAGGTGTGTTCCTGGTTTGGGTCTGTTCCTGGTTTGGG
Source organism: Isurus oxyrinchus (assembly GCA_026770705.1). Taxonomy (NCBI): domain Eukaryota; kingdom Metazoa; phylum Chordata; class Chondrichthyes; order Lamniformes; family Lamnidae; genus Isurus; species Isurus oxyrinchus. The sequence goes on along the minus strand of JANJGN010000269.1, from coordinate 55,562 downwards.
ACTGTTCCTGGTGAGTTTCGGTCCCTGGTGAGGGTCTGTTCCTTCTGAGAGTCTGTTCCTGGTGAGAGTCTGTTCCTGGTGTGGGTCTGTTCCTGGTTTGATTTCTGTTCCCGGTTTGGGTCTGTTCCTGGTGAGAGTCTGTTCCTGGTTTGATGTCTGTTCCCGGTTTGGGTCTGTTCCTGGTGTGGGTCTGTTCCTGGTGTGGGTCTGTTCCTGGTGAGAGTTTGTTCCTGGTTTGGGTCTGTTCCTGGTTAGGGTCTGTTCCTGGTATGGGTCTGTTCCTGGTGAGGGTCTGTTCCTGGTGAGGGTCTGTTCCTGTATTGGGTCTGCTCCTGGTTAGGGTCTGTTCCTGGTTTGGGTCTGTTCCTGGTGAGGGTCTGTTCCTGGTTTGGGTCTGTTCCTGGTGTGTGTCTGTACCTGGTTTGAATCTGTTCCTGGTTAGGGTCTGTTCCTGTATTGGGTCTGCTCCTGGTTAGGGTCTGTTCCTGGTTAGGGTCTGTTCCTGGTTTGGGTCTGTTCCTGGTGAGGGTCTGTTCCTGGTTTGGGTCTGTTCCTGGTGAGGGTCTGTTCCTGGTTAGGGTCTGTTCCTGGTTTGGGTCTGGTCCGGGTCTGGGTCTGTTCCTGGTTTGGGTCTGTTCCTGGTGTGTGTCTGTACCTGGTTTGAATCTGTTCCTGGTTAGGGTCTGTTCCTTGTGTGGGTCTGTTCCAGTTTTGGGTCAGTTCTTCGTGAAGGTCTGTTCCTGGTTTGGGTCTGTTCCTGGTGTGGGTCTGTTCCTGCTTTGGGTCTGTTCCTGGTTTGGGTCTGTTCCTGGTGAGGGTCTGTTCCAGGTTTGGTTCTGTTCCAGGTGAGGCTCTGTTCCAGGTTTGGGTCTATTCCTGGTTTGTGTCTGTTCCTGTTATGGGTCTGTTCCTGGTGAGGGTCTGTTCCTGGTTTGGGTCTGTTCCTGGTGAGAGTCTGTTCCTGGTGTGGGTCTGTTCCTGGTGAGAGTCTGTTCCTGGTGTGGGTCTGTTCATGTTTTGATGTCTGTTCCCGGTTTGGATCTGTTCCTGCTTTGGGTCTGTTCCTGGTTTGGGTCTGTTCCTGGTGAGGGTCTGTTCCAGGTTTGGTTCTATTCCAGGTTTGTGTCTGTTCCTGTTATGGGTCTGTTCCTGGTTTGGGTCTGTTCCTGGTGAAGGTGTGTTCCTGGTTTGGGTCTATTCCTGGTTTGGGTCTATTCCTGGTTTGGGACTGTTCCTGGTGATTTTCGGTCCCTGGTGAGGGTCTGTTCCTTGTGAGAGTCTGTTCCTGGTGAGAGTCTGTTCCTGGTTTGGGTCTGTTCCTGGTGAGGGTCTGTTCCTGGTTTGGGTCTGTTCCTGGTTTGGGTCTGTTCCTGGTTAGGGTCTGTTCCTGGTGTGTGTCAGTACATGTTTTGATTTCTGTTCCCGGTTTGGGTCTGTTCCTGGTTTGATGTCTGTTCCTGGTGTGGGTCTGTTCCTGGTGAGGGTCTGTTCCTGGTGAGGGTCTGTTCCTGGTGTGGGTCTGTTCCTGGTGAGGGTCTTTTCCTGGTGTGGGTCTGTTCCTGGTTTGGGTCTGTTCCTGGTGAGCGTCTGTTCCTGGTTTGTGTCTGTTCCTGGTGAGGGTCTGTTCCTGGTTTGGGTCTGATACAGGTTTGGATCTGTTCCAGGTTTGGGTCTGTTCCAGGTTTGTGTCTGTTCCTGTTATGGGTCTTATCCTGGTGAGGTTCTGTTCCTGGTTTGGGTCTGTTCCTGGTTTGATGTCTGTTCCTGGTGTGGGTCTGTTCCTGGTTAGGGTCTGTTCCTGGTTTGGGTCTGTTCCTGGTGTGGGTCTGTTCCTGGTGAGGGTCTGTTCCTGGTTTGGGTCTGTTCCTGGTGAGGGTCTGTTCCTGGTGAGGGTCTGTTCCTGGTGAGGGTCTGTTCCTGGTGAGAGTCTGTTCCTGGTGTGGGTCTGTTCATGTTTTGATGTCTGTTCCCGGTTTGGGTCTGTTCCTGCTTTGGGTCTGTTCCTGGTTTGATGACTGTTCCTGGTTTGGGTCTGTTCCTGGTTTGGGTCTGTTCCTGGTTTGGGTCTGTTCCTGGTTTGGGTCTGTTCCTAGTTTGATGTCTGTTCGTGCTGTGTGTCTGTTCCAGTTTTGGGTTTGTTCGTGGTTTGTGTCTGTTCCTGGTGAGGGTCTGTTCCTGTTTTGGGTCTGTTCCTGGTGAGGGTCTGTTCCTGGTGAGGGTCTGTTCCTGGTTTGGGTCTGTTCCTGGTCAGGGTCTGTTCCTGGTGAGGGTCTGTTCCTGGTGAGGGTCTGTTCCTGCTGAGGGTCTGTTCCTGGTTTTAGTCTTTTCCTGGTGAGGGTCTGTTCCTGGTGAGGGTCTGTTCCTGGTTTGGCTCTCTTCCTGATGAGTGTCTGTTCCTGGTGAGGGTCTGTTCCTGGTTTGGATCTGTTTCTGCTGACGGTCTGTTCCTGGTTAGGTTCTGTTCCAGGTGACTGTCTGTTCCAGGTTTGGGTCTGTTCCTGGTTTGTGTCTGTTCCTAGTTTGGGTCTGTTCCTGGTTTGGCCTGTTCCTTCTGAGGGTCTGTTTCTGGTGAGGTTCTGTTCCTGTTGAGGGTCTGTTCCTGGTTAGGGTCTGTTCCTGGTGTGGGTCTGTTCCTGGTGAGAGTCTGTTCCTGGTGTGGGACTGTTCATGTTTTGATGTCTGTTCCTGGTATGGGTCTGTTCCAGTTTTGGGTCAGTTCTTCGTGAGGGTCTGTTCCTGGTGTGGGTCTGTTCCTGGTTTGGGTCTGTTCCTGTTATGGGTCTGTTCCTGGTGAGGGTCTGTTCCTGGTTTGGGTCTGTTCCTGGTTTGTGTCTGTTCCTGTTATGGGTCTGTTCCTCGTGAGGGTCTGTTCCTGGTTTGGGTCTGTTCCTGTTATGGGTCTGTTCCTGGTTTGGGTCTGTTCCTGGTTTGGGTCTGTTCCTGGTTTGGGTCTGTTCCTGGTTTGGGTCTGTTCCTGGTGAGGGTCTGTTCCTGGTGAGTGTCTGTTCCTGGTTTGGGTCTGTTCCTGGTTTGGGTCTGTTCCTGGTGAGGGTCTGTTCCTGGTGAGGGTCTGTTCCTGGTTTGGGTCTGTTCCTGGTTTGGGTCTTTTCCTGGTTTGGGTGTGTTCCTGGTGAGGGTCTGTTCCTGGTGAGGGTCTGTTCCTGGTTTGGGTCTGTTCCTGGTTTGTGTCTGTTCCTGTTATGGGTCTGTTCCTGGTGAGGGTCTGGTGCTGGTTTGGGTCTGTTCCTGGTTTGGGTCTGTTCCTGGTTTGGGTCTTTTCCTGGTTTGGGTGTGTTCCTGGTGAGGGTCTGTTCCTGGTTTGGGTCTGTTCCTGGTTTGGGTCTGTTCCTGGTGAGTGTCTGTTCCTGGTTTGGGTCTGTTCCTGGTTTGGGTCAGTTCCTGGTGTGTGTCTGTTCCTGGTGAGTGTCTGTTCCTGGTGAGGGTCTCTTTCTGTATTGTGGCAGTTCCTGGTGAGTGTCTGTTCCTGGTTTTGGTCTTTTTGTGGGGAGGGTCTGTTCCTGGTGAGGGTCTGTTCCTGGTGAGGGTCTGTTCCTCGTTTGAGCCTGTTCCTGGTGAGGGTCTATTCCTGGTGAGTGTCTGTTCCTGGTTTGTGTCTGTTCCTGGTGAGGGTCTGTTCCTGGTGAGGGTCTGTTCCTGGTGAGGGTCTGTTCCTTGTGAGGGTCTGTTCCTGGTTTAGCTCTGTTACTGGTTTGGGTCTGTTCCTGGTGAGGGTCTGTTCCTGGTGAGGGTCTGTTGCTGGTGAATGTCTGTTCCCGGTTTGAGTCTGTTCCAGGTTTGCTTCTGTTCCTGGTTTGGGTCTGTACCTGCTGAGGGTCTGTTCCTGATTTGGGTCTGTTCCTGGTGAGGGTCTGTTCCTGGTTTGGGTCTGTTCCTGGTGTCTGTCTGATCCTGGTGAGAATCTGTTCCTGGTTTGGGTCTGTTCCTGGTGAGGGTCTCTTCCTGATGAATGTCTGTTCCTGGTGAGGGTCTGTTCCTGGTTTGGATCTGTTCCTGCTGACGGTTTGTTCCTGGTGAGGGTCTGTTCCTGGTTTTGAGTCTGTTCCTGGTGAGTGTCTGTTCCTGGTTTGGGTCTGGTCCGGGTCTGGGTCTGTTCCTGGTTTGTGTCTGTTCCTGGGGAGGGACTGTTCCTGGTGACTGTCTGTTCCAGGTTTGTGTCTCATCCTGGTGAGGGTCTGTTCCTGGTGTGTGTCTGTTCCTGGTTTGGGTCTGTTACAGGTTTGGGTCGGTTCCTGTGGAGGGTCTGTTCCTGGTGTGTGTCTGTTCCTGGTGTGTGTCTGTTCCTGGTTTGGGTCTGTTCCTGGTTTGGGTCTGTTCCTGTTATGGGTCTGTTCCTGGTGAGGGTCTATTCCTGGTTAGGGTCTGTTCCTGGTGAGGGTCTGTTCCTGGTGAGGGTCTGTTCCTGGTGAGGGTCTGTTCCTGGTTAGGGTCTGTTCCTGGTGAGGGTCTGTTCCTGGTGAGGGTCTGTTCCTGGTTTAGCTCTGTTACTGGTTTGGGTCTGTTCCTGGTGAGGGTCTGTTGCGGTTGTGGTTCTGTTCCTGGTGAGGTCTCTTCCTGGTTTGGGACTGTTCCTGGATTGGGTCTGTTCCTGGTTTGCATCTGTTCCTGGTTGATGTCTGTTCCTGGTTTGGGTCTGTTCCTGGTTAGGGTCTGTTCCTGGTTTGATGTCTGTTCCTGGTTAGGGTCTGTTCCTGGTGTGGGTCAGTACATGTTTTGATGTCTGTTCCAGGTTTGGGTCTGTTCCTGGTTTGATGTCTGTTCCTGGTTTGGGTCTGTTCCTGGTGAGTTTCTGTTCCTGGTGAGGTTCTGTTCCTGGTTTGGGTCTGTTCCTGGTGAGAGTCTGTTCCTGGTGTGGGTCTGTTCATGTTTTGATGTCTGTTCCTGGTTTGGGTCTGGTCCAGGTTTGGGTCTGTTCCTGGTTGATGTCTGTTCCTGGTTTGGGTCTGTTCCTGGTGAGGGTCTGTTCAGGGTTTGGGTCTGTTCCTGGTTTGGGTCTGTTCCTGGTGAGGGTCTGTTCCTGGTGAGGGTCTGTTCCTGTTGAGGGTCTGTTCCTGGTGAGGGTCTGTTCCTGGTTTGGGTCTGTTCCTGGTTGAGGGTCTGTTCCTGGTGTGGGTCTGTCCCTGGTTTGGGTCTGTTCCTGGTGAGGGTCTGTTCCTGGTTTGGGTCTGTTCCTGGTTGAGGGTCTGTTCCTGGTGAGGGTCTGTTCCTGGTTTGGGTCTGTTCCTGGTTTGGGTCTGTTCCTGGTTTGGGTCTGTTCCTGGTTTGGGTCTGTCCCTGATTTGGGTCTGTTACTGGTTTGGGTTTGTTCCTGGTGAGTGTCTGTTCCTGGTTTGTGTCTGTTCCTGGTGAGGGTCTGATCCTGGTGAGGGTCTGTTCCTGGTGAGGGTCTGTTCCTTGTGAGGGTCTGTTCCTGGTTTAGCTCTGTTACTGGTTTGGGTCTGTTCCTGGTGAGAATCTGTTCCTGGTTTGGGTCTGTTCCTGGTGAGGGTCTCTTCCTGATGAGTGTCTGTTCCTGGTGAGGGTCTGTTCCTGGTTTGGATCTGTTCCTGCTGACGGTTTGTTCCTGGTGAGGGTCTGTTCCTGGTTTTGAGTCTGTTCCTGGTGAGTGTCTGTTCCTGGTTTGGGTCTGGTGCGGGTCTGGGTCTGTTCCTGGTTTGGGTCTGTTCCTGGGGAGGGACTGTTCCTGGTGACTGTCTGTTCCAGGTTTGTGTCTCATCCTGGTGAGGGTCTGTTCCTGGTGTGTGTCTGTTCCTGGTTTTGGTCTGTTACACGTTTGGGTCGGTTCCTGTGGAGGGTCTGTTCCTGGTGTGTGTCTGTTCCTGGTGTGTGTCTGTTCCTGGTTTGGGTCTGTTCCTGGTTTGGGTCTGTTCCTGGTTTGTGTCTGTTCCTGGTGAGGGTCTGTTCCAGGTTTGGGTCTGTTCCTGTTATGGGTCTGTTCCTGGTGAGGGTCTGTTCCTGGTGAGGGTCTGTTCCTGGTTAGGGTCTGTTCCTGGTGAGGGTCTGTTCCTGGTGAGGGTCTGTTCCTGGTTTGGGTCAGTTCTTCGTGAGGGTCTGTTCCTGGTGTGGGTCTGTTCCTGGTTTGGGTCTGTTCCTGTTATGGGTCTGTTCCTGGTGAGGGTCTGTTCCTGGTTTGGGTCTGTTCCTGGTTTGTGTCTGTTCCTGTTATGGGTCTGTTCCTCGTGAGGGTCTGTTCCTGGTTTGGGTCTGTTCCTGTTATGGGTCTGTTCCTGGTTTGGGTCTGTTCCTGGTTTGGGTCTGTTCCTGGTTTGGGTCTGTTCCTGGTTTGGGTCTGTTCCTGGTGAGGGTCTGTTCCTGGTGAGTGTCTGTTCCTGGTTTGGGTCTGTTCCTGGTTTGGGTCTGTTCCTGGTGAGGGTCTGTTCCTGGTGAGGGTCTGTTCCTGGTTTGGGTCTGTTCCTGGTTTGGGTCTTTTCCTGGTTTGGGTGTGTTCCTGGTGAGGGTCTGTTCCTGGTGAGGGTCTGTTCCTGGTTTGGGTCTGTTCCTGGTTTGTGTCTGTTCCTGTTATGGGTCTGTTCCTGGTGAGGGTCTGGTGCTGGTTTGGGTCTGTTCCTGGTTTGGGTCTGTTCCTGGTTTGGGTCTTTTCCTGGTTTGGGTGTGTTCCTGGTGAGGGTCTGTTCCTGGTTTGGGTCTGTTCCTGGTTTGGGTCTGTTCCTGGTGAGTGTCTGTTCCTGGTTTGGGTCTGTTCCTGGTTTGGGTCAGTTCCTGGTGTGTGTCTGTTCCTGGTGAGTGTCTGTTCCTGGTGAGGGTCTGTTCCTGGTTTGGGTCAGTTCCTGGTGTGTGTCTGTTCCTGGTGAGTGTCTGTTCCTGGTGAGGGTCTCTTTCTGTATTGTGGCAGTTCCTGGTGAGTGTCTGTTCCTGGTTTTGGTCTTTTTGTGGGGAGGGTCTGTTCCTGGTGAGGGTCTGTTCCTGGTGAGGGTCTGTTCCTCGTTTGAGCCTGTTCCTGGTGAGGGTCTATTCCTGGTGAGTGTCTGTTCCTGGTTTGTGTCTGTTCCTGGTGAGGGTCTGTTCCTGGTGAGGGTCTGTTCCTGGTGAGGGTCTGTTCCTTGTGAGGGTCTGTTCCTGGTTTAGCTCTGTTACTGGTTTGGGTCTGTTCCTGGTGAGGGTCTGTTCCTGGTGAGGGTCTGTTGCTGGTGAATGTCTGTTCCCGGTTTGAGTCTGTTCCAGGTTTGCTTCTGTTCCTGGTTTGGGTCTGTACCTGCTGAGGGTCTGTTCCTGATTTGGGTCTGTTCCTGGTGAGGGTCTGTTCCTGGTTTGGGTCTGTTCCTGGTGTCTGTCTGATCCTGGTGAGAATCTGTTCCTGGTTTGGGTCTGTTCCTGGTGAGGGTCTCTTCCTGATGAATGTCTGTTCCTGGTGAGGGTCTGTTCCTGGTTTGGATCTGTTCCTGCTGACGGTTTGTTCCTGGTGAGGGTCTGTTCCTGGTTTTGAGTCTGTTCCTGGTGAGTGTCTGTTCCTGGTTTGGGTCTGGTCCGGGTCTGGGTCTGTTCCTGGTTTGTGTCTGTTCCTGGGGAGGGACTGTTCCTGGTGACTGTCTGTTCCAGGTTTGTGTCTCATCCTGGTGAGGGTCTGTTCCTGGTGTGTGTCTGTTCCTGGTTTGGGTCTGTTACAGGTTTGGGTCGGTTCCTGTGGAGGGTCTGTTCCTGGTGTGTGTCTGTTCCTGGTTTGGGTCTGTTCCTGGTTTGGGTCTGTTCCTGGTTTGGGTCTGTTCCTGTTATGGGTCTGTTCCTGGTGAGGGTCTATTCCTGGTTAGGGTCTGTTCCTGGTGAGGGTCTGTTCCTGGTGAGGGTCTGTTCCTGGTGAGGGTCTGTTCCTGGTTAGGGTCTGTTCCTGGTGAGGGTCTGTTCCTGGTGAGGGTCTGTTCCTGGTTTAGCTCTGTTACTGGTTTGGGTCTGTTCCTGGTGAGGGTCTGTTGCGGTTGTGGTTCTGTTCCTGGTGAGGTCTCTTCCTGGTTTGGGACTGTTCCTGGATTGGGTCTGTTCCTGGTTTGCATCTGTTCCTGGTTGATGTCTGTTCCTGGTTTGGGTCTGTTCCTGGTTAGGGTCTGTTCCTGGTTTGATGTCTGTTCCTGGTTAGGGTCTGTTCCTGGTGTGGGTCAGTACATGTTTTGATGTCTGTTCCAGGTTTGGGTCTGTTCCTGGTTTGATGTCTGTTCCTGGTTTGGGTCTGTTCCTGGTGAGTTTCTGTTCCTGGTGAGGTTCTGTTCCTGGTTTGGGTCTGTTCCTGGTGAGAGTCTGTTCCTGGTGTGGGTCTGTTCATGTTTTGATGTCTGTTCCTGGTTTGGGTCTGGTCCAGGTTTGGGTCTGTTCCTGGTTGATGTCTGTTCCTGGTTTGGGTCTGTTCCTGGTGAGGGTCTGTTCAGGGTTTGGGTCTGTTCCTGGTTTGGGTCTGTTCCTGGTGAGGGTCTGTTCCTGGTGAGGGTCTGTTCCTGTTGAGGGTCTGTTCCTGGTGAGGGTCTGTTCCTGGTTTGGGTCTGTTCCTGGTTGAGGGTCTGTTCCTGGTGTGGGTCTGTCCCTGGTTTGGGTCTGTTCCTGGTGAGGGTCTGTTCCTGGTTTGGGTCTGTTCCTGGTTGAGGGTCTGTTCCTGGTGAGGGTCTGTTCCTGGTTTGGGTCTGTTCCTGGTTTGGGTCTGTTCCTGGTTTGGGTCTGTTCCTGGTTTGGGTCTGTCCCTGATTTGGGTCTGTTACTGGTTTGGGTTTGTTCCTGGTGAGTGTCTGTTCCTGGTTTGTGTCTGTTCCTGGTGAGGGTCTGATCCTGGTGAGGGTCTGTTCCTGGTGAGGGTCTGTTCCTTGTGAGGGTCTGTTCCTGGTTTAGCTCTGTTACTGGTTTGGGTCTGTTCCTGGTGAGAATCTGTTCCTGGTTTGGGTCTGTTCCTGGTGAGGGTCTCTTCCTGATGAGTGTCTGTTCCTGGTGAGGGTCTGTTCCTGGTTTGGATCTGTTCCTGCTGACGGTTTGTTCCTGGTGAGGGTCTGTTCCTGGTTTTGAGTCTGTTCCTGGTGAGTGTCTGTTCCTGGTTTGGGTCTGGTGCGGGTCTGGGTCTGTTCCTGGTTTGGGTCTGTTCCTGGGGAGGGACTGTTCCTGGTGACTGTCTGTTCCAGGTTTGTGTCTCATCCTGGTGAGGGTCTGTTCCTGGTGTGTGTCTGTTCCTGGTTTTGGTCTGTTACACGTTTGGGTCGGTTCCTGTGGAGGGTCTGTTCCTGGTGTGTGTCTGTTCCTGGTGTGTGTCTGTTCCTGGTTTGGGTCTGTTCCTGGTTTGGGTCTGTTCCTGGTTTGTGTCTGTTCCTGGTGAGGGTCTGTTCCAGGTTTGGGTCTGTTCCTGTTATGGGTCTGTTCCTGGTGAGGGTCTGTTCCTGGTGAGGGTCTGTTCCTGGTTAGGGTCTGTTCCTGGTGAGGGTCTGTTCCTGTTATGGGTCTGTTCCTGGTGAGGGTCTGTTCCTGGTGAGGGTCTGTTCCTGGTGAGGGTCTGTTCCTGGTGAGGTTCTGTTCCTGGTGAGGGTCTGTTCCTGGTTTAGCTCTGTTACTGGTTTGGGTCTGTTCCTGGTGAGGGTCTGTTCCTGGTGAGGGTCTGTTCCTGGTTTAGCTCTGTTACTGGTTTGGGTCTGTTCCTGGTGAGGGTCTGTTCCTGGTGAGGGTCTGTTCCTGGTGAGGGTCTGTTGCGGTTGTGGTTCTGTTCCTGGTGAGGTCTCTTCCTGGTTTGGGACTGTTCCTGGATTGGGTCTGTTCCTGGTTTGCATCTGTTCCTGGTTGATGTCTGTTCCTGGTTTGGGTCTGTTCCTGGTTAGGGTCTGTTCCTGGTTTGATGTCTGTTCCTGGTTAGGGTCTGTTCCTGGTTTGATGTCTGTTCCTGGTTAGGGTCTGTTCCTGGTGTGGGTCAGTACATGTTTTGATGTCTGTTCCAGGTTTGGGTCTGTTCCTGGTTTGATGTCTGTTCCTGGTTTGGGTCTGTTCCTGGTGAGAGTCTGTTCCTGGTGTGGGTCTGGTCCTGGTGAGGGTCTGTTCAGGGTTTGGATCTGTTCCTGGTTTGGGTCTGTTCCTGGTGAGGGTCTGTTCCTGGTTTGGGTCTGTTCCTGGTTTGTGTCTGTTCCTGGTGTGGGTCTGTTCCTGGTGAGGGTCTGTTCCTGGTTTGGGTCTGTTCCTGTTGAGGGTCTGTTCCTGGTTTGGGTCTGTTCCTGGTTTGTGGCTGTTCCTGGTGAGGGTCTGTTCCTGGTTTGGGTCTGTTCCTGGTGAGTGTCTGTTCCTGGTTTTGGTCTTTTTGTGGGGAGGGTCTGTTCCTGGTGAGGGTCTGTTCCTCGTTTGAGCCTGTTCCTGGTGAGGGACTATTCCTGGTGAGTGTCTGTTCCTGGTTTGTGTCTGTTCCTGGTTTGGGTCTGTTCCTGGTTTGGGTATGTTCCTGGTTTGGGTCTGTTCCTGGTGAGGGTCTGTTCCTGGTTTAGCTCTGTTACTGGTTTGGGTCTGTTCCTGGTTTGGGTCTGTTCCTGGTGAGGGTCTGTTCCTGGTGAGGGTCTGTTCCTGGTGAGGTTCTGTTCCTGGTGAGGGTCTGTTCCTGGTGAGGGTCTGTTGCGGTTGTGGGTCTATTCCTGGTGAGGTCTCTTCCTGGTTTGGGACTGTTCCTGGATTGGGTCTGTTCCTGGTTTGCGTCTGTTCCTGCTTTGGGTCTGTTGCTGGTGAATGTCTGTTACCGGTTTGAGTCTGTTCCAGGTTTGCTTCTGTTCCTGGTTTGGGTCTGTTCCTGCTGAGGGTCTGTTCCTGATTTGGGTCTGTTCCTGGTGTCTGTCTGATCCTGGTGAGGATCTGTTCCTGGTTTGGATATGTTCCTGGTGAGGGTCTGTTCCTGGTTTGGATCTGTTCCTGGTGAGGGTCTGTTCCTGGTTTGTTTCTGTTCCTGGTGATGGTCTGATCCTGGTTTGGGTCTGTTCCTGGTGAGGGTCTGTTCCTGGTGAAGGGCTGTTCCTGGTTTGGGTGTGTTCCTGGTGAGGTTCTGTCCCTGGTGAGGGTCTGTTCCTTTTGAGGGTCTGTTCCTGGTTTGGGTGTGTTCCTGGTGAGGTTCTGTCCCTGGTGAGGGTCTGTTCCTTTTGAGGGTCTGTTCCTGGTTTGGGTCTGTTCCTGGTGAGGGTCTGTTCCTGGTTTGGGTCTGTTCCTGGTGAGTTTCTGTCCCTGGTGAAGGTCTGTTCTTGGTTTCAGTCTTTTCCTGGTTTGGATCTATTCCTGGTTTGATTCTGTTCCTCGTTTGGGTCTTTTCCTGGTGAGGGTCTGTTCCTGGTGAGGGTCTGTTCCTGGTTTGAGTCTGTTCCTGGTTTGGATCTATTCCTGGTTTGATTCTGTTCCTCGTTTGGGTCTTTTCCTGGTGAGGATCTGTTCCTGGTGAGGGTCTGTTCCTGGTGAGGGTCTGTTCCTGGTTTGAGTCTGTTCCTGGTTTGGATCTATTCCTGGTTTGATTCTGTTCCTCGTTTGGGTCTTTTCCTGGTGAGGATCTGTTCCTGGTGAGGGTCTGTTCCTGGTGAGGGTCTGTTCCTGGTGAGGGTCTGTTCCTGGTTTGGGTCTGTTCCTGGTGTGGGTCTGTTCCTGGTGAGGGTCTGTTCCTGGTGAGGGTCTGTTCCTGGTGAGGGTCTGTTCCTTGTGAGGGTTTGTTCCTGGGTTGGGTCTGTTCCTGGTGAGGGTCTGTTCCTGTTTTGTGTCTGTTCCTGTTTTGGTTCTGTTCCTGATTTGGGTCTGTTTCTGGTGAGGGTCTGTTCCTGGTTTGGGTCTGTTCCTGGTGAGTGTCTGTTCCTGGATTGGGCCTTTTCCTGGTTTGTGTCTGTTCCTGGTTTTGGTCTGTTTCCGGTTTGTGTCTGTTTCTGTTGAGGCTTTGTTCCTGGTTTGGGTCTGTGACTGGTCAGGGTCTCTTCCTGGTGAGCGTCTGTTCCTGGTGAGGTTCTGTTCCTGGTGAGGGTCTGTTCCTGGTTTGCGTCTGTTCCTGATGAGGCTCTGTTCCTGGTGATGGTCTGTTCCTGGTTATGGTCTGTTCCTGGTTTGTGTCTGTTCCTGGTGAGGGTCTGTTCCTGGTGATGGTCTGTTCCTGGTTATGGTCTGTTCCTGGTTTGTGTCTGTTTCTGGTGAGGGTCTGTTCCTGGTGAGGGTCTGTTCCTGGTGCATGTCTGTTCCTGGTTAGGGTCTGTTCCTGGTGTGGGTCTGTTCCTGGTGATGGTCTGTTCCTGGTTTGGGTCTGTTCCTGGTTTGGGTCTGTTCCTGGTTTGGGTCTATTCCCGGTGTTGTTCATATTCTGGTGTGGTTCTGTTCCAGCTGTAGTTCTGTCCAGGTGCAAATCCATCCCAGGTGTGATTCTGTCCAGGTGCAAATCCATCCCAGATGTGAGTCTGTCCATTTGCAAATCCATCCCAGATGTGAGCCAGTTCAGGTGCAAATCCATCCCAGATGTGTCTGCCCAGGCGCAAATCCATCCCAGATGTGCATCTGTCCAGGTGCAAATCCATCTCAGGTTTGAGTCAGTCCAGGTGGAAATCTGTCCATTTAATGGACTCCTTCAGTTATTAGTCTGTTTACGTACAGGTCCAATTGAGGTGTTGGTCTGTTTAGGTACTGGTCGAATTCAGGTGTTGGTCTGTTTAGGTACTGGTCGAATTCAGGTGTTCGTCTGTTTAGGTACAGGTCGAATTCAGGTGTTGGTCTGTTTAGGTACGGGTCCAATTCAGGTGTTGGTTGTTTAGGTACGGGTCCAATTCAGGTGTTGGTCTGTTTAGGTACGGGTCCAATTGAGGTGTTGGTCTGTTTAGGTACAGGCCCAATTGAGGTGTTGGTCTGTTTAGGTACAGGCCCAATTGAGGTGTTGGTCTGTTTAGGTACAGGCCCAATTGAGGTGTTGGTCTGTTTAGGTACAGGCCCAATTGAGGTGTTGGTCTGTTTAGGTACGGGTCCAATTGAGGTGTTGGTCTGTTTAGGTACAGGTCCTATTCAGGTGTTGGTCTGTTTAGGTACAGGCCCAATTGAGGTGTTGGTCTGTTTAGGTACAGATCCAATTGAGGTGTTGGTCTGTTTAGGTACAGGTCCATTTCAGGTGTTGGTCTGTTTAGGTACAGGTCCTATTCAGGTGTTGGTCTGTTTAGGTACAGGTCCTATTCAGGTGTTGGTCTGTTTAGGTACAGGTCCTATTCAGGTGTTGGTCTGTTTAGGTACAGGTCCTATTCAGGTGTGGGTTTGTACCATGTGCGGTTTCATTTCAGGTGCAGAACATTTTCAGAGATAAGTCTGTCCAATGGGACTGCTCCAGGTGCATGATATCTCCAGGTGCAGAACTGTTCCAGGTGTTGATGTGTCCACGTGTCCATCTGTTTTAATTATTTTGAGTCTTTTTGAGGTGCAGGTCTGTTTTGGGGGCAGGGCTGTTACAGCTCTGTCCATGTTCCAGGTGTGGAATTTGTTCCTGTTGTGGCTCTGTTCCAGGTCTGTGCTTGTTCCAGTTGTGATCTGTTTCAGGTATGGGCTTAATCCAGGTGCAGTCTGTTTCAGGTGTCGCGGTGCTCCAGGTGCAGAGTTATCCCAGCTGTCAGACTGGCCCAGGTGAGGCTCTGTTTCAGGGTCTGTGCTGTTCCAGATGGTTTTGTTCCAGGTACATTCTGTTCTAGGTGCAGTTCTGTTTCAGGGAGGAACTGTTCCATGTGTGCATCTGTTTCCAGTGGAGCACCATTCCAAGTGCTGCTCTATTCCAGGTGTGGACAGTTCCAGGTGTGGGACAGTTCCATATGCGAGATCGTTCCAGGTATGGATCTGTTCCATATGCAGGTATGTCCAGGTATGCATCTATTCCAGATGTAGTTCTGTTTCAGGTATGGGACTTTGCCAGGTGTGAGACTGTTTCAGATGTGGGTCTGTCCAGATGTGCTTTGATTCAATTGGGAGTCTGTTCTGTGTGCATATTTGTTCTATATGTAGGTTTGTGCTGGGTGTGTGTTATGATACAGCTGATGGTAAATGCTGAGTTGTTCAAATCCCAAAGGGAAACTTGAAACAACTGCTACTCCTTGTTTTGCAGTTTGTATAAATTTTATGCCTTGAATTCAGTAGAAATAAAACCACCAAGTCTTATAGGCATTTACAAAGTTAGATTAAGCATTTATTAATAAGAGAAATGATCTTAAATACATACATTGCTCTACAAATTATGACTATGATAACTTCTAAATCCCCTAGTTAATCTAACTCCCACTTTCGTTAAGGTAACAGTGTGACAAACAGATTTTAAATGACCCAGGCAAAGAAACACAATACCCTGAACCAGTCGAATTCAAAGTGAGTTTTCTTAATTTCACTCCCTTGAAGACAGCAGCTAAAGATCTTAAAATGCCTCCCTTACAAACAGTCTTCTATCCTTTACACATATTTTCCCCTTTGAACGCAAATACCCATTGAATCACTGTGCATTTGGACTTTGTCTTTCCTGATAATAAAAACCTCTCATAGCACTAAGTTTTACCAGTAATCTTTGGGAAAATAAACACTAAACTTTACCTGGCTAGGTGGCACATTTTCACCCCTCCTTTGAAAACAATCTAATCTTGTTTATTTTAAAATGCAAATGTTCCCTTGACACCTACGTTTCTAAACTTCCCCATGTTTACCTACTTAACATTTCATAAATAATTTCTCTCCTTACATGAAGGCACCCACACTAGCTGCCTCTAATTCAATTAAGTCTCTCATACACACACACAGACACATCCCACCATTACTCTATTTGACAATAAATTCCAATAATATTATGAGAACTATTATATCTTCCTGACATTGTTTAACTGTTTTAGCTCTGGGTGTGTCCAGGTGTTGATATATCCCAGTTCTGGATCTGTCAAAGTGTAAATATGGAGCTGTCAAGGTATGGGTAGTTTAGTTTTCGCTGGGTCCAGGTGTGGGTAAGAAGTTCCAGTACCGGATCTGTCCAGGTGTGTGTGTGTTCTCGATATGGATCTGTTCCCTGCTTCAGGTCTGGTTCAGGTCAGTTGCAGTGGAGCTGTTCCTGGGCACAGTTTCTTCAGCTGTGGGAGTGGGAGGGTGAGGGTGAGGGTGGGGGTGGGGGTGGTTGTATTACAGACGTGAGATGGGCATTTTCCAAACTGGGCGGTGTTTATTCCAGGTGGGCCTTTCTTCCAATCGTGGGTGAGGTTTTTTTTTTCCGCAGGTGAGGGCGGGATCTCCAGGTGTCCTGGTACCTGCTGCGGGCGGAGTCTGCTCACTCTGCCCTGGAGCTGGTCTGCGAGCGCTGATGGACCTGAATCGACTTTTCCTCTGGGACTCTTCTGCAATGGAGCCGAGGTGCAAATTCTCGGCTCTCCTGTTGTTGGGGATCTGCCTTGGAGCAGGTGAGAGTTTGGAAACTGCTGATCAGGCCGGGGACGAGACGATACTCGGGATCCCGGTGAGGCAGCTTCGCTCCCTGGGGAAGCTTTGTGATTTCATCTGGAGGAAAGAGAGTTGGCCCTTAGGGAGCCAGCCTGAGCGCGGCTCAGTGTAATGTTAACGTGGGCTTTGGGCACAACCCGCGCGGAAATGTGAACCAAGAGGGTGTGAGGTGCGAATCTGAGATACAGGGGCGGAGGAGGGAGGTTCTGAACCTTTAAACTCCTGAAATTCCTGGGGCTGGGATTGCTCCTTGGGTCAAATCTGTAAAGTTCCGTCTCCCCCCCCCCCCCCCCCCCCCCATTCCCTTTTGTGTGATGAGGGAAGTGAGGCGACCCCCTCATCGAAGGTGAACGAAAGATAAACAGAAACGGCTGCAATTGTTCAGTGGGTCAATGCGACATCACAAGGCGGCTGAACCTCGTTTATTGTGCGACCAAACCACGGGGAGGGTCAAAGATTTAAGGGAGGGGGGGGGGGGGGGGAGGAGGGGGAGGGGGATGTGTTCCCTGAAGGAATTGGATTCAGTCCTTGACCCTCGGGGTTATTGAGCCCCCGCTTTGGGGGAGGGCGGTGTTAAAGTGGAGGGAGGGACCTCCCGGGGTTGTCAACCGTTCTCTCTGCCCCCAGCGCTGGGGAGAGCGGGACACTTTGGGGGGGGCGGGGGGTGGGGGGGGAGAGAGAAGAAATGTGGCTGGTGATCGGCAAACGCCCAGCCCCAGGGCCGGGGTCACCCTTGTGAACCACCCATGATTAATGATGGGCTCTGCGTCCGTGCGGTGACTGGACTTGTTCAGGGCGTTTTGGATTTCCAGCATCCGCAGTTTTTTTGTTTTTGTATATATTTATTTGTTCAGGGCGCTACCTGACTCAAGCTCCCCCACTCCCCACTGCCCCGCTCCCCCGCTTTGTGTATTTTATACCATCCATTGTTATAAATAAAAAGTCAATACAAAACAGTTGTTTCCGAACACCGCCTTTCCAGGGAGTGAGTGCTAGCCCTGCCCACACGCAGCATCAATCCTTCCATGGGGGAGGACTTGCTGAGATGTGTCCGCCTGGCCACACACCCCGGGCTCTTAGCCTCGGGGTTTGATCGATGATTCCAAGGCGGTGCGACCACCGGATCCCTTTGTGACTAAGGCCAGGACAGGCCAACCCCTTCCTAAAGCAAGTCTGCACCAGACTGAGAGGAACCAGAGTGGCTGGTGTGGGAGACGAACCTGTTTCATTGTTGGGAGGAAGTAGGTCCCTAAAATCCCTGAAGGGTGGGCGTTATGGTGAATTATTGCTAGGAGCTTGGGTCACAATCTGTAACCCCCAGATAACGGGGATTGAAGTGGCAGGATTTACACCAATGATCATCGCCGTGAGGGGGTGGGGGGTGGTGGTGGGAGAGCCTACATCTTAGTGGCTTGTCTATAAATACTCTCGGGTATCTCTGCTGATGTTTTAATCACTTTGGTTCGGAATTATTGGCGTTGGTCACTGGGATCGCAGCCTGGGGGTTGACTGTCCCATGACGTTGAGTGGGTAACTGCTTTTTCTAGAAACTGCTGGTGTTTGGACAAGGTAGGGTGCAAACTGAGGCTAAGAATCCAAATGAATCCCAAGTTTAGTGGGTGCAGGTTAAATTTGTAACTGTGCGTTCAGCCAATTGAAAATGCACCGACTGGATTGTTCCTGACGCAATCTGCAATTTGTGCTCAATTTCGCTGCGGTTTCTTAATTTGTGAGTTTTGACTTTGCTGCCTTGTCGCCTGGAGGCTGAGTAACGATGTTGTTACTTGGCACTGGGGCCGTCTCTGGTACCTGGGCCAAATCGTCACATGGGAGAATAAACAGACATCTGCTAATCGGCTGCTCCACTGCCAACAAAACCTGACCCTGGCCTAAAACAAGAGCAGTTTGTTTCTGTTTTTTTCTTTTGGATTTCCAGCATCGGCAGTTTTTTGTGTTTTATCTTTTTTGTATCTGACCCTGCCCTACATACACTCATTCAGCAGGGGGCAGTGATGATGATCAGGAGTGAAAATCAACTCATTCCTCATGCCCTTCCTCACCAATTCGCTACCCAACACAGGACCTGTATCACATTTATTTTGCCGTTGTGGGTCAGTACCACATGGATGAAGCTTTTAATTGATGTAGTTAATGTGTGTTTCAAGCGCTGCCCCGCCCCACTCCCTCGTCAGTGCTGCTCAGCTCAGACGTTCTGTCCATTGAGTTTGTGCTGTGACTGTAGTAGTCCAGGCAAACCATTCGACTGGTTGAAAGTGTGACAGATGTGAATAAGGTAATGTATCAAACAGAAAGAGAGAGAGAGAGAGAGAAAGAAGACCTATACATTTTTATTCTCATTCCATTGCTTGTGAACATGGCCCTGGTCACCATGATTAGCCACCTGGACAATTTACAGAAAGATTTGGCAACACTTGTGGGAGGAACAGCTGCCTGTTCATCTTCTTCTTCTGAAGAGTCATAAGGACTAGAAGCAGTAACTCTGTCTTTTTCGCCACAGATACTGTCTGACCAGCTGGGCTTTTCCAGCATCTTTTTGTGCCTGCTTATAATCTTTGGGGGCCTAGAAGAAATATCTAGGTTGCTGGCATTGTGATATGCCATATCACTGCCCTCCCTCTATGTTTATAAAAACATTGTATGAGACTCGATCACCATTACACTGTGCCTTTTAACAAGTTGTCATTTTTTTAAAACTCAATTGAGGAAAAAGCCTGTACTTGCAAAATGTCTTAATCCCATCCTTCAAACACCTCTCCTTACAATTAATTGTATTAGAGAGACAGGCATGCAGGCTTTACTTTATTAACTGTATATTTGGCTTTGCTTTGCTGAAAAGGACACATGCTGTTGAAGCTTTTCATCTTGTACTCATCAGGATAGACGCAAGAATGACAAATTTCAAAGGGAATAACAATTTATACTGTAAGAGAAAAAGGGTGCTGATTAGTTGGCAAGTAGACTCTGACTGGTCAAGGCATTGCCATGGAGATTGCACCAGAGAATTAGCCCCCAAGCTTTAATTTAAAAAAGCAACATGAGTGGTATTCTCCACTAACAGGATGCTGCTGTCCAGCCAAGAAGATTTTCTCCCTACCATTCTGCATGTAATAATGTGGTATATGAGTGCCAGTGTGATGAAAGGTAGGTAGGGTGTATGTTCCAATGACTGGTGGATCATATCAAACACAACACTTCAGCTCTTCACAACATGCAGAACACTTACCACACTCAACTAGCCTGTGCTTGCAAAACTCAGAACATAGCATCCAACAGTAGATGTAATTCCGTGATTGGACAACAATTAGTGAGCAATTCTGAGTGTGTTAAAAATTACACTTACAGCCAATTTAAGATTATCAGTCAAGCTTACAGTGTGGCTCCTCACGCTTGCTAGGAGCTACATATATCCTGTCCATGCAGACAGAAATAATGTGTCCAGGCGTTGCGCCTTTTTCAATTCAACAAAAGCTTAGGGGATAAATGTTCCCCAATGTATTCTCCATGGCAACATTTCCACCAACCAGAGTCCACTTGCCAACCAATCAGCACCCTTTTTCTCATGCAGTTCCTTTGAAATTTGGTATTCCTGTGTGTCCTGATGAGCTTTGATAGTTCGTCTCTTTTTTAGCAATGCTCAAGTTCTGTACTACCAAGCAACTATCTTTATTTTGATTTTGAATGATTGAATGTGGTTTAAAGAAACTCTGATGTTTAGCATCTAGGAAATTTAAATTTCTGTACTAATGAAAGTCAAAGTGTGTGGCCTCCAGCTCTTTGTCCTCCTGATTGTGTCAGCTTCTTAATGCTCAGGTCTTTGCAAAAATACAAGTGGGATGAATCAAAAATATATTAAAAGTCTTGTATCCCTGTACACTTTCTTTCTACAAAATTGTATTTTTGGTTGACACATTTTGCCATTATAAATTCCTATGTCCACATTTATAATTGAAACTACCTATGTAAACTTTGTACACTGCAATTACAGCCTCCAGCCAGGGGTGATGTCTCAGTTTGCATCTCTCAGCTCCTCAGCCTGTACTGCCAAACTTCCCTGCTACACAAATTTTACTTTTTTGCTTCTCAAATTGAAGTTTCTATTACTTGACTATCTATTAGTTATGATGGGGTATAAAAACAAGGACAGGAATCTAGGATTAAAGTATGGGGTTGAATTATGTCTCTATCCCCTGGTCCAGTTACTACTTGCTCTTTAACTCCACTTTGTCGGGAGACTACACTTGATCTTGATTTCATTTGCAATCCCAAATAATAATTGTGCGCTGAAAAATGTACAATTTATAGAATTCTAGAGTCATAATTTTAACATTAGTTTGCATTTATTTAGCACCTTTAACATCCCAAGATGCTTCACAGGAGTGACTATTAAACACATAAATAAAAGCAAAATACTGCAGATGCTGGAAATCTGAAATAAAACCAGAAAATGCTGTTTTATCAAACACAATTTGACACGGAGCTACATAAAGAGATATTAGGTCATTTAACTAAAAGCTTGTTCAAAGAGGTAGGTTTTAAGAAATGTCTTAAAGGAGGAGCGAGGCGGAAAGATTTAGGGATGGAAGAAGGAACAGCAGCCAATGTTGTAGCAAACATTAGCACCACATCCACAAACATTCACTCCCTCCACCACCGACGCACAGTAGCAGCAGTGTGTGTACCATCTACAAGATGCACTGCAGGAATTCTCCAAGGCTCCTTAGAAAGCACCTTCCAAACCCACCACCACTACCATCTGGAAGGACAAGGGCAGCAGACACATGGGGAACGCCACCACCTGCAAGTTCCCCTCCAAGTCACTCACCACCCTGACTTGGAAATATATCACCGTTCCTTCACTGTCACTGGGTCAAAATCCTGGAACTCCCTCCCTAACAGCGCTGTGGGTGTACCTACACCACATGGACTGCAGTGGCTCAAGAAAGCAGCTCACCCCCACCTTCACAAGGGGCAACTAGGGATGGGCAATAAATACCGACCCAGCCAGTGAAGCCCACATCCCATGAATGAATTTTTAAAAAGAACATTGGCTGCAGTTACAGAGGAACAACTTGCGCTTACAGAGTGCAGAGGACATCCCAAAGGGCTTCACAGCCATTGAAGGTGTGAGGTGTCCTTCAGTTATGCAAAATGCCACAAATTGGTGCACAGCAAGATCCCACAAGCAGCAGTGAAATTTTGTGGTGGGGGATGGTGAGTGGCATGGTTAATTCAAAGTCAAAACTTCCCAATGTTCAGACACAGCAACCAGCCCTGTATCTGAATTCAATACTTAATACCCTTCCCCCAAACCTTGTAAAAGGTCAGTGTCACTTTATTACCAGTTAGAGGTGCTCCCATTTACTGCAGAATGAAACTACTGAACACACCAGGTATGCCGGAGTTGCTGGAACGATCGTGTGATTAAATGACGTGGGGCCCTCAGCAATAACCCGGGAGTCAGCAGATCACAGGCAAACCTTGTTAATGCTTTTCATGTCTTTCAACCCAGCTCCTTCACTCCTTCGCTCTGGTCAATCATTAACCAGGACAGCTCTCCACTGCAGCCTCTCTCCACCCTCCCCCCCCGCCCCCCCCCCTCCTCCTCACCATGTGTAGTTGTCGCTTTGGTTGAAGACTCCCATTTCTCGCCGTTGGTATGACAACAGCCGAGTTTCTGGGGTGATGTTGGCTGAGGGATCAAGTCGGATCTAGTCATGATCCCCATTAGAGACAACCCTTCCGTGACCCCGGGCACTCAGTGCAAAACTACATTCGGTTACAATCTGTTGTTATTTTATATGTAGGTAGAGTTGCAGTTTTTTTTCTAAAACGATTAGATCCAGGTCTTGGGAAGTGACCGTTAAATATATTTTTAGTCTTAAGTTCAGCAAAAGTCGCCTTGTTTTTACTTTGCTGCTTGGAAGTCACTTGCAGACTTCAAGAGGGTGTTTGGCAGCATTAGCACTCCCAGTATCGCCGCGAATAAGTTATGGGGTTTTGCTGGCTATGTTACAGAGTAACTAATACATTACTCGTTGTCGAACAACGGATTCTGGGCGGTGTTGTGATGACGAACATTGCTATTGAGGATTGTTTTCCTCCAGTTAGGGCAGGTTAATGCTCAGTGCTGTGTGGTTTGTTTGGATCTTCCTGTTACACATCCCCCGATGGAAATGTCTTCTCTTCCTCCAAACCCAGTTAGATGGGAGAAAAGTGATTTGTTTCCCTCTCTCTTTCTCCCACACCACACTTCCCCATGTCCTCCACCAGGTTCTGGTGTACAGCCAGGGTATATAATGCTGCCAGACCTGTTGAGGATATCCAGCATTTTCTGATTGTATTTCAGATTTACAGCATCCGCAGCATTTTGCTTTTGGGGTTTGCAGTAGAATAATTACTGGGAGCGGTGCTCGACACAGCTCAGACACCTGAACACCATGAGTCCATGACTCAAACAGATTGCTGGCTCTTCAACTGACCAATCACACTGGATCTGATTTAAAAATAATTTAACAAAAGTTCCCCCTTTAAAGGGGTAAAACTAACAGAAAACCGCTTCATACAAAACGGAGCAGACTTATCACATTAAGACTTAAATTATTGTTTGTTGCATCACCTCAGCCTCTAAAGATTTCTAAAGCCTCTGGAGCTTTTTAAAATTGATCAATAAGAGTAAAGTTGGCTTGTCCCAGTGTCATCAACTAGGAAACAGATAAGTCAACTGCACAAAGTTAAAATCTCCCTGCGATGCTGGGAGGGCAGGAGGAGCTGCTGAACTCAATCATTCAAACTGATTTAAATCTCATATTCAAACCCCCATAACTTGCATTGATAAAGCGCCTTTGATGTAGTAAAAAGTCCAAATGTGTTTCACAGGAGTGTAATCAGGCAAAAATTGCTCCTGAGCCAAAGAGGATAGTAGAAGAAGGGGCAAAAACTGGGACAAAGAGGTAGGTTTATGGGGCTGTCTTAGAAGCAGAGAGGCTTATGGAGCAGATTCTAGAACTTAGGCCAAGGTGGTTGAAGTCATGACAGCCAATGATGGTGAGAAGGAAACTGAGAATTTACAAGAGACCAGAGGTGGAGAAACAAAGCTTTTGGAAGGGTGTAGGGCTGGAGGAGGTTACAGAGATAAGGAGGAACGAGGTCATGTAAGGATTGGAACAAAGAAGTGAGAATTTTCAAATAGTGGTGTTGCTGGACCAGGAGCCAGTGTAGGTCAGTAAGCACAGGGGTGATGGATAAACAAGGCTTGGTGTAAGTTAGAACATGGGCAGCAGAGCTTGGATGAGCTGTAGTTTATGGAGGACAGCCAGGAGAGCACTGCAATAGTCATGTCTAGAGGTAACACAGGCTTGGGAGACAACTTCAGCAGCAGGTGGGTCTAGGTGAAGCAGAGACGGGTGATATTTACAGTGGATGAAGTAGGTTTGCCTTGATGATCAAAGGAGATGGTGTTGGAAGCTGACCTCAGGGTCAGATAAGGTGCCAAGGTTGCAAACAGTCTGGTTCAGTGAGACAGTGGCCAAGGGAGAGGTTGGAATTATTGGCTAGGGAATGACAGTAACAATGTAATCATCTGCTGAGGGACACGGTTAAAAATCACCCTCACCATTGTGACCTTCAGTCCCAGTCCCAAGTGATTCTACAGGTACCTATGTGTGAGTTAATACCCCTTACTGTCACTGCCAACATAGCCAAAGTACAAGAATTAGAAGTATGCTTTGGGGGGGTGCCTGTTAAACAGTGCCTAGGCTGGTGGGGCGGGGGGAGGCTGGCTCACTAAAGCTTGTCTCTGTGGGGAGGGGGACTGTCCTGGGGGCCAAGGACAGTAGGAGACCTGATTGCAATGTGGAAGCAGAATTCAGTGTGTCATCTTTCCTTAGATCAGCCACGATCTCATTGAATGGCAGAGCAGACCCGATGGGCCAAATGGCCGACTTCTACTGCTACATCTTACAGTTTATGGTCTTTTTTATATATATATCCACGTCTTTGGTTTTGATTTGGAAATAAGATGGCATGATGTCATTAAAATTTATTTTGCGTAAGAACAGTAGCCTCTTATCTCCTGTACAACAAACCCTCAAGGGACAGTCTTATCCATGCAAATTAGAGATTATAATCTCACTGCAATAGTTGAAAGGGTGAGGAAATGAGTCTAAATCGGGAGTGTTGTGGTAACGAGCAAGAGCATCACAAACCATCTGAATATCTGTTGTAACGTTATCATTTTTAGCAGGTCACGAGTCTTGATTTTAATGCTTCCAGTCTGGCTGGTTTACGTTTTCTCACCCACATGAAGCCTCAGCTTATCCATACATACCACCTCCAGCTACCCCTTTGAGGGATGGCCATAACTTGCTGCTGGTGTACTTAATCCAGTTTCTGTCAGCACATGGGTCTCCCTCAATATTCTGATTCAGATATTTGTAGGGCTCATTGAATTTAATAAAGCCATAGAATGATACAGATTAGTAGGAGGACATTTCGCCTCATTGTGCTTGTGCTGGCTCTTTGGTAGAACTATCCAGTTAATCTGACTCCCTTCTGCTCCTTCCCCAAAGCCTAGCATTTTTTCCCATCAAGTCCATATCCAATTATCTTTTGAAAATTACTATTAAATCTGCATCCACCATCTTATTAGGCAATGCATTCCAGATTACTCATCATTGTGTTTCAAAATAAATGAATTTCCCTCATGTCCTCTCTAGTTCTTTTGCCAATCACTGTAAATAGGTGACTCACCCTTCTACCACTGAAAACAGTTCCTCTTTACTGACTCCAACATTATCAATCCTGATTTTGAACACCTTAATTAAAGGAGAATAATTCGTTTCTCTCATCTCTTATGTAACTGATGGTTACCATTTCCTTCTCAAAATATGGTGCCTGGAGTTGATCACAATACTCCAGCTGAGGTCTAGCCAATGATTTATAAAGGTTTAAACTTCCTTGCCTTATCACTCTATTCCTCTATTATAAAGCCAAGGATCCTTTTTTTTTAAATAGCCTTCTCAACTTGTCCCACCACTTTCAAAGGTTTGTGTACATACACCTCCACATTTCTAAGTTCTTGCATCCCTTTAACATTGTACCATTTAGTTTATATTGCCTTTCCCACTCTTCCTCCCAAAATGTATCACTTCACTTTTCTCTTGTGTGAAATTTCATCTCTCACATGTATGTCCATTTCACCAGTTTGTGTCCTCCTGGTGTCTTTTGCTATCCTCCTTATTGTTTACTACCTGTCTGAGTTTCGTATCATCTGCAAACTTTGAAATTATGCCCTGTATGTCCTATTAATATATACCAAAAAGAGCAGTAGTTCTCATGCTGACATGCGGAGAATACAAGCATAAACTCTCCTCCAGTCTGAAAAAAACCATTCACTATTCTACTACACCAACTTCTACTTGTTGAGCGATTTTAACTTAATAAAATGTCTCAAGCTTCACAGAACTATTATGAAGCAAAATTAGACTCCTTTCTGTCCCTCAGCTAACTTTGTATCCAGGCTGCTACTGTCCCATTAATCCCATGGGTTTTAATTCTGCTAACAAATTTGTTATGTGGTACTTCATCAAATGCCTTTTGAATGTCCATACACACATAAACTGAACTACCCCTCATCAGCCCTCTCCATCAGCTGGCTCCATTGTGTAGTGGTTATCATGTCTGCCTTACCAGCAGCAAGTCCTGCGTTGGATCCCCGGTGGCACCATTGTGATTATGGGCACACAGATAAATGTGAAGTACAGCTGATGCTCGTTCAGCACTCTTTAATGTGCTCCAGACAAAAGAAAAGCTGTAAACCAAAATCACTATTCCATTGCAATAAAGAACCAAAATTGACCATCGTATGATAGAATTTTACATGAATGTTTGGAAGTGATGTAGTTTAGTCTGAAACTAGGGTCTTTAATCTAAACGAAGGAAACTACAAAGGTATGAGGGGAAAGTTGGCTGAGGGAGATTGGGGAATTACATTAAAAGGTATGAGGGCAGATAGGCAACACCTAGAGTTTAAAGAATTAATACATGGTTTACAACAAATTTATAGTCCCTTAAGGCACAGAAAGCCAGCAGGAAAAGTGATCCAACCATGGCTAACAAGAGAAGTTAAAGATTCTATTAGATCAAAGGAAGAGGCTTATAAAGTTGCCAAAAAAATAGTAAGCCTGAGGATTGGGAACATTTTAAAATTCAGCAAAATAGAACCATGGAATTGATAACAAAAGAGAAAATAAAATGTGAAAGTAATCTAGTGAGAAATATAAAAGTGGACTGTAAAAGTTTATAGGTAGTATTACCATTGTAGAATCCCCCACTATCAACATCCTGGGGGTTACCATTGATCAGAAACTGAACTGCACTAGCCATATAAATACTGTGGCTACAACAGTAGGTGAGAGGCTAGGAATCCTGATGGGTTCCTTCTAACTCCCCAAAGCCTGTCCACCATCTACAAGGCATAAGTCAGGAGTGTGATGGCATACTCCCCACTTGCCTGGATGAGTGCAGCTCCCACAACACTCAAGAAGCTTGAAACCATCCAGGACAAAGCAGCCCCGCTTGATTGGCACCACATCAACAAACATTCACTCCCTCCACCACCAACGCACAGTAGCAGCAGTGTGTACCATCTACAAGATGCATTGCAGCAACTCACCAAGGCTCCTTAGACACCACCTTCCAAACCCATGACCACTACTGTCCAGAAAGTCAAGGGCAGCAGATACATGGGAACACCACCACCTGCAAGTTCCCCTCCAAGTCACTCACCATCCTGACTTGGAAATATATCGCCGTTCCGGGTCAAAATCGTGGAATTCCCTGTGGCACTGTGGGTGTACCTACACCACATGGACTGCAGTGGTTCAAGCAGGCAGCTCCTTGTCAAGGGCAACTAGGGATGGGCAATAAATGCTGGGCTAGCCAGTGAGGCTCATATCCCTTGAATGAATGAAAAAGAAAGAAAATATTAGCAAAGATTAACGTAGGCCCACTACAGGCAGAGGCAGCAGAATTTTTAAGGGGAATAAGGAAATGGCAGGGAAACTAAATAAATACTTTGTGTCTGATTTCATGGAGGAAGATACAAAAAAACCTCCTTGAAATGCAAGAGAACCAAGGGACTAGTGGGAATGAAGAACTGAAATTCATTAGTATTAGTAAAAGAGTAATACTGGAGAAATTACTGGGACTGAAAGTTGATAAATTCCCCTGGACCTGATCATCTGCATCCCAGAGTGTTAAACAAGGTGGCTGTAGAGATGGTGGATGCATTGGTGTTCATCTTCAGAGAGGCTAAATGAGTGGCCAAGAACATGGCGGGTGAAATACAATGTGGAAAAATATGAAGTTATGCATTTTGGTAGGAAAACCAAATGCAAGCAATTCTTAAATAGGGAGAGATTGGGAAGTGTTGATGTCCAAAGGGATCTGGGTGTCTTTGTTCATAAGTCACTGAAAGTTAACATGCAAGTGCAATAAGCAATTAGGAAGGTAAATGGCATGTCAGCATTTATCACAAGAGGATTTGAGTACAGGAGTAAAGTAAGTCTTGCTGCTGTTGTATAAAGTCTTGGTGAGACCACACCAGGAGTATTGTGTACAGTTTTGTTCTCCTTACCTAAGGACGGAAATACTGGCCATAGAGAGAATGCAACAAAGGTTCACCAGACTAATTAATCCCTGGGATGGCGGGATTGTCCTATCAGGAGGGATTGAGGAGACTGGGCCTGTATTCTCTAGAGTTTAGCAGATTGAGAGGTGACCTCGTTGAAGTGTATAAAATTCTTACAGGGCTCGACAGGGTAGATGCAGGAAGGATGTTTCTCCTGGCTGGGGGTCTAGAACCAGGGGACACAGTCTCAGAATAAGAGGTCAGCCATTTAGGACTGAGATGAGTAGGAATTTTTTCAGTCAGCGGCTGGTGAATCTTTGGAATTCTCTGCCCCAGGGAGCTGTGGAGACTCAGTCACCGAGTATGTTCAAAGCAGAGGTTGATAGATTTCTAGATACCAATGACATCACAGGATAAGGGGATAGTGTGGGAGGATGGTCTTGAGGTGGAAGATCAGCCATGGTCTAGTTGGATGGCAGAGCAGGCTCGAGGGGCTGAATGGCCTCCTCCTGCTCCTGTGTTCCTATTACTTCAACAAAGAACTCAAAAGGCAGCAGACAGTGACTCCACTATCTGATATATGCTGACACTTCAGTGAGGTCCTGAGAGAGTACTGTGTCAAAGATGTTCTTCAGCTGAGACATTAAACTGAGGCTCATCTTCAAATTTCATTGGTCGTAGTATATATTAAAGATCTCGTGCATCAATAAAGAAAAGTGAGTGACTGTCGGTTAAAATTCTTCCCTCAAATGCTACAACAGTGTCACATGAGCTGGGACATGTCAATGAATTTTAATAAAAATTTTCATTAGACCTATAAACCCTTCATGAAACCTCATACCGCCTGTGGATGAGGCACCACGGAAAATGTGAAGGCTGCCTGGGCTCTTTGCCTGCCCGCCAATCAGTTCAGTTGGCCGTTAAATGGCCTTAACAGGCCTTTGACAGTTCGGCAGGTGAGCACCGGAGTCGGCTTGCACAGCCTGCTGAACTGAAGATCGGAATAACGGGTGGTGACATCGGGAAGCACGCCCGACATCACCACGTGCCACTTTACGTGACCCGCACTCCGACCAGAAGATTCAGGCCCGTATACAGAGGAAAGGGAGGAAGATGCAATGGCCATGACTTTTCAGCACGGTTGTAGAGGTTCACCCATTTAGCTCCTCAAGTTTTTTTTGTCAAATTCTAATGTTTTCTGAGGCTTTAGTATTGACCCAAGATAGCCCGCATTTGCCGAAAATTGATTTCACTCGATTTATTGAACAAACTCAATGACAATTGATAATTTAATAATATTTGAATGCTAATTGTAAGGTTCACAATGTAGTAGAGGGCCAATCTGAATATACAAAGTACAGGGGAGACCGTGAAAGGTAGTCTTGGGGAGGCAGAGAGTATGACTGAAGTCCTCAATGAGTATTTTCTGTCTTCACTACAGCCAGTTGTCAAAGTAGAATCGTTACTAAGATAAAAGCAAAATACTGCGGATGCTGGAAATCTGAAACAAAAACAAAACTAGCTGGAAAAACTCAGCATCTGCGGAGAAGAACACAGTTAACATTTCGAGTCTGAATGACTCTTCATCAGAACTAAGGAAAAATAGAAATGAGGTGAAAAATAAACTGTTCGAAGGGGGTGGGACAGGTAGAGCTGGATAGGGGGCCAGTGATAGGTGGAGGCAAAAAAGAGATTGCCAAAGATGTCACAGACAAAAGGACAAAGGGGTGTTGACGGTGGTGATCTTATCTAAGGAATGTGCTAATGGGGACATTACGGGTAGAAAGCAGGACGAGCAAGGTACAGATAGTCCTAGTGGGGGTGGGCTGGGGGGAAGGGAAGGGATCGAAATAGGCTAAAAGGTGGAGATAAAACAATGGATGGAAATAAATTTAAAAATAATAGAAATAGGTGGGAAAAGAAAAATATATAAAAAAAAATATATAGTTACTAAGTCTGGACGAGGTGCATTCTAAGTTACGATGTGAAGGGAGGAAATTGCAGAGGCTCTGGCCACAATTCATAATCCTCCTTGGATATGGGAGTTGTGCTAGACAACTAGAGGATTGCAAATGTTTCACCCCTGTTTAAGAAAGGAGAGTGAGCTAAAACCTGGCAACTATAGGCCCCTCAGCCTAATGTTGCTGGTGAGGTGATTTCTAGAGATGACAATCGGGACTAAATTAATTGGCACTTTGAAAAGTATAGGCTACTAAATAAATCAGTACAGATTTGTTAAAGGAGAATTATGTCTGACTAACTTGATTGAATTCTTTGTTGAAGTATTAGGAACATGGGAGCAGGAGGAGGCCATTCAGCCCCTCGAGCCTGCACCGCCATCCAACTAGACCATGGCTAATCTTCCACCTCAAGGCCATCTCCCTGTACTATCCCCTTACCCCTGATACATTGATATCTAGCAGGCTTCTCCCTTACAGCACTTTACTCAGGTGAGCCTAGAGAGTTGGTGCCCGCGTGCTATTTAACAGCACAAGGCATCATACTTGGTTGTTGCACTATGCTTTACCAACTGAGCTAGTTGTAGGGGGCTAAATCAGCTTTTTATTATCAGAGTGTTAGAACAGCTTTCTACCAAAGGAGTAGGTGATTTATGCGAACCAGAACCTGTTCTGTTTAAGATTGTTTGCTTTCCCTGCATGCAGGTCACGCTTGCTATTATTTTTGTGTCTTTTTTTGTCCCTACAGTGGCAACAGTAAATTCAACAGTTGGGAGTGCTGATGGAAATGTTTCATCACCCATTTCAAGCACAGCTTCTTCCAGTCTATCTCTTACAACACCCAGTGTAACACAGTCGCCCTCCATCACAGTGAATGAGACAACTCCCTCCTCAACCCCAGTGCAATTCATGTCGGTAAACGGGACCACATCTTCCCTGCTGGCAAACACGCACAGGTCCACCCCACCAGCAAACACAACCATGTCCACCCCACCAGCAAACACAAACATGTCCACCCCACCAGCAAACACAAACATGTCCACCCCACCAGCAAACACAACCATGTCCACCCCACCAGCAAACACAGACATGTCCACCCCACCAGCAAACACAACCATGTCCACCCCACCAGCAAACACAATCATGTCCACCCCACCAGCAAACACAAACATGTCCACACCACCAGCAAACACGCACAGGTCCACACCACCAGCAAACACAAACAGGTCCACCCCACCAGCAAACACAACCATGTCCACCCCACCAGCAAACACAAACATGTCCACCCCACCAGCAAACACAAACAGGTCCACCCCACCAGCAAACACAACCATGTCCACCCCACCAGCAAACACAAACATGTCCACCCCACCAGCAAACACAAACAGGTCCACCCCACCAGCAAACACAACCATGTCCACCCCACCAGCAAACACAAACAGGTCCACCCCACCAGCAAACACAACCATGTCCACCCCACCAGCAAACACAAACATGTCCACCCCACCAGCAAACACAGACATGTCCACCCCACCAGCAAACACAACCATGTCCACCCCACCAGCAAACACAAACAGGTCCACACCACCAGCAAACACAGACATGTCCACCCCACCAGCAAACACAGACATGTCCACCCCACCAGCAAACACAACCATGTCCACCCCACCAGCAAACACAACCATGTCCACCCCACCAGCAAACACAGACATGTCCACCCCACCAGCAAACACAACCATGTCCACCCCACCAGCAAACACAGACATGTCCACACCACCAGCAAACACAACCATGTCCACCCCACCAGCAAACACAAACATGTCCACCCCACCAGCAAACACAACCATGTCCACCCCACCAGCAAACACAACCATGTCCACCCCACCAGCAAACACAACCATGTCCACCCCACCAGCAAACACAAACATGTCCACCCCACCAGCAAACACAAACAGGTCCACCCCACCAGCAAACACAAACATGTCCACCCCACCAGCAAACACAGACATGTCCACCCCACCAGCAAACACAACCATGTCCACCCCACCAGCAAACACAGACATGTCCACCCCACCAGCAAACACAACCATGTCCACCCCACTAGCAACCACAAACATGTCCACCCCACCAGCAAACACAAACATGTCCACCCCACCAGCAAACACAACCATGTCCACCCCACCAGCAAACACAACCATGTCCACACCACCAGCAAACACGAGCATATCTCCCCCACCAGCAAACACAACCATGTCCACCCCACCAGCAAACACGAACAGGTCCACACCACCAGCAAACACGAGCATATCTCCCCCAACAGCAAACACAAACATGTCCACCCCACCAGCAAACACAAACATGTCCACACCGCTGGGAAACAAGACCTCAGCTTCCCCTCCAGTGAACAGCAGCACATCCACTCTGCCGGTGAATATGAGTACGTCTGTACCACAGGTGAACAGCAGCAGGTCCACCCAACTATTCACTGGTTCAGCTGCAACAAGTAATGGCTCCATACTGTTCTCAACGTCAGCAACTCCTGGTGTGACGACTGAAATAAACTCAACTGGAAGCTTATCCTCTACAATCAGTATGAACATAACCAGTGACATCTCCTTTACCACTCCTGGAAACTCAAACTTCACTCCGATTGTTGGTGTCTCGCCCACATTGCAGCCAGATAATACAACTACAACGTCAAATGGAGCCTTTACAACATTGGCCAGTGAAAGGACAATGGTGTCTGCCACAAGTTCAAATGGTACAGAACCTCCAAGTCCCTCTGCCACGACAACAGGTGTAACCATCACAAGCACCATGTTCTCAGACAAAACTAGGACAACAAGTAACATGGCAACTAATTCTAGTTTGATTGGTCAGTCTACAGCCTCTTCTCCGGTGGGTTCTACAGTTGTTTCGAATATGACCAGTACAACTTTCACCAATATAACTATAGTAACCCCCAGCACCATGACTGTCATTTCAACATCAACTCCTTTGACAAACTCCACTGCTTCTGAAGTGACCTTCAAAACACAGGCAACCACACATGAGTCTGCTAACACCACCAGCCTGAGTGCCGTAACGCTGCCAGCCAGCACTGTTCTGAACAATGAAACCTCAACTATTCAGCGACCCAGCAACATTGCTCCAAGTGCCAATGCAACATCTTACACCACAGCCAGTGGTGTGTCCACAAGCACCATGCAGTCGAGCGGTGCCACAGTTTCCACTATGCTGACAACCGTGAAGACCACCACCAAGGGGTCCATTGCCACAGCAGCCCCGGCATTAAACTTCAATATAACTTTCAGAATTATCAACAAGAACTTTAGCACCAGCCTGAATGATAAAACCTCTCCCGAATTCAGGAACTTGCGTGATGAAGTTATTAAAGCCGTAGGTCTAATAATGCCAATATTTAAAATGCATGTACTAACTAACATTTACTGTGCTTTTCAACTCACATGCCCTGCCCCCAACTTGCTTCCTTAGTCCCCATCTTAACGGGTACATATCTGTTCCCAATGAGCAGTACTGAGCCAGACACACCAGGACAGTTCCCTAAATTCACTGAAGTGGCAGCAGAGGTACGAAAATGGGCCTTAATGTCCCTTGAGTGGGGAGGGGAGAATTTGGGAAGCTTTCTTAGGGCTCTAGTAATCTATACTGAAAAGCCTTTGTGTGTGGACAGGATCAGGCTTAGCTGCAATGGTTGAGTAACTTGTCATGGGCAGGCAGTGGCAATAATGTCACTGGACTCCAGAAATCCAGGGTAACCCTCTGGAGACCTGGGTTCAAATCCCACCATGGCCACTGATGGAATTTGAATGAATGAATTTTAAATTGAATTCAATAGGAAATCAGGATAACCACAAAAGCATTGTTGATTGTTATAAAAACCCATCTGGTTCACTAATGCCCTTTAGAAAAGCAAATCAGCTGTCCTGACTTCAGACCCATAGGTTGACTCTTAAATGAACATTGGGCAATAAATGCAGGCCTAGCTATCAATGCCCACGTCTCATGAACTAATTAAAAAAAAACACTCTTCCTAGAAAGGAGAGAGCCTCAGGATAAATAGGAAAGTTGCTAGTAGTTTGGTTTTCAATTGAGTAATAATTGATTTGGCAACCAAACAACTTTTCTGAGATCCTTTTCTCACAGTAGCTACTCTTTGAAAGAAGTCACAAATTGTGGATAACTTTGTGCAGTGAGCTGAAGCCCATTGGACACTCGGTTTCCCAAGCCCAGGGTCAGGGTTGACCCTGGTTCATCCTGACTGTAATTAAAGTCTGGTCCTAAAGATGTTGAATTAAGTAGATCACAGAGCAGGTGCCCTGTGCTTGGTTCTCAATCCATAATCTAAGCTCAATCCCAACCTCTTTGTCGCTGTGTGTGTCTCCATTCTTAGCTATGGTCACAAAACAATGCATGGTTTCCCAAAATATTTACTTGAATAAACAGAAGAAAGAATAATCATAGCTGTAGCGATTGTAGTTCCAGTGGAAGATTCTCTATGTTGTGGCAGAGGTATTGTGGGAATAGCATATGGGCTGAATTAGTGAGAGGTGGGAAATTTAAATCCTGCAATCACATCTGCTCTGCCATTGCCTGTCACATCATTTTTCTATTTTGGATGTGCACTTGTGAAGCCATGGCAGAAAAGGCTATGGGCCTATTGCTGGAAATTGGGATTAGAATAGCTAGGTACTCGTTTGACTGGTGCAGACTCGATGGACCGAAGGGCCTTTTTCTGTGCTGTAGACCCCTATGACTCTATTTCAGTTTTTGGACTCCTTCACTATCAGCAGAGAGTGGAGTCAACATAAGAACAGTTTCAGACAAGCCCACTCAGTGCCTGTCCCATCTCTTGGCTGAATCAAGGGTCCACCTAGTTGCATGCATTGGGGATAAGTTACGAGGTGAGAGTAGTTAGTGGCAAAAGCATATGTGTGTGAGCTAATGAATAAAGCTGGCTATGTTAGCAGTTGGTGCCGATACTGGAATGTGGCAATTGGATTTGGAAGAAGTTGGTAGGGGATAGTTGTTTGTGACAACAGGGTATATATGTGGTCCAGTTATTTAGGATTGTTGGTGAGTTGGGAAAATATATAGGGTACAGACAATGGAAAGTTGTTGGCACTTTATTCCCTTTTCATTAAATCATACATACGTATTTTTAAAAATTTCTGTTGCAGCTGGATGATGCTTATAATTGTTCTACATGCTTACTCCGGTCATTGTACAGGGGCTCACAAGTTCAACAATTCAGGTAAGCCATTCACTTTCTGTGATACCTTGAGGTGTGGGAAGAGGAACAGCCATGAGGTTCTGCCTTTTTAAGCATCAAACCATTAA
Source organism: Isurus oxyrinchus (assembly GCA_026770705.1). Taxonomy (NCBI): domain Eukaryota; kingdom Metazoa; phylum Chordata; class Chondrichthyes; order Lamniformes; family Lamnidae; genus Isurus; species Isurus oxyrinchus. The sequence continues at coordinate 21,173 of JANJGN010000269.1, read as the reverse complement.
AATAACATTGTAGTTTCAGTTTTTTGGTCCCGGCAAACACTTTACCAAGAATATATCATTATAAGTGCTAAATTATCCGAAAGTGCACAGAGCTGATTGCACTGTCAATTTTGTGAGGTCAACTAAATTGAATAATTAATGAATAAGTTAAATCTCAACAAAGCTTTAGTCTTATGCTGGGTGTACTCCTGGTAGAGGTGCAGAAAATTTGGCTACCAGCTCAAATTTAAAGAGATGTGGCCACTTGAAGGTAAGTGGCTGCATAAGGGGGCAAATATTGTTTCAACTTTTATAATTGCTCAAAAAGAAGTTCACATTTGTCAGCCTTTGAAAATAATGCAGAGAATAAACCGGGCTAGGCATGCACAGCTGACAGATTCATTTCACAAATATCTTCAGGGTGCACTAGACTTTCATGCCTGCAGGAGGAACTGCCTTGTAGTACACAGTGTCAGCAGTCAATCTGCAGGAGATGGTGTAGCCATCTCACTACACACCAAGAAGGACTAGCTGGTCATCATTAAGAGTCCTGGGTAAGACCAGGTGCACGCATAACACATGAAGTAGTGCCACACCTGTCTTGTCCCCTCAAGATCTGCTATTCGAATCCCCATCCCTGCCACCCTGCCCAATTTGATTTCTGTAAGTGAGATTGCAGCTGGAAGTAGAGTCTGTTTTCAGATGGTTATGCAATGGCCCCTGCTAGAAATTTTTTGGATGTTGAATGATTGATTGAAGCTCATTTGTGATTTTGCAGCCATTCTAAATATCCTGCCATCATTTATTGCATTCTCACGGATTAAAATTTACCATGGCATGGATATCTTCAGAGGGGAGTGGAATGGGGGTGGGCTGAGAAGAAGTAGTAAGCTGGTGCTTTTGTGTATGTAAATATATTGTAATGGCTTCTGTTTTCAAGCTGACAGCAGGTTCTAAGGCATGGGATCATTGAACTTCACTCCAGCTTCAGATTAGAATTCCATGGAAGGAATATGAGATTCCCCTACCTTTGGTACACTTGCTGCAGCAAGGCAAAGCTTTTGTTGAGAGATTGGATTATTACTGCAGTCCTGCTGCTGCCCCCCTGCTGCTGCCTCACCCTCTGTCCAAAGATACTAATTGTTATGCTTCTCCTGTCCCCTGACAGAGATCAACTAACTCAGCAGAGATCAAAGCTGGAGCTTTTCTGGTCTATTAAGGCTTGTGTCCAGTGCTTCTGAAGCAGAGTTTCATAATCAATGGTTTGTGATGAGTTGCTTTGTTTTCATTTTAAGGCAAGGGTCAGTCATCGCTGAAGCTAGATCTTCCTTCAAGAAGGACACCGATATAACCCCGGCAACAGTTAACAGCCAGTTTGATAAAGCCGTGAAGAATGATACAATCAACAATCTGCAGGTCAAAGATTTACACGGTAGTGCTATTTGTCCATCACGAGGAGGGCTGGTGTGAGAGATGGGAATAACACTAAGGCAGTAAGGCTGGTAACTGACTAGTGTAGTTTTGTGAATAACACTAAGGCAGTAAGGCTGGTAACTGACTAGTGTAGTTTTGTGACAGGCGGAAAAGTGAAGTTGCAGACAGGTGAATTCCTTTACTCTTCTCCAAACTCTCAGGAAACTTCATGGATTAGGCTCCCGTATGAAGAGTAGTCAGTTAGACAAAGCACTCGAGTAGTAATCATTTGTAGAACAGCACTGTGACTTGTTCAGGGGAGAAGCAGAGAATAAGGAATAATATTTGCAGGATGGAAGAAATTATGGAAGGGATGAATGAGGTACAGAACAAAACTAAAATTTGGGTGATGAAGATTATAACTTCTGTAAATAGAGACCTATTGACTTGTGGAAGAGTGACTATTGTGAAGTATTCAACAGGGATTATACTGAATCCTGACTTATCAGGGAATAGGATGTATGGCAGGAATAAGATGAAAGCTCGTTTGGGTCTCTGGAATAGGGTGTGGGTAGCTAAGTGATCATTTTTCATTCTTGTATTTCTCTCATTGTCTGTAGAATGAAAATGAAATGTGAGAGAAAAGACACTTGCTCTATATTTATTTTAATTTGTTTGTTTAGTGAATGAGATACAATCCATTGCCAGTACAACCACAACTCCTCAGGCTCCTATTGTACCTGGATGGGGCATTGCTCTTCTGGTTCTTGTCTGCATCATCCTCCTGATCATCATCATCATCTTCCTCCTCCTCATTGTAAGTTCAATAGTTTTAGTGCAAACCTGTGCGCATTAACAATCCTCTCTTCCAGCATCATCCTTCTCCTCCCTTCTATATTGTAACGCCCTGATTAATGAGAAAGAGTTTCCAGTGTCTCCTGCATATCTCCCTCATGGGGACCCTGTACCAGCAAGATCTGCTCTCAGGCCAATGCCATCATCATCTTGCTGAGGAGTAAGTATGCATGGCTAGAAATGGTGTGGTCCTCTTCACCTCCAAAAAGCTAGCTTTGGTGTCCTTCTTGCTTCGGTTTGGTCATTGGAGCAAGAGGGAAATTGAACTAGGAGCAAATCCAGTCCAACACTTTGGAGGGATGCAACATGAATGAGGCAATTCAGATCAAGTTGAAATTCAAGAACATGCACATTCTGAGGTCCCTGTACTTGATGCCTCCTCAAGACTGGTGTGTGGCTGAATGGACAGGAATTGAATTCCAAAAGTTCTTTCTATGATTTGTCTGCAAGATCTTCTGCAGGGTTTATTTTTAAAAAAATCTTTTGTAGGGTTATGCTCTATATTCTAAACACACTGGGCAGAATATTCCTGTTGGTGTAGGGGGACAGGCCCCACATGACGATGTGTAAACTGACATGTGGTGATGCTGGGCGTGTGCCCCACCAACACCGAGGGCCATCGCGATATTTCAGAAGGCGGGTGTGCTATATGTTCAGATGCGCGCCCGCCATCAATTAACAGGCCAGTTAAGGCCCCTGAGACAGCAATTGAATGCGATTTTTCACAGCCCGTGTGATCTTCAGGACAGGTACAACGGGCAGGAGACATTTGTATTGACCTCATCCACTGGTGGGATAAGAGGGGTGAGTGGGGTTGCGAATGTGATCTTTCAGGTATTTCAGTGTGAAAGTTACTTATTCTTACCTGTGTGAGGAATACTTCAAAACTCTAACCAGCTGCTTGGACAGGAGTAAAAGCCTTGGTCAGGACTCTACAGTAAAGATCATTTTTAGGGCCTGCAGCTTTCAGGAAGCCTCCCCTTAGGCTGGGATTGGGAGTTGTGCTCTCCACTGGGAGGCACCTCCTCTCCGGAGGAAGGGAAGGCCTGAAGGGGGAGGAGGCCAGGTGTCCACATTCAGCCTCAGGGGGAGCCACCTTTGGGAGGACAGGCGCAGGCACAAGGGGCGCAGGGCCAAGAGGTAGTCCAAGGTGGAAGGGGCCGCAGAAGATGCCACTATCCTGCTGCCAGGGTTTACAGGCGGCCAAGCAGCTACCTCAATATGGCTGATGTGCAGTGCTGAAGGAGGCTCTGTCTGTCAAGGGAGACAGTCACCTCCATCTGTCAGATGATTGGCCCTGAGATCAGCTCCGACTGTGTGGGTGGACACCCCATGCCACTGGCTCTAAAGGTCACAGCTGCCCTCAACTTCTATGTCTCTGGCTCTTTCCGGGGGTCAGTGGGTGATCTCTGCGGTGTCTCCCAATCAGCTGTCCACGCTTGTGTCAAGCAAGTGACAGAAGCACTGTTCTGACGGGCATTGACTTTCATCCAGTGCGGCTGGGACGAGGCCAGCCAGACAGAGCGAGCCAGAGGTTTCGCAGCCATTGCTGGCTTCCCCTGTGTTCAGGGTGCTATAGACTGTACACATGTGGCCATCAAGACGCCAGTGGGTGAATCCGGTGCCTTCGCCAACAGGAAGGGCTTCCACTCCATGAACGTGCAGATAGTGTGTGACCACAGGATGCTGATTCTACAAGTCTGTGCAAGGTACCCAGGCAGCTCCCACGACGCCTACATCCTCAGACACTCCCAGGTGCCGGGGCTCTTCAGTGCTCCAGCCCGGCTGGATGGATGGCTGCTGGGTGACAAGGGCTATCCCCTCAGAAGGTGGCTCATGACGCCTCTCCGCCATCCAAGAACAGAAGCGAGCAGCGGTACAATAGGAGCCAGGGCTCCACAAGGGCAGTGGTGGAGAGAGCCATCAGTCGTAAGATGCGCTTCCGATGCCTGGACCGCTCAGGGGGCGCACTCCAGATCGTGTATCGGTGATAGTGGTTGCATGCTGCACTCTCCACAATCTGGTGCTGGAAAGGGGCGATGCAGCGGACGAGGAAGACATAGACGCAGTTGCTCCAGATGCACACGATGAGTCCAGCAGTGAGTCCGAGGATGAGCACACACAGGAGAATGCTGAGCAGGTAGATGCTTTCCCAGGAGGAGTATCCAGAGAGGCAGGGACACCCGAGAGACTTTAATCCAGAGAAGCTTCAGGCAGCACACCACAGATGGACCTTCAACACACGCCAGGGCTGCAGACTCCATACTCGATACCTGAGTGCTAAGTCAGCCTGGATACCAACATTAACTAAGGCCCTTGTCAATAAAGCTCACTGTCAAACAACTCATTCATAACATCCTGGCTTCCTGTCCACTTGCAGAAGTAAGGAATCACCCTGAGACATGGCAACATGTCAGAATTTATTGAGGGAACAAATGTAACCTCATAAAGCAAAAGAACATCACACCAAGTCTTCCAGAAATTACTGTGGGCCAACATAAAAGCACCAGTGAGAAAACTATGCCCACCATGTAAGCTGTTAGGGTGGGCAGCTGGGCCTGGCCTCCACCAGTCCACATTCATTCAGCGGCATTGTGCACAGTCTTCTCCTGAAGAGGAGAGAGGAGCATTGATTAGTCCAACCCGTACCTGAATTCCCATCGCAGCCCTACACACCCAGCCAGGACTCCATGTCTTCATCACCCCACAGCTGCCCCACACTCACCCAAAGAAGCCAGGGCTGACATCCCCCCACCCACATTGGCCAAACACTGCCTCCTTCACATGTGGCACCACAAGGTGTCACTTTGCTAAGCAAGGAGGCACAAGCAGGTGGAACGCAAAGAGCAGCAGATGGATTGGTGCCCCGCCAACGGCAATCTCCCCTCCCAGCTGTTCCCGCCCTCTGCCTAGCTGCAGATCCTTGACTTTGAAGCCCATTCTATACTCTGGGTGTCAGTGCCACACATGTTGCAGATGCAGACCACATCCTAGCTCAACCCTCTCAGGGTGAACTGGGCATGGGCAATCTCTGCTGGCCCACCCAGCGGGCGATACATGCCTTGGAGGATTCAATGCTGTTACTGTACTCAGGGTTGCCGGTGGGGGTTGGCTGGGGTGGGGGGGGGAAGTGTGACGGCTGCATTAAGTGACGAGGCAACACGGTACTCATCCTTCCTGAGTGCAGGAGATCGTTGAGTCTTTTGCGGCACTGGAGCCATGTGCACCCCAGCACACACAGGAGCTCACACTCGGCCACCTCCTCCCACACAGGTTTGGTCAGGGCGAGAGGTCTCTGACTTCCCTGCCCTGGAAGAAGGACCTCCCACTGTGCTGCCACCTCCTCCAGGAGGGAAGCTAGGCACTCATCGGAAAAACGAGGGGCCCACTCCCCCAATGACCTACCCTCCGGCCTGGCCCCAATGGCCTACCCTCCGGCCTGGCCTGTCCTGATGTCCTACCCTCCAGCCTGTCCTGATGACCTACCCTCTGGCCTGGCCCCGATGTCCTACCCTCCGGCCTGTCCCCGATGTCCTACCCTCCGGTCTGTCCCCGATGTCCTACCCTCCAGCCTGGCCTGTCCCCGATGTCCTACCCTCCAGCCTGGCCTGTCCCCAATGTCCTACCCTTTGGCCTGGCCTGTCCTGATGTCCTACCCTCCGGCCTGGCCTGTCCTGATGTCCTACCCTCCAGCCTGGCCTGTCCTGATGACCTGCCCTCCAGCCTGGCCTGTCCTGATGACCTGCCCTCCAGCCTGGCCCCGATGTTCTACCCTCCGGTCTGGCCTGTCCCTGATGTCCTGCCCTCCAGCCTGGCCTGTCCCCGATGGTCTACCCTCTGGACTTGCGTCAGGCACGTTGCCCCTCTGATGTGCTCTTCTCCCAGCCATTGTGGGCAGTCTTGCAAAGGCTGCCAGGTCACCATTGGCCCCGGTGGTCAGTGTAGGCCTACCTCTGCCCGGCCACTCCCACTACCCACGGCAGCTGTGAACTACACTGGGCCCGTGCCCGCTCCCTCACAGTCCATCCGACCTGGGGAACACTCTCCCCACTGTGTTATGTCATCTCTATCCCTGGGGTGCGGGGAAACCATGTGAAATCCAATCATGCATCTTGTCTTTTAGTTGTGTTGCTAGCATTTCAAAATTTCTTGTAATTTTTATAAATAATCAATGAGAATTTCAGAGGATAACATACTTGTTTAGTTTGGTGGCGCTAACTCTTTTTTCATTTCACAACCACTGCCCTCACCCCCACCCTCACCCCCACCCACCGTCTTTCTAGATAATCTACCTATGTCGTCGCAGAAGCCGAGGGCAGTTCGAATTGTTTGGCTCTCGAGGATCATACTACCCAATGGCAGATCGGAATGATTACCCACAGTACACAACTCACAGCAGGTTCATTGCACCTAATGGAAAGCAGAATCCCAACAATCAGGTAGGATATTCAAGGTGAAGGGGAAAACTGCGTGCTTTAATCCTCAAGCTGGGAGAGATCTGAACCTGAATACTCACAGAGACAGAGAGGGGAACCTCTGGCTTAGCCAAGATGACACAGGAGACCCCATTCCAGGAGTCCTGCCCCTGAACCCGGCACCCACCATTTTTTTCGGTGGCAGGGGCTGATGCGGACACTTTGTACTTTGCACATTTATGGTTCACGAAGGCAGCCGAACATGTTAAAGTGCAGCTGCCTTCCAATAGATCCAATCTTCGCTAGTGGGATGTCCAAACACAACTTGTGGGCTTTACACTTTTCAGGAGAAGGTCTGAAGCTGGCAGAGTTATTTGGAGAGGTTCAGGGACACCTTTGGAAGGGGTAAGGTCGCCTTGGAAGAGGTCAAGTGCCCTTTGGGATTGTTTAAAGTAGATATGAATGTGCATAAAAGATGGATAAACTCATTGGAACTATCAGACTGTCAACAGGAACTGTCAAGCTGTAAAGACATTTAAATCTGGTCATTAATTTTTAAATCAGAGTTTGCTATTTCACTCTGTCTGAGTGAAGCCAGAGGGTTATCACTATAGGATTAGTGCTGCATGACTGATTGTACAACCTAGCATTATCACAGTTAGCTGGTGTAGGTACATCCACAGTGCTGTTAGGGTGGGAGTTCCAGGATTTTTACCCAGCAACAATGAAGGAACAGCGATATATTTCCAAGTCAGGAAGGTGAGTGACTTGGAGGGGAACTTCCAGGTGGTGGTGTTCCCATCTATCTGCTGCCCATGTCCTTCTAGTTGATAGTGGTCATGGGTTTGGAAGGTGCTGTCGAAGGAGCCTTGGGGTGAATTCCTGCAGTGCATCTTGTAGATGGTACACACTGCTGCTACTGTGCGTTGGTGGTGGAGGGAGTGAATGTTTGTGGATGTGATGCCAATCAAGTGGGCTGCTTTGTCCTGGACGGTGTCCAGTTTCTGCAGTGTTGTGGGAGCTGCACTCATCCAGGCAAGTGGGGAATATTCCATCACACTCCTGACTTGTGCCTTCTAGGTGGTGGACAGGTTTTGGGGAGTCAGGAGGTGAGTTACTTGTTGCAGGATTCCCAGCCTCTGACCTGCTCTTGTAGCCACAGTATTTATATGGCTAGTCCAGTTCAGTTTCTGGTCAATGGTAACCCCCAGGATGTTGATAATGGGGGATTCAGTGATGTTGATGCTATTGAATGTCAAAGGGAGATGGTTGGATTCTCTCTTGTTGGAGATGGTCATTGCCTGACACTTGTGTGGTGTGAATGTTACTTGCCACTTGTCAGCCCAAGCCTGGATATTGTCCAGGTCTTGCTGCATTTGGACATGGGCTGCTTCAGTATCTGAGGAGTTGCGAATGGTGCTGAACATTGTGCAATCATCAGCAAACATCCCCACTTCTGACCTTATGATGGAAGGAAGGTCATTGATGAAGCAGTTGAAGATGGTTGGGCCGAGGACACTACCCTGAGGAACTCCTGCAGTGATGTCCTGGAGCTGAGATGACTGACCTCCCACAACCACAAGCATCTTCCTTTGTACTAGGTAGCAGTGGAGAGTTTTCCCTGATTCCCATTGACTCCAGTTTTGCTAGGGATCCTTGATGTCACACTTGGACAAATGCTGCCTTGATGTCAAGGGCAGTCACTCCCACCTCACCTCGGGAGTTCAGCTCTTTTGTCCATGTTTGAACCAGGGCTGTAATGAGGTCAAGAGCTGAGTGGCCCTGGTGGAACCCAAACTGGGTCTCAGTGAGCAGGTTATTGCTAAGCTAGTGCCACTTGATAGCACTGTTGATGATCCCTTCCAGCACTTTACTGATAATGGAGAGTAGACTGATGGGGCGGTAATTGGCCGTGTTGGATTTGCCCTGCGTTTTGTGTACAGGACATACCTGGGCAATTTTCCACATAGCTGGGTAGATGCCAGCATTGTAGCTGTACTGGAACAGCTTGGCTAGGGGCGCAGCCTGTTCTGAAGCACAAGTCTTCAGAACTGGCGCTGAAATATTGTCAGAGTGCATGGCTTTTGCCATATCCAGTACCTTCAGCTGTTTCTTGATATCATGTGGAGTGAATTGAATTGGCTGAAGACTGGCATCTGTGATCCTGGGGACCTCTGGAGGAGGCTGAGATGGATCATCCACTCAGCACTTCTGGCTGAAGATTGTAGCAAATGCCTCACCTTGTCTTTTGCTCTGATGTGCTGGGCTCCTCCATCATTGAGGATGGGGATATTTGTGGAGCCTCCTCCTCCAGTGAGTTGTTTAATTGTCCACCACTATTCACGACTGGATGTGGCAGGACTGCAGAGTTAGATCTGATCCATTGGTTGTAGGATCGCTTAGCTCTATCACTTGCTGCTTATGCTGTTTGGCACACAAGTAGTCCTGTGTTATAGCTTCACCAGGTTGACACCTGATTTTTTGGTGCTGCTCCTGGCTTGCCCTCCTGCACTCCTCGTTAATCCCCTGGCTTGATGGTAATGGTAGAGTGGGGATATGCCAGGCCATGAGGTTATAGATTGAGTACAATCCTGCTGCTGCTGATGGCCCACAGCGCCTCATGGGTGCCCAGCCTTGAGCTGCTAGATCTGTTTGAAATCCATCACATTTAACACGGTGGTAGTGCCACACAGCACGATGGAGGGTATCCTCAATGTGAAGGTGGGACTTCGTCTTCACAACGACTGTGCGGTGGTTACTCCTACCGACACATTGGTGGACAGATGCATCTGTGGCAGGCAGGTTAGTGAGGAGGAGGTCAAGTATGTTTCTCCCTCTTGTTGGTTCCCTCACCACCTGCCACAGACCCAGTCAAGCAGCTATGTCCTTTAGGACTCGGCCAGCTTGGTCTGTAGTGGTGGTACCAAGCCACTTTTGGTGATGGACATTGAAGTCCCCCACCCAGAGTACATTCTGCCCCCTTGCCATCCACAGTGCTCCCTCCAAGTGGTGTTCAACATGAGGGAGCACTGATTCATCAGCTGAAGGAGGGCGGTACATGGTAATCAGCAGGAGGTTTCCTTGCCCATGTTTGACCTGATACCATGAGATTTCATGGGGCCTGGAATCAATGTTGAGGACTCCCAGGGCAACTCTCTCCTGACTGTATGCCATTGTGGCACCATCTCTGCTGGGTCTGTCCTGTAGGTGGGACAGGACAAACCTGGGGATGGTGATAGTGGTGTCAATGACATTACCTGTAAGGTATGACTCCGTGAGGATGACCATGTCAGGCTGTTGCTTGACTAGTCTGTGAGACAGCTGTCCCAATTTTGGCGCTATCTCCCAGGGGTTATTAAGGTGGACTTTGCAGGGTAACAGGGCTGAGATTGCCGTTGTCATTTCCGGTGCCTAGGTTGATACCGGGTGGTCCGTCCGGTTTCATTCCTTTTTTGTGACTTGGTAGCGGTTTGTTACAACTGAGTGGTTTGCTAGGCCATTTCTGAGGGCATTTAAGAGTCAACCACATTGCTGTGGGCTTGGAGTCACATTTAGGCCAGACCAGGTAAGGACAAAAGATTTTCTTCCCTAAAGGACATTGGGAAATTTTGAAATTCATGTTTAATGTTGCTCATCAGTCCCTTGAGTGAGAAAAAAATTGAAATGTGGGCTCCCATGCAAACAGGTTAGACAAGCCTGTTATATACAGTCTTTGATGTGCGGCTATGAATGCAGGTGCTTTTTTAAGAAAAGGATTAAGCACTTGAATGAAATGTTTGTCTTTACTAGGGATTAGGAACTTGAAGGAATGTAAATGTGGTGAATGAGTTTTTATGAGTGAGTTTTTATTAAATGGCAAAATCATCAACAGTCAGGGCAGGATTTTCAGGTCATCGGGCAGACGCAGTGGGTGGGTCCAGGAGTGGGCCCCTAACTGTGATTTCATGCTAGCTGGCCAATTACCGGCCAGCCAGCAAGCAACCTGTGCAGAGAAACTCTGTGCTGCCAGGGTTGGGGGCAGGAGGAGGGCGAGCACTGAAGTGAGCGTGGGCACGGGGGAGCGCGCAATGGAACCTCCCTGAAGGCAGAGAGCTGCCCCGCCATTGGACGAGGCTTCCTGAGAAATGCAAAGGCCGAATTGCCCGCCTGCTAACCATGAGATTGGATGGGCAGTAAAAAAAATCGCTGTTTATTAATACTTTAATGGCCTTAATAGGCACCTTAACTGTCGGTGGGCGTGCTGCCAACTCTAGTGTGTACCCACCGACCGAAATATTACCCGAGTGCACGATGATGTTGGGACACTTGCCTGACATCATCATGTGCTATTTTGCGCCCGATCGGTTCGGGTGCGCACCTGCCTGCGGGACGCAAAATTGTGCCCATAGAGTTTCACTTTGTTTAATGTCAGCTTGATTCCTGAGGTCTGCCTTGGGTGGATACTGGATAAATTGGCACAGAGGGCGTATGGACAAAGGGTGGTGAGTTGGGGGGGCATGGGTTGTCAGGAATTGGCACTAAGTTGGCATAGGGACTATAAAGGGCATTGGGGTGGGTAGAAGGGCAAAGGTTGGCTTCGAGGGTATATGGGGACATTGGGGTATGGGTAGAGGGACTAGGTTGGCATGGAGGGTATGAGGGCCCATGGAGGGTGGGTCATGAGATGTCATGGGTTGGTACGGATGGGGCATGGGGAGTCTGTGGGGGGGTTGGAGGTCTGCTTTACTGTTTTAACAGCCGTGAGGAAGTCCCGGAGCACTGAGGTGGACCTTTCACACAGCCTGCCTCTGTACCTGGCAGCTCCTATGGCTGCCAGCAAACTCTTTCCAAATGCGGCAGGCCTGACTCCTATTAACACCTGCATCCCACCCGCCCTTCCACCACTGCCTGAGTGAAAATCCGACTGTCCGGGGAACTTTCCTCCGAGTCAGGTTTGTGGAGCCGGTAATTTTCCCGACTTTGTACTCCTGACACAGGAGCAACTTCAGGCCCTTGAAGTGGGAAATTATTGACGGGACATTCTTGATTTTGATAAAAATTCTGTGATGGGTGGAAGCTGGACAGTTAGCAAAGAATATATTTGGCAACAGAGGTAGATGTGACTTAATGCAGTTTTCAAAAAGCAATTGTAACATGTCAGGGAAGTTGGCTGAGTTTTCTCCGCTATCCTAACCCACAGCTGCTATGCCCAATGAAAGCTCTGCTGGTGGTGTTCCAATATGCCACCCTTCTGGTTTATGAGTCAGCTATTCGGTGCATAAACTCACAATTACTGTGGGAGCAACTTGTGGAATGTTTAACGGGACACTCCCTGGAGGAGGAGATAGTAGGTGTAGCTCTGTGACGGAGGGGCATTCACTGATAACCTGTGCTGTGAATCACTGTAAAAGTATGTTCAATCAGTCTTCCATCTGCAGGCATCCTGAGGTTAGCTTGATAAGTTCAGGTGCAGCTACCACACTATCACCAAGAGAATTAAAGGGGAAACACAATTAAATATCATCGGCGGAGAAGAAAAGAGTTGACGTTTTGAGTCCTCATGACCCTTCAACAGACATGAGGACTCGAAACGTCAACTCTTTTCTTCTCTGCTGATGCTGCCAGACCTGCTGAGTTTTTCCAGGTAAGTCTGTTTTTGTTTTGGATTTCCAGCATCCGCAGTTTTTTTTTGTTTTTAGCAATTAAATATCTGTGCTCTGAAATCCATAAACTGACTGGGCTCTCAGGGGAGAATTTGTTGCATTGAGATTTCTTGTGGAGATAAGTATGCCCCTATAATAGTGTCTCAGGGAGATAATTATATGCTGAAATATCTGTACCATGATGAATGTGTCTCTGGGAGATAACTGCATGGACTCTGCTTCGGGGAGATGCCAATGTGTAATGAACTTTTCTCTTATGGATCAGGCCTAAGACTGGTTAGGAGCAATGGAAAGAGGAAACTGAGGTAAAAGGAATATTCAGATTAGCAGGATAAAACAAAATACCAAATTTAAAAAAGAATTCTGGGGATATGGATGCTGCTGGCAAAGTTGGCATTTATTGGCCATGCCTAGCTGTCCAAGAGAAGGTGATGTTGAGCCACAACGTTGGAAATTTTGACATAAAAACAGTCGGTAATGGAAATATACAACCGTGGGTCAGCGTGCAAAATGAAGCATAGGGGGGAGAATTTTCTCCCCATCGGTGGGGTTGAACGGGAGTGGGTGCGCAGTCGATCGCCGCTCGCGATTGGCTGGGTGCTGTCATTTTATGTGGGCGGGCCAATTAAGGCCGGCCCAGTGTGGTGCATGCCCGGAAGTGCTGAGCGCTCCCTGTGCGGGCGGGGGGGTGTGGGTGTGGGGGGCGGGGGTGATGGTGGGGTAAGTAGGCTGAGTTGGGGAGTGTGCTCTTTCGGGCTTGCGTGTGAAATAGCGCTGAAATCTCCCTGAGACACAGAGCTGCCTCGGGGAGATTAGTTTTAAGTTCTGAAAATTTTAATAAAGATAGAAAAAATTTTCAGACATGTCCCCTCATGTGACAGTGTTATACCAGCTGGGACATGTCTATGAATGTTATTAAAATTTTTAATAAAAACTTTACGCACAGCCGACTTGGGTGTGCACCCGCTGAGCTGGAAATCTGAATGACATGCGGTGACATTGGGACACACCCCGACACCACCACGCAACATTTTACATGTCGGCAAGTGGGCCCCACCCCCACCCCAAGCCGAAGATTCTGGCCATAGAAATGTCGGAGCAGGAGTAGGCCATTCACTCATCAAGCCTGCTCGCCATTCAAATAGATCATGGCTGATCATCGACCTCTACACCATTTGTCCCCACTATCCCTTAATGTCATTAGTATCCAGAAATCTATTGATTTCTCACCTGGAACACGCTCAATGATTGAGCTTCCACTGCCCTCTTGGGTAGAGAATTCCAAAGATTCATCGCCTTCTGAAGAAATCTTTCCTCATCTCAGGCAACTGCCCTTTATTCTGAGACTGTGCCCCCCCAGTTCGTGACTCACCGTCCCAAGGATCAGTCTGGTGAACCTTCGTTGCACTCCTTCTATGGCAAGTATGTCCTTCCTTACGTAAGGAGCCCAAAACTGTACACAATACTCCAGGTGCAGTCTCACCCAGGCTCTGTGCAATTTCAGCAAGACATCTTTACTCCTGTGCTCAATTCCCCTTCCTAATTTGCCTTCCTAATTGCTTGCTGCATCTGCATGCTAACTTTTAGTGACTCATGAATAAGGATTCCCCAGGTCCCTTTGGACATCAACACTTCCCAACCTCTCAACATTTAAGAAATACTTTTCTCCTTCTACCGAAGTGGATAGCTTCACAGTTGATTGCATTATATTCCATCTGCCATGTTCTTGCCCACTCACTTAGCCTGTCCAAATTCCTTGAAGCCTACTTGCATCCTCCTCACAATTTAACATTCCCACCTAGTTTTGCGTCATCAGCAAATTTGGAAATATTACATTTAGTCTCCATATCCAAATCATTTATATCGAATTGTGGACAGCTGTGGCCCCAGTATTGATCCTTGCAGTACCTCACTAGTAACATCCTGGCACCCTGAGAATGACCCATTTATTCCGATCCTCTGTTTTCTGTCTGTTAACCAATTCTCAATCCAACTAATATATGACCCCCAATCGCATGTGCTCTAATTTTGTTTACTAACCCCCCCGTGTGGGGCCTTATCAAAAGCTTCTGAAAATCCAAATACACCACATCCCCTTGTTCTCCCTTATCTATGTTACAAGTAACATCCTCAAAAAACTCCACCAGGTTTGTCAAACATGGTCTCCCTTTTTTAAATCCATGTTGGCTCTATTATATTCTAACAGTCCAGTTATCACATCCTTTATAATAGATTCTAACATTTTCCCCACTACTGACATCAAACTAACAGGACTACAGTTCCCTGTTTTCTCGCTCCCTCCCTTCTTAAATAGTGGGGTTACATTCGCTACTTTCCAGCCTGCAGGAACCTTTCCAGAATCTATAGAAGTTTGAAAGATAACCATCAATACATCCACTATCTCCATAGCCACCTGTTTCAAAACTCTAGGATGTAGCTCAGCTGGTCCAGGGATTTATCAACCTTCCGTCCAATTAAGTTTGTGTATTACCTCTTTATTAATACTAATTTCTTTCAGTTCCTCATTTTCACAAGTCCCTTGGTTCCCTCGTATTTCTGGGAGATTTTCTGTATCTTCCTTCATTAAGATAGGCACAAAGTCATTGTTTAGTTTCCCTATTCTTCATTATAAATTCTCCTGTCTCCGCCTGTAATAGACCCATATTTATCCTTGCTAATCTTTTCCTTTTCACATACCTAAAGAAGCTTTTACAGTCTACCTTTATGTTTCTTGCTAGCTGGCATTCATATTCTCTTTTCCCCTTGTCAGTTTATTGGTCCTCCTTTACTGGATTCTAAATTGCTCCCAATCCTCAGGCTTACCACTTTTTTGGCAACCTTATAAGCCAATTCCTTTGATCTAAAGCAATCTTTAACTTATTTTGTTAGCTGTGGTTGACTCACCTTTCCTGACAGGTTTTTATGTCTTTGAGGAATGTATTTTTGTTATAGACCATGTAATACTCCTTTAAATACCAGACATTACCTATCTGCAGTCAGGTTTTTAGTGTATTTTCCTAATCCACCACAGCCAACTTGTCCCTCATACCTTCAGAATTTCCTTTGTTCAGATTTAAGACCCTGGTTTCAGAATGAACTATATCACTTTCAATAGACAAAAACAAAAAACTGCGGATGCTGGAAATCCAAAACAAAAGCAGAATTACCTGGAAAAACTCAGCAGGTCTGGCAGCATCGGCGGAGAAGAAAAGAGTTGACGTTTCGAGTCCTCATGACCCTTCGACAGAACTAGGTGAATCCCAGAAAGGGTTGAAATATAAGCTGGTTTAAGGTGGTGATGGTGGTGGGGGGGCGTGGCACGGTGGGGGGGGGGGGGGGGGGGGGGGGTGGGTGGCGGGGGGGATTGGATGGGGGGAGAGAAGTGGAGGGGGGGTGGTGTGGATGTAGGCAAAAGCAGTGATAGAAGCAGATCATCAAAAGATGTCACAGACAGCAGAACAAAAGAACACATAGGTGTCGAAGTTGGTGATATTATCTAAACGAATGTGCTAATTAAGAATGGATGGTAGGGCACTCAAGGTACAGCTCTAGTGGGGGTGGGGAGAGCATAAAAGATTTAAAAATATTTAAAAATAATGGAAATAGGAGGGAAAAAGAAAAATCTATATAATTCATTGGTAAAAAACAAAAGGAAGGGGGAAGAAATGGGAAGGGGGTGGGGGGGTGTGGGGATGGAGGAGGGAGGTCAAGACCTAAAGTTGTTGAATTCAATATTCAGTCCGGATGGCTGTAAAGTGCCTAGTCGGAAGATGAGGTGTTGTTCCTCCAGTTTGCGTTGGGCTTCACTGGAACAATGCAGTAAGCCAAGGACCGACATGTGGGCAAGACAGCAGGGTGGAGTGTTAAAATGGCAAGCGACAGGGAGGTTTGGGTCATTCTTGCGGACAGACCGCAGGTGTTCTGCAAAGCGGTCGCCCAGTTTACATTTGGTCTCTCCAATGTAGAGGAGACCACATTGGGAGCAACGAATACAGTAGACTAAGTTGGGGGAAATGCAAGTGAAATGTTGCTTCACTTGAAAGGAGTCTTTGGGCCCTTGGACGGTGAGGAGAGAGGAAGTGAAGGGGCAGGTGTTACATCTTTTGCGTGGGCATGGGGTGGTGCCATAGGTGGGGGTTGAGGAGTAGGGGGTGATGGAGGAGTGGACCAGGGTGTCCCGGAGGGAGTGATCCCTACGGAATGCCGACAGCGGAGGTGAAGGGAAGATGTGTTTGATAGTGGCATCATGCAATATCCATTACAAACCCACCGACTCCCACAGCTATCTCGACTACAGCTCCTCACACCCCGCTTCCTGTAAGGACTCCATCCCATTCTCTCAGTTCCTTCACCTCCGTCACATCTGTTCTGATGATGCTACCTTCAAAAACAGTTCCTCTGACATGTCCTCCTTCTTCCTTAACTGAGGTTTTCCACCCACGGTCGTTGACAGGGCCCTCAACCATGTCC
Source organism: Isurus oxyrinchus (assembly GCA_026770705.1). Taxonomy (NCBI): domain Eukaryota; kingdom Metazoa; phylum Chordata; class Chondrichthyes; order Lamniformes; family Lamnidae; genus Isurus; species Isurus oxyrinchus. The sequence continues at coordinate 4,399 of JANJGN010000269.1, read as the reverse complement.
GGCCCATCTCCCGCGCATCCACCCTCACGCCTTCTCCTCCCTCCCAGAAACATGATAGGGTCCCCCTTGTCCTCACTTATCACCCCACCAGCCTCCGCATTCAAAGGATCATCCTCCGCCATTTCCGCCAACTCCAGCATGATGCCACCACCAAACACATCTTCCCTTCACCCCCCTTATCGGCATTCCGTAGGGATCGTTCCCTCCGGGACACCCTGGTCCACTCCTCCATCACCCCCTACTCCTCAACCCCCTCCTATGGCACCACCCCATGCCCACGCAAAAGATGTAACACCTGCCCCTTCACTTCCTCTCTCCTCACCGTCCAAGGGCCCAAACACTCCTTTCAAGTGAAGCAGCATTTCACTTGCATTTCCCCCAACTTAGTCTACTGCATTCGTTGCTCCCAATGTGGTCTCCTCTACATTGGAGAGACCAAACGTAAACTGGGCGACCGCTTTGCAGAACACCTGCGGTCTGTCCGCAAGAATGACCCAAACCTCCCTGTCGCTTGCCATTTTAACACTCCACCCTGCTCTCTTGCCCACATGTCTGTCCTTGGCTTGCTGCATTGTTCCAGTGAAGCCCAACGCAAACTGGAGGAACAGCACCTCATCTTCCGACTAGGCACCTTACAGCCTTGAGTGCCCTACCATCCATTCTTAATTAGCACATTCGTTTAGATAATATCACCAACTTCGACACCTATGTGTTCTTTTGTTCTGCCGTCTGTGACATCTTTTGATGATCTGCTCCTATCACTGCTTTTGCCTACAACCACACCACCCCCCTCCACTTCTCTCCCCCCCCCCAACCCACCCCCCTCCATTTCTCTCCCCCCCCAACCCACCCCCCTCCACTTCTCTCCCCCCATCCAATCCCCCCCACCCCCGCCCCCCCACCCCCCCCGGCCCCACCACCACCTTAAACCAGCTTATATTTCAACCCTTCCTGGGATTCACCTAGTTCTGTCGAAGGGTCATGAGGACTCGAAACGTCAACTCTTTTCTTCTCCGCCGATGCTGCCAGACCTGCTGAGTTTTTCCAGGTAATTCTGTTTTTGTTTTATATCACTTTCAATGTTAATGTAAAATTCTACCATATTATGGTCACTATTTCCTAAAGGCTCCTTTACAGCAAGGTTGTTAATCAGGCTTTTCCCATTAGCTAATACTGAATCTAAAATAGCCCGATCCCTAGTTGGTTCTTCAACGTACTGCTTCAGAAACCATACACACTCCAGGAATTCATCCTCCACAGCATTAGTGCTAATTCCGTTCACCCAGTCTACAGGCAAGTTGAAATTACCATTATTACTCTATTACCCATGTTACATGCAGTCTACTTTCCTGATTTATACCATGCCCGATATTATCACTAGAGTTTGCTGGCCTGTAAACAACTCCCAACAATGTCTACTGTCCCTTGTTGCTTCTTAGCTCCACCCAAATTGATTTCCACGACTTGATCCTTCAATCTAAGATCCTCTCTGACTAGGTTTTGTTGCAGGTGGGATCTTTCAGCAGTAGGATCAACAGAAAACCTGAATGTGAATGCATTTCCAACATTTTCTTTTTCAGACCCCAAGTGACTTTAATTTTACTTTTAGAATCTGTTATAAGAGCAGTCAGACTGTGTGTAATCTTGAAAGGTGGATTGGCCCATGCTTTAATGCGAAGCTCGTGATCCGGTTTGTAAAACGGGATTGTATCTCATGCTTATGTGTGGCTTGTAGTAGATGTGTCGTACTGTCTCTATATGGCTGGGTTTGACTTGCAGCTCTTCAGAGATTCACACCTGTATATTGTCCAATGACGAGTTCCCACCTGGATGGTGATTTGGTGTCAGCTTAAAATTAATTGTAAATATCTAGACCAATACTTATGGACAGGCAGAGGCAGCCTCCAGTTTTTATTACATAGCTACACTGATCGAGGGACACTCCTGGTCAGAACATGAGGAGTCAGCCCCACAGTCTAAGAATTTTGTTTAGTGCACGAGTTTGAATACTCGTTTTCTCTCTATATAAAGGAAACTATTTTCACTAAGTGCTTTTATTCTTGTGTAGCCTCCTGAAGTTATTGACTCTTGTTGGGTTGTAGGCACCTAGAGTGCCACCAGCACCCAGCATCTTGCCAAGCAACCATTCTTCAGTATGCACTCAGTGAGTGAATGTGGATAGGTAAAGTAACCTTTTCAGTAACTTAGAGATATTCACAGCCAATTTCAATCCTGACCTCATCTGATGTCCAAATCTGCAAAATTTCCAGAAGGAGTTACTGGCTAGTGATCAGCAGCCCTTGAATGACTTCCTCATCTCCCCAGGCCAAAGACACTGAGGGCAATTGCAGCATTTTTGTTGGTGCCTTGGCTGAGTTCAGTTAATTTAACACAGGCCAGGGACTGGAATTTAAGATTTATGAATCAAAAGCAGTGTCTCAAGTCACAGGGAGAAAAACTCTCGTTTGTGTTTTTTTTATTTTAAAAAATTATCTTTCTTCTGACCTATCCTCTAAATTAATTTGAACTGTCATTCTGTGTTTGTCACCACTGCTCTGGAGAACATTAGGCAGGGGGTCATTCTGCAGGAGGACAGCGGTTCAAAATCTCTTTCCAATGTGAAGATAGAAAGATCTCTGTGTTCATGCTTTCTGTAGCCAGTAAATGCTGCTTTGGTTTCTCAGACTGCTTCTGTTTATACAACAGGCTGCCACTGCTCCTCCTCTGGGAGCCAGCTCCTGACTCTATATTGTTTGTGCTACACTCCTTTTCTGTTTACAGTCACAAGCTTTGATGAGCTCACCAGGGCATTTTAGCACCTGGATTTTGAGATTGTTCCATTTGTTTGTTTACACTGTTTGATCAGGATGTAACTGCACTTCAAAATCAGAAAACAGAAATACCTGGAAAAACTCAGCAGGTCTGGCAGTATCGGCGAAGAGCACAGTTGATGTTTCGAGGCCTCGTGACCCTTCAACAGAACTGAGTAAAATTAGGAAAGGGGTGAAATATAAGCTTGTTTAATGGGGGTGGGGGGGGGGGGGGTGTGGGGGGGTTTTGTTGGGACAAGCAGCCAGTGATAGGTGGAGATAACCAAAAGCTGTCATAGACAAAAGAACAAAGAGGTGTTTAAAGTGGTGATATTATCTAAAGGAATGTGCTAATTAAGAGTATAAGGCAGGACAGATAACGTACAGATAGCTCTAGTGGGGGTGGAGGAATACTAAAAGGTAGAAATAAACAATGGCTGGAAATACATTTAAAAATAATGGAAATAGATGGGAAAAGAAAAATCTATATAAATTATTGGAAAGAACAAAAATGAGGGGGAACAAATGGGAAGGGGGTGGGGATGGAGGGGAGAGTTCAAGATGTAAAGTTGTTGAACTCAATATTCAGTCCGGATGGCTGTAAGGTGCCTAGTCGGAAGATGAGGTGTTGTTCCTCCCAGTTTGCGTTGGGCTTCACTGGAACAATGCAGCAAGCCAAGGACAGACATGTGGGCAAGAGAGCAGGGTGGATTGTTAAAATGGCAAGCGACAGGGAGGTTTGGGTCATTCTTGCGGACAGACCCGCAGGTGTTCTGCAAAGCGGTCGCCCAGTTTACGTTTTGGTCTCTCCAATGTAGAGGAGACCACATTGGGAGCAACGAATGCAGTAGACTAAGTTGGGGGGAGATATAAATGAAATGCTGCTTCACTTGAAAGGAGTCTTTGGGCCCTTGGACAGTGAGGAGAGAGGAAGTGAAGGGGCAGGTGTTACATCTTTTGCGTGGGCATGGAGTGGTGCCATAGGAGGGGGTTGAGGAGTAGGGGGTGATGGAGGAGTGGACCAGGGTGTCCCGGAGGGAACGATCCCTACGGAATGCCGATAGGGGGGGTGAAGGGAAGATGTGTTTGGTGATGACGTCATGCTGGAGTTGGCGGAAATGGCGGAGGATGATCCTTTGAATGCGGAGGCTGGTGGGGTGATAAGTGAGGACAAGGGGGACCCTATCATGTTTCTGGGAGGGAGGAGAAGGCGTGAGGGCGGATGTGCGGGAGATGGGCCGGACACGGTTGAGGGCCCTGTCAACGACCGTGGGTGGAAAACCTCGGTTAAGGAAGAAGGAGGACATGTCAGAGGAACCGTTTTTGAAGGTAGCATCATCGGAACAGATGCAACGGAGGCGAAGGAACTGGGAGAATGGGATGGAGTCCTTACAGGAAGCGGGGTGTGAGGAGCTGTAGTCGAGATAGCTGTGGGAGTCGGTGGGTTTGTAATGGATATTGGTGGACAGTCTATCACCAGAGATTGAGACAGAGAGGTCAAGGAAGGGAAGGGAAGTGTCAGAGATGGACCACGTGAAAATGATGGAGGGGTGGAGATTGGAAGCAAAATTAATAAATTTTTCCAAGTC